>OZ030398.1:0-1200000 GCA_964023965.1 Melinopterus prodromus | reverse complement strand
TTTAAGCATAATCAACCTGGCGTGGTGCTGGTTTTCATAAAGCCGGGAGACCCTTGTACTATTAAAACCTTTTTTCATAATTACTCCGGTCGCTTTCGGAGTCTTTTAGACGGAATAAAACCTTTCCCTTCATTGTGAGGCAGCGCGGAATTAATGGAAATTTCGGGTATAGTTCTTTGGGAAAATACTATGGGGTATGTTTACTTTTCGATTAATTAACATTAAGGGATTCTGACCCTTCTCTGATATAGGTATACCTAAAATTAAATTTAAATAAATTATACAATATGTCTCCTCCTAATTCGGCACACATTTGAAGACGAGTTCTAAATTCTTTATAAGAATTTCCGCCAGTGATAGAGATTCTATCGCATTCATTATTCTTAGTTTTAATAGCTCTGCCTCTCCTTTTAAGGCATAATTTCTTAATTTCTTATTCAGTTTCTTTTTCTGCTTCCTTATGGTTTATACAGAATCATGTTCCAAATATTTTCGTGAATAAAATATTTCATGAAAAGTATGCTAAGTTATAAAATGGTCCTGATTAGTCTAATTACGTACAATTTGCGTATTGTTTAAAACAGCTGAAATCCGATTTTATTACAAGTTATGGGCGCGGAAAATTTTCCAGTCTGTAAACTTTTAGGAAAGTTCGGCAAATTTGCTTAACTCTTCAATACCCGAAAAGGGCAAAAGTAAATTTACCAACAAAATTTCGCGAACATCTCCGATAAACTTATTCGTACCGCTTGCAAATAAATTGATTAAATATTTTGCGAGAGAACGGATCTTGAGTAACTTATTTAAAGTTTTTAAATGATGACCACTTGCAAACATTGAGTAACCAAATACAGGGAATTTCTATAACTATCAAATAACCATAGTAGATATACATCTAACCTTTTTAAGGATAATTTTATTTATAACTAAACAAAATCGATCCTTGAGAACAATATATATCAATATTTAAATAAGGGCAATTTTATTCAACGATATGTTGGTACCTGAAGGTTGAAAATGTCAAAATTCAACATGGCGCCCATAAGAAAAACAAAAGTTGAAAAAATAACACCGCATTCCTTGTTAAAAAGTAGCAAAAAGTAGAATGTTTTTGTTTCAAATGTCTAGCAACATCCGCTTGTGAATAAAAAATTAAAAACGGTATCTTAAAATTTCAGTTTTCTTCAAAATGAAAAATTATAGCTTATATTTCTTTTCAGGGAATTGATCAACACAAAAATACGATACTTTACCAAATTTAAACATAGGCTCTATCTCCACTAATAAGCGAGATCCCCATGGTGAGCATCGAAATTGAATCACCCGGTATAATGTCACTCCGAGTGAAGTGTAGAGATTTTAGCGAACCTCAAGGTAATTTTTATATATTGGTCGCGAGAGTGGCGAGAACATTGAGCGAGCCAATAAAGGCCTTAATTTAAGAAGCACGACTTCGCAATCAATTTCCCGTTGAGAATCGATAATAAAATTCAATTAACTTTACATTATGGAAAAGACATGAAGCGAGCTCGACTCCAAACCAATACAATCTACGGTTATATCGTTTTTTCTTCTCTCTCGCTCTCTCTCACTGCATCTTTCTTGACTTCTACAATTTTAATACAGTATTTTTGATAACAAATATTTCGCAGATGTATATCAAAATCAAGTCGGCATGAGCTCAATAAAGCAACTAGCCATTTCCCGGTTTTGATATAATAACACACAGTCTCATATCAGCTATCAGTAGGGTGCCATCGACATGAACGGAATATTGGGTTATTAAATTCCTTTACGTGGATATCGCTTGTATGTTGCATGATTGAGATCGCTGGTAGCAATAGCGAGGGAAAATATACTTAAATTCAGACAATCAACATATTTGTATCTACTGCCATGATAGCTATCTTCTTCTATAGTTCTTTCTATTACACTGGTGAACAAATTGGAATTTGTTGTCAATAACTTGAACCTAAATATACTTTTCTGTTAATTTGGACGTGCTGTTTTCGAATATGGCGATAAACAGTTGCCAGAGGTCTTATTTTTCCGTAATTTTGAATTGAAAAATTATAGCCTAATTGTAGGAGAAATGTTGGTATTGGTGATTAATAAACCAAACAACCTTATTACCAAAATACAAAGTGTTTGTAATTATTGTTCAATTATCTAACAAAAACTGCAATAAATTTTTTCCTCCGGTTTATAATAACATTTTTAATTAGTATACTCATGAGCAAACCAAACGGTTTGCACATTTTTAAGCCTAAATGCTGCCTGCTTTGAATAGGTTGTTATACCACTGCAACATGACCTGCATATATTTAGTTACTTTGTCACTTAGGCTAGGGGGAACGTTTGATTCTACTTCCCGTACAATTCCAGCCAGTTCCCGTTCTAGATCGCCTAATGAATTTATTATTGCGTCATATGGAGGTCATACAATTGAGCAAGGTCTATTTTGGGTCTCATGAGCGCATCTATTACGCTATAAACAAAATTTCGTGAGAATATTCGATAGGAATATTATTAATGTAAAAAAATTACTGGAATTTTTTGTGTCTATACACTCAGTTCCAAAAAAGGTTATGCACTTGATTTTTCACCTAAGTTTAATGTCTTATATTTTTTAAATGAGTAGGACGATTTTTATTTTAATTTAGTTGATTGTAGACAGTTCCTTTGTCTTTATATGAAAGCCGCTTCTTTTACTAGCATTTTATTTTTCTATTCTTTGATTTATCTCTCAAACTGTCCTAATTACGGCTTTTTCTAAACCTTGCAGATAACCAACTTTTTGAATTGATCGATAAACATCTTTCTAGTGAAATAAACTGATACAGATTTTTAGAACTGGTTTTGCTAAACACAAAATTATAAATTGGGAAAACTGCTTAATACAGTGTATTGCCTTCCCTAGTAACTTTAATTGTGTGATTTTTTTTTTCACCGGCAAAACTTGAAGGTGGTTGTGATTCCATTCAGTAGTAACTGAACGAAAAACTTATACTGGTAGGTCGGTTGTGGTGTAGGAAGGGATTTCAAGTTCTGATTAAACTTTTCACCAGTCCTTCTCCACACTATTTTTCTTTCGTCCACCATGTTAAGGGAAAACCTTGACTCATCCGTAAGCAAGACATTCGACAGTTCAGGAATTACAAATCCTCCATAATTTTCAACAAAATTTTTTCTAACAGCACGATGTACAGGCAATAATTTAGGAATTTTTGTAGGTTTCCCAGCTTTTAAATTAAGATCTTTTAGACTTCTACATACCGCCTGCTTACTTATGTTAACAACACGAATTTGTTTTTGCACGTTTTTTTAAAAAGTATTTTATTTTATTTCATTAGAAAACAGTTTCTCGATAAATTCAGAAAGTTGGTAAAATAGGTCAATATAATAGGTCAGAAATCAAGTTCGTCACTTTTTTGGAACTGAGTGTAATTTTGAAAAGAACTAGGAACTTCATCCATCACAAAAACAAGGGAGGCTTCCGGTTACGGTCAAATTCAAAGGAACAATTTGAAAACATCAAAGGATAATAGCAACAAAGGAGCTGGATGCCGGTGTAAATTATTGCTTTGTACCTTTTTGTGCTATAAGCGCCGTTAGCGAAACGTGGTAACGATGTATCGATTAGCTATCAAAATTTGTACGAAGGGGTGGGTTATATTGAACACTAATCTAACACTAATCTAAAATTAACTCATTCAAACGACTACAGTTTTGCTATGTTACTTTTCGACCAAATATGACTTGTTCTCTCTTAAGATAAAGATAAAAACGAACGCAAACGGATTCGTGTTATATCGACATATAATTTGAACTATTACCGTATTGTCAGCAAGCACGAGAGCAAACCTCTCGAAATTTGCTTAGTGTGGTCTCCTGGGGCTAGTGCAAACACGACATAAATGGTGCATGAGGTCACATTGGAACGGGCTCCAATTCTCCAAGAAATAACTTACCAAATTGATGCTCTCCACTTGACCTTGTTTGTAGACGGTTAAGTAAACTAACCTAAATATTCGAAGCGGAAGGGGTCGCTTATTCGATATGAAAGGCAAACAGAGCCCCACCCGTACACCGGGTCTGTTACGACGATGCATTCTGATGCCAATAAGACAACAAGCGTACCGAGATAGAGATCCAACTCGGTGCTCGGAATTGTATGTCTAATTCTGATATCTCATTCAATAAGACGTGATATTATACTGCTATATTACAACATAGGCTAGTTGTAGACAGTTTCGATATTTGAACATCGTCGATATATACGGATATTGTCATCAACTTCGGATGTTTGTCGCACATAATGCCAAATCAGAACATTTGAGACATTAGTTTCACTGCAAACAATTTGTTTCAATTGTCCCCAACAATAAAAATCCCATTTTTAGATCAGGACTACGTGCTGGCCATAAAATAGAAAATACATTGATCGTATAAAATGTAATGGTAATTCCTCAAATTGTTCTTTAGAATAATTTTGTAACATACTTAATATTAAATGTGGCCTAATTACCACGTGATATGTTAAAGCACACCACACGTTTACTTATTGAAATATTGGCTTCGTCTAGAAAATGTAGATTTACATCACTACAGTAACTACAATGCTGTGAAGAATCAATGCCATTTGTTGAAAAGGTGCTTTCATTCGAAAATCCAATAAATTTATGGAAATTTTGGGTATTGAATATTTTCTTGCCAAAGTTGAGACAGAAATCCTAACGTTTGGTATTATCGCGGTATCCAAAGTATGTCTAATAGAGTGGGCAAACAAAGTAAATATAACTGAAAATAGGTAAAAATATCTCAGTTGGGAGAGCATTGTGCTAGCGACGCAAAGGTCCCTGGTTCAAATCCACGTTGTGGCAGTAAGTTTTACTCTCATAAAAAATTTACATTATTAACTTAAAAAATCTGACACATCAGTAAGTAAGAAAAAGTCATGGTCTATCCACAGATAAATGAAATTGGCTGACATCTTCAAATGCAGTCTAAAATCTCTGTGTAAATCTGAGAACTGATTCTTACTATCAGATTCGTAGTAGTTACTTATCAACTCAGTTATTAAATACTTTAACCACTCAATTGCTCCAAGGCTAAAACAGAAACCCCAACATTTTAGAATCTTAAAACACCCCTAGAGAGATTTTTCAGCATTCTAACATTTTCTATCCACATGGTCTATCCACAGATAGACCATGACTTTTTCTTACTATACACGGTCGACAAAAAAAAAACGGTACAAATTTTTGATCACTCGTATTCCTATAATATTTTGTCAATTCAAATATTTCTTTTAAAAACGAATTGCCTGTAGTGTGAACATTGAAACCGTACCATATTCGCAATAACAGGACGTTTCAATCCACAGTTATGTTGCTTTGTGTTTGGCTATGCAACATTTCTGATAACATCGTGTCAATTTAATGTGAAATGCAAGCTGTAATAAAATTAGTAGGTAATGATGTTTTTTCCTTTGGTCAAAAGGGACAGCAGAGATTTTATTGCATCGAATACAGGGTGAATTTTTGAAACATCGTTTTTTGCTGTTTTTACTGAAAAAGAAGAAGTGGAATTGCGAATATGGTATGTTTTCAATCCTCACAACATAAGCAATTAGTCCTTCAAAGAAATGCTTGCTTTAATTTACTTAAAATCTTTGGAAATAGAAGTAATTGAACATTTGTACCGTTTTTTTGGCCCACAGTGTATATAAAATAAATATAAAATAGTTTAGTTGCATGAGATTCTATTTGATAAAGATCGGTCGTGTCGGCATTAAAATAAAACTAGTTAGCCAGGATTTGACAGATATTTTGATTTTATTGACGGTAGGTATTGTCAAAACATCAGCATTTGACATTATCTACTGTCATTAGAATGAAAATATCTGTTAAAACCTGGCTAACTAGTTATACATTATACAAAATTTCATTAATTTCTATCAAAAAGGGTTACATACATAGGTACATACATACATACACACAGACATTTTTTGTACCTTTGTCAGAAATGTTCACAGGACCCTAGGGGACATATTTTCGCAAAAATCCCAAAATGAAACTTCTAAATATGAAGTTTCGTCCCGATACCTTTAGTATTTCCTTCGGAATCGTCACCACAAAAAAAACTGGTACACATGTATACAGGGTGTCTCACGGAACTGGTACATTAGAAGTTTGTCATGGTCTACTATTTCTGGAAATTTTGAAATTTTGAAATTTTTGAACTAGAATTTACTCGATCTGAGCTCTTCACGTAAAGTATTCTCAGGTTAACTGTCATGTTCGGTCAGCGGAAGTCGGTATCAACTATGTTATTTTAAATGGAATGATATAATTTTTATTTTAGTTTTGGATTTTACCTATCAAAATAAATCATTTTTAATAAGATTTCCTAATACCTAAATATCACAATTTTAGAGTTTTTTTCACTTTGCTAATTTTTTGGTGATTTTCGAGGTTACTTTTAAAATGGAATATCTCGGTTATTATTGATACTAGAAGTTTGGTAATTTTTGTGGTTAAAAACTAGAAACATAACCAAATAAGACGATGTTTAGTTCATCATGATATCTAATACAGGCTGTCCAAAATTAACATCACAATAATTGAATTTTCTAACGTAAAAAAATGAATAGGAAACATTTTAGCATTTTAGCGGGCCGAAAAGAATTCTCGACCCGCCTTACTGTCTAAATCGTGGGCTAAATGGTTTAATTTTATTTAATTCTGGACATATGGAATATAATGCTATTAGAGATTATGGTTAATACAGAACACGTTTCCAAAAATTTGCTTGTATATTTGCGAGCCCCAATGTGAGACTTTCTTGTATCTTTCTTGAATATTTGTGCTGGATTATTTCCATGAAGACACGAAAACATGAACATACTTTTTCAATCCAATAGATTTGGCGCTGCAAATTGATCATTTCACGCATGTGTAGGCACCTCTGGATGTACTGCTTGGGATATAGCAAATATGTCAATATTTACGTACTCTATTGATCTGAGCGAAGGCTAAGCGAACACATTTTATCGGCGATCCATATTAAATTTTATGCAAATGCCGGCGCTCTTCATTGAAGCAACCCGACTCGACCTACTAGAAGATGGTTGGTTATTAAGTGATTCCTTAGGAGTGACGCGTTCAGCGTAGTGTAGTAGATGGGGTCGGGAAAACCCTATAGGGGGCGCTCGCATAGAAATTACTAATTTAGTTTATATTAAACAACCGGAAAATATGTAAATTGCATGCAAAATTTCGTAATTATGATATTCGTGGGACCGAATAATCGCGGCGCTACGAGCTTGTAGTGCCGCTACGGCGCTACAATTATCTAAGAAAACCGTAAGTTGGGCCAACTTTCAGTGCAGCCCACCCTTTTGTTAATTAATAAAAGTTCGCGAAGGTCTTGTCAGCAGGCCGTAATGAACGTGACAAGTGCCCGGAGAGTAAAGAATGCGGCCGTTAATTGTCTTCCAAGCTAAATCTAGAATAGGTGGTTGTAATTAAAATACTGCTAGAAAATGTTAGAATGCTGAAAAATCTCTCTAGGGGTGTTTTAAGATTCTAAAATCTTGGGGTTTTAGCCTTGGAGCAACTGAGTGGTTAAAGTATTTAATAACTGAGTTGATAGTAATAATCTAATGATATGTACATTAATGATCATAAGAAATGCAAGTTTCTTCTATATAGAAAAGTTGTGAAATCATTCAATCATTCGGGCCACAGAAAGAAAATATTTTCATATATAGGTACACGTTCCACAACAATGTACCAACACAAACTTATGTTCCGTGGTTTTAATGGAACATTAGCTATATCATTTGTATCCTAAGGGTTTTGCCAACAACTTATTTTGTCTTTTTTTATAAATTTTTATACAGCCTGTCCCACGCTAGATCCAAAGTACATCAATGACGCTAGGAAATCGAAATACAAGATTCTTCCATAACGAAAAGTTGTGGATTATTATTCACTCTACAGACAGAAAATATTTTCACAACCACGTACGAACACAAACTTATTATTTTTTCAATGGAACAGAAGATTCCGTGTATCATAATCGCTTTGAGTTTTATCAACTGTTTCTGAGATATTGTGAAATGAACGTAAAAACCGTGCATTTTTCTAAAAATAATTCAGGGAACGCTGAATATTTCTGTAAAACTAACAAGGATAAATAAACAAAAGAACTTATTTTTGGATAGTAAAAGTATCGCACTTTTCGACAGTTACTATTGATTTGCGATTACAATATGACTCATCCCGAATAACTGGAGGTTTGCTAAATGTCATATAACTTAAAAATTTATATGGAATACAGATCAGTAAAACAGCTTTCGAAATGCCTAACTCAACAGCTACAAAGTTTCTAAACATCTAGTTTCATTTAACGTATGCATAATAAATCATTAATATTAAATATTTAGTTGATATGACGAATTCCAACAATCGCACAAATATAATGACCTGAAATGAAATGATTGCAAACTTCAATTATGAAATACACAAACAAATATAACCATCCAAAAATTATTTGTTTAGGTACCAATCGAAAATTGTTTAAAATTTGTATTAAATAATTGTGGTTCTAATTATTTAAAGAATATTAATAAGTTCTTGGTTCTTGAGTAGTATTTTCGTACACTTAACGCAGTAATAAAGTTACAGTAATACTGTCATAAGATGCAATAACTAAATAAAATGGTTACTGAAATAATTCTTATTTATTCAGTTTACAATTCTCAATAAAAGAGACATATGACATTTTTAATCATTTCTACAGAAATTATTTGATAACGCTACCTTATTCTTCATGTTTATCGTAGTTGTGATTCCCCCACAGATTTCTCCTCATGTCTCCACTAGTAAGAAATACATAAACAATTTAATGTATTTTATGCTGCACGAAGAGAAGAATTATTACATTTATGAGATTGTTGAATTTTGTCGTACCATCTAGATATTGAATATTAACTGTTGTGTTATTTGTCAATGTCGAATGAGATGCTTAATAACTTATTACTAATTTATCGATAATTTGAATTATGTTGAGACGTGCAGGGAGTTTCACTTCCAATTTTTAGGTTTTGTGACATTTAGCATACTTTGAGTACTTCAGGATAAGTCATATAAGAATCGCAAATCAATAATAAATGTCAAAAGTGCGCTATTTTGACTATTCAAAATTTTTTTTTTTCTTATTCCTTGTAAGTTACCTCAAAAATATTATTTGGCATTCTTTTCAGAATAACTCGGAAAGAGTTCTGGCTAGACTTTTGTGTTTTAAATAATTATTGTTAATAAGATTTATTATTATGAAATGTTAAACGTTTATGTTTTACCATTTTTAAAGAAACAAGATATAAAGTAAAAGCTTTTAGTCTTCTTCAGTCTTACCTCTCTAGCTCATCTGTATTTTAATTTTTCTTGCATCTCGGATTTTTAGTGTTCTCTTTTTCTGGACGCAGCTTTCTTTTTGCTGTTTCCTTTTCGCTTCCTTTCTTATTTTTGGAATGCTTTTCTTTAGTACTTCCTTATTTTTTAACACATATTCTCTCCAAGCATCAGGGATAGTTATAGTATAACAGTTTTGTTTTACTTTTTTTGGGAGTTCAACTGGTAACTCCAGATGTATTTCATGATTTCCTATGATGCCGGTCGATTTTTATGATGAATGAAGATGCATTAGGGACTATTAAAATATATGTTGTTCAAACGATCACATATTTCTCTATAATACTACTGCCACTATTATAACCAATGACCTCCAAATCAATATCGGTGAACCATTAGAAAGACATGCAAAACGTTTCAACGTTCTCTACTGTTCTGTTGTAATGTGTTCCACAAGATTTACCGGCTGACTTTCCGACATTGACTTTCCTCGTAAGCAAAATAGCATCTGTGGACCAGAATTGGACTGATTGACCCGAAACAAAAATCTCATTACATTGTCGCATTACCTTGCCACAATTTGCTCATAATACGCACTGGAGTCCTTCACTTTCAAGACACGTTTTTTCCTCCTAAAGAAATATGTCTAAATTTATCGCATACATTTCCAAAGTACCGTTCGTGTAGCAGCAATAAAGAGCAAAACGTGCCCTTGTATACGCGGCTACATGCCTCGCTCACTCTCTCTCTCTCTCTCTAGTAACCGTGGCGGATAAAAATATGCCTGGGCTGCAAGAGGACGTCTACGCAATGTCACGTATAGCACGTTCGGTATCTCGACATCACCAGACAGATCCCCAGGAAAAAAATTCTGAATTATGCCCCCATACGGCCCTTTTAGCCCGCGCACCCCACGAACGCTAGGGCAGACCAACAAATTCAACTTGAGCTCGCATTAAATAAAGTTTTATTTGAAAAATTGCCAGTCTAATGGAATTGTAAAAGGGGTAATGCCGACATTAGTTGAGTAAACCCATCTTGAGCGCCCTTATGGCGTTTTCTCTCAAACACCAATCGCGTTTTATTCAATTTTATTACATTATGCGGAGATCTACAGTATTTTTCTACATCTACATCTACATGCGCTTTCGCAAGCCTGTGGTCAAATATACCAACAACATGGAAAACACCGAGTTAATGCGTTGTTTAAATACATGTTTCTCGCTCACGGGGACATTGACCTACATTAGTCTGTTCATATCATCGTAGTCAGCTGTTCGTTGGTTTCTCTAAAATAAGAATCTTTTGGATTGTGGATTCTTAATGTGGGTGTGTTCGTATAGTACCAGAGACGGACGGATGGCAATTGTATGCAACGGATGACTCGTATGCCGAATAAGTTTTATCGACCGCGGCACGCAGTTGCGGCGTTAAGGAACCCGTATGTTACTGCCAAGACGCGCCAATACACCACACAATAATTGATGTTTAAATTGCGATACTATAGCAACTATTCGATTGAATATATAATAGATAATAAATTGTTTCTTTTTTGATATTCTTGAGGATAGTACTACTTCCGGTTTTGGCGAAATTTTTTATTTATGAAAGTAGACCAATGGAATTTGGTGGAATGATATTACACAACTGTTTTTTTATATTCTCGAGAATAGTATTGCTTCCGATTTTACCGGAAGTGACGTCACATCGAATTAACTTTTCTTGGACGGCATCAAAATCTGGACACTTTGAACCCACTGAAAAAAAAAATGCTGTAAGGGAGATTTTTGGCTATTATTTTCGTAATCTACACCAAAAAACTAATGACTACTGACAAAATTAGTATCGATCAGTGATTGTTGGTAACACAACTTATGATACACAATTATACAAACAAAAGCAATAATTAAAAAACAATATTGTTCTAACAATTAGGAGAGTTAAAAAATACACAAATAAAGGGTGTTCCATTTAAGAAAACATAAGTTTTATCTTATCACCTTGCATATTCAAAAATAATTTTAAAATACATTCAATTTCTGATTTGGTAGTAGTGGCGCCATCTAGATCTAGTAAATCTTTTTTTGGAAGCTTTCGGGAAACTCAACTGTGAACCGTTCGGAAAACATCGTAACACCAAAACGAAATATTTCGTTTCGATGTTTTTTTTTGCTGCGAGTGGTCAGCCTGTCCTCCACCAACGTCAATCCGTAGTCACCGGTTATAGGCGGTGTTTAAAGCTCCTGACGCTTGCTGTCTACACCGCGCAGCAGTAATATGCGCAAATAAATACATTTCTGGCAATTACGCTTTGCTATCGCAATTATAGTGTTTGGGTTAAAATTGTACTTAAATAAAAAATCTATTTTTGTATCATGAGTTGGGCTAGATGTTTTATATTTAAAAAAAGCCAAACATGTGGAGGTATAATTTATTTTGATGTGTCCAAACACTAATTTTTCATCCAGCCCAACTCGCTATTTATCTAAGAAGTTACACTGAAAATTTCCTAAACTTTGAACAATAAATAACGCTTTTACTTGCAAACGCGTTTTAGAAGAGGTAGAACTGGGCGTTAAGTGAACCAACCATTCGCAGGCGTTAAATAATGTTCAATTGTTTGCATACTACGAACAGGAACAGAATTGCTCCAAGCACACCAAGATAATCGGTTGCAATTTGCTTGGATGCACTTAAATTGGACAGAAAATCAATGAACGGAGTTCTAAGGTACACATCGGAGTTTACAAATGCAGAATTTGCAGTATTGGCATTTTGTTTGATTGATTTTTAACCATTCTTTTTACTTTATCATACGCAGTATTATAAAGTATTGTAATCGTGCCGAAAAAAAAAATTGAGATTTTAGCGGAAATAGGTCTTTTTGGGTCCCCTGAACATTTTTGACCAAGGTCCAAAAAAATGTCTGTGTGTGTGTGTGTGTGTGTGTATGTCTGTGTGTGTGTAAACGATTTTTGTGGCGACGATTCCGGAGAAACTACTAAAGGTA
Organism: Melinopterus prodromus; assembly: GCA_964023965.1. Classification (NCBI taxonomy): domain Eukaryota; kingdom Metazoa; phylum Arthropoda; class Insecta; order Coleoptera; family Scarabaeidae; genus Melinopterus; species Melinopterus prodromus. The sequence goes on along the minus strand of OZ030398.1, from coordinate 1,187,571 downwards.
TCGGGACGAAAGTTCATATTTAGAAGTTTTATGACCAAACTTAGAGCTGAAAAGCTTTTGGTTCAAAAGGGTCCAAAGGAACTGGCTATTTACTCTTAGCATTTTTCAACGATTTTGCAAATGAGCCGTCATTTCTGTAATTTCATCAAAATAGATAAATAATAAATTAAAGTAGATGAAATTTTGTATAATTTATGCCTATAACATTTTTTGGTAAAATTAATAGTTTAGCTGCAGGAGCAAATTCTATTTGATCGAAATCGTGTATGCATTAATACTAAGTAGCCAGGATATTTTGAAGCTTCTGACAGTATTTGGAACGTCAGCGTTTGCGAAACGTCAATTCAACACGTAAATGCATGGAGAATTGCCATGAGGAGCTAGGTGAAACAATATTGAAACAATATTTCGAGTGCGGATACCAATGTTATGTTTTCGCGAATAAATACAAGAAAGATTGTAACCTTAAAACTTATTTGGAATATTGAGCATAATTCTTTATGAAGCACTGAAGACGGCGTAAAACTTGAAAATATAGTATGCTAGAAGCCAATATAATATATTAATCATCAGAACCAGAACCTTTTTACTTTATCATCCGTAGTATGACAACACTCCATATTTAGAAGCTTTCTGTTGAACCAAGTGTCCAAAGGAACTGGAGGTTTAGTCTTAGCATTTTTGAAAGATATTGCAAATAAGCCACTATATCTGGAATTTCGTCGAAATAGTTAAATAATAAATTAAAGTAGAGGAAATCTGAATAATTTATGATTATGACATTTTTTGGTAAAATTAATAGTTTAGCTACATGAGCAAATTCTATTTCATCGAGATCGCTCGTACTGCGTATAAACTAGTTAGCCAGGATTTGTCAGATATTGTGATTCTAATGACAGTAGGTAGTGTCAAATGCTGATGTTTTGACATTACCTACTGTAAATATAATCAAAATATCTCTAGTCTAGTTCTAGTAGTTTTATTAATGCAGACATGGCCGATCTCGATCAAATAGAATCTTATGCAGCTACACTATTAATTGTATATATGGTATGATAAAGTCATGTGCCTGGCCACATCAGATTTTTACTTTATCATACGCAGTATGTAAAGTATTGTAATCGTGCCGAAAAAAATTTTTGATATTTTAGCGGAAATAGGTCTTTATGGGTCCCCTGAACATTTTTGACCAAGGTACAAAAAAATGTCTGTGTGTGTGTGTGTGTGTGTGTGTGTGTATGTCTGTGTGTGTGTAAACGATTTTTGTGGCGACGATTCCGGAGAAACTGCTAAAGGTATCGCGACCAAAGTTCATATTTAGAAGTTTTATGACCTAACTTAGAGCTGAAAAGCTTTTGGTTCAAAAGGGTCCAAAGGAACTGGTAGTTTATTCTAAGCCTTTTTCAAGGTTTTTGCAAATGAGCCGCCATTTCTGTAATTTCGTCAAAATAGTTAAATAATAAATTAAAGAAGAGGAAATTTTGAATAATTTGTGCCTATGACATTTTTTGGTAAAATTAATAGTTTAGCTGCAAGAGAAAATTCTATTTGATCGAGATCGGTCGCATCTGCATTGATATCAAACTGCATAGTAGCCAGGATTTTGACAAATATTTTTTTTGTGATGTCACCACAGATATGTCTATGGCTGTCATCACGCTGTCACACTCGGAGAACCGCATGGAACGTCATCTACAGTGTCATGAACGAATATAAATCTGTCAGAATTTGAATTAGCTTTTTAAACTTGACATTTCGTAGAAGTGGTATCAACCTAACATTTTCTATACCGAAATATAACCATTTTTGATTTTTTTTAAAATACGTATTTCTCAAAAAGCAACACAAAAACGTTGATGTCACTCCTGCCGAAAACTACATAGCGCGACTCGCTCACATGCGACGACGACGCTCCGCCATCGGTGACGCGCCGCGTCACCGCTCGTTGTGCTATTCCGTACTTTCGTCACTTGTGAGATAAACAACTATTATTCTGATGACAGTAGGTAGTGTCAAATGCTGATGATTTGACAATACCTTCGATTGATACTATTGACTATCAAAATATCTGTCAAATCCTGGCTAACTAGTTTAATTTTAATGCAGACACGATTTATCTCAGTCAAATAGATTCTCATGCAGCTAAACTATTAATTTTATATATTGTATGATAAAGTCATGTGCCTGGCCACATCAGATTTTTTTCTAATAGAATCCTTAAGCTATTCAAGAAATAATTCTATTTATGCCCGATATGAATATCGATTTGGTTTCGTCGGCATTCTTATTAGGCCTCATTTTTTTTTTTCGGGGCGCTAAATGCGAAAATATTGTTATTAGAACGCTCCGTCAGGCATAATGTAGGGAAAGATATATGACAGCGGTAATCGTTTTTTATTCAATCTCGCTAATGTACGTTAAAAATACGCTTAGCTCTAAAGCGGGTATACAAGGAGCAGAAACGGGCCTACATTAAACCCGCCCTCCCCTTTCATACACCCCCCTCCATCCAGAAAAAGCCTGACTTTGGTAAAAGAGGGACGCTTTTATATTTTTTACGGAAATTTTATATGAAAAAGGTCCACCTAAAATAAGCTTCAGAATTTTTTTTTTGTTAGAAGATTTTTATACGCAATATTCTATAACGATTAGTATTGAGCCTGAACTATCTGGAAAATATCAAAAAGCTTCAGTTGTATAAAATGATTTGTATTTGGTGAATTTTAATAGTAAAAGTAAAATTGCATACAATGGAAGAACCGCACGTAATTTAGATAAATATACAATAAATAAATTGAATACGTTTGGTTTGAAAACTATATTCTTTTGGTTTGACCATTGGTTACAGAGCATTAGTATTCCAACACAACTAACATTGTAACATGGAGATTGATATCCCCATGTGTGAAATCTGTTCCGGTTGTACATTAGGGTTTAACGTGTCTGAATAATAATGCATATGTATCACCGTGCACGTGAGTTATTATGTGGCCAGTATTAATGTTGAACGCATGTGTTTCATTCACAGTCGCATGCAGACGATCTACCATAGTTATTGGACTCGAATGCAAGCCCTAAGTGTGAATTGATTACATCTGATTGCAAAGCAACAGAGACATATGCATAATTGCAGTTCACTTCAAGGAAGTCGTTCTCTTAAATTACGAAAAAATTTGCATCCTTAATTATTGTTTGTATGAAAAGACGAACTAGGTCTACATTTTAATTTTTAATTCCAGTACTCGGCAGAAAAAAATACTGGAAATAGTGTGGTAATAATGGGACGGTTGGTGCGTGACACTTGCCACGTTAGCATCTTTACGAATCTTTAATTTCCTGTTACGGATTCGTATTATTTTATCTTCTCTATAGGTTTAAATAACGCAGAATGTACAACAAAATGGTTATTGTGTAAAGTTGAATACTTTGGAGTGCTTAATTAAAAATAAAATGTAAATCGGAGCATCGTTATGCTAATACGATTAGGGTTAAAAAGTGAGGGCGTGCAAACAGAGTTAGCGCTGAAAACAATTTACATAAAATTAATCAAGAGTCCACCGAATGGGAAAACGTGAAAATGTAATTGAAAATTGCGTCGAAAATTTCGAAACCGAATTAACCGGATAGTGTGTCGAGGCGGAAAATGAAACGAGTTTTATTGGCTTTAGATTTTAGATTTATTAGATTACTGGACTTTTTACAAAGTATTACACCTAATTCATAAAAATTTATTTCAAGATATACCTATATACCTATTTATAACAGATAGAAAAGATTTTTTGTTTTTAATCAAACGTACTGATTATAATTTAATCAATTGGATCAAAACATATTTCTTTGACACAAAAAATGTACATATACTGTATAAATATTTATGTAGTAAGGAGAAAGGTTGTTTGTCGGGCAATTCCGTCATACGAAGAAGCAACCGTAGACACGTGTTTCGGACTATTAGTCCTTATCAGTACGGTATAGCCAAGGAGCAAGATGGACACACAATGAAAATGTCTGAATATTTAAAAATTGTTTTTGAGATAGTATATCTCAATTTCTCAATATCTTAATGTTAGTGTTTTTGCCATTTAAATCTCTGTTTCCTTAGGGCAGGTTTAAGGCGTATTTTTTTTTTTTACTACAGATCATCATACTCGACGTGATTTATCTCATATTTTTTCAGGGTTTGAAAAACCCGTTTTTTTAAACCCAAAAATAACCCAAACCGTTTCCAGGTCGAAAAGGCAGTTAAATTGGTGCAAGTGTTTTTGCTAGACATGGACACAACTAACAGTGTCGACTGGTGAACTTACTGTGTTTGTGGTGGTTCGTTTTTTGTTATTTTCTTATTCACAAGACACAGATTTATTTGCAAGACTGAGTGAATAAGAATGCAACTTTCAGAACTAAATTATTTATTTTATTAACTAAAAGTGCCTATATTTTTTGTTTGTGTTTTAAAACTAAAATAGAAACTATATTACCCTTTGAAATTTACTTTTGCCCGTAACGAGTTTTCAATAAACACCTTAGTTTATTTTAAGCCAACCCAACTCAAAAAACCCCGAAGTATTTCGAAATGGTGCGCTGCGAATAAACCCAGCGGGTTTTTCAAGTGGGCCCAGGCCGAAAAAACCCACTGAGTGTGTTCAAGTCGGGCCCATTCAGGCGAACCCTGTTTTTTTCTTTGTTTTTCGCAGGCTTGAACCGATTACTCGAATCATAATGTTAACTATATATTTGGAAATTGACATCCCAACACCGAGTTAGAAATCAATTTCGTATAGGAAGTTATTATTTATTTTATCAGTTCGTCATAATGTTCAGCCATATCAACACAAACAAGGAAATAATTGCTCTCATTTCGTCCGTAATTTCAACAACCTGCATGGTGTTAAATTTCATTTCACAATACTTAAATTATAAAGATTCTCATAAAAAATCGCTGTTGTTTACAAATTAAACAAGCGAAAGCTATAGATAAAATCCATTTTTTTCTTTGTGACAAAAAAAAACACCAAATGACGACACTGTATCTAAACCACTGGAAGAGCATATTCTGGGTGTTGTTTGCCAGTGAATACTCTGCACATATACCACGTTAAAACGCGTTAAAAACAAGTCAAACAAAATTAATCCAGATCCCACCGAATGCGAAGGTGTAATTGAAATTGCTGGCTAAAATGTCGAAGTGCAGGTGCAATTAACCCGAATAGTGATAGACCTGGATAACACACCGACCGTTGGATAGGTTTAGTTACTTCCGGTATACTGACAGTCTTTGCGCGCTACTCACTTTAATCATTTACCTAGTTTAATGGAATCGGACACCGACAGAGCCTCTCGCTTCAAATCAACGCGATTAAGTGTCAAAGAGGGTACCTACGTTTGCGCTGTTCCCAGCAGCCAACGCAGCCGGACCAGACACATTAGAGCAACCCCTTGATATATAATTGACAATTTTATTACCGCTGCCATTGAGCTGCTCGTTTTCGCTCAGTTCTGTACGGAACAATATCCCAAGTAGTTGCTGGAGCAGCCTGGTGATAGTTTGAAAACTTAAATTGAGCCTAGAGTTGGCGTAGGAGGATATATCTGACAATTGGCTATACAGAAACTTCTCAAATCTTTGGCGAATGCATACTGAAGACAATTGAACGACCATCAACACAGTTTAACAAAGTTCAAATGTTGCTTGAATAAGAATGTTTTAATAATAATAATAATGGATAGAGAGATAGAATTTTAAAAGAAAACAACTTCCTTGATACCTAATAATGATGTTTATTTAGTAAAAATCTTTAGTCTATTTGTTTGTCTAGTTGTTTCCATTCTCATGTAATTTTTTTCTCCATATATTCGTTTTACCTTTTCTATTTATTAATTCTGAATACTCATTTCTAGCTATTTTAATGTGGTTAAAAACATAAAACTTATAAAACAAGATAATGAGTGCTTAAGTTTCAAAAGTATTAAAGCTGGAGTACCACATGGTAGTGTACTTGGACCAATTCTCTCCCTTCGTTATACACAAAATCTGCAACCAGATGGTGTTACCGTTGCCACGGTTGCCGATGACACTGTTATCATGGCAGTAGATACACAGGAGCAACTCTAGAACTGCAGAATGCTATCAATTTCACCTTGAATTGAATGGAGGTTGTTAGAAGTGGCTACCTGATTTTATTCGTTGGTAATATTAATAATACTCATCGTTTGGAGAATGGTTGTCTGTATGAGACAGTAGTAAAACAGCAAGGAAGCTTCCTGTTTTACTCGTGCTACCCGTCTCGGTGCTGCCTATATTTAGAAACTTGTCCGACACGGCGACCAACACAACAAAAGTAAAAGTTTGCGGAGATGGCAAGTTTTATTGCAAAAACAGATCGGACCTTGATGATGATAATCTCTCTCGAGGCGTTCATTCAGCGAATGACTCATTCATGCAAACATAAAATAGGTAGGTTTAACGAACCTCTAAATAGTATTTTTGATACATATTTCATATACAGGGTGTATCTCGCGTTCCGAATATTTTTTCTGGTTACTGTTTTGATTACTTTATTTGATTATTATCATTATTTTTATTATTAATTTTACTATGCAGGGTTTACATAGAGCTAAGTAGATTTTGATGTTTTTAATGACCTTTTCTTATTATTTTTTTTAATGGAACGCCCTGTATTATGTGTGTTGGCTGTAATAACCCATTAGTTCGCCCCAATTTATATCTAGTATGTAAATTTTTCTTTCTCAAACGATTTAGTCCATATTAAAAACTAAAACGAACAATTGCGATAGGTTCGTTGGAAAGACGTGAAAAAAGAACAGTGATAATGTGGAGAGCGCGCTCTGGAATGAGACTTCGTGTTCCGGTTGCCTTTTCCGACTACGCTAATATTTCATATTTATTTATTACACGGAAGGAGAGATAAGGTGGAAGAATTGCTCCGCATCTCGCCGAGTTTTTTCGTGGGGCACATAAATCCGTAATGTCAGTTTCCGCTAAATGGTACACGGTACAGGGGCAATGAAATGATGACTGCGAGATACTCGTGAAATTATTTTGATGCTGCTGTTCTCGTTTGTTCCTTTTACAACTTCCACCGTGGAATATTAGTCTAAAAAGCCGGCTATAATTATTTTTTTATCTGGAGGGACTTTATCTATCTACAAGATAATACACACAGAAAAATAAATACTGCTATCAAAGCAATATGCTTCCATCCCAGTAAATGATTAGTTTGCTGTAGCCGCAAGGAGATAATTTCTCCAGTTGAGAATAAAGAGATTTTATTAAAGTGAAAGTATCATCATATGCTTGAATATCAGAGAAAATATGTTCTTGAAATGAGTACATATACCTAGATATTATAATGGCTCTAGATGTGTTATTTTATTTATGTATAGCATTTTAACCGTCATACTAAGTATTTGAAGGTTAACAAGTTAATAACACAATAAAACAGTACAAAAAAGGGAAAAAGCTACTGTAAAAATGTTTTATTTTTTAAGATCTTTAAGATGGTAGAGCAAGAAAATGCAAGTTTACACCAGTCGATATTGTGTACTGAATCGGGTCATCCTATTTTCCATTCGATACATACCTTTTAAGACGTGATAGTAGAGGCAATTAACAACCTATTTAACCATGCTATATTGATTTCCGGGTTGAAACCGTGTTGAGGAGTTTGAAGCAGTAGACTCTGCCTCAAAGTCCTCAACGCGGTTTCCACCCGGTAATCAATATATCATGTACTCTAGACCGTCTACAATCTAGATATTTAACCATATTTATCACTATAAAAACTATTATTTTTAGTATTATTTCAAAATTGTCTAATACTTATACTTATTATTTCCATGAAAACTTTCGAAATTTGATCATACTTCCAGCTGAAACGATCGGTTTTTTAACGTTATGATCCTAATACGCATGTTTTGAAGCCGGATTCGCAGTCCGGATAAATGTCGTAAGTAAATGGTTATTTTAGGCAAAAGGCTTTTGCTTAGGCAAAAGCTATTTTTTATAACAGCGAATGTTCACTGCCCTGCAATAAACAAAATTGTGGGTAAATTTTAATAAAAACAATGTCGAATGAAAGTTCATACTTGGTTCTAAAGATGGTATAACAAAAAAGTTACATTTTTCCTTAAAACATAAAACTGCAGCCGTTTTCACAAGTGTCCATTTATGTGCATCTATGTTCAGCCATAGTTAATTCTAACTTGTGGCTGACAAGGACACAATTGCTCTCTATACCGGGTGGTCGTTTTAACTTGAGACTGCTAAATATCTCGTGAAATATGCATGGTACGACAAAAGTGTCTTTAATAAACTTGTAGGACTCAAAGGGGGAAATGAGATGACGATATCAGTTTCGTTCCAGATGGCGCTGCAATCGGTGAAAAAGAGGCTAACTTGATTTTTTTAAATGGGAATACCCAAATTTTTTATCAAATTATGATTTTACGCTAAAAAATAACAATCTTTTGTCTAAAAATTTTTTTCGTACGATGCATCTCTTAAAAGTTATTGACGATGGAAGTTTGTGGCGGCTGCGGTAGTTACGACCGCTGCCACTGCATGGGAAGCGCTCGCCGTCTGGTAGTCCAAGCGTCGACTTAGTAGACACTCATGGTACAACGTAGGAAGGTATGTGCGTAACCGGGACACGTTTTGGTTTCTCGCGCGTTGCGCCGTCATGCGCATAGGGTTTGTTTACGCCCGAAAAAAATGCATCGTAGGAAAAAAAGTTTCAGACAAAACATTCTTCTTATTTAGCGTAAAATCATAATTTGATAAAAAATTTGGGTATTCCCATTTAAAAAAATTAAGTTAGCCTCATTTTCACCGATTGCAGCGCCATCTGCAATGAAACTGATATCGTCATCTCATTTCCCTCTTTGAGTCCTACAAGTTTAGTTAAGACACTTTTGTCGTGCCATGCATATTTCACGAGATATTTAGGAGTCTCAAGTTAAAACGACCACCCGGTATATAAAATTATTTAGTTGAGGACAATTCCATGTCAAATCAACACAGTTTTATTCGTCACCACCTTGGATTTTGATTGAATCCCGTTGAATCCCGATATCCCGTTTTTGAATTATGGGTACACAATTTTAAAAATCGTTTGATATATTTAAAGACCGATTGTCGCTCAGCTAATTAGTCTAGTGAGGTAGCATAGGTGCCATTTTATGGCTTTTTCCATAAAGTTTCTCCTGATATACAACACAATAGGGCATGTGGGGGATTTTGTATCCTGAATAAACAATTAAAAGTTTAATTCTGATTATTTCAGAATGCTACTTTTTAAAATTTTGAAAAGCTTCGAATAATAATTTATACTGTTTTTAGTTAATTTCTAAAGTCGGAAAGTGGTGCGGAAATGGGAGCAAGCATATAATTTTCTCTCTTTTTGAGAATACATTTACTTCCCTGTGTGTTGATCTAGTCGAATTGAGAGATTCTATGATGCCCGTGACTTGTTATTTTAGTCCATCACAGTCCGTCACCTATTAAGTTAATTAACTCAGTTGTCTCGTATAGAACGGGTTCAAAATGTTGATGGGCTGACATAAATGATGTCACGTCGAACAGCCTACTGTCTCGAACCTCGTCGCCTGTCTGTTATGAGTGTTACGACCGGATGTTGTATCACCGAACTGAATCCATTGCCCGAAGCTAGAGCTAATTCCAGGCGCGGAAATGCTGTTAAATGATCCATTTTTGTTATTCAATCTAAAAAACGATACGAGGCCTACCACCGCACTAAATGCTTTTATATTTTTATATCCAATCTTTTGGAACAACACACAGTGGTCATTTGGTTGAATCTAGCGAATAATAAATAGTGCTCATTTAATATTTCTGTAGCATGTATGTTTGGGCTATGTGATGAACCAAATTAAGCAACGTATGTATACAGGGTGTGGGTGTAATCAGGATACGAAATCATCGAGATTAAAATGCCTTGAAATGTCATTTATTCGTCAATTATCCATTTCTCATGAGTTTTTATATTATTATTTATTCATACCTGGTCTTATTTTAAAGATGTAGTGCTTTTAGGTACCGTATTGTATAAATTATTTAGGAACTTTTCCATATTTTAATATATTTCAATTTTTATTCTTAATTATCAAATTGACAGCTTGTGAGGTCATATGTGAATTGAAAATATTTGTTTGCATAAGCTTCAAGTATTTTGATTCTAATACCTGATTTTAAAATTTCAAATATTTTAATTTTGACATCACTGGAATACATAAAATCTCTGCCTGTATAATATAATTCAGTTAGGATATGTAAAAAACAGACATGTCCGTAGGAATTTGACCAAAATATTTGTATGACAACCTACTCAGTTATTTACCTGCCCAAAAAAATAATTACCGTCGTTTTCCGCAACATCACGTTAATTCAAATTATTAATTCTTAGATTCGACAAAATGACCACTGTGCAACAGTCTGAATCAACTAAGTTTGAATTATGGAGTCGTTAAAAGACTAAACAGTTGAACTCAGGGGTCAATTAGTATAAAAGGAGAAGCATTAGCGTTGATTGTTATTAGAAACGATGAAGTTGGTGCAGGAGCATTGCTAGCTGTTTATGCAGTAAATACTTTCCTGTTACCTGAAAAATCGATGGCTTAGATGTCACGCTAAGGCTTAACTGAATATTATGAACGATAGTTAATGTATGTTGGATGCTCGGTCTCGTCTTTCATACAACGAAATCCTTAGAGATTGTCAAAATCTTCGCATGAAGTCATAAAGAGTACAAAGCAGCCCGGTTGGAGCTTATGAGGGATCACCGTCGGCGACATCAAACCAGAATTAAATTCTTTACGACGTCGCTAGATGGCGCGAACGCGTCGAGTTCTGCGACATGCCACATCCCGCGTTTATTTACTCTGCCAATTAAATTTTCCCTGAATTCTTTTAATCTAGCCCGGCAGCGCGACGCTCTATTTACTACCGTGGCGTCGGCAATAACGTTAACAGTCGTAAAATATTTCTCTATATTACGTACGCGATAAGATGCTAGAGGGCTCTCCGTCTCGTTCTCCATCGTCCGCGTTTCTAAGTTCGTTCACCGAGCTTTTATTAAAAATCGCAACGGGAACGGGTTCAAGTGCGCCTATATTTTTTTACTTGCCGGTGAACAGGTTTTGCAGACACATTGGCCTCTTGCGCGAGCTTGAAAACACTCTTACGTCTTATGGAGATAAACACTTGGTACGTAATTCATACACGAGAGTTTCGTTTAAAGTTGCTACACTAGTTCCATCGTACATCTAATTGTATGTAATTAAGGAGTAATGCCACTCTAGCGCGAGAAAAAATATCCGCTTTTGTAGGTAAATTCTTTTACAATATAGGAAATTAATTACAAATTCTCTTGAAAGCCCTTTATTGGTAATATTTTGAAGAATATTCTCAACTAAAAAAATAGAAAATTCCGCTTTAAAACAAAATGGCGCACGTTTGAACACAAATTATCACTTTCAGGTACAAAATTTGTACAAAAATTTAGTTTGGCCCGATGCTCGTACATAATACCTCCATAATCTTCATAAGGCTGGATAATGCATCATTGACAACACATATGGCTATACTTGCTGCAATATCCACAATTACTTTGCTACTTGAAAGTCAAAATGAAAATGAATCACCAGGTGGACATTTCTCGTGCTGCGGCATTTCATCCGCCAGAATGTATTGAGCATTGTCGCCCAGATTTATTTTCCTGATTTTATCAATTGAATCATGATTACAACAAATGGCTAGTCCATCATAAATTCAAACCTCATTTCGCGGCTTTTTGGCGCAAAACTTTTCAATTCCATCTACACCTATTCTTATGCGCATGGCAAGGATACTTCAGCTATTCATTTCATATACTTTTTGAACAAATTGGTTACACGGTATAAAAGTTTGTTCTAAATTCTCACAAGAAACCACGATTTCAAATCCTAAGTCACGGTTGCCACTTTCGGCCAATTTCGCATTTGATTTGCACGTTTTACACACTACAAGTTGTGAAATAGCAGAAAACACAGCAATAAAGTTCAAAAGATGATTGTTAAACGTCATCCACTTTAACCTTGTAATAATCTTCAACCGACATTACTTTTTTTGCAGGTGTGGTAGAGGCGACTCTAGTTCCAAACGATTCAATGGTTGTCATATTAGTTCTATTTGAAACTCTGCAGCTTCCTTTCGACTCCTTTCGATCACGATGTACTCCGGGAATGTCACTAATTATTTCTGCATTTTTTTTACCAACTAATCAAGAACAACACACGTTACATCAGACAGCTATAACATTGTGCGGTTAGCGTCAGTTCAACGAACGTACCGAGGATATTTCCACATATACTTTGTGTTTTATATTATTTTATGTTATATTTTACACCACGGATGTAATTCCTCCAAATAGGAATAGCTTTTTAATAACTTTTTGCACGTACGCTCGGCTAGACACTTCGCCGTATGTTCATCAAATAAGCATTTGAACATTTGATTCCAATATGAAACGGTTTGTACCTTATTTCTAAGATCTCATCATTTAAGCAAACAAAATTTCGATTTTTCGAAAAATCTAGTGGGGAATTACCCCCTTAAGTATCTGCATTCACAAAATCTGGATAAAAAATAGCCTGCTGTACTTCGTACACATAAATAACTTGGTGATTTGCTATATACGAAAAATTACGTTCAAAGATTCTATTCTGGTGAAACATGAACTGTAGCTAGATTCATGTACAATACTGGAGAATAAATCACAATTTCGTGGAATAACCGAGACTCCTGTTTACCACTGTTCCGCTGCTGCAGTACGTAGCAACGTTGAGGTGAATATACTGCATGACGAGTGGGATAAATAGGTAGTTCTAGGTGAAAATAATGTTCCTACCGGTAATTGAGATATATTACAATTTGCCGTGCTGCCCTACGTTATAATGCAAGACCGCAGTACGCAATTTTTAGTTTCCTCCAACTCACATACCATAAATACATCAGACAATCCTTGAAGTCGCCGAATCGGAGTAAAAAGTAGTACCTAGATCAAACGATTCTAGTGGCGGAGTAATATTCTCGACGTACCAAGAAGGGAATTTAGTAATTTTAGACGAATTTAAAGAATAAAACTGCAAATTTTTCAGCTTTTCCGTGGTTACGCACAGAGGTTACACCTATATAACATTTGTTTAAATTTCACTGTTTACCAGGCTCAAATTGTATTGTTACGCGCAATATACATATATTATGAACGTAAATCATTATTAGTTTATGATGCAATAAATTCGGGTCACTAATTAATAATATTTGAGTACCGGAACGCGCTTCGAGGTGGGTTATAAAACGGTCAATTTTTGCGTACACCAGCAAGTGTAATTGAAATATATTGATATTGGCCATTGTATACCTATAAATAATATAATTCTACATTTTAAAGTAACCCAAAATATACGTATTGTAAATTATCGTATTCACGAACATCTTAACTCTGTTGGTTGTCACTAATGCGCATTGACTTGCAAAATTATATTTTTAACTCTAGCATAACGCGTTTACCCTAGATTATGAACACCTAGGTAACATTCTAACACAGATTGACACTTAATTTCAAACGGAACTTACAGATATCGACCCTTGCAACACACATTAGCGGTTCTCACCCTTTGTGACACTATCCAGATTGCGTTGGATGCATTAAGACGTAACGTTATCCCCGTATTTCGAATTACAATACGTCCAATATTATATTATATTGATATCGCTGTTACAAAAAAAAAACGAAACATACTTTTCACGAGACATAGTGGAAGCTGTTGAGCTGGTAGTGCTGAACATAATGACATAGCTGAAATTTTCGTAACACCCCCAAAATCTCGATTATTTTCAAAATAAACGTTTTTGGGTACTTGCACGTGTATACAAATTCACAACTCCGACATCTTCTATTCGATTTCCAAAAATAAAAATGCAAATGATAGGGGAAGTCATAGACCATTATAAGTTTAGATGTTTCCAATTATTTTCAAATTTTTTCAACTTTAACAATAATTTCATGATCTGTTTGAATCCGTAATATTTTTGTTGAAATTTAACAGAATTAATAAATCCGTAGTCTTTATACACATTATTTAGACATTACTAACACCTATATTTACAATGTTATTCTAAAATTATGACACTGTTTTTTATTTTCCTTTTTGTTGTCACCTGCCAGACTATCACAATATGTTACTAAGTACATTAGAGTTTACGTTCATTACATTTCCAAGTATATTTAGGTTCAAAATAAATTGCACCAACAGTAAAATTTTTACTCGTTTATTGAAACAGTACTGAGTTACTATAGTGATTTATAAAAGAAATAAATACAACAAAACTTAAAAACGTTTACTTGATCTCCGTCGTTTATACAATACATCATCCATTTCGTGTTTAAGTGACCAGCAGTAGTCTGCGAATAATGTTTATGGTGTTTTTTCCTTGAAATCGCTTTTCAATAGCTTCCATTTCCTGATTTCCTGAGTATTCAATTAGCTTTGAAGAAGCGTGCAACATGGTTCGCGAAACGTCAGCATTAACAAATCTTGACACACAGCATAACCCGCAAGCAGTTTATTTTCTAAATGATTCTGGCCGTGAAAGCCTACGTACTTATTTAATATGTTATGGTTTGACTTCTGAATTTGAACGTTTATAACTATTTGCCTTTTTATTGGTTCTGACCGAACAGTACAATCTTATAATGGTTTATATTCCCTCTTAAAATTGCATTTTTTATTATGGAAATCTAATGGAAAATGACGGAGTTCTGCATTTTTATATACATGCAAGTACCCAAAAACAATTTTTACTTCATCATACGCAGTATGATAAAGTAATGTGATCGTGCCCCAAAAAAATGTGTTTTAGCGGAAATAAGTCTTTTTGGGTCCCCTGATCATTTTTGATTAAGGTACAAAAAAATGTCTGTGTGTGTGGGTATGTGTGTGTATATGTGTGTACTCGATTTTTGTGGCGACGATTCCGGAGAAACTACTAAAGGTATCGGGACGAAAGTTCCTATTTAGAAGTTTTATGCTCAAACTTAATAGTTAATAATATAAACTAAATAGTTAAATAATAAATTAAAGTAGAGGAAATTTTGTATAATTAATGTCTATGACACTTTTTGGTAAAATTAATAGTTTATCTGTATGAGCAAATTATTTTTGATCGAGGTCGTGTCTGCTTTAAAACTTTTAATTTTATATATTGTATGATAAAGTCATGTGCCTGGCCATATCAGATTTATTTGTCAAAAATCGAGATTTTGGGTGTGTTTGAATAAAATATATGCCTTTATTTTCGTGGTCTACCAGCTCAACAACTTAAACTATGTCTCGTGAAAAGTATATTGCACACAGTGATAAATGATTAGAAATGATATGCTAGTTAAGAGTTTCATTAAACTTTAATGATTTATTTCCTTTGTAATGGTCTTCCATGTGTACGCAGTACCTACTTGTTAGGGGCTAATCTATTTCCAATGTGGAGCACGACGTCCTTTACCCAAATTAATTTAACATGTTAGGCCCTCATTAGCAACCCTTATTAATATTTCAATCCTACCTGAATATTCACAACTCCATTTCAAACGTTGAATTACATGTAAATGTTCTACTCAGACTAGCTTGACAAGTATGGTAGGTCAACTAATAATATTTAGAAAATAAGCTGCTTCCGAGTTATGCCGTGTGTCAAGACTTGTAAATGCTGACGTTTCACGAACCATGTTCCTCGCTTCTTCGAAGCTAATTGAATACTGAAGACCTACCAAGAAAATCTCCCTTATATACATAAATTTACACCTCACTGCGCATATCTGGAGCTACCGCTCCCATGTGCTCTCCACCTGATCGCGTTGTGATCGATTTCCAGACCCTACTAATGTCAGTACCGTCCTCGCGATTGTTGTTGTCAGGATGTTTGTAAATTTCGATGGCTTCTCTAATAAGCCTTCGATGATAATCACCCACACTTATGCCCAACATCTTCACGCCATCGAAATTCATTGTGTGTCCAGACTCGTGGCAGTGTTGAACAACAGCGGACTGTTGAATCTTGCGTAGCCGGGTGTCTCTACTGTGCTCCTTGACTGGACATTCGATACTTCGTCCTGTCTGCGCTACATAGCATGTTCCACACTCACATGTTATCTTGTATTGAGTTTAATTTTTTTTGTAGTTGGCTGGCGGATAAATCGTAAACACCCCAAATTGTAAATTTTGTACACCGTATGTATATATTATTTGAAATTATGTTAATTCATAATGTATGTTTTTTTTTTTTAATTAATATATTTGTGTTAACGGTTAATGGTTAATTTCGCATACGAGTCATCCGTTGCATACAACTGCTTTATCGGTAGCCTGTTGATGCTCGTCTTGCGCTGGACAGGTCCGAACTGTATTTGTCTTTAGTAACATTCTCATGAATTTAATGTGTTTGTTGAAATCTGCAGATTTACATACGTTAAAGAGCCTGGGCGTGGTTCATCCCGCTAAGATATAAAATGAAATTACGCTTCGTCAAATATCGTGTGTTTACGACCTGGAGATTAGCTTAATCCTTTCGCATAAAGCTAAACTGCTGCGCGCGTTACGAAGATAAACGTGTTTGCGCAATAGACGACATGAGCACCAAACCTTAACCCAGTCTGACAGCGTAGAAGCCATGATAAAACCTATTCGCTCCGGCGCGACCGGCTAATTTTACTCGACCAGCTTCGACGTGTGTGTCGCCTTTGTTTTCCCTATCAGTTTTATGCATTCTAAGCCCTGCGATAGGCTAGACAAACTGCGCATTTTATATCCGCTCTTCGAGTTGCAAAGTCTTGGCTGGTCACTTTCGGCACATGAATATATAACGGCACTTGAAAGCAAAAATAGACCAGGTGGAACTCGAAAAGTTCAGTAAGCCACTACCATCTTGTTCTTTATTTCGATTGATACCGAAGTATCTTAGCGATATTGCAGTTTTTCATTATTCAGGTATAAATTTGAATTATAAAGCGTTCTTCCTTATATGTGAACAATGGGAAACCTTTTCTTTTCAATCTCCCGGGTCAATCTCGCTTTTCCGGTATCTCGTGCCTTCTTCGTACTGGCTGAAACTTGTCTCGTTTTATAGATCTTTCTTTTTGGTGTTATCGCGCCAAGGAAAACAATGACCTCCAGGAGGGATTTCATCCAGTACATTGCGAAGGGAAAAAGTGTTGCTAAATAATAGGGGGGAAGGGAGACTTGGCGGGGATGTCGCATATTTAGGCCAGCGCTTAGGAAGGGCGAGAGCATCTTTAGCTTTTGCCGGACGGATTCTTTAGTATCTGTATTTAGATAAGAATGTGTTACTCAATTTGGGATTAAATAGTGAAAATGTTGTTTGGAGTTAATGTTGTCAGAGTTTGCATATTATATGAGACTACTAGTAAAAATATTTTTAGATCAATTTATTTTGAAAATTAATAATAGCTACCTATGTAATTTATGTAATTTGGGAGATTTGGTATTTTAATGTTTCTTGCATCTGGTACTTTTAGTGTTTTTCTTGGCGCAGCTTTTTATTCTCTTCTTTTTTCACTTCCTTCCTTTCTCTTGAATGATTTTCTTTTGTGTTTTCTTCTTTTTTATTAACAAGCATTAGAAACTAACATTTCTCTCCAAGCATTAGATACTAAGGTTATAGAAGAACGGGTGTTTTTAGTTTATTTGGGTATTTCAGTCCAGAATAATGATTTTTTATAATGGAGATGACATGAGTTCAAAGGTGGTGTATTAATGTCAAATTTGGACAAAATGAGTACAATAAATTGTAATATAGCAAACGATGTAAAATATGTTATTTTCTTGTGTAAAGACAGCAATAGAGCCATATGTATTAGGTACTTCTACTTATGTACACAATTCCGACACATATGTCTGATTTAAGGACGTGCTATATTTACATGTAGCAGGTACCTAAATTCTGACACCCCTAAATTTGTAAATAATAGTGGTTAAAAGGGTTGTACACCGTATTATTATGAAAATACAAAGCATTTTTAGTCAGCCTAAATGCATAACACTCAATTAACAAGATCAGTCAAACTTTTAGGTTATATTCTGACCGTTAGAAAATTGGTAGAATATGAAACGATTGTGGGTTGATAAATGTAATGTCAAATCAACAATATATGGAGATCCTAAAATAAAGACAAATGTTGTAGATTTCTTATTTTATCCAACTAAACGAATTTGGGACGTTTACCTTACTAACAATGATCTGCAGATGTCAAACAGTGTTGGTACTACTACTAAGTATGTAGTATGTTGATTTTAGTATTTATTGGTGTAAGGCTAAAGAGATCGTCAAATATGACTAAACTATTTACTTATACTTGCGGATCGTCTTGTAATATATCGTGCATAGAGATAATCTACGGTTTCAAGTTGTGGTATGATGTTTTATCTTAATTTATATCGTTGTGTTGTTGTTATTTACATCAGAGAAGTTTACAAATGTTGAATAACAAAAACAACAATTTTAGTACCTATCTACTAACAAGAGTAAAGTATTTTTATTATTTTCAAATGAGTTAAGTTACACCGTTCACCCAGTATAATATATAAGATAATAATATCTTATATTATCATCTCTGTACAGCTGGCTGGACAAGAAGGTGTTGTTATGGCTCAACGCCGAATGTTTCTGAAATACTTGAGCAAAACAAACTGATACCGTCAATGCTCCACAGAAAAGTACATTTTTCTAGTCAAAAGAAATTGTTTTCGGGTCAGTGCAAGATTTCTTCTTATGTTTCAGTTACATCGAGATAATAATATCTTGGTATGCGGTATACACGTGTTTGATTTCGCTGCATTACAAACTCGTCTCGCAAATTAAAATAATAGGCAATGATTCTTCATAATTGGAACAATAATTTGGTTATAGTTTGATAATAACTTGATCGATCATTACCAGTTGGTTTGTTTAAGGCCTAAATATCAGCTTTTTCTTGCTGATATTTAGGCCTTTTAATTGTTAATGGTACCATACAAATGTTACAAGCTTACATAAGAACATTTTCGACAAATTTACACTATTATGAAAATATTTAACTACTTCCCAACGTAAAATCTGGCAGCCTTAGTTAGAGTCGTCTTGTTCAGTTCCTCTTCTAAAAAATACAGAGAGAAGCTGGGGCATATCTGAGATTAATTTATTGGGACTTGTCCCTCTTTTTCTACAGGGAGAATATTAAAAACGAGACAGAGACATGAACTGCGTTTTATGTTCTTCTCTTGCGTATTATAAGCACTAGCAGTTCCAGCTGAAAGCATGTTCGGGGGACAAAATGGGATTTCAAATTGCTTTTCAAATCATCTGCGAAAGAATCTAGATGTCTGTTTTCTATTGGAATTTAAATACCAATAACCATTCGAAATTTATTCAAGAATGGGATTTCATTCAAGGTATTTTACGCGTATTTGCAGTTATAAGATTATCATGTGCAAATTATTCTGATGCTAAACACAACTCCAAGATATGAAACTGTCTACATATTGTTTATTTCTTTTCTTTCTTGCAGGTCATGGTCGTGTGTGTGTTGAACTTTTTCTCTATTCAATTGGCAAACCTTAGACGTAGAAAGAATTCAGGTGAGTACATTTTTATTTCGAATTTTACTTCAAGAAACATCAAGTCAAACATATTTTTATAAACTTCTGTGGAAATTTCAGCAACGATACTTCGGAAATTATTTCTATCCAAATCGCTACGCACATATCATATTTCGTTCATGATTAATACTAGACAGCGTAACAGAACACCAAGCATAAATCAAGTTAACATTAATGTCACCAGCACGACGCTGTTTACGCGATTATGTATGAACCGAAACCGTTGAAACATGCCATCCGAACACAGCTAACACCAAATATTAATAATATTAGCAATGGCTCATAGGTAATACTACTATTTAATTGGTAATTTATTCTGATAACCCAGCAGTACAATACAGACTAGAACTTCCTATCAAACATTTCGTTACTGTGATGTATTATAAATTGTTTAGGTTGTTATTGTTATTGTTTAGGTTGTTTATTCGCGACCAGAAAACCATAAGAATTATGTTTGATCAAACAAGAAAACCATTTGGAATTGACATAATATTTGACCCGAACCTGCTACGTTACTTACTTGAAATTTTGTATTTTGACTTAAGAGAATACTCTGAAGCCATTTTTAATACCTTTAATACCTTTTTAATAGCATAGCTTTAGCCGGGGGATATTCAACCTTTTTACTTTATCATACGCAGTATGCTAAAGTATTGTAATCATGCCGAAAAAAAATTGAGATTTTAGCGGAAATAGGTCTTTTTGGGTCCCCTGAACATTTTTGACCAAGGTACAAAAAAATGTCTGTGTGTGTGTGTGTGTGTGTGTGTGTGTGTGCGTGTGTGTGTAAACGATTTTTGTGGCGATGATTCCGGAACAACTACTAAAGGTATCGGGACGAAAGTTCATAATTAGAAGTTTCATGACCTAACCTAGAGCTGAAAAGCTTTTGGTTAAAAAGGGTCCAAAGGAACTGGTAGTTTATTCTAAGCCTTTTTCAAGGATTTTGCAAATGAGCCGCCATTTCTCTAATTTCGTCAAAATAGTTAAATAATAAATTAAAGTAGAGGAAATTCTGAATAATTTATGCCTATGACATTTTTTGGTAAAATTAATAGTTTAGCTGCAAGAGCAAATTCTATTTGATCGAGATCGGTCGCATCTGCGTTAATATGAAACTACATAGTAGCCAGGATTTTGACAAATATTTTTTTGTGTTGTCACATTCAAAAACAGCTGATCTCATCAGAGGTTGGAGAACCACTATGGAACGTTGCCGCTCTAGTGCGGCAAATTATAAAATGCAAATTTCAAATAAAATAAGATCACCAATCACCATCAATAAGATCACAATTTGATTGTTTGTTGATAAGTGTGGTAGTTGTAAATAAATAATTATTATGTTGGTATATATGTGAAAATTCGAATATGTTCTTTTAGTTTTTGTATTATTTTCTATAGCAGATATCCGTCCGACATTTATATTAGACATGTGTTGACCACGACCGAAGTACGACGTATAAACTAAATTGTAATAGAGTTCCTGGGTATTGAAAGAATAAAGAGTTAAGTTGAATTGTAAAGTTGTTTTACTGGAAATAGACAAGGGAATACATTACATTTTGGCGACGAGGATGGGATAAGCGAGAAATTAATACCACGTGCGAAGAGGAAAGAAAAAAGAAGAAATGCCGCAAGTAAGTCCAGTTGTACTTATTAATAATGGATTCCAACAATTTAATATGGAAAATGACGACTTGGAGGTGTGGATCGAACGGCTAGAACAATATTTTATTGCCAACGACGTGGAAGATAAGAAGAAATCAAGTATATTACTAACACTGCTCAGTAATAATGCGTATATGTTGCTCCGCGATCTAGCAACTCCGAAGAAGCCAGCTGAATTAAAAGTAAATGAAATTAAGCAAGTTTTGGGAGGCCATTTGAAACCGAAACCATCTGAAGTTACCGAGAGATATAAATTCAAGGAAAGAAGACAGCTAGCTGGTGAGTCAATTACAGAGTACATAGCAATATTGAAAAAGATATCGTTATATTGTAATTTCGAGAACCTAGAAAATAATTTAAGAGACCAGTTAGTCTGTGGAGTTCGTGATGAGTCAATTAAGAAGCGTTTATTAAGTGATCCCGATTTAAACTACAAAAAGGCGGTAAATTTAGCGACATCATTGGAAAACACAAATCGAGACGTAGAAGAAATGAAGGAGGGATTTAAAAGAAGTTTTAACATAAACTACAACTCAAGCATGCACAGCAAAGCAAAAGGAGGAGGAAGAGTCAGTTCCGGTGGAAAAACGTGTTACTGTTGCGGAGGAATCAATCATTTAGCGTCGGCATGTTACTTCAAAAGCTACGTATGCAGAAAATGTGGAAAAAGTGGTCATTTGGCAAGGGTGTGTAGAAGTAATCCAGGAATGATGGTACAACAAGGCAAGTTTGGTCAAACGGAGAAAGGACAGCGTGGAAAAGGCGGTTCCAGAGGTCAGTACAGTCAAGGTCAACGGGGATGGAGCCAGTCCAGCCAACCAATGTATGATAAGAGAACACGAGACGACTCACGAGGTGCAACTTTCAATCAAGGAAGAGACTACCGATCCAGGGCGCAGAATTTTCATAATTTGGAACTGGAAGATCATAATAATACGGTGGAGTATCAAGCTAATAGTTTTGAACCTTTATTTGCGATTGATTCAAATTCTGAATGTATAATAAAACCAATTCAGTTAGATGTAGAAGTTGAAAGACAAATAATGACATTTGAAATTGATACCGGATCAAGTATAGCTGCAATTAGTGAAAATTTATATTTAGAAAAGTTTAGTCATTTAAAATTGTCTGATTCGGATTTTGTATTTAAGAGTTATTCAGGTCAAATTATAAAGGCAATAGGAAATATTCACGTGAATGTTACTTATAAGAATATAAACAAAATTCTAAAACTTTTTATTTTTAGTAATGGAGGACCTCCACTTCTCGGACGTCAGTGGATGCATGAGTTGGGATTGGCTGTTCACAATCTATCAACGGAAACAATGACAGAGCGGTTAATTAAGCAGTTTCCAGAGGTTTTTTCGGAAAGTCTTGGTTTGTATAATAAGAATACATTGCAATTAACATTAGTTGATGATAGTAAACCAATATTTTATAGACCGTTCGCACTGCCATTTCCACTTAAGAACAAAGTTAGTGATGAGCTAGATAGATTAGTTGATTTAGGAGTTTTAAAGTCAGTAGAACATTCAAATTGGGGAACTCCTATAGTACCCATTATAAAAAGTGACAAATCATTAAGAATTACAGGAAACTTTAAGTTGACAGTTAATAAATATTTGAAAACAGATAGGTATCCAGTTCCTAGAATTTCAGACCTCTTAGCTACTTTAAATAATGCCAAATATTTTTCAAAATTAGATATATCTCATGCTTACAATCAAATACAAATTGCAGATAACAGCAAGGAATTATTAACAATTTCCACACATAAAGGTTTATATGAGTATCAACGGTTAGTTTATGGAATTTCTAGTGGACCAGGGTGGTTTCAGAGAGAAATGGAAAAATTAGTTCAGGGCATTCCGGGAGTAGTTGTTTTTATTGATGATATTTTAATTTCTGGGGAAAGTAGAGACGTGGTTTATAATAGAACTTTGGAAGTGTTGAAAAGAATTAGAAGTTGCGGGTTAACACTGAACAAAAGCAAGTGTTCGTTTTTTAAAAATGAAATAAATTTTTTGGGTCATCATCTAGATAAAAACGGTGTACACATGGACAAATCTAAAATTGAAGCAGTACTTAATGCTCCAGTTCCTACAAATATTAAGCAATTGCAAGGTGTATTAGGAATGATAAATTACTATGGCAAATTTGTAAAAAATATTTCGATAATATTAAAGCCATTATATTGTTTATTAGGGAAAGATGTTCCGTGGTTATGGACTGATGAATGTACAAATGCATTTAATCAGATTAAACAAATTATGAGTTCCGAACCATATTTAGTACATTATAATCCTGATTTAAAATTGAGATTAACTTGTGATGCTTCAAGTTATGGCATAGGAGCTGTCTTGAGTCACGTTATGTTAGATGGAAAAGAAAAACCAGTTGCATATGCTTCCCGAACGTTAAATAAAAGCGAGATTAATTACTCACAACTTGATAAAGAAGCATTAGCGATCGTGTTTGGCGTGAAACAGTTTCATCAATATTTGTTTTCTAATAAATTTGATTTAATTACGGATAATAAGCCTTTAGTGTATTTGTTTGGTTCAAAAAAGGGTATACCACCGATGGTTGCCGGAAGATTACAAAGATGGTCAGTAATTTTATCTGGTTATGATTTTGAAATAAAGTATATCGAATCTAATAAAAATGCAGCAGATGGACTATCTAGAGTTCCTTTAATAAAAAATGTCCAGGAAACAATAGAATATGACGAATATTCTTATCTAAATTTTATTTCATCTGATGTTTCTATGTTATCAGTAAAAGAAATCGCGGTAGAAACTAGAAGAGATCCCATATAAGTAAAGTTATGTATACAGTGTTAAATGGTTGGTTAGATGATTATACGAAGGATGAAAGAATGAAACCATATTATTTTAGAAGAAATGAGTTAACGGTAGAACAAAATTGTCTTATGTGGGGATACAGGGTAATTATTCCATTGAAATTAAGGGAAATGTTATTAAAAGAATTACATTCAACCCATATGGGAATTGTTAAAACAAAAATGTTGGCAAGGTCTTACGTATGGTGGCCTAAGATTGATAATCAAATCGAAACAATGGTAAAGTCATGTGATATATGCATTCAACATCAAGATAATCCTTCTAAAACGATTTTGCAAGGATGGAATTGGCCATCAGGACCAAATTTACGTCTTCATACAGATCTTTTTGGGCCAGTAAAAGGTAAAATGTATTTAATAATATTAGACGCGTATTCTAAATGGTCCGAAGTTTTTGCAATGTCAAATATATCTGCCGAAGAAACAATATCAAAATTTAGAGACTATTTTTCTAGATGGGGTTTACCAATAACTATTATATCAGATAATGGAACACAGTATACTAGTTTAGAATTTCAAAATTTTGTCAAATGTAATGGAATAACACATATTACAACACCTGTATATACACCGCACTGCAACGGAGCTGCAGAAAATTGTGTTAAAACTATTAAAAGAGACGTTAAAAAAATTATTTATTCTGGTAAAAACGTACATGACGAAATACCTCGGTATATGTTTTCATACAGAATTACACCACATTGTACTACAGGCTGTACACCAGCTGAACTGCAATTAGGACGACGATTACGCTCAAGACTTGATATGGTACTACCGAATATAAAAAAATTAGTAAAAGAAAAGCAAGTAGATCAACAAAATTATTATGGCGGTAACAGTACTAGGTTTAAAAAATTTGAAATAGGACAAACAGTTTATGCAAGAGATTTTGGAATAAACTGTAATAAATGGACAAAAGGAAAAATAATTAAGCATGTAGGAAATGTTATATTTTTAGTAGAAATGGAATGTGGAAAAATTATCAAACGGCATGCAAATCAAATTTTAAATTTTAATGAAGTAGAGACTAAATTCACTAAAGAACTAAACTGTAATGAACATAGCTCTAAGGTTCTGAAAGTTGATGACAGTGAGAACGATGGTCATATTAATTTAAATAATTCCGAAAATAATTCGATGGTAACCGAAAATGCAATGATAACACCAATTACCGAAAAGACTAATTCATATTTAGATGAGATTGGGAACAGCTCATCTGAACAAATGCAACCGAGACGTTCGGAACGGTTGAAATTTTAAAATTTGTCAAAATAATCTGTATTTTTTGTATAATTATTTACATGTAATTGATGTATTTTTAGTTAGAAGAATTTTTTAAAGGGGGAGAAATGTGGTAGTTGTAAATAAATAATTATTATGTTGGTATATATGTGAAAATTCGAATATGTTCTTTTAGTTTTTGTATTATTTTCTATAGCAGATATCCGTCCGACATTTATATTAGACATGTGTTGACCACGACCGAAGTACGACGTATAAACTAAATTGTAATAGAGTTCCTGGGTATTGAAAGAATAAAGAGTTAAGTTGAATTGTAAAGTTGTTTTACTGGAAATAGACAAGGGAATACATTACCAAATTATATCTAATCCTAAGAACGATAAATTGAGAAAATTATAAATAAAGTATAGCGATGAGTATGTTGGTAGGGATGTGTCATGAACAAATATAAATCTGTCAGAATTAGAATTACCTTTTTAAGGTGCGTTCTCATTAGTGATAATGGCAGTGGTAGAAGACGCCATTATAGTATTCCCAATAAAAAATTGCTAGTGACTCATGTTTATATACATGCAAACTGATATGTGTCCATTATCACGTAATGTAAGAAATACTATAATTTCGTATTTTACCACCGCCATTAGCTACCATTACCTACCAATCGGAACGCACCTTTAAACTTGACGTTTCGTCAAAGTGGTACCAACCTAGCATTTACTATACAGAAATTTTTTATTTATTTTTTTTAAATACGTATTTCTTAAAAAGCAACACAATAAACGTTGATGTCGCTCCTGCCAAAAACTAGATACCGCGACTCGCTCACATGCGACGTCGACACTCCGCCTTCGGTGACGCGTTTCATCACCGCTCGTCGCGCTATTCCGTACTTTCAGCATTTGTAACATAAATAACTATTATTCTAATGACTTAGTGTAGGTAGTGTCAAATGCTGATGCTTTGACAATACCTACGATTTATCTCAATAGAATAGATTCTCATGCAGCTAAAGCAACACAATAAACGTTGATGTCGCTCCTGCCAAAAACTAGATACCGCGACTCGCTCACATGCGACGTCGACACTCCGCCTTCGGTGACGCGTTTCATCACCGCTCGTCGCGCTATTCCGTACTTTCAGCATTTGTAACATAAATAACTATTATTCTAATGACTTAGTGTAGGTAGTGTCAAATGCTGATGCTTTGACAATACCTACGATTTATCTCAATAGAATAGATTCTCATGCAGCTAAAGCAACACAATAAACGTTGATGTCGCTCCTGCCAAAAACTAGATACCGCGACTCGCTCACATGCGACGTCGACACTCCGCCTTCGGTGACGCGTTTCATCACCGCTCGTCGCGCTATTCCGTACTTTCAGCATTTGTAACATAAATAACTATTATTCTAATGACGTAGTGTAGGTAGTGTCAAATGCTGATGCTTTGACAATACCTACGATTTATCTCAATAGAATAGATTCTCATGCAGCTAAACTATTAATTTTATATATTGTATGATAAAGTCATGTGCCTGGCCACATCAGATTTTTATTTCTTATGGACGCAATATTGAATTTTTACAGTGTTAAATAGAATTCTTATTGAAATGCCATTAGGTGTCGCGCCAGATCACCCGACTTAACCCCATGGATTTTTTCTTCAAAAGGGTTTTATGAAAGCGTGAAAACGTGTATCTAAGGAACTATGATACAGTGCAGGGCCATCAGGAAGTAAAATTTAGACATAAGATAATTGCCAAATTTAAAATGTGTACAAAATACTTTCTGCTAATGTTTATTTTTGTTAACTTGTTACTTTGCTTGGGGAGTTTTTAATTTATAATTCATAATAAATAAGATATTGACGTTAGAAAGCCGCAAAACCAATGCTATTTTTGTATAATTAGGTAAATATGAGAAAACATTAGTTCGTTACTAAAATTTTTTGAAACTTCTTTTCTTTCATAAACGTGTTATATATGCTGTTGTAAAGCCATCCGTATATTTTATTTAAATTTGCAAATATCAAATGGAACCTTACCGAGTTGACAATTGTGATTATTCTGAATAAGAATTAACAATTACGAACAGGTATGTCTCTTACAGGGTTTAAAACATGTTTTTTTTTCGATGTGTTTAAAAATATTGTTTTACTAAAAAAACATCATTTTATAAAAAAAACATGTTTAATTGTTTAAAATATTGTTTTATAACAACCCTGCTCCCTTATAGTCATTTACACTGCCCTGTACAGTATCACAGTTAATTATATGGTCGCTAGTTATTATTTAGCCCACAGAAGAAAAAAAATCCAAGGGGATTAAGCCGGGTAATCTGGCGGGCCACCTGGTGGGAGATTTAATGTATTTTGTGTTAGTTTCATAGACACGTGTTAGAAATGGTTGTAAAGCATTTTCAATCTTCCATTTAAATCTTTAAAACCTTAATGCGTTTTATAAAAAAATCATACATTTGTACAAAATATCTTGAATAAAATTGTTGAAGCAAACACACTATACTCTGTCCTACGACAAGTGCGTATTACTCATCGATTTCAGCTGTTATTTTGCTAATCATCCTATGCGTTAGAAAGAGACAACACGCTTTTTAGTGCGTTTGTTCTTACGATTTTAAGCGATCGGTAATACGCACTTGTCGTGTACCAGATTATACAGGGTCATTATAAATGCTTGTAGTCAAGGTAGGCCATGCCCATGTCATGCCCTTTTGCCGCTATACACAAACAATTGTCAAACTTCACAGTGGTTATGCAATCAATTTAACTTTTGCGATGAAAACAGTAACATTCAATTTAAATAGAGCGGCATCCAGAAATATTTACATTTGATATCATGGCATACTTCGACTACAATCATTTATAATGACCCTTAAATGTAATTCTTTTATTGGTTAGCAAACTATTGTTCAGTGTTCCATGTAACTGAGTATAGATATAAGCTGAACGGTTCAACGGAATTAATTATTGTTTACTGCTGTTGATGGGTTCGTATACTTACAAACAACGGCTGGTCTATGTTGGATTCGGTCAAATAATTGAATGCGTAATTAAAGTTTGCCTGTGTAACTATTCCAGTGTGGCTTAAAACTCGCGCAGAGGCAACACAAATCAATCGCCCGTGGGTATGCGCACACACACCAAAGGAATTCGGTAATGAACTTCAACCCTAAAATGCAAACAAATTCAATTTAACTCGATTTCGAGAGCGACTGGCACTTACTGTGTCTATCGTGAATTATAATAGTCTACAGAAACGAACTTGGAAGCTTAGTTATCTTTTGTCTACAACTTGTTTAATTAAAATTGAAAAACGTAAAACTTAAGTTAATGAATAATGCAGTATTCGGAAATCTGTTGGAAATCAGGCTCTGTAGTTACAAGTTTATTAGTTGTTTCTTGTTGGTTTTCTAAAATTGATTAAATTTAAATGTAGGAATAACGAGACGTTGAAAAACAAGGAACCAAATCCACGAGCGCTAGCCAACAACCCCACTTTCTCCCTGTGGTGGCTTTCTTATCGTCTTCGATTTTTCTTTTTTTCTTCTTGTTGCTTCCCAAGTGTTTTATCAATTATTATCAATAATTGGGATGTTAAAAGTAACCAAAGCATACGTAATGTAACACAACAAAAATTACTGTGTAAAAATAAGACATGATAATAATTATTTTGTCACATATTATTTAAATTTTGTTTTAATGGATGCCAAACCAGTAGTCTACATTGCACAAATGTGAGACGTCATGATGACGTATCACGTTCGTAATCTACAAAAAATAGTCGAAAAGTGTAGATATTTCATACCAAAATTTAATTTGCAGAACAATATTGCTCTTACCAGTGGAGTCAAATTAGCCAGAAATAGTGCGTTATATCAAAACCTGTTGGAAATACATGAATTTTCACGATTAATTTTTAACGTTGTAAACTTAAAGCACTGAAACCTTTATACTTAAAGAATTTACTTATTTATTTAAGAAATGTTCTCATTTGCTGAAATTATTAAATTGTGTATATAAGCAATCATAATACAAATTTAAGTACTTAAGTGCATGTTTCGAAATCATTACCAAAGAATTATACAACCCTTCAACCTAAAGGATGATGTATGATAGAAAATAGTACAACGTTGGAAAAAGTTATAAATATTTTGCTAAAGTTGAAAACCGTAATTCCGTATATTCCATGTTCACTTGTTCAGTTCAGAGGCCACACAATGTGATTTAGGGGTACTATATCGTTATTACTGGTTGTACGCCTACGAGCAAAACATTTAGCATTCATAAATATATGACTACCCCAACTAAATACCTACATTTCGGTGTATGATGGAAAGGTATACAATAATTTTTGAAAAAGCTATAAACATTTTAGTAGCGCTGTTGACCAAAATATCAATTCCCTCCACTCGGTGCCCTACATAATATCGTGAATCATAATACGTAATATCATAATACGTAAAATAGTGCTAACGATCCTTTTGAGTTTTTATGCGATATCCACAAACTTAAAGAAAATGTTATAAGTAAAAATGATTTACTGGCACATTCCAAAGATATAGAGCCGCTTTAAAAGTCCGCGAATCCTCCATCTTAACGCACTGAGAAAACTGTATTATAAAATATGTATTATAGCCAAATGTATTTTAATATCTATGAAAGAGTATGTTAGAAACACATATTCCATTTAATAGATGGTAAAATACGTGTATTATAGGCATCATTTGAATTTGAATTTGAAATATTATAATTCTGTATCTTAAATTTTATGATACATTATTATAGCATTCAATAGAAAAACGAAAAACGGAATTTATTGTACTCAGTAAAATACTATATTTTAATTTGTATAAAATCTTTCCTTATGCATTATAATATTGTATGTTACCATTTATAAGTGTATATGTAGTTTATTAGAAAGGGTAGATATAGATGGCGCTAGTTCACTCTCCTCCTATTAAGCCACCACCTTTGGCTATATAAAGCCGGAAGGAATATGGATTAAATTGTGGATTAAATAGTTTATCAAATGCCGGGGCTAACGTGGTATGACACGGATAGATTGAGGTGTGCTAATATATATAGTAAGACAAATACTGATGGTAAACATACATTAAGGTATCGTATCCTTAAAATGTGTTTATAAGTATAATATTGGAAAATCTATACAACTATATTAGCAAATTCAGTATCTTAACATTTAAAAATTGGTATTTTAATTTTTATAAAATCGAGTTCATGCTATTTAAAATTAAGTATTTTAAATATTTATATTTCATTGTTTACATATATAATATTATACCTTTTATAATATCATATTATAAAATCTTCTATAAGACAGTATTATAACATTTCATATACTGTACTTAACATATGCGTATTGGAAGGTTTATAATACAATATTCTTGTCACAAATGGTAATATATTTTATTATAAGCATTATGAGAATTATTATAGTGGTCCCTATACAGTTTTCTCAGTGCGGTTTAGCATTTGCTGCCGAAATGGTAAGCTAGTTAATTTTTATTTTGGTAGACACATAATTTGCCCGCCTATAAAAATAATATTAAAATGTGCTGAGCCTTTGATGATTATTATTGAAATTAATTAAAAACTATCAGTGATTAAAAAATTCCCATTGAAATGCTTGCATCAATATCTCCGAAAATATTACTCTTAGGGGAACAAATTATACATCAAATTAAAGATAAAATTTTGATGAAGATTTGGGTACATGATAAACAAAGAATTACTTAAAATATTGAAAGTTTTAGATTTGGGAAAATATAAAGAACGGAGATATTATGTTTATATCTATTCTGTCAAAAACGACAGAAGTTTGCTGATGAAAGATGACTTAACAGATATTGACATAATATTTCGGTTCTGAAAACCCGTTTTTTAACCTTCTCCCAAATCTACATCTTTCAATATTTTTAAGTAATTCTTTTCATCTTTAATATGGTGTACATTTTCTTCTGCTAAGCTGATTAATACGTTCGGAGATATTTGATGCAAGTACCTAGTTCATCACAAATTTCACTGATAATCACTGATAATTTATAATAAATTTCAATAACAATGTTCAGTAAACATTTTGATGGTATTATTGGTACTATTTTCATAGTCGGGCGAATTAATTAGGATATTAAATGATTTTGCGTCCATAGACCTTGTTTCCAGAAGGCCCAGTTGACGTTTTTAAAAATTTAAACATTGCTTAGCAGTTTTTTTCTAACCCTGCCTATAACTGTTGCTACCTGAGCGGGCGATAGACAGTTTGCTAAACTAATATTAATAAAAAAAAGTACTTAAGAACCATGTCTACTTAAAATTTCCTTAATGGGTTAGCAATGAAGGCCACTGAATATGAATTGAGTAATACATTAGATCTGAAAGAAGCTACTCGCGATTTTGCAGAAAAAAGGTTCGAAAGAGCTAATTTTAATTTAGGGTTAAACTTTGTATATTGTACTAGCATTCTTTACTTTTTGTTGTTTTAAAAGTATTGTTTGTACTAGTATAATCTCCAAAGGTTGTGTTTTTATTACAAATATATTTCGTAAATATTGTCTGAGTGCTGACTGTATTTTTCTTTACCCAGTATTATTTCATTGATTTGCAGTTGGTTTGTTATAAAACTAATTAATCAATTGAGCTACTATTTTGTAAGTATGTAATTAATTAAGTATGTACAGGTAGGCCAAATTCGATGTTACTATAGGAGATATCGGTAACTATAAGA
This sequence comes from Melinopterus prodromus, assembly GCA_964023965.1. Taxonomy (NCBI): domain Eukaryota; kingdom Metazoa; phylum Arthropoda; class Insecta; order Coleoptera; family Scarabaeidae; genus Melinopterus; species Melinopterus prodromus. The sequence continues at coordinate 1,155,308 of OZ030398.1, read as the reverse complement.
GATATCGAAAAATGTTTAAGATCGTCCTGTTTTGAGAGTAGCTCAATGGTGAAAACCAAAATTAGCTATCGTCTTTTGTTTTCGAGTATTATTATCCTATTAATCTAAGCAAATTGCACTGCGAGATATGCACTGTCAAATATTTGTACCGAAAATATGAACATTTAATGCCGATTCGTAACATCGCACATCTGGACTTGCAATTATGTTGCAAGGTCTCGAACGCATCGGCTGGCTGGACAAAAACTTGTAGTTCTGTGGCCATGAAAATACCTTCTATGCCGATATTGGGCAGACTATTTGAGGTAATCATATTAATGCCGCATGAATGCACCGGTGAAAAATACATTCTTATGCCCGCAAGAAATAGTTTTCGCGCTATAGAATTCTTAATACTTACGTTTTACTTTCGACAAGAAAATAATATCTTGGTACGTAGTGTGTAGGATGTTTGTTTTCGCTACATTACTAACGCGTCTTGCAAAATATAATAAAAAATAATACACGCAAGGACTCATGATCCATGAATTTATTATTTGATAATAATTATTTCAATTATTTGCAGTTGGTTTGTTATAAAAGTAATTAATCAATGAATCAGGCACTATTGAGATTTGCCTACGGCGGCAAAAACGCTAGGGCCGGCCCTGCCACCAGCATTTAAAAGTAATATTTCTAATTAATCGTCAATAATTTTGCGTAAGAATCAACTTTTTCTGTAGAAAAGATATGTAATTTGTACCGCAATACCCTCATAGGTAATGGATAAATTTATTGTGATTTAGGGGTTGTTTGCCACGGAGAAAATCACCCAGTTTATGGGTAAATACAACGATTAATTTACTTACAATGAAGCTAAGTTAGACATACAACAATGTACACATACAACAAAGTAATGATCAAAATTACAATTATAAATAATCGATGCAAATTATTGTGATTTAGGAGTTGTTTGGTTTGCTACAGAACGTGAAAAGGTAACTAACTATTCGTGATAATCTATATTTTGACGTATGGAATAACGTCTTGCATATTTTTTTTTTAAAACATGGACAATTTGCAACATTAATTCACAATTTGTACCTTTGGCAGTCGATTGTTACAAGAGATTTTTCTTCTGCGTACTGAGCTGATTACTGATATAAAAGTTTGTTAAGAATTTTAACCGGGACATAATGTCAAACCGGTCGGGACGCCGGGACCGATGTGTCAAACCGGGACTGTCCCGGTCAAACCGGGATGTATGGTAAGCCTACCTAATTATAAATGACAATGAGGTAGTGTATAGCCATGGCGGGCATGCTTTTGTGTAACGTAATATACCAGCGCTTATATTTAAATTAGTCCTGCATTGGCGGCTTCATATGTCAGTGTTCACAGTTTGTTAACGTGTCCGACACAAACTGTTTCCTACGTAATGGCGACCAAAACATAGCAGTTCGCGCGTTACCGCTCGATACTAAACAGTCCGTCACGTTTACCCCGAATTACATATTATTCGGACACATCGCAATTATTGCAAGCGGTATGCAATTTATACCTACACACCGAAAAATAGCCTCCAAACAAAAGTGTTACTAGATGTAGATGGCGACACAACTACCAACTCTCTTATTATCCCGTATATTTTTATTTTCGGCTAGAATCCACCCCACCATAAATATCTAACCGTATACAATTCCTCGTGACCATGACAACCACGAAAAATACCACGAAGAGTATTTATTAGTTTTTAAATCAGTAATGACCAAAGTCTAAAAAAAAGCTGTACGAATCATTATTGTATGTGCATCCACAATCGTTGGAAGATTCCAGAAGTTGTACGTCTTCTTTATAGAGTATTTCCAATTACTTGCTTCGCGGGAATGGATCCCTCGGTCAGGTATTTTATTCGTTTGCTATTGGTCACGGTATCTGTGGAATTACAGGCGCCTCGGTGTAATGAAAAGTTATAAATTTCCCATTGCCTTTGTGTGTTTTTAGCGTCGGCGAGGAGCGTCTTCTATTTAATTGTAGACACATTCATCACCGAAGAGAAACCCCCAAAGGAAGAATGAGGTTCTTACCTATCGGTCAGCGCACGCCGGGATTCCGTTTACTGCTCCTGAATGAAACCTACCAGCTTTTGTTTCGTAATTTATCTTATAACAGTGTTCGCTGTTAGGGATTTTACAAATTTATGGATACCGTTGATACCTATATAGGACTATATAAAAGGAAGAATGAATATTTTCTTAAGTATGTTTATTTTTATTGGTGACTAGTTTCGGAAAGTCGCGTTCTCAAGGCAATCTTCAGAATAGACAAAGAACCTAAATTTCCGCTTTCTCCCAAACACAGTTATAATTCATGCCCACTATGTGCAGAGCTAATTGCTTCATAATGAATTCAGTACCAGCAAGTACAGACTTAAATAAATGTGTGAGTACAGCAACCACGACGACATTATTCACCCCCTCTCCTGCCTCCCTTATATGATACCCCGTAGACAAACGCTATGAGATTGTTATAATAGATATTTAAAGTGATGTAGATGTCTATGTATGTCAGCCCCACAGTTGGATACCAAAGGTGCATACACGTATCTTCTTGAAACATAATAATGCTCAAAGACGTTTCGTCATTTTAAAAAATTCTTGCTTAGGAAACATATCATGGCTTTACATAAGAAACGTTTTGAGAAAAAGGCAATTGAAAATTGAAAAATTATGATAAGTTTAGGGAAAATAGATTTTGTAAATTGAATATGAATTCGTTTTGTGTTGAATTAATTGCTCTGAAAACCAATCTACTAAATAATAAAATAAAAAATCTATATAAAATTAATAGTTTAGCTGCATGCGATTCTATTTGGTCGAGATCGATCGTGTCTGCATTAAATTTACACAAGTTAGTAAGGATTTGACAGATATTTTGACAATATTGACAGTAGGTATTGTCAATAAATCAGCATTTGACAAATCTAACTATGTGGTTTTAATGCAAACACGATCTCGATCAAATAGAATTTGCTCATACACCTAAACTATTAATTTTACCAAAAAATGTCATAGACCTAAATTACACAAAATTTCCTCTACTTTAATTTATTATTTAACTATTGTGACAGAATTACAGAAATGGCAGCTCATTTGCAAAATCTTTGAAAAATGCTTAGAGGAAACATCCAGTTCCTTTGGACCCTGTTGAACCAAATGCTTTTCAGCTCTAAGTTTGGTCATAAAACTTCTAAATATCAACTTTCGTCCTGATACGTTTAGTAGTTTCTCCGGAATCGTCGCCACAAAATCGGGTACACACATACACACAGACAATTTTTAATCACTCGTAATTTCAATAATATTCAGTCAATTCAAGTGAAGATTGAAACCATACCATATACGCGATTACAGAACGTTTCAATCCAAAGTAATGTTGCTTTATATTTGGCTATGCTAGATTTGATAATATCGGGTCAATTTAATGTGACATGAAAGGTGTATGAAAATTAATAGGTAATGTCATTTATCTTGTGTTGGTCAACAAAGACAGTAGAGATTTAAAAAAATCGTATACAGGGTAAAAACTTTATAAAATGTGTTTTTAAGTGTTTTTGCTAAAAACCAGCGGACGCTTGTAACAAACACATTACACTGGCACGAGAAATCTAATTGTGTACTTGAGTTATCTTTAAAAATCATGGAGAAAACACTGATCTTGCTATGGGTGGCATGTTTGATTTTATGAAACTTGTTTATCACACTTGTTGTTTAGCTGTAAATTTTAGACGAATGTTACTTGTTCTTATTCTTTTGTTTGTTTTTGCAAAGATTGAATCGTAGGTGGAATCAACGTTTTTTAGTAAGTCACATCACTTCAACCCAACTCTTTCATTTTTATGTCATGTTTAAATGAAGACCACTTCCAACATCAGCCTAAAAAACGAACAGATCTAACTGCCAGAAGTGAAAGCAAATTGCCATAATTATAGTGCAATAGAATATTATTTTTATTTTAGTTCCAAAACACTGCAAAAACAAAAACATAAAAATTTGCAAAAAATCTACAGCTCAGTAAGTAGTCCAATATGTAAAACAGAAAATTGCTTCAAACATTACAAAATCAATCATAAGAAAACGATGTACCGTTTTTTTTTGCCCACAGTGTATTTATTTTACATAAACAAATATTGCAAATAAATTAATCTCTACCAGCAAATAAAATAGAGTCTTAAAATAGAACTTATTATATGTGAGTCGTAGATAAAATAATATGTAGGGTGAGCCATTTGAATTAATTAATAACATACGAATCGTCTAAATCAGATCAGCGTTAATTTTGATGCTATAGTTCTCAATATTTATTGTTTTAATGCACAAGATATTCATTTTAGGGCACAATATGAGTAACATATTGCTCATTATAACACTTTTTATGTAACATATAAATATGAATTCAGTGAATGCTCCTTACAATTTTCTACCTACAAAATTTCCTATCCGCGCATTCAACAGCCGATTGGGGTTCGGTGAGCGTAAGTAGGTTGCTCGACCTCAAAAAATCGTCACCATGAAACGTTTCGCTCGCGTAAAGACTCTAATAACGTCGAGTTTATGGACCGGAATTTGCTAATTAACTATTTTATGGGACCGATAACGACAGACCACAGCATAAATACCGTAATACTTATATCGGGAGCGCTGCATAGTGCCAACGCTGTTCCGGAATTTCAGGCGGTCCCTAATGAAATATGCTGTCAATTTATACAAAATTATGTTCCTATTTTTAGTTATCTTTCGTTTGGAGTGATGACAGTTCTATTCTTGGTTGATGATTATGTCATCTTTTGTAAAGAACCAGCCTAAATGAATAAGTATTTTTTCATATCTACACAAATCAGTTCGATCTGATTTTAATCCCTCCGAGCGTACCGGAGGGTTTATATATTTCGTGCAGTGTTTAACAACGAACGTTCGCGAACGATAAGGGTCTTTATAGCGGAGTTCGTATTAATAATGTAGCTTAACGCGTATGTGGGTACACTATATACACACAAAACAGTGTTGTATCCTTTGGAGATTGCGAGCATATATCTATTTTTCATCGTGTTGGGCATACACAATTAAATTTGCCACCGGTTTGCCGGAACTTCAACCGCACATAAGCGCTTTACGTGTTACTTTGCATAAGTGCGAAACTAGCTATTTCAGCACTATGATAATAGTTCTGTTTACGTTGCTTGTTAATTGCCGAATAAGAACGCGAGCACTGCGGTAAATACGTGCGACTGACTACAAAGATTCTGTGTCGTGTGTCGAGCAAATTACGCTTTAAGTAGAATTTAAGATCTTCTCTTAGTCTAGACTCTAGAGCAGTGGTTCTTAACCGGTGCTCCGCGGAAAACCGGTGCTCCGCGAGCTTCTTGCAAGTGCTCCGGAAAATTATGAAACCCAAAATTGTTCACTCATTTACCGTATGTGATTGAAATAATAATATTTGTATTTGTATATTATTAACGTACAAAACATTCTCACTTCAATAAAACTAACAATTATAGTATATTATAATACAAGAAGATACCCAAAATAAGAGATGGAGCAGGGCAGAAAGACCTAGGTCAATAACCCGTTCGAACACCAAATGAAATTTATTAAATGAAACTAATAGTGTAATAAGACAAAAATTGGCGCACGAGTTGTTTTGTTATATTATACTATTTTTTCTACCTTGCGACATTAATTTTACATAAATTTCGAAAAATGCGGTTGTTACCGTACAATTTAAAGTAATTTTATATTCAACAGTTGGTAGTTAGTGTAAATTTCACAACTACGACTGACGCGAACGAATGGCGATTGATATGTCAGCCTTATTTGACACTTGACGTCAATATCATAAATCTTAGAAACCCAAAAGTTACTAAAACTTTGTGATCTAGTGTTTTCATAATGACACCGAAAGCGGTTTCGTTATGAGTTTATAACGAACGCAAAGTAGAAAAAACATGTACAATTTTCAAATACTAATAAATATGAATAAAATAAATAAAGAATTTAGAACATAAACAATTAAAATAAAAATGGGTATAGCTCTGCTACACATGCCACATAAAAAGTTCTGAAAATATGTAAACATTTTGAAATATATTTCCTAAAATAAAGATAATAGATATGATGTTTTGATAATATATATTTTTGCCCTCATCTACATATCATCCACATGTTATGTGCGGATTTATTAAGCCTTAGATTAGTATAAAGTTGTATTAAAAATGAGCTTGTGAAAACTACTTGAGTAGGTGTAACTGCTAATATAAAGAATCTAGCCAAATTACCTAAATATTTGACAAACTAAGAACGTTTTGAAAGTCTTATTATATTTAAATTTAGATTACCGCGAACATGCCAAATGCTTGGAGGAACTATCACAATATACCAAATAGGTGGCGGCATTTATAACCACCAAGTGATAGTTCCCGAACAAAATTTTGTGGGGCCAGAAAATCAAAACATACACACACAGAAAATGTGGAATGAGGTGAATACGGGCAAAAAGAAAACTTCGGAAGCAATTCGGTACATCGAGAGTGCTTTTTCCCTCAAACATTCAAGAGTTGTTTTGTAGAAATAAATTCCAAAATTCCCGTTATTGTCTAAATTTATACAGAAATATATCTTTTTCTTTTCTGTAGCAGGCTAATGATTTTCGCCGCAAATAAACTTCATTCGAGTACTCATCTTTTCAATTCGGTCAAAAGGTAGAGCTGATAAAAATATCAATAAAACCGTATTTTAAACGGCTACAACTTCTTAAGGAAGTGAAAAAACCAATAAGTCAATATGAACCTCTTACTCGGAATTACATTTAGTTTTTAGAAAAAATCTTTAAAAAGCTTTATGTGGATTTTATTTTGTTGCTTAAATTTATTTACTTTTTATAGTTGTAATGTGTATTGATTATGTTATTTTTCGTTTTCGCATTGTTTGATATGTATTTTATCTTTTATTTTTCTTTGTTTGTCAACATTTCAAACGGCTGCAACTTCTTAAGGAATGGAAAAAACATATAAGACCGTATAAAACAATATACTCAGAATGACATTTGATTTCTAAAAATTAACATGGGGGGCACAAAATAGAGTATACGTTTATTTTAATTTTAATTTATACGTTTATTTAATTTATTTTAATTTTCGTATTAAAAAGGAAATATTTTATGTTTGTTTACTACAATAAATTTACATACCACAGTTATTTGTAAGTTAAAAAATAATCAATAAACTATTGAGTCCGAGCACTTCACATATTTCCAAGTAGATACTTTATATATAATTTATCAAAAATACAATAATCTATGCTAACTGCCATCAATAAATCAATAAACACAATCGAACAGTCTATGGAGAAAACGGTACAAAAAATAGTTTTCAAAAATAGTTTCGCAAATATGTGAAATGCGTTCATATTGAAATAAATTGTCACCTAACTATGACCAATTTTACTCACAACAAACAACTTCATTAAAGGACTGGACCGAAGCATATCAAGGGCTACAAATAAACAAAAAATCTGTTGAAGTGGGTACTAAGTATTACACATGTTCTACTAAATCAAAAGATAAAAATCTTCAAATACACAAAAACTCAAGACAATAATTCAAATATTTGTTTATTTTTTTATACACTGTACGGATGGTATATTTATTACATTTGAATTATTTGTTATTTGTTTCTTTATTTAAATACAATATTATCAATTTCATTTGTGTTTTTATAAAATTTTTGCATACCCCACACTACAGCTGTTAATTAAGTTTTATAAATCTAATATTAAATCATAAAAACGCAAAAAACAAATCAATATAACCAATACTTGTAGCAAACAGCTTAAAAAAGTAAAATTACATAATCTGTAGTGTGTCGCGGGGCATCCAAAATTTGTCGTGCTGAGTACATATTTTGTATCCCAATATTATACCTGAAAATACAGGACAATATTTATAAAAAAATCTGGTTTTGAGGGTGGTTTAGCTACAAATATGGGTAGTTTAAATACAAAAATATATTGCTAATTTTACCCTGATTTTTAGTATTACAAATTTCAGATGCATTATAGACGAAAATACAAAATTAAACTTTAAAAACAAAATAGATAGGATCTGCTGTATCGTCTGTATTTCAGAGCGGCTGTCAATTAAACGACCCGCTCGGAATTCGGTTTGTTTAATGCAAATTTATAACTAGATCGGTGACTGACGTGCACCGGAATTATTTGCGGCCGCTGTTAGTTAAACTGATGGATTGTGTTTCATAAATTCCGGTCCGCCATTACCGAATTTTGCGCGACCGCACACCAAAAACTGCGCGCCCGTTTGATGTTAATTTATCGCGATGGTTTATTGCGCTTTTTGCAGCCAGCGCGACACACAAAAAACATCGTATTTCAATTTGAAAATTCGACCGAAATTTGTACACGACCAACGATTTGCGTACGGCTGTAATCGTGCCGAAATTGATTTCGACGCACCGTGTGATCGAATTATAAACAAAAATTGTGACTGCTGTGTTATTGCCTCACCAAAAAAAAAAAACGCATTTTGTAACTTATGTCTAATGTGAAACGATAATATATATGAACGGATTTATGGTTTGTTTCCTATATTGACTTATTTACCTTATTTCCAATCAATATACAGAGGAGATAACACTTGTATATTTCACTTGATTTGTTTGAGTATTTGTACTGAAGGTGACTTGGAGTATAACTCCCTACATATTTATATAAACCGGCAAATTAATATTCTTAAGTTTTCCGAAAGAATTTTTCCAGAGAAACTCAAACCTGCGATTGTGCTCCCTGTTCTTAAGAAAGGCTCTAAAACTAACATCGACTACTATCGCTCTATTTCAATACTATTAGCATTCTCGAAGATATTTGAGAGGATCATTCATAACAAGCTGTATTCGTTTTTCTCGCTTCACGATGTTTTATCATCCAGTCAGTATGCTTTTTCCCCAAGTCCTCTTGTGAGCGCGCGCTGTTCGATGCGATGCGTCGGCGGTACCCGGAATTCCCTTTCGTGCGTTTTTCGGTCGGGGGTGCCACAGGGATCACTTCTGGGTCCGCTCGTGTTTTTAATTTATACCAACGATTTGTGTGATCAGTTAGCTAACGTGATATTGCCGGTCGGTGGTGCAAGTCAAACCACATGATTTTGAACTCGAGCAAGACCGCTCTCATGCAATTTTCACTCGATTCCCCAAGCCGTTCGGTTCTTGTGAGGAACCCTCGTGGTTCTATCCCGTTGAGCATCGCTGTCAAGTTTCTTGTGATTTACCTGCAGGGTGATTTGCGATAGGAGAGACATACATCTATCCATTCTAATAGCCATTCTAAACTGTCCCATTTGTATTACTCGTTATTTAAGCTGAGGGATGTTGTGGAGTTGAATGTCCTGGAATCAACTGTCCTGGTATTTTAGGCAGGGACCAAATATCTTTGCATGCCGGCTTCCATCGGATGCGGAAGTAAAGCCGGTGGCCCCGTGTGCTGTCATGATGCGACGTGCATGTTAAAGAACTCTTACTGGAGGTTGAAATTTCTTGAGTTCGACAAAATTCCTGGGTGTGTGTAGAAATGCCCTAACTGCCATCTCTCGTTCCGTTAGTATAGACACCTGTGTTTGAAGGCCCATAACTCTAAAACTACTTGAACAGAAGAAATTGAAAAAAAAGTATGTCATATTCCTGAATCATTTCTACATAAACTATATTACTGTCAAAATTGTTCGCCTCTCGGTGTATACTTGAGCACGAGAGAACTGAAAAAGGTAACCGATTTTTGCAGCTTTAACTAACCAACTTACCACAAAAATTTAAATTTTTAATTAGGTTGCATTTAGAGTCTCTTCTATAGATTGGCGTTTTTGTATTCTTTCAGCTTTTATGATTCGAAACCCGTTGTCATACTTTTTAAATTCAAAATTGCGGATTAAATATGTTATATTAAATCTTGGATTTGCATGAAACTTATTTCCCGTTGTATTTGAAGATTGATAATTAATTCGTGTCAGATTTTCAAAATACCAAATTACCTTAGTAATTTTTCAACCGCAAAGCATTTCAAAGATAAATTCAAACAAAAGTTTTTTAGGTTTAAACAATCTATCGTCTAAATATATTTTCAATATATATTTATTTTATCTTGGAAATTTGGTAAATTTTTTTTTAAACAAACATTAACAATTTTTTTAAAATTTTACAGTGTTCTATTTGGAAAAGATAAAGTTACCAAATATCCAGAATAAAATAAACATTCTGTATATTAAAAATTATATCACTCATATTAAATCGCTTTAGAAAGTACATAAAAATTATTATGCAATTCATTTTCTACAGTCGCATTAAATAAAATATGACGATTGTTTACGTGCATATCCCGTTATCGTGCTAATATTCGTTACGGAGATATCCGCTTCCACGAAAATGTAGTTCGCAACCTTTATTACAAAAACAAAACGAAAATGCCAATCTATAGAAGGGGATCTAAATGAAACCTGAACAAAAATTAAAATTTTTGTGGTTTGCAGGGTCACATATGCCTCGACCACAGATGAATTGGGCGATAAAAACTAAATTACAACTTTCTACCAGTGCTAATTTACTATAAGGATTTTTTAAACTTAGCATTTGAGCAAAATTAGACTCAAATAGTCTGATTTTGCATTATGTGCAAGAACATCCAAAGATGATGGGTTAGAAATTATTTTTATATATATGCCTAGGTCACAGATGAATTGGGTAATAAATGCTGTATATTACAGCTTTCTACCAGGTTTCAACTAAACTTGAATTTGAATTTGAACGAACTTAAATGCTCAAACGTTCTGTTGCATTATGTGGGATAACATCAAAGGTTGATAAATACTGTAAAATACTTTCTCCTTCATGGTACATTTAAGCTAGAATAAGCGTTGTATAAACACTTTAAATGCCGAAATAACTTTTACTATAACGAAGGCTTAAATCTGAGAACTGACGTTAAGCATCAACCGTCAAAATAACGATAACTGGGGCTGTATTTCGGAGCAATTCGATCGTAAAATTTTCAGACGCATCGAGCTCGCGAGCCAGTCTAAACGTTCAACTTTATGAATAAATAAGACGTCCCCTTTTAGTAACCTCAACACTTGTTTTCACTTTTTTTTTTATTTCCGAGCGACCTCACGACCATTTTAACCCCCCGACATGGGACAATGTCGAAAAAGTCGAATTCAGCGGGCGTGTTTCGATTTAAACCGGCCGAGCTGTAAACCGAATAGAATATAGAGCTCGTAAAGGTTACCGAGGCGAACTCAAATGAACGACATTCTTCTTGGGACTGCTGAAGTACACCACGCGGGCACGTAAAACTTTTATTAAGCCATGGAAACCATGCATTAATTTAGGAGAGACGAGACTTGGGTGTTTGAGAAGAAATGTACATCCCTCATCCTCGGTTTTGCAGTTTCTTTCGGTCAATCGTGTCTTTTAAAAGTAAAATACGTTGTTGAATGAAAATGTTGCTTTTGTTCATTCAAGAAATTCACGCTCATGCTTCAAACTCATGCCATTATTGCTTGAAAATTTTGTATTACAATTGATAGGAAGTTAGTCGTCTATTGTACGATTCTGTTTAATAAAGTAATTTTTGATATATTATATATAACAAAGTACTATTAAAAATAATTCTGTGATATTTGCAGTATTAGAATACGTACAATTACAAATTAGGTCCTTTGTAACTTTATAAAAACAGTTAATATTCGACTGACGTGAACCAAAAAGTCGACCTAATGGCTTACTTTATGGTATAAGTAGGTGGATATAGAATCACTTTAGCTGCCACACTATTTGACAGGCATATGTAAACTTATGGTTTTCAAATTAAATGTGTATTTTTTATACAAAAAAAGCTGGTAGAGCACTTTTTTCTGAATTAATTGATGCTCAAATTCTGTGGTGTTACATCAGAAACTTTTCGAGAAAAAGAGACAGTAGGTATTATCGAAAACCAGCGCTTGACACTACCTACTGTCAGAAAGATCTCGATCAAAAAGAATTTGCTCATACAGCTAAACTATTAATTTTACCATCAAATATCATAGACATCAATTATACAGAATTTCCTCTACTTTAATTTATTATTTAACTATTTTGACGAAATTACAGAAATTGCCGCTCATTTGAAAAATCCTTGCAAAATGCGTAGAGGAAACATCCAGTTCCTTTGGACCCTTTTGAACCAAAAGCTTTTCACCTCTAAGTTTGGTCAAAAAACTTCTAAATATGAACTTTCGTCCTGATACCTTTAATAGTTTCTCCGGAATCGTTGCCAAAAAAATCGGACACACACACACACACACACATACTTAAACACATATTTAAAACAGATAAAAAACGTATTAGTAAGTAATTAGTAAATATGTAATAAAATATAGGTAATAAAATAGGTATAAAACATCTTTTCTTATAATGTGGGTTAGGTTATTTGACAAGACTGATAGAGATACAAGTAATATAATTTTTTCCATGACAAGAAATTGAATATTTAAACAGCCCAACTCGTTATTCATTGAAGAAGTTGCACCGAATATTTCATCAATTCTGAACAATAAATAAAGTCTTTATTTGGAAACGCGTTTAGAACTGGGTCTTAAAGTCATTATGGCAATCTTTTTTTGTAAACAATATTTTTTTTTTAATTTCAAGTGTAAACAGTTCGTCTACCTGCATAATAAACATCCATGACGTATGAATTATTCTAAAGTTATAAAATTTTATCGTAAATAGAAAACAAAAATTCCTTAAATGTTTTTTATTGGAACTAATATAAAACATCGAAAATTTTACTCGATCAAAATAAAATGTAGAATTTTTGAGGAAATTTATTTATGAAAGAAGAGAAGTTATTATCGGATAAAGTTTACAGTTTGCTTATTTATTATTGTTGTCAATACAGACACTTTCACACTTTTTACCTTTTAAACCGACAATTTTGGTTTTCTACTTGGAAGGTAAAATTTTGAGAATTTGAAAATTTTTCCATTTTTGCTTTTTTTAGCGAATCCCGAGATCAATCCCGGGATTACAAAATCTTTAAGCCCGAAATCCCGGGATCAGTACATTGTCCGGGATTGGAAGCCCTACTTTAGGCACTATAAATTCACAAAAAGTGACAAAATCTAATTTTTTGTCCGGATTCGTGTTCACCGCAAAGAAATCATCAATCGATGAGCTTTCCATTCACAATCTCCACGTTTCCCAGTGTTCTTCCTATTTCTTAGTATTTTTAACTGCAGCCCTGTTTTAAGCATCGTGGACTTCAGAAATAAATCCTCTACTAAATTTTGGCGAACAAAATATACCGTTTCATTTTAAAATTTTTAAAATCACTGTTCTCTTTTTAGTTAGGTCTAGATATAATGTCGCATAAGCACAGTTATATAAGCACAAGTAGCTTGTAAGATCAAAAGGAGACAAATCATGATTTATACCTTTGCTCAAAATCTGACATGAAGCTATTTTTTATAAATACGAAACGTTTCGTCAATCAAGCTGTTTGAAAATCACACTGTACTGTACAGGCACACCGGTATCGGTAGGACCAAAGTTAAGAGCAGAACTTGTGATTCTATTCCCATGTGTTATTGATTTGCGATGGGAATTGCCCTCAATTGTAAATTTTATGTGATTATATAACGGTATAGCGCTTTACCATTACATGAGGTACAGCTGTGCACAAAATCGAGCCATTAGCTACAGTATGCTTAACGATGCAGCGGCGATAATGTGAGCTAACCAGTTATGACATACTCCACTAAATGACAATGCACACACCGATATGAAGCATTGCGTTCTCTGCACATTATGGATAGCCAATCGGCAAGCGAATTCGTTCGTTTCAAAGTACGTACCGGCGCGGTGTGCACTTATTTGCAGTATTTAAATTCAAATCCCATGCAAATATAAACGACGACGTAATACCTCGTGGCGCCATCATAATGTGAGTTGGATTACTTCGAGGTATACTTTGCGTTATGCAACTTCCTGCTGGTAAATTTGATTATGTATTATTCATACAGTTTATTTTAAATTGAGCGAACTGCTACCGAAATGTTTGAAATTGTTCGTACTGCTTATGCTTGTGAAATGGCGTTCTTAAAACAACATATTTTTAGAAAGAATATGTGACCCCGCACGAGATAATCGACCCAACTGCCATCCCACGTTTCGATAGTATGTACTATCGCGGCCATATATTATGTCCCTTCTTTTGACGTCTATTTTCTCGGAACTCTAGGGGCGAAAAAAATCGAAAAAATTCTGGTGGTGTCCTTGATTAATATGCTACAACTCATAAAAATTACAAAGCTGTATGTGTTGGCGTTTTCCCGATTTTTCCAAATTAAGAAGAATTGGCGCTGTTTTTGCTACGTAAATTTTATTCGTTTAATTTTAACAATTAATTACTCCGGAAAAAATACATAGATTTGAACGAATTAAAAAGTAAAGTCACCTGCGGAATGCTTTCCCACACAAAGCTAATTTATGCAATGCCAGCCATTCCATTATTAGAAGAGCTAGAATAATGAAATATAGACTATAGGCTACCCAATAATTCATAGGTTTAAAGTTTATTACATAATTATTGTTTATCTTGCATTTTTCATACAAAAGATCGCGCTGAAACTCCGCGTGAATTCCGACGCTCTACGGTCTTTGGGGTGCTGCGGGGAAGAGAGGCGTTAGCGGTGCAGTCATGTCGGAGAGAACCGACACAGCTGGGAGAACCGCGGCAGCTTATTATCAATACACAAAAAGAACCATAACTTGACAAGGTAGTAATTTTAACTAACAATTAAATTCTTAATATTTGCATAATTTTGATTATAATATGTGACCCGGTACGAGAGGAATCTCTTCTATCGATTGGCGTTTATGTTTTCTTTAGTTTTTATAGAATAAGGTGTAAACGAGATTTTGATGGAAGCGGTTAAATCTAACAATATGGAGTTAGCAGATTTTCCGATTAGTGGTGAATACTAATTAAAATATTTAAAAAGTATGCCCGATTTTGTTATATAAATATTCAAACTATTATAACAGTTTCAACAGGTTATTTATTAATAAAATTTAAATACATGCAGAAACAATATAAAATAAATACAACTCTTGATATATTACATATATGTATTACAAACATCAGTTCTGAGCGTATAAAACTTAAAAATATAAAAAAAAACTTTTACAAATTTAGCATCGTAAATTTGTAGACACATAGAATATTTTGCAGATCACTCTTTAATTTTAAATGCTAAACCCGAAAGCCTATTTAAATTGCCAAGAATTCCCATGGGACTTCCAAATGCCTGTTCGTGGTTCTGTTATCTTATTGACTTATTTTGCCATTATGTTTTAATTCGGTAATCTGTCGCCGGATATCCAAATTTCTTTGGCGAGGCATAATCGCCATGTCGTTTTATGTATTGTGTCCGTAAACACTAGTAACTATAGTAATGCACGTGCGATCCGCCACTACTGGCAGCGTCGCTGCCGATCCCCCCCGCTCGCCCCAAGGACCGAAGAGCGCCGCGTCAACTGCGTGCCGCGTCAACAAATGCGTGAATTGTGAAAGCAAAGTAGAAAAAAATTATTATGAAATTCTTTTTCTACAGTCGCATTATATAAAATATGACGATTGTTTACGTGCATTGCCCGTTATCGTGCTAATATTCGTTATTGTGATATCCGCTTCCATGAAAATAATTTCGCAACCTTTATTACACAAAACTGAAGAAAACTAAAACGCCAATCTATAGAAGAGGCTCTATAGAAGTGCAACACGAACAAAAACTGATATTTTTGTGACAAGCGGTTTACGAGGAAAAAACTTGGAAAGACGGTCGTTAATTTAACAGTTCAAAAATCGGGTACCTTTTCTCGTTTCTCTCCCGACGATGCTTACACCAAGAGGCAAAAGATATTGACAGTCATACAACTTATGTAGAAATGATTCAGTAGTATGACACACTTTATTTAAATTTTTTCTGTTTAGTTGTTTTGTTAGAGTTATGCGTCTTCAAACACAGGAGTCAATTTTATCGAAACGAGAGATAGTAGTAAGGGTCACATATGCTTAAACTGATGTCAAACTTTACTTTAATTTAAGAGAAAACGCGGTTTGAAATTTGAATGCGAATTGTTCCTAATGACGTCACGGAAAGAAAATATAATGGGTTATTTCGCAAAGTTGTTGAGGTTAAACTTACGTGAGATCAGTACGATGTATAAACTAAATTATAGAGCATTTGTCTTTTTTTTGCCACATGACCGTAATGCCGTAATACATTTAAACTGACGGCGCTTTTGGTGTGAGCAGTGTATGTTAGTTAAAGTTCAGCTGAATTATTTATTTCTAAAGCCCTTACATGACGGTTGGTGGTGTTTTAAGACGGTCTTACATTAGGGCAGTAAACTGAGTAATGGATTTTTGACTACCCACATAAAACGTGGCGAACCGTTTCTTACTCCCCTCATTTATTCATGTCGACAATTTACCACCCCTCAAACTTTCCACGCGTTTACCGTGAAATTGTTTATTAATAATAAACGTTAGGTAGCTCAAAATAGTCCAGACTATTAATAAGAGCACGTTCTACTTTCCAAACAGTTGCAATTCCCAAGAAATTGAATTTCAAACTTTACGTTTTCATTTTTTCTTTATTTACAACCCGGTGGGCGAATTGTTGCCCTAAATTAAAGACGACTACAGTGAAACAATGGAGTACCTCAGAGCCACTTCGTTCGCTTTGTCTCGAGTAGGCCTTGAAAAAGCACCTGGCTCTCGGAAGGCGTGGATTAAGTTGAAAATGTTCGGTCTCTACGATACCTACTCTTTAGTAGGATACCATATACATGGGCAATGTAAAACAAAAAATAAAATCTATTCAGTTATTAGGATCTTAAAATCTTTAAAATTCCAACCGTCTATCCATTTCCATTAGAAGGTTTTCCTCATTTTCAGCATTGCGACTAACTGTTTGATGAGGATATGACTTCGCTGACTCTGCTAACTATTAATCACGTTCGGCGGATTTTCCGATTTTATGACATTTTGCGACTTCCCGGAAAACCGTTTCCTCTGCAGATGGTGAACAATCATGGCGCCTCGATTTCCAGGCACAGTTTGCACTAAAATTACCGCATTTTTGGATTATTTATATTGCATAAGATATTCATGTGAATATACAATAAATAATATTGTGTAATATAAATCCAAAATAATGCACATCAGTTATACCGTGTGTTCATTTCAAAAGTATCCACCCTTAATAACTCTTGCCCTGATGCGACTATTGCTTTGAGTGAAAACACGTCGATTTAGATATTGAGGGGGGAGTTCAAAAATGGTACCTAGAGAATTTTAGGTTTCATCTCTTCACCCCCAGCCACCCCACTTTGAAATTTCAAATGGCACCCCCTTTCTTGATAAAAAAATTAAATCGATCGATTGGTTCTTAAGATAGACTACACAGAAGATGGAAGGTATAAGAAGGTATAAGGTAACCTGTAATATAATTGCCAATCAATACATCAAAACGCCTGGGATGCCAAAAGTTACCAAATCAAGTCAGTAAGAAACGCGTAAACTACCTATATTTGATTGGGAAATAACTTTTAGCCCGAAACTTCATCAACGTTTCTCAAATTTTACCCTACAAGTATAAAACCAAAACTATTGGTTTAAACGATATAAAGTGTCAAAGTGTGCTTATTGACATAAATAATCAACAAACTTTACACTCTATCCGATAACAACTTGCTCTGGCATCATAAATTTGCTCAAAAATTTTACTAATTATTTTGATCGAGTCAAATTTTCAATGTTTCATATTAATATCAATAAAACATTTTGACGAATTTATGTTTTCTTCTTTAAGATAAAATTGTATAACTTTAGAATTCATACGTTATGGATGTTTAATATGCAAATAGACTAACTGTATGCGATTTAAATAAAACAATTATTTTTTATAAAAAGAAGATCGGGCTAATGTCTTTGAAACTCAGTTCTAAACGCGTTTTCAAGTTAAGACGTTATTTATTGTTCAAAATTGATGAAATATTCTGTGCAACTTGTTAAACGAATAAGGTGTAAAGGTATTTGAACATTCAATTTCTTGTCAGGAAAAAAATAATATTACTTGTATGTCTATCGGTTTTGTCAAATATAGTTCAAATACCCTAACCCACATTATTACAATATTTTTTTACCGGTATGTAATACAATCCTCATTCGCTTTTGTTGTTTCCGTAGTTAACGTTGATGAAAATAGACTGCTACATGCCAAATACTAAAGTAAAACATTAAAAACCAACCTCATTCAATTGAATATTATTTATATTTGAGGAAATGGTGACTTGTCAAACTCAAATAATCTATTTAGCTCACAATATTGACACAGTTTTTTTACTTTATCATACGCAGTATGTAAAGTATTGTAATCGTGCCGAAAAAAAAATTTGAGATTTTAGCGGAAATAGGTCTTTATGGGTCCCCTGAACATTTTTGACCAAGGTACAAAAAAATGTCTGTGTGTGTGTGTGTGTGTATGTATGTCTGTGTGTGTGTAAACGATTTTTGTGGCGACGATTCCGCAGAAACTACTAAAGGTATCGCGACGAAAGTTCATATTTAGAAGTTTTATGACCAAACTTAGAGCTGAAAAGCTTTTGGTTCAAAAGGGTCCAAAGGAACCGGCTATTTACTCTTAGCATTTTTCAACGATTTTGCAAATGAGCCGTCATTTCTGTAATTTCATCAAAATAGATAAATAATAAATTAAAGTAGGGGAAATTTTGTATAATTTATGTCTATAACATTTAATGGTAAAATTAATAGTTTAGCTGCAGGAGCAAATTCCATTTGATCGAAATCGTGTCTACATTAATACTAGGTGCCCAGGATATTTTGAAGTTTTTGACAGTATTTGGAACGTCAGCGTTTGCGAAACGTCAATTCAACACGCAAATGCATGGAGAATTGCCATGAGGAGCTAGGTGAAACAATATTGAAAAACAATATTTCGAGTGCGCATAGCAATGTTATGTTTTCGCGAATAAATATACAAGAAAGATTGTAAGACGGTATGTTAACCTTAAAACTTATTTGGAATATTGAGCATAATTATTTATGAACTTTTGTAGTTAGCACTGAAGACGGCGTAAAACTCGAAAATATAGTATGCTAGAAGCCAATATAATATATTAATCATCAGAACCAGAACCTTTTTACTTTATCATCCGTAGTATGACAACACTCCATATTTAGAAGCTTTCTGTTGATCCAAGGGTCCAAAGGAACTGGCGTTTTAGTCTTAGCATTTTTGAAAGATATTGCAAATAAGCCGCTATATCTGGAATTTCGTCGAAATAGTTAAATAATAAAATAAAGTAGAGGAAATCTGAATAATTTGACAATGACATTTTTTGGTAAAATTAATAGTTTAGCTACATGAAAATTCTATTTCATCGAGATAGCTCGTACTGCATATAAACTAGTTAGCCAGGATTTGTCAGATATTGTGATTCTAATGACAGTACGTAGTGTCAAATGCTGATGTTTTCACATTACCTACTGTAACTATAATCAAAATGTCTCTAGTCTAGTACTAGTAGTTTTATTTTAATGCAGACATGGCCGATCTCGATCAAATAGAATCTCATGCAGCTACACTATTAGTTTTATATATGGTATGATAAAGTCATGTGCCTGGCCACATCAGATTTTTACTAATAAGAAGCATTTAGTACAATTTTCCTGCTAACCTTCTATCTACACCAGGGTCATACAGTGATCCTTCATCTGTCCGCAAAGATGTAAACTTGTTGGTTTATTGGCCACTCCTATAGTTTTAACCTTTTTTAAAACGTAATAAAATCTTTATCAATTGCTTGCTGCTAAGTAATCCGCTATATTGATTTGAATTAACTAGTTTCGAGCCATAGGAAACTGAGGTACTCGAGAAATCGGATACTGATCACAAAATAAATCGAGCTTGCATCGAAACGTTCATTTCGCCAAATGGAATGTTGGTTAAGTACACAAACAACAGGGCAGTTATCGCGTATGCAAATCAGCGCCGGCCATTGTTATTCTAAACAGAGGCGAAACGCAAAATTACAGTCGAGCTTCGCTTTTACTCCGCATCCATAATTTATAATACGAGGAGTAATCTTATCTGGTCGAGGTTAAAAGGGACGAAAAAGTGACGTACTTCATGTTACTGGATTACACGTCCAGAGGGCCTTTTCCTCCACTCGCGTTAATTGTTGACAAAAACAAAGACAGCCGAGGACAAGGCTTCGCCTTCGCAGACCTGGGGATAGCCTATTTACATAACACCGATCCGTATCTAGGGGTTGCGAGGGTTTTCGCGCACCCCGCGCGCCGCCTGTCGCTTAAATCACCACTAATCTTCGCGCCGGACTCACATTAAACGACAGACGCCGTGGCGATACGATGGCGTCCGTAAATAATGAGTAGTTCTTTTGGACGTCACCGTGGTAAGCCACCTCTCGAGAAATGACGAGCCACCAGCTGTGTAATATGAACAGCCGGGGCATGTCATATAACCTAACCTAGAAGGAGTTTGTAAATCTGGAGTCCATTACTTTATTAGGTGAGTACCTACCTACACAGAGGAAGACAATGCTTTGTCAGTAATCTACTTTTTTGTCTAAGAAACTATTAAATTAGGCGAAGAATCATATCTATTTTGGCTTTAAAGAATTATATGTTATTATTAATCAAAAAATTTCATAATCAAAATGTTCATAATCATCAAATGGAAATTATTTTTTCTTAATTTGATTTTTTAATTTAATTTATTAATTTAAACTCCAGCAATCTGCAAAACAGAAATAAAATGAATACAGTGTAGTTAAAAGTGTGACAAAGGAACACTCCAGAAACAAGTCAGACCTTCAATGCCTGAAGAATAATGCAAATTATTAAAATATTGAGTGAAACGACTTACTTCCCATAGCATATTTGAGGCCATTATTTGCAAAACTTCCTGTTTGCAACTTCGTTTAGTTATCAGGAGAAACATAAAACATTTTAGCCATCATGCAAATTGTTTTGTCGTATTATTTTATTTTGGTTGCTGTAGTTTACAGATTTTGAGAAAAACGAAATGATTTTGGCGCAAAGATTTGGGTACAAACTACTTAAGTAGTTTGTATTTAGTAAACAAAAACTATTTCAAATGAAAATGGCAAAAAGAATTCCAAAATCCGTTTTCTCTTAAATAAGACGTGAATAGTTAGAAGAAATTAGCCTGTTTTACATACAAATAGTTAGGTAACATGCTAGGCTAAGGTAAATTCTTTAAAATGTAAAAAATGTGCGTGATTTTTAAATTGAAACAGAAAAAATGTAACAATTTTTTTACGTACTTCCGGGTTTTCCTATTGGACGGTCGTGTAATGCTCAACCCTTTAATTGGGCCATTCATGTTCCAGGAAAACTTGAATGGAGAACAATGTTTAAATCTTCTGCGCACCGAAATGGCAGACTATTTTGACGATGTTGCGTGGGACTAAAGGTGAATAATTTGGATAATGTGAATAAGGTGGTGGCAGCAAGATGGAGAATAGCCTCACAAAAATAAACTTGTTGTTGTATAAACTTGTTTCCTTTACAATCTGAATGTTAATCCAAAGCACCCTTGATCAGTCCGGCGGTCTGTAACCAAGCTCCAGTTTGGTACCTGATAAGCACGACAAACAACGAGAAAAAGAAGAAAGTTTTCTTTTATTATTACACCATTGTTTTAAAAACTAATTCCAACATGTTATATATTGCGGAAATGAGAAAAAATACGACTATCGGAAAATTCCAAAATTCAAGATGGCGCCCATAAGAAAAATAAAAGTTGGTCATGGTTATGCCAACATCTTTGATGTTACTTCAAATTAAAAAATAACACTGAATTCCTTGTTAAAAAGTAGGAATGTTTTTGTTTCAAATGTCTAGCTAGTCTTGGTTTTAAATAAAAAATTAAAAACACAAAAATACGAAACTTTGCCAAATTTAAACATAGGCTCTATCTCCACTAATAAGCGAGATCCCCATGGTGAGTCTCAAAATTGAATCACCCGGTATAACCCCCATCATGATACATGCCAACGATTATAATGACACTAGCGTTGTATAACAATGAGAGTGCGTTCAAATAATGACTTCATTATTTGAAGGAACTGTGATCATTATACAACGCTAGTGTCAAAGTCAAATCAAAACCTAGGTGGATGACAGTTATGTGACAGTTCGCCTTGCTATCATTGAGAAATACATTTAAAATATTTGATATAAAATGGAATTTATGAGTCGTAGATAAAACGTCTTATTCGACTAGCACACAACTGATATAAATCGCTCGCATGTTAATACGCTTGCCTACGGCTTCCGTATAAAATTCATACTCGCGATTTATACATTAGTTATGTGCTCGTCAAATAATATATTATTCCCCCAGTAGACTCATGCAGCAGATTTTGCTTGCATATTATGGTGTCGTAATGGCCAGATTCTACAATACAATAAGAGATTTCATAATTTCTTTTTCTATTAGGTCAAAAACTCTCTCTGCAATTGGAAATGTGGCCTCAATCCTTTTAATATTTGCTGAGTTTATTTTAGAAGCCAATGCGCAAACATTGTCATCATTGTAATGTTTTTATTTTGTCAGCCGCCGCTGTCAGAGGACAAATTAATTCTTTTTATAGAAGGATCAAATATTTGGGAGTTTAATGCATATCCAACTGCCGACCTTTTTGCGTTCGTATTTTTGAAATATTTTCTGTTCACAGACATTGTCAATTTTACTTGCTCGTTGTGACGTATACATATTGAACAGCACTCTGTAAGTGGAATTCCAAAACCGATATTATAATTTGAGCATGTAACCAAACACCACTACCTATTGTCTGACTTGCAAACAGAGTTTTGCCAATAGCTTTCAAGTTAACACCAAACTTTAGGTAACAAATAAGTTGCTTTTAAATGTTCTGACAATCTCAATCGATTTATCATTAAATAATTATGCAAGTTTCGTCGATTAGAGACTATAATAATAAGCGACTCATTTATTCATTGCCCATATATATTTCTCATAGTATCTTCTTTGTTTCAAACTAGTTTTTCCCTCCGTATAGTACAAAGAAAAATAAATATTAGTAAACGTTCTGTTGTTGCTACGCGGCTAGCAGATCGTTACGTAAACTAAATTGGTTTCCGGTGAAATTAGGTACGCAAAACAAATTCGTCGGTTGGAATAAGCATGCGGTCCGCAGTAGGAAAATTACAGGAAAATCAGAAAATTGCCTCGAAGTCGGTCACGTTAACAGTACCGACCGTATACAAAGGTATAATTTGAGAGGGGCAAACACGAAGTTTCGGAAAATATAACGCTGACGCGTATCAACGAATCACCGACTGGAAAACTCCCGAAAAGGGTTATTCCAAAACAATTATGAAGACGTTTCCACCGGACAGACAGAAGAGAGGGTTGGAGAAGATAAAGTAATTAAAATCTGTGCGAACGCAGAGAAAGTTTAGGCGGGCCAATTGGGATTTTTAACGGAAATAAACGTTTCAATTTTCCCCCAATTAACAAGTGAATCGTCTGGGGATTTATTATGCGCGGAAATGAAGAGAGTGAGCGCAAGATGAGGCAATTTTCTTCGCAAATCAAAATCGGATAAACGAGTTATCTCCCGTGCCGGAGTTTGTACTGAAAATTGATAAAATCAATAGCTCGCAACACGTATGGCGCTTGTCGCGCCAAGTCGTAAAGAGTTTTCAGTTTCCCTCCGAAAAAAAAAAAACTCAGCTAGGGAGATTGATGAAAATTATCATTTTCATGGGTAAAGTTTCGCGTCACTGAGCGAACGTACCCACCCCGCGTTTTAATATTTATAAGGCATCTGAATATGATTATGTTACTCTTTCGCTTAATTGCGTACTTCGGTAGTTCCAGGTTTGTCATTGAATAATTACCGTCACATTAAATTAAATGCGTTTTGCCCGAATACTACGTAATTATACACCAGATGGCGTATTCGGCTTAACTTAAAATTCAGACAGGGCGTAATTTATTTTAAAAAGATTGAGATGCAAATAGGTAAGTTTGTTGCAAAATTACGAATCGTGACTTGAAAGACGTTAAGAAGTTGACACGACATCACAAAAATTGCTATTACAAAAAAGACGAAAAAGACGAAAATATTATCTAATAGGATAATATCACAGGTCATATATAAAGTGGGCAATTAATCCTGAAATTCTCCATACCTAAGTGGCTGCATTTACACATGTAAACTGTTAACTGCTAACCCCGATTACCGCTTGTTATTAAGGGCTTATGAGGATTCAAACTGAGGTCTAACTAGAATTTCATCTGAAGTAAAGGTATCTATTACGTTTTTTTTAAATATTTTATTATTATGTTATTTTTCGTAAACTTCTTCCTTAATATGTCTCCAGAATACCTAACAAATCAAAAGGCGTTACATCAGGCGATCTAATGTTTCGAAGGGTACAATAATGTGGATAAATATTATTTAAGCAATTTTAGAGTGGTACATAAATTACTAATTCTTTGAGTTTGCAGTCTGCAAAATTGCAGAATGCTATATGTAACTTAAAGCTGGTGCTTGAACAGAAGTAAGGTAAACGGCCCAAATTCAGACACTTTCCTAAATTCCGACCTATTTCTGTTTAGCTGGGTAAAATGCGAAATCTACTTTGTTTTAGGACATCCGGTTTCTTTATTTGATATTACACTTATCTACCCACAATCGATTCTTATTTTACCAATGTTCTAACAGTCAGAATATAACCTAAAAGTATGACTGATCTTGATAGATAAGTGTTATGCTAAAGTTGATTTTTTCTTTATAAGGTAACTGCAATTCGACTTCTTTTTACATCGCTACAGGATAACAGTAATTAACAAAAAAATCTGATGTGGCCAGGCACATGACTTTATCATACAATATATATAAAATTAATAGTTTAGCTGCATGAGAATTTATGTTATTGAGATAAATCGTAGGTATTGTCAAAGCATCAGCATTTGACACTACCTACACTACGTCATTCAAATATTAGTTATTTATGTCACAAGTGCCGAAAGTACGGAATAGCGCGACGAACGGTGACGCGGCACGTCACCCAAGGCGGAGTGTCGCCGTCGCATGTGACCGAGTCGCGCTATCTAGTTTTTGGCAGGAGTGACATCAACGTTTATTGTATTGCTTTTTGAGAAATACATATTTAAAAAATAATAAATAAAAAATGGTTATATTTCTGTATAGGAAATGTTAGGTTGGTACCACTTTGACGAAATGTCAACTTTAAAGGTAGGTTCCGATTGGTGGTAATGGTAGGTAATGGCGGTGGTAGAATACAAAATTATTGTATTTCTTACATATCGTGATAGTGACACATATTAGTTTGCATGTACATAAACATTAGTCACTAGCAATTATCTATTAGAAATACTAAAATGGCGTCTGCTACCACTGCCATTAGCACTAATGAAAACGCACCTTAAAAAGCTAATTCAAATTCTGACAGATTTATATTTGTTCATGACTCATCGTTATACTTTATTTACAATTTTCTCAATTGATCGTTTTTAGAATTAGATATAAAGACGGGTTGATATTTCTTATCAACAAACAATCAAATTGGTGATCTTATTTTCTTTGAAATTTGTATTTTGTAATTTGCCGCACTCGAGCGGCAACGTTCCATAGCGGTTTTCCAACCTCTCATGAAAACAGCTGTTTTCGAGTGTGACAGCACAAAAAAAATACTTGTCAAAATTCTGGTTACTATGTAGTTTCATATCAATGCAGATGCGATCGATCCAGATCGATCTCGTAAAATAGAATTTGCTATAGAATTTGCAAATAGAATTTGCATCCAAACTATTAATTTTACCAAAAAATGTCATAGGCATAAATTATTCAAAATTTCCTCTACTTTAATTTATTATTTAACTATTTTGACGAAATTACTGAAATGGCGGCTCACTTGCAAAATCCTTGAAAAAGGCTTAGAATAAACTACCAGTTCCTTTGGACCCATTTGAACCAAAAGCTTTTCAGCTCTAAGTTAGGTCATAAAACTTCTAAATATGAACTTTCGTCCCGATACCTTCAGTAGTTTCCCCGGAATCGTCGCCACAAAAATCGTTTACACACACACACACACACACACACACACACACACACACACACACACACACACACACACACACACACACACACACACACACACACACACACACACACACACACACACACAGACATTTTTTTGTACCTTGGTCAAAAATGTTCAGGGGACCCAAAAGGACCTATTTCCGCTAAAATCTGCGTATGATAAAGTAATAATATCTATTTAGGCTGACTAAAAATCCTTTATATTTTCATAATAATAGGGCGTTTCTTCTAACCACTATACTTCTTTTTACCACTATTATTTACAAATTTACGAGTGTCGGAACTGTGTACATGGTTAGAAGTAATACATATGGCGCTATTGCTGTCTACACAAGAAAATAACATATTTTACATCGTTTGCTATATTACAACCAGCGATGTTAAATACCCCGGTATTTATTAACACGGGTAAATACCCCGGATATTTACCCAAAATGGGAATTTATAGGGCCATTTATAAACATAACATTGTTATTAAATGTAGCTGTCAAAGGACATATTTAATTACTAAATAAAGGTTTTTGTTTTGCCATAAAATCAAAAGGTGCTCGTATCATAAAATAAAGGTGATTCTTATAGAAATATAAACATTTTTAAAACAAAGAATAAAAATAACTGTCTCATCTGACGATATATCAACAGCAGACATTTTCTTGTCATCATTGTTCATTCAATCGTGTGAATCTTCCATATTTTCTGATTCTGTTTTCGAAGAAGATTTAGCAGCAACTTATGATTATACATATGTTAAGTAAGTTCACATTTACTGACTGTCCCATTTTTTCCCGCAAAAGTTTTTTCCAGATGCCACACTGAATAGAAGCTTCATACGGACGTATTTGTTTTCTTTATTCCTTAAAAATTACAACCGTTTGAAATAATATATTGTAAAATAATTGCAAAACTGTATTTTAAATGATTTAACTTCTTCAGGAATTCATAAATCCAAGAAGTCGGCATGTAAGAAATTTTATACTCAGGATGACAATTACATGATTTTGTTCATTTGTTTAATTATTTTATTTTTAACATTTTGCGTTGTTTACTTAAATTTATTTACTTTTAATTTTGTTAAGTATTGATTTGTGCTCTTTTAGCATTGTTTGATATGTAATTTATTGTTTATTTTTCTTTATTAAGTTAATATGTCAAGCGGCTATAACTTGGAGTTGCGGATGTAACTTCGAATTGAGAGAACAATTAGGTCAATATGAAACGTTATACTCTGAATGATATTTACTAACTAAAAATAATTCTGTGGTGTTTTAAGAGTAAACATGATACATACTCAAAATTTAGGTATTTACCCTACGTAGGGGTAAATACCCGGGTAAATACCCATTTTATAGGTTCCCACCCGCCGGGTATTTACCTGGCCCACATCACTGATTACAAGTATTGTACGAATTTTGTCCAAATTCCGACACGAGTGTCGGAATTACGGACATCCATAATCCCTAATTATTACACTAGCAGCAGAGAGTAGCAATTTTGGCATTAATACACCACCTTTGGAGATAACAGTCAATAACAACTCATGCTATCTGCATTAAAAAAATATTATTCTTGCCTGAAACAGCCAAATAAAGTATAAAGAAACTTGTCTTCAGTAACATTATTATCTAATGCTTGGAGAATATTTGGTAATGAAAAACAAGAAAGCACCAAGGAAAACCATTCTAGAAAAATAAGAAAGGGAGCGAAAAAGGAACAGAACTAAGAAAGACACTAAAAATTCCAGATGCAAGAAACACTAAAATACAGATGAGGAACAGAAGGCAGACTGAAGAAGACTAAGGACTTATTTTATACTGTGTTCCTTTAAAAATGGTAAAACATAAATGATTAACATTTCTTTATAATAAATGTTATTTAACAATATTTTACAGATAAATTCGACAGTTAGAAATGTAACAAAAATTCCTTAACCTGTCGGAATTTGGGGCGTTTACCTTTTAAGTTGGCTTAAATAAACATTTTGTGCTGATACTTAATTTAAACAGAAAGGGAGATGCGTTTATTAGTTTTATTACGTTTGGAATTTATCTGGTTTTACCTAGTTTAGGGTGGTCCACGACGTAATGAGATTTTTTTTTTCGTGTTCTTTTTTGTTCTCCCCAAGCTTGTTTGTATTCCTTACATCAAAACAAGTGTGTATTTCAAAATCTGGCTTGTATGAACCACATTTAGAGGTCGCTATGATATTCAACTTCTTATTACCCGATATTACTAGTGGAGTACAAAAAGTAGATAGGATTGCGGTTCTAGTCAGTGGAGGTGGACTAGAAAAACTATTAGCAGTTCCAAAAATCGATAAAGGTACGGGCGAAGAACAATACAGTGCATGCTTGCAAGTTCTTGATGATTGGTCTTTAAAAAGCATATCCGCGGTCAATGCTTTTAAACTATGGCTTCTAACACAGGCTTAAACTTGGGTGCATGCATTTTAATTGCACAAGCCCTTGACAAAGAGCTCATATAGATTGCTTCCCGCCATGATATTTTTGAGGTCATGCCGTCTAATGTTTTTAAGGAAGCTTTTGGATCAAGTGGTGGCCCAGATATTCAACTAGTTAGACGCTTTCAGAAACATTGGCCGAAAATAGACTTAAAAACTTTTGTGGTTGGAGACGATTCATTATTTAAACCTAGAATTTGCTTGAACTTCGCCAAGAAATGCATGCTGATGCTATAAAAAGTCAACAGCCTAGAGACTATTACATCGAACTCTTAACCTTGTGTCAAAACTTTCTTGGCTGTCCAAATAAAACTGAGGCTAAGTTTCGTGCGCCTTGTGCTTTACATGAAGCTCGTTGGATGATACGGGCAATTTATTGTCCGTGTCATCCAGTGGTTAAAAACCTTTTGTTAAGACCAAAAGCAAAGGCGTTAAGACGGAAAAAGATTTAATCATCAGAATCCTCTTGAATCCTTTGTAACCAAACATACAACAAGTCTCTTTGATTTGTTAATGCATGAGGGAAGAGAAAAGGCCATATCATTTCTTAGAAAAGATCCTACAGAGTGGAAGGAGGATCAAGTTTACATTGAAATAGAAACAAAAGTTCTCCAATTAAAAGTCGTAAACGACTGTGCACAGCGAGGGTTAACGTTGAACAGAAACTATATTTGCTTCGCGTAGTCGATCTGCATAACACATATTCTAAGACCAATATTATGAAGACGACTATGAACCAATAAAATCTGCAATGTATTAACCGTGAAACATTTATTAGAATGAATATTTTAGTTTTTAGTATATATTAGTATTTCTAATACATTTTAAAGTGTAAAAACGGGATTGTTTCTAAATTTAACCTTTCCCTCAAAAACCATTAATCCTAGCGACCTCTAAATATTACCTAATTGGGCTCAAATTTTACACAGATGTTAGTTAGCACATATGGAATAAAAACAAGTCTGTGGAGAGCCAAAATTTTATACTTGAAAAAAATGGACCACCCTAACCTAGTTGTTATTAATTATGCTTAAATTCATACTTAAAACATAACAGGTCAATTGATTTATAGTTGATCAGTGCCAAATGTTCGTCAATTAACAAAACATTAATAAAATCACCCCGAGATTTGTAGATTGATATTTTTTTGATATTACAAACCAACTGGAAATGATCGAAATAGTTATTATCAAATAATAAATAAATTAATTAAATGATTAAACGAACTTACCTTAGTGAAGTTCTATCATAATTATATGATCTTTCCATCCGGAATATGACAATCTGTAGTCTCTTTATTTCCACAATAAGCCACGTGTCTTTAAAGCCATGGTATCGAAGAAATGTCCAGTATGACAGGTATGGGTAAGCCGGCCTTGGTATATATCAGTATATATCTGACATTCTCTTGAAAGCATAGGGTCTCTAAATTGGTCAGGGTTCGGGAAAGTCTAAGCAAAGGAAGGGTGGGTTATGTCATATTCCGGATGGAAAGATCATATAATTATGATAGAACTTCACTAAGGTAAGTTCGTTTAATCATTTAATTATATTTCCTTTCCATCCGTTCATATGACAATCTGTAGATGTTTAAAGCACAGAGCAATTTAGAGCCAAAACAGCATTATCGTCTGTTTATGAATAAGAAACAACAAAATGCCCTTGAGAGAACATGTTAACATTTTGTTAACATGTTATTGCAACAATATATCGTTATCATGTTATTCAAAGTTAAAGAGTCAAATGTAAAAACTTTCATCAAACTTCTTTTCATGCATGCAGTTGTAAAATTGAAGAACAATTGCAAAATTGTGGGTATTTCAACCAATTTAGGCAAACTGCCAACACAAGACTAGATGCCAATGCTTGCATGACTTGTGACAAGTGCATGAAATACATATGGAGAAAGGTAATTATCGGGTAATTCCGTCATCGAAGAAAGCAACCATAGGCACGTGTTTCGGACTATTAGTCGTCATCAGTACGGAATACATATGAATCAACTTTTAATAATTCCAATGTACTAATTAGTATAAATACTTTAATATACCTGTCTATGTGGCCCTTTTAAGGCTATAAACAATAAGAAGGTATATATCATGATGTAGACCTTTGTAAATAATCGGTAAATGTACTTTGTAAAAAAGATTAATATTATAGATAAACAATCGTACCTACAGCAACAGATAACACACATAGATGTATATAAATAAAGACTGGAATTAATTGCATATGGTTATGAATAAAATTAGACGTTTAATAACCATTGGGAAAATCTTTGAACGCGATGAGCAGCGGACAAAGGCAAAAGTATAATTAATTAGATCTTTTAATTAGGCTTTTCTTTATTTCAATAAGTCTAATGGTGTCCCATATTTGATATGCATATTGTTTCTTACTGCCTCGAAAAGTAATATAATTCAATACAATTGCTGAGTATCAAGTAAAAACTTAAGCTTAGTTGGACGGGACTTGACAACACCGTTTACCGGTAGTTTCAGATAACATGAGCGGTCTAAACTTTATCCACAAATAATAAAGAAAGGGTATCCAATAAATTCCTTAGTGTTTTGATGGCTCAGCATCTAATTTACATATGATTGACTATAAAGACAACTCTAGACTGTTTTGACTGTAGTCATGGTGAACTGTCACTTAAAGAACTAACCCAGCAGCGGCTGCGCGGTTATTATTGTCCAGAAGTAAAAACACAAATTATTGGTAACGGTTCACAGGAACGTATCAACAATGAGCCGACCTCCGTATCCAAATGGTTAATATAAACCAGCGATCGCCAACTTAGGGGTCCGCGTACCCCCAGGACTGGAGCAGACTTATGGGACTGCCCGTGAGCGGGAGAAGGACCGCAGATATAAACGGTCCATTTAGCTGCTCCAAGTTCACGCCCTTGGTCGATCCAACGCAACAAACAAAGTAATTGCCCCGTTAGCGTAACTTTTGGGATCCATCTTAGACCCAATTATTAAGTTTGTTATTGTAACAAAACAAGTGTAAAAAAAGATAAACATATCTTTCAAGGCTTATATTAACAGTCAGCTGCCTATACAGGAGTGTCAGGAATCTTTGATTTGCGCACCCAAACCGCTCAAAATATCTGAAAAGTGCAGCAGGCATTTCTTAATGAAAGAGTAAAAACCTATTGGGCAGACTCCAAAAGGTATTAATAGTCATGGTACTAATAGTCATATAAAACATATGACACACACGCATGCAACGTTGCGATGCCGTAATGACCGAAGGAAGTAATAACTTCGTTGTGGAGGATACGCAAGTTAATAACATTGAAAATTTTGGTCAAATAGGCAATTTAAATGAAAATTCCCTTTATCTCAGCCCAAATGTCGCTTTAATTTCTGTGAATTTAAAAATTTGCAGCAGAATTATGAGCAACATCTGTTGATTCCATACCTAATCCCTAGCCGGTTTAGAGCTTGGTTGACATCTATCCTGTCAACAGGGAAAGGCTTTGTACAATAGGACAACTGCGGTTGTAACGGCCAAAGCGCACAACTGAAATTTGTTGTAGGATTACTTCTAGGAGAGTATTCTAGAGGTGCAAATATAAGAAAGAATAAAGAATGTTGTTTGCCACAAAAAAAATGGGGGACTTCAGCCGCTATGAAATTAGGTTCTTTAACCAGGAACAAACAAGCGTGCCCCGATTAAATACTTTTCGGTACAAATAAAAGTATAGAAGGCGTATCCAAACATTGAGTAATCCTTTTGGCAGCAAAATTAATTAGCTGAATTCAGTTATCAGATATTAGTCTATTTTTAATGATCTTGAAGCAAAATCGGCTCTAACTTATTTTTAGAAAACAAACAAATTTTACGTCCTAAACATCCTTGGGATGGTTTGCTTAATCTGTCAAATGCTCGACAGCAATTTTCTTGATACAAAGCAATGCGATAGGGATATCTAAAAGTTTTCATTTGAAAACATTTCAGTCTTTATACGGAGTGAACCACCTTATATAGAGTCATCTAATGACAGCACTCAAGCCAAGAATATGGTAGCTAAGGAATGTTGCTTAAAAGACAAGACACTTTCTTTAAAATAGTCTTGTATAGACCGAAATATATTTCAAATTATAAGGCAACATTAAAAATTTTGCCAATCTCCATTATTTTGAAATATTCTCTCTGAATATTTAGAGTTTGATTTTAATAATTACTAGAGTAACAGAGTAATAGAGCTATAATTCACGAACAGAATTTTGCAATTTTGGAAAGTGATGACAAATCTCAATCTCCACTAAATTTGATTTACTATTAGAGTCACCCGGTTCTTCTTTCTTAAGAAAATTTGGGGGCAGAAACTGATCAGAAGAATTGGTCCACCTTGATACAACATATCTTAGTCGGCCCTGAATAACGACCAAATATGGTCACCCAGATTCTTTGCCCAATGTACGCATTTCAATATGGTCTAAATACTGGCTTCCGATAGGAAACGTTCCTGGTTCTGACGGTTGGGATATTGTATACTGGTACCAAATATAAGGATGTCTGCCTTGAAAGGGTACTTTAGACCAGTCATCAGCGTCCCAGGATATTGCGCCAGAATTCGCAAGATACAAAAAAAGTTGACCTTTGGTCTCTGCATATTGTTGAATAGTTCGATATTCACAATTACAAAACTTCAACAATCAATAACTAATCGATTGGGGAGTTGTTGATGACCTCATTGTGAGGTTTGTCTAACTTAACGGTAAGTCGCCATAATTATTGAACACAAGGTAATAAACTGAGGAACCTCAGTTTGATCCACTAACTTTGCAAAATAGACCATAATATTTTGATGCACATACTCCTCCCCCAAAACTGAGGACTATTATTCTTTTAGTATTCAAATGCGTTGAATCTCAAAAAACTGTAAAAAATTATTTAATTTCTGGACCAGTCTACGGAAATTTTATAGTGTTTATACATCATTGAATTGTGTAATGCATTACTGAAATTACAGCTTGGCCAATGTCGGGAGGAGGCGCCGACAGCTGGGTGTCAGCAAAAGGTACACTGGCTGGGACCACTGCCAGATAGATATATCTGGCGGCACTCTAGAAGTTTACTGGGTGCTCTCGGTGTACACCAAGAGTAGCTTTCTGTCACTTGTGGTCTTCTTGAAGTGGTGAATGATAGAATAACGCACCTCTGGTGTCCGTCGTCTTGCCCAACATGGATCAGATGTCAGAATGCAGCTTATTACGCACAACAACACGGCCCTCTTCTACATGCGTGTAACTGAAGCCTAGGCATGCCCGGAGGTGGCACTGACGTCTGTGTGTCAGCAAAAGGGCACTGGTTGTGGTTGTGACCACTGCCTGCCAGATGCATCTGTCGGTACTCTAGAAGAGTACGGGGCGCTCTCGGTGTTCATCAAGAGCAACTTCCTGCCACTTCCATAAGAACACGACCTTCCTCTACATGGGCTAAAGGAAATGTAGGTAAAGGTAAACATTAAAAAAGTGCAGACCTGACAGCTTGTCAATTTTGACAAAAAATCACTGTTAGTGACAGTGACAGTGAGTGCCGGGGCCATGCCATTCTCCTTGGTATCGTTGAGATCTTCAACGACTAAGCTAACTGGTTAGGTTAAGATTTTGAAGAAGCCGGACGGTAAGCGATGTTAGGCGAGCCAAAAATGTCACCATCTGGTAACATTAGGGCAACCTCCTCTGCATCGTTGAGATCTTCATCGATGATCAATATTCCGGCAACAGATCCGGGAATAAATCAATCATGAACGCTAAGCCAACTGGTTAGGTTAAGATTTTGAACAAGATGTCGCTGTTAGATATGCTCCAGATGATGTGGGTGCAGTCCAGACTTGATTACTTCCATCTTCCGTTGGTCCCAGGATGCTCCCATGGCTAAAATTTTAAGCTCTGGTAGAGAGCTGAAAAAAAATGTGACGTGACATATCACGTGAAAAAAAAGAATGTCAGATATATACTGATATATACCAAGGCCGGCTTACCCATACCTGTCATACTGGACATTTCTTCGATACCATGGCTTTAAAGACACGTGGCTTATTGTGGAAATAAAGAGACTACAGATTGTCATATGAACGGATGGAAAGGAAATATAATTCATCAATGCATAAATATATAAATAAATAATATTTTGCAAGACGCGTTAGTAATGTAGCGAAATAAACATCTTCATACATAATAATACGTACCGAGGTATTATTTTGACGTCGAAAGTAAATCGTATTAACAATTCTCCAACTCGAAAACAATTTCTTGCAAGTATAAAAATGTATTTTTCTCCGGCGCATTCATGCGGCATTAATAATGTTTACGTCAAATATTCTACCCAAATTGGCTATTTTACGACCATGAAACTACAAGTTTTTCGTCTAGCCAGCCGATGCGTTCGAGGCCTTGCAACGTGTTTGCAAATCCAGATGTGCGATGTTACGAATCTATATTAAATGTTTACATTTTCGGTACTTTTTAGAATATTTATTTGACCTATGTAGTTTATAAATGTTAATCTCACAGAGCAATTTGCCTAGATTAATAGGATAATATACTAGATGTGATACAACCTATACGAAAATATTTGACTTGATTTCTTAAATAGAAATGCTTAATCTTTAGTAATATTACATATTTCTCTTGTTGAATAAGTAGTTAGTGTTAATACGTTAATAATTTTAAACGTTTTAAAAATAAATTAGGGTGATGTTGATCTGTTGATATTTGCATTTTTTCTTGTATCGTCATCTACAAAAAATATTACTTGTTTTTTGTTTAATTAGTACAATAAGAATAAATATTACCTTATCTTACAGGACAACGACTTATTACAAAATTAAAATAACGCAAAATATGTGAAATGCTCTGACATCAAGGCTCAAAAGTTTGTTGATTAAGTTTTTTCTATTAAGCGCATAGCTGTAGGTATGTAAGTTTATTGTAGTCAAACCAAATGAAATAAAAAGAATTTGGGCCACCCTGTACTGTAATTGTATCATAATTGTAAACTTCGAAGTAAGTTCCATAACACCACGGCTAAAGAATAACTAGACTCACACCAACTGGATAACTTTCAGTTTACCTTACTTTTCCATTGTTGTTCATCGAGTCTATCGAAATTCTTCTTTATCTACCATCAGCACCATATTAGTACCTATCAAGCATCTCATAAGATTTGCAGATTTGTCTGTTCTTTAAGGAGACATGGCGAGAACGGTATAACCACTTACAAAATGATGAAATCGGCTTGGGAGCACTTCATTTTGCAGACTCCTGGGGACCCATGCACCGAGCGTCGAGTATGTACAGTGAATATTTGATAAAAGAACTTGCCAAGCCATCTGGAAAATGCATTTAGTTTGCCGGCGTAGCCAAGTACCAGGACTAATTCCCTCCCAGGGGAGCTAGTGGTACGCGAACTGCGCATCGCTTGATTTTTCCATTTACATATGAAAATGTGACGAACGGCAGCCCAGTGTCGGGTGTACACGAGTCGCCACTGTGTTCGTACTATAGGGAAAACGTGTTGGACGGAATGAGAGAGCCAGAAAGAGATAAGAGAGAGAGTGAGAGCGATAGAGAAGGGAAACATCCCAGATAAAAGCAATTGTCTTGCAGCACTTTTGTGCTCAGGTCTGGCGTTGCAATTTTGTTAGTTGATGACGGCGAGTTGTACGTTGTTTCTGTCTTTTTCTGGGACCGGGTTGCGCGTTAAACTTAAAAATTGCAAATTCTCGTTGGCCGCGTTGTTTTATCTTTTGCTAAGAGATTGCAGGGTTTCATTGTGTGTAATTATGACTAACTCGGCTTCAGCATGATTCTGAAATTGGAACCTTTTCATATTCATATGCATGAACCTATTATAATCGCTATTGGTGTGACAAGTCATTTCGTGCAGGAAGGAGACAATTTATTTACTACTTATAGCGAGCGGGTTTTAAGGGTGGTTTAGATACAAATTTAGTAAAATAGTAAAAAAAATTAAGTAACAATGATAATATTAATGCTGCAAATACACATAAAATGTTTAAAAAAATATTAAGTGAATTTTGTTTCTTTCAGCCGTGCTGAAGTTCAAATACCCCCACCGTAAAATATTTAAAAAAATATTATAAAAACGAGTGAACCGATTTTGCCCATTCACGAACTTGTCTTTACTTTTTAAGAGATAAGCTGGTATATTAAATTTCACATCAATTACTTCATTACTTCGTTGTTTGATTTATTCGATAATTTTGTCTGTACAATAATACTTTACAAATAAAAAGTCACAATTTAAATAAGGGTGCGATATTAGGAGCAGTGTGTTGAACTTCATCAAAATAATGTTTATTCGAGTGTCCCACTTTTCCCCAAAAACTTTTTTCCCAAAACTTTTTTCCAGATAGTAAATGTCACCCTGAAGTTTCATACGGAGATATTTCATTTCTTCATTCGTTAAAAAGTTACAGCCGTTTGAAATAATAATAAATCTGTATATTAAACTGCTCTAACTTCTTAAGGAATTGAAAACCCCAATAGGCGAACACACATCAACGGACTTTTTAAAGTATTAGCCTTGGGTACCAAGCAGGATGACGTCAAACTTATGTCACGTGAAGCAAATCCGTTAAAAATCCATTCATGTGTGTCCACTCAGAATCATATTTACTTGTAAAGAAACAAATGTCTAAAAAGTTTCTTTTGTGTTCTTATTTTGTTTCTTCCTTCACTTTTTAGACTTTAAACAATCCATCGTCCAAATATATTTTTAATATACAGGTTGTTCATGTTACTATAGAAATTTCGTAAACTTTTTTTTTCAAATGGAACAGCCTGTATATTCTTACATTTTGTAATTTTAGGACTAATTCTAAACTTTTTTATTAAAAGTATCTTTTTATAAAATGCATCATTTTTGAGTTATAAGCGATTAATTCAAATCAGTAAAAATTATCAGAACACCTACATAACTCTTCAACCGTAAAAAAATTAAAAAAAAAACATTCAAACAAACGTTTTTTAACAAGCTATCATTAAAATATATTTTTAATATATGTGTTCATTTAATTATGGAAATTTGGTAAACTATTCTTTTTCAAATGGAATACCCTGTATATTTTTACATTTTATATTCGAAGACTAATTCTAAACATTTTTATTGAAATAATTTTTTTATAAGTTTCAACATTTTTTAGTTATAAGCACTAATCAAAATTCCGAACTTCACATTAAGTATATTTTCCCACATAAATACAAATTTATCCTAATCAAACGGATAAACTATTTTTCTACTTACGTTAACGTACATTAATTTTATTAAATTTAAAAACTTCGGATTGATGAGGCTACAGTCTGTTTAAATGGGTCAGTAAACAGACATAATTGTAGGTATTGGTCAACAGACAATCCGTATTGGGCTGATCAAAATTCATACCCATTATCCTCAAAAAGTAAACAAAAATAAGCTCTGCTTAAATATATTTTTAATATACATGGTGTTTATTTTATTATGGAAATTTTGATTCCAAAATTTTATATTTTTTTATTCCAATAAAAATGTTTAGAATTAGTCTTAGAATTATAAAATGTAAAAATATACAGGATATTCCATTTGAAAAAGAATACTTTACCAAATTTCCATAATAAAATGAACATCCTGTATATTAAAAATATATTTTAATGATAGCTTGTTTAACGTCGTTTGTTTGAATGTTTTTTTTTAAATTTTTTTACGGTGGGCGATTTACGTTCCGGTAATTTTGACTAATTTTAATTAATTGCTTATAACCCTAAAATGATTCTATAAGAAAATTATTTCAATAAAAAATGTTTTGAATTAGTCTTAGAATTACAAAATGTAAAAATATACCAGGGTTCTATTTAAAACAAAAAAGCTAACGACATTTCCATAATAAAATGAACAATATATTTGAACGATAGCTTGTTTAAAGTCAAAAAGCTTTTGTTTAAATGTTTTTTTTTACATTTTTAACGGTTGGAGAGTGTAGGTTGGGGAGTGTAGGAGTATGTAGGTTCTGGTAATTTTGACTAATTTTAATTAATTGCTTAAAATTTAAAAAAAATTATTAGTCCTAAAATTACAAAATGTAAAAATATAAGTACAGGCTGTTCCACTTGAAAACAAAAATTTACGAAATTTCTATAGTAAAATGAACAAAATATATTCAAAATATATTTGAACGATGGATTGTTTAAAGTCAAAAAACTTTTGTTTAAATTTCTTTTTGAAATTTCTTACCGTTGGAGAATTATTTGGGTGTTCCGGTAATTTTTGGCTAACCCTGTATGTGGGTTTCTAGTTATTGCAAAAAAACTGTAAGCGTATAAACGTTGGATTTCTGTCTTGAAGAATTACCGTTAAGTTTTATATAGTCAATGTTTGTTTGTCCATCCTGTACATAAATACGTAAAAACTAATTTATCGCCGATAACAAATTCAGGCGAATACCCGGGTCAGGCGCATCAAAATAATCAATAAACGCTTCAAACTTTATTGCGCGAAATCCTTTATATTTCGACCATCATCGACAGATGACAATAAAACGGGCGAAACGGTAATCGGCTATCGGTGCAGCAAATTGACATTTACGCATGTTAAATTCCTCGGTGCCGTTATTACAAGCCGCAGATTAATTTTAAGGGGGGCATTACTTTTAGGTGCGCGACCGATAATGTCTGCCATAAAACCGGGCTATTACGCGCGACGAAAAATACGGCCGCCTCCAGGAGAAAAGAGTGGCTACTTCGCCGCGAGATGGCCCCACGCTCGTCGTGGTTTAACAATTTCTCCCAGCGTCGCATAAATTACGCCAGAGTCCTTATTGCGTCCAATAGCCCGCATCTGTTGCAAACTTCGGTTGGCATTTATTAAAGTGTCCCGGCTGAACAGCCAGCACACGTTTACTATCGCCGCCGTTGCTAACAAACTCATCTAGAAAACGAGACTTGCACACTTCAACCAGCTCTTCTTGACCATATATTTTTTTTTATTCAATAAGAGCATTACAATCTAGTCATAATTGACTAATGAGTAACTTAATTCTAGCTTATTTTACTAGTGTAACCTAACCTAACAGGCACCCATCGATGTCTCTCAGTTAGTCCTGGTATACTGAGCACGTTTTTCTTGCGCACTACGTAGCACTGACTCTGCTTTTGGAACTAACACCTACAACCAGCACTTACTCTGCTTTTATCACTATCTCACATTCACACTAACTCAAAAGGCTTCTTCCTCTTGAGTCTTCTCACTAATGCGGTGTTGTCGAGGAGCTGGGTGGCCTCAGTGTTCACGTGATGGCGAAGCCTTTCCTCGTGACTTCTTGCTAATTTTTGGATTTCTTTGCAAACAAACTCCATTTTAAGGTCCTTGTAAAGATCATCATTCCTAATGTACCAAGGCGCATTGACAATGCATCTCAATACTTTATTTTGGAAGGTCTGGACAATTTTAATGTTGCCTTTTTTGGTGCAACCCCGGAGTTGAGCACCATACGTCCACACGGGTTTTAGAATTTGCTGGTACAAGAGAAGCTTATTATGTACAGACAGCGTAGAGTTTCTTACTAGCAGCCAGTACATCTCTCTATAACGGATTCCTAGTTCCTCTCTTTTCTTTTTGACATGGGCTTTCCAGCGGAGCTTTCCATGTCATGCCGAGATATTAGGCTGTGTTTGCGTACGGTACTATTTGGTTATTAATAGTAACCGGGATGTGTTGTATCTCTTGTTGGTGAAGTCAACATGTACTGACTTGAGTTCGTTCAGTTTGATTCTTTTTTTCATTGTCCAGACCTGAAAATGACCAAGAGCTGTTTGGAGTTTTCTCATCGTTTCTTCATTGCTGTTCCCAACAGCTAGGATAACCGTGTCGTCTGCAAAAGTTTCGACAGTATTAGTTTCTAATGCTGGGCGGTCACTTGTGTAGAGTAGGTAAAGGACCGGACCTAGAACACTACCTTGCGGCACTTCTGCTTTTATTTCCTTAAGGACAGAGCATGCATCACCTTGTTTGACTCTAAAGTATCTCTCAGTCAGGTAAGATTTTAATAGTTGTTCAAACTGTTTCGGGAGGATACTTCCTAATTTATTGCTCAGTCCTTTTGTCCATATAGTAAAGTAAATTCGCACTTGCTGCACGGAGAAAGTATTTGGGACAAAAGTTCACAGGGGCTCGCGGGCTCGAGGGTGAGAAACGATAGTGTCCTTCCGGTTTGACCGGAAGTAGGGAACCATATTTAGAAATAACCAAAGCTGGACACAAAAGCGTTAATCCGTTAATCGTTAATTAACGAACTAACATTTTTCGTACTAACTTTTAGGTTATCTTTCAAAACTATGAACGGACTCATCAGACACTTTTTTTAAATTTATTGATTTGTGACAAATTTACACGGGGCGTTATAAAGGTTGCCTAACTTTCTCCCAAAAAGAATTCTTTTAGAAAGTAAATGTCATTCTGAGTAAAACTTTTCACGTAGACGTAATTGTTTTTTCAAATCCTTAAAAAGTTAAAACTGCTTGAAATTTAAAATATTAAGTAAAGGAAAAATAAACTAAAAACACATTTCAAACAATGCGAAAACACATATACCAATCCACAACAACAATAAATTTAAGTAAGAAGTTTAAAATATTAAAAACAAACGAAGGAAGAAACAAAATCTGTACATATGAAACTTTTTAGACATTTGTTTCTTTACAATAGGTGGACGATTTTTTTAAAGGATATGCAATAGGCGGACACTCCTATTGGGTTTTTCAATTGCTAAAGAAGTTAGAGCCGTTTAAAATACAGTTTTGTTATTATTTCAAACGGCTGTAACTTTCTAAGGAATTAAGAAAACTAATACGTCTGTATGAAGCTTTTTGCTCAGGGTGACATTTGGCCTCTTTCAAACGATCCGACTTTTGCCGTGCGCCGTCTACGGCGCGACGCCGTGTTTTTCAAATAACCATAGTTATTTACGGACTACTTCACACAGTAAGAATCACGCCGTTTCCGACTTTTAGCCGTGCACGGCCGCCGTTGTCCCTACGGCGCCTATTTCGATACGGCGCGGCGTTTTGCCGTCCACGGCGTAAAATGTACACGCAGTTAGCTATGCGTGTTCAAACGCACCGACGTCTCATTGGACGGCTTCCCGTCCTACGAGAAGATTCTCGCCACAACTTTATTTGCAACGGTGAACTGTAAAGTCAGAGCGATTATGGAGGGTCCGGAAATTGATATTGAGGTTTTAATAACCTCAATTTCTGAAAGACCAGTGCTTTGGGACAATAGTCTAGAAGATTATACGTGTGGAACAAAAACTTCGGCAGCGTGGGAGGAAGTATTCTAGGAATTAAATTTACTTATTGAATTGATGTGTGGTTACATCTTACATATACACACATTACAATTCCACGACAAACTTTTGAAATTAACGTTAGTTTTAGCAAATAAAGCATTACATATTGTACACATTCAATTATTCCACTGCCATTGAAGTGATCCTTCTGGAGTCATCCCTCATCGTGGTATTCTGCTTGAGAAGTAGAGGACTTATTCGATTCAGGAGCTCATCGAAACTTGACAGAGAAATCCTAAAGTAATTGAAATTGTTTTTGTCTTTTCGCGGATCTTCATATAATGTCAGGAAAGCACCAGAAAGCAGTCTATCAACATTTAAAGGATAAACCCACTTCCTCCGCTGTGGCTTCTTTTTATTTTTTATTTTTTTTGTATAAATAATACAAATATAACAAATGTTCACGACTGTTCATTGTATCCAATGTACTTCAGTCTTCAAGTACTCAAAAACAACTGAGCTGAACGCACGGCGTCAAGCCGCGTCGTGGGTTGCTTTCGAC
Source organism: Melinopterus prodromus (assembly GCA_964023965.1). Classification (NCBI taxonomy): domain Eukaryota; kingdom Metazoa; phylum Arthropoda; class Insecta; order Coleoptera; family Scarabaeidae; genus Melinopterus; species Melinopterus prodromus. The sequence goes on along the minus strand of OZ030398.1, from coordinate 1,112,671 downwards.
CACGTCGTGCGAAACACGGCGCTGCGCCATTGACGGCACACGGCAAAAGTCGGATCGTTTGAAAGAGTACCATCTATAACAAAGTTATGGGAAAAGAAAGTTTTTCGGAAAAAAAGTTTTTGGAAAAAAAGTGGGTCACCTGTATAAAAATATTATTTTGAGTTCAACTAACTGCCCCTAACATCGCACCCTTATTTAAATTGTGACATTTTTCTTATAAAGTATTGTTATAGTTCACAGACAAAGTAATGTAATCGTGTAATTCTTTTTCCGCAATTTCTATAACCACGTCAAAAAGGTAAATAATAAATTAAGGGAGAGGAAATTTGTTATAATTTATGTCTATGACATTTTTTGGTAAAATTAATAGTTTAGCTGCATGCGCAAATTCTATTTGATAGAGATCGGTCGTGTCTGCTTTAAAACAAAACTAGCAAGCAAGGATTTGACAGATATTTTGATTCTATTGACAGTATTGTCGGAATATTAGCATTTCACATTGCTGTATAGTATGATAAAGTCATGTGTCGGGCCACCAGACTTTATTTTCTGATTTAATGCTAAAAATAAACCAAATTAAAATAATACACGAACAGGATAATTGTATATTATTAAATGAACTGACGTGTTTATAAAAAACGACACAAACACAAAACATGAAGTTTTTCCATGAAGACACCATTGAAAGCTCTTAGCAAAGAACTAATTCTAAATGTCACGTTTTTTCTTTCTTGTTAATTTCGATACGAACAGTATGACTTCACGACACAACTAAAGATATGTCATTTTTCCTGAGACAAATTTTCGGATGGTACTTTTCTTGTGCACCAACGATATGTTTATTAAGCCCTTCACCATTTTTTTTTCTTTTGCAGTAATGTTTATGATATTTTCATTATCCACTTTTAAAATTGAATGAATTTCTGTTGAGTTATAACTTCTTTATGAAGAATAATTCATTATTAACACTAATGCAGCATCAATAAAAAAACTTCTGCATATATGACCAATTCTAAATGAACGAAATAAGATACCTAACTGGCTCACCGACTAGTTAATTATCAAATTATCCTATATGTGTTACATACATGTGGCTTCGGGAAGCCTTTGGAATGACAGCGCCTGCCAATAAAACTCTTTATAAGCCCATTCCGGTTCCGAGTATTTTATTATGACCAAGGCTGGTTTCCGCTAACACCAATACTAAAATATAATATTGGGCACCTTTTTGACGTACACCACGACGTCGTATTGTGTTGTTTAGTGTGGTCGTGCTAATGGCGTGCCAGCCGGGCTAGTGTAGTGCCCCAATGGCCCTGTACGGGACTGCAAGGTCCCCTTTATTAATTCTTCGGCCCCCATAAACACTTTATTGTCCACCCTCGCATTTCGACGACTGTTAAGCACAGATGGCATGCGTGGCACTAACGGAAGCATTACAATTTTAGACGCGACGTGGTCCATATTTATACAGCATAGCGAAGGGAAATTCGACAATCCATCAAGTTTTATGGGCGTATGATTTTCTAAAAATATCTTACAGAAATGACCAGAAATGCTTTAAGTTTTCTTTTCGTAAAATATAGGGTATAGACGGCTTTGTCTCCAGTGCTCTCCAGGTGCTATAATCGCAATATCCTGAGGATATGAATTAAAATCAACAAGTTTCTGTTTATATGAAGTTATCACGTTGCGCAGACTGTGCATGTTCCTCTTTGATATATCAATTAGTTCGCGTACAGAACTAGAGAGGTTACAATAACTCTTACTGAATGCTTACATACCAGCTGTGATAAGTGGCGGTGAGTTGGCGGTGAAAGCTTTCCTGTCAGCGGAAGCGACGAAACACCATTAAGAAAATAGAGACGAATGGAGAGCGCAAATACACATATTACTTGTGATATATCCACAAACTGACGTAAAATCTTTCATGTAGTACGTAAACAACAGTTTACCCATTCCGATGTTAAATTATCAGAGACAGCATACAAAGGGGTTAAAAATTATTTTTATATATGCCTAGTTTACCATGGAAAATTATTAGCACCGTCGACAGATGGCGCTATTGTAGCTTAAAGTGCGCGGTCGGTATTACCACGGCCGTTAGCCGGCAGTATTCGGCATCACTAACGCCAAACCAGTGACAGCCCATAGATAACCTTATATATGTGGCAGCTGGTGGCAGCACTGTGGCCGCCTATGGATCGTATCCAATCCAGCCAAACGAATCCATGAACTTGACTCATGCTTTAGTGTGTCCAGTGGCACTACGTCGGATGAGATAGAAATATATGTCGCAACGCTAGTGTTGGAACTGCCTGCTGTTACCAACATTCTTTATATTTTTTTGTATTTATATGATAATATACATAATAACTTGTGTTATTTTAATGCAGACACGATCGATCTCGATCAAATCTCATGCAGCTAAACTATTAATTTTATATATTGTATGATAAAGTCATGTGCCGGGCCACATCAGATTTTTAACTTAGAATTTTAGAGAAATTAGACTATCACGTGGACTGGAAAAATATCCAAAGCTTGACGTTATGCAATAGATGGATTATTTATTTGATGATGACACTAAAAATACACTGGATGATATCAAGTATTTATATGTGGCTCATGTGATTGAACAGATGTCGGCTGTGATACTACAAACGGAATAAATACATAGCATGCGAGTGCCGACATCAAAGCATATGTTATCACACGGTCTACTCGACTAATTTGTTTATTTGGGGTGTTTGCGTGAAAACACCACATTAAATATTTTAGTCATGTCGATTATTTGTTTTTACGCTACTCTGTTCAGCAACTGCCGATTGCTGCCATCGATTTTAATTTCGTTTGCTCTCAAAACCCCTCAAAAAGATTATGAACCTATCTTATATCAAAACAAGACTGGGAACATTTTGAAAGCACTTTTTATAAACGTCACCTTAAATATAAAAACTGCGACGTAATAGTGTAATGTTACAAAACACGAACACCGGGAACATGTGGTGTTTACGGTTTAACTACCAGTTTGCGGTTTGGCTACTTTAGTTGTGCCATCGGATACAGCTACTAGGATTGTTGAAATCCAAAGTACGTAATTAAAACTTTTCCTGGCATTCGACCAGATGGTTCAAATCGGTAACCGCCACTAACGCTAGTTGCGGTTGGATCGTCCTGATTTCTTTGATTATGTTAATTGTCTTATACCTACCATAACGACCTACCATAACATACCATAACAGCCGTCACATGTTAGATGGCACCACTAGGGATTTCTACTACTAACGCCTCTAGCGGAGGTAAAGTGTCACGACATAACGTATATTAATATTGAACGCATCACAAAATTTGTTTTCTGCAATGAACTCTGACAGAAACAACACTCAGTAAAAAAAACACACGCTATATGATATATACAATTGTCCGAATTGCAGCCTTTTTTTGCATATTACTAACTTTCTGAATTTATCGAGAACCAGTTTTCTATAAATTTCCAAATAATTGACCGTTTTCGATATATATTCTTCCAAAAGAAAAGAGGGCTCTTGGGTCTTACATGACTTTGACGTTATTCGAGACCTGTAACATGAAAACGCCAATTTTTTTGTAGATTATTAAAAGATTTAGAGATTCGTTAATGACGTATGATCTATAGAAAGCAATATATTGTTTAAAAACTTTATTCGGCCATCTTTGACAGTGAATAACCCTCAACGCAGACACAACGTATCGATGCGTATTTTTTACACATTTTTTGTGATTAATGAAGTCCTAATTTGATAGGGCTATATCCGAAACTTACTGTTATGGTAAAATTAAAATATTTCAAATGCTGCTGAATTTAACTCCCTGTCATCTTGCGCTGGTATGTAAGTTTTATAGACGTCTCAGCTGCGAAGCATTTTTCTTTTCTTCTTCGTTTTCTTTCGTCATCTTCTAAAGTCTGGTGATATCTCGCGGAATAGAATTCCACGAGACGAATTCTGCGCATGATAAATTGCAGTTTGTACCGCGGTAGTTCAAGTTCTTGCGAAATTGCCGACAAAAGTATCGCAGCACTATACCGTGGGCATCTCATTTCCAAATGCAGCAAGTGCAATAATATCCGAGTAAAATGTTCCGTTCTCCCGAGTAATTTAATTACTCTGGCAGCAATTCTAACTTTGCAAAAAGGGGTGAACCGGGCAAAACGACAAAATCAACCGTGTCCCAATTTTTTCTAATTAATTGCGGGCTTTTGTAAAATGAAATGAGAGCTCGCCCAGCATATACAATTTTCGGGCTTTATAAAGCATGATGTATTTCAGAGAGTCTTCCTACAGTTGTCATCAGCTTTTATTGTTATCTTTTTGTTCGTTCAACATGGTATTCAGGTTTAATGAGTATGCCGATATGTATATGGTGTACGGGTACTGTAATGGAAATGCTGAGAGAGCAGAACAAGAGTGTCCTGTGAGTTTTCGAAACCTGAGGCAATTAGATGGAGCATTAAATGTCCCCAGCAACAAGACTGTTCATTTGGTCTTACAAGAAAACCTTCTTCATGCTTATTTACTTTAAACCACTAAATTCGCGACATTGCGGATGTGTGCCACATACCCCAGGGTGCGGGTTAGCCTCAATGTCACGCCGTTGTTCTTTATGGGGTGCGAGGAGACCGACCGGATGTGAACTGGGAGTGGATTGACTGTCGCAGCTACACCCCGAGAGATATTCGATTACGATAGCGTGTGTCTATTAGATAAGATATTTGCCCGGTAAATATAATAAAGCCGGGTCCCTTTCTATATCAGCTCTCTCGCCTAGGTCGTTTCCTACGTTCGCACAAACCGTACGAGGAGGCAAAATTCTCCGCGTGGCCCCGCCCGACAAATGGCTGCTCTGGATTTATTTGAAGCTTGAGAGTAGTAATTAATGCAACCGTGTTTATACAGGGTCTCTCACGACGAGCTGCCATTAGAAGTATATGGAGATCCAAATGAAATTAGAGACTAAAATTTTGTGGACTTAATTATTGTTGGATACGATCGTCTCAACTAAAATATTTTGAGTTTTCGGTTACTTCCGGTTACACCGGAAATGATGTCAACTTTTATATTTCAAACGCAATTTTATGGCATTTTTTTTGGTGGCGTCCCTGATAGAGTTAGTACATAAACCATTGAAAGTAGCTCGAACTCTATTTTTCATGTTCTCCGTATTAATTAATGGGTCGTCATAAACTACGTTTTTAATAGGTTCCCAAATAAAAAAATCCATTTGCGTAAAGTCGGGGGAACCCGGTGGATATTTGTATGGCCCATTAAGCGCAATCCACGATCGCTGAACATCTCGTTAAGCAAGGCTCTTACTGCAACAGTTGTAAATTGAAGCACGGTTAGGGGAAAACGGCAACGTTTTTTTTTCTGTTTATTCCAAATTGTTCAGTCGTCTAGATTTGGCAATGTATGCAATTTCTACTTTGATGTTTAAAAATCGATTAACTGCATTTTCGGTATAGGACAATTTACACAAAGTTTATCTAAAATATTCCATAGAATTCAAAAATACATTCATATGTTAAAGTTGCCATTTGAAAAAAAAAAACAACTTTTAGTTCTTTTTTCGAATTGAACTTTGATCTTTTAATTTGAACACTCTGTATAACTTTTAGAAGAAGTCACAACAATTTTGCCGGATAAGTTTTTTCCAACGCTCACAGGGGATAATTTATTTAAATAATTGAAGGCAACCGTGGAATATAACATAAAACTGATCTAAAATTTAATGAAGATTTCAAAAATGCTATAAAATACAGGGTGTTCCATTTGAAATAAAAAAAGTTGACACCATTTCCGGTGTAACCGGAAGTAACAGAAAACTGAAAATATTTTAGTTGAGACCATCGTGTCCAACAATGTAAGTTCACAAATTTTCAATCTCCCATTTCATTTGGTTCTCCATATACTTCTAATGACAGCTCATCGTGAGAGACCCAGTATAATAGATACATTCATATAAATATAAAATAAATAATAATGTGGTAATCAGGAATAACTGTTGTGTCTGTTCACCGCAAAAGGCTAAGTTCTAATGTTAATGAAATCTGTAATACGAATCCAAATGAATGTATATCAGTTACATACGTTGTAAATAACTAACTAAAGAAGCGAATAATAACTCACCCAGGTGAGGATAATTTTTGGAAAAAACACCTCCGGCCGGATTTGAACCAGGAACCCGCCAATTTTCAGTTGACAGCTCCACCAGTTGAGTTACAGAGGCTGTGGAAATTTATAGGTTTTATTTGTCACTTTAGGACTTGGAATTCGAGTTTCGAATTAAACAAACCCTTCGTGACACCTATTGGGGCTAGATGGAAGTTTGGTAACTAGGAATCGCTAAATGTTTATTGCTAAACAGCTCATACAGATGAATAAATTCAAGGGAAAATGGGTATTACGAGAACTCGTCAGTAATGTAGAATCAACTAAAGAAGCGAATGATAATTAACCCGGGTGAGGATAATTTTTGGAAAAAACACCTCCTCCTGGATTTGAACCAGAAACCCTCCAATTTCCGGTTGACAGCTTTCCCAGTTGACCTACAGAGGCTGTGGAAATTTACAGGTTATATTTCTCACTTCAGGACTTGCAATTCGAGTTTCGAATTAAACAAACCCGTCTTCTTCTGTTCTTAACTTTCAATGTCAAGGAAACCTGTAATATAAATAGAAATCTATACGAATATACCTATTAACAATGGACAATTAAACCTCAACCCCTGCAGAGGGTGCGGTCAATACGTCTCAATCTACAATGACAGTAACTATGATTATAATGTAACGGAAATGTACAAAAATATAAAACCTTGTGAGCACAATCGATAAGTAATGCACATGCATAGGTAAACAATAGATCTAGATACATGCATACGTATGTATGTAGTAATATAAAAGTACCTGTCGCTAACTGTCGGATTAGTTGCGAGGAAATCTGTAATTAGATTTACATGCCTCATCCACCATATTTAACGCGGATGAAAATAGACTGCTTGGAATGATTGGCATTATTGTGTATTGGTAAGCCGATTATTACTTCCTTACTTTGTGTTTAATTTTAATTGTGCTTTGTATAATCAGGCTTTGTTTTATTTGTAAATAAATATTTGTTATTCTTTTATTGAGATTTTAGTTTTAATTACGAGCAAGTTTCTTTTAGTATAACCAGAGTTTACCCAACCGACGAACTATTACAGCTCTGTGTCCATTATAAACGCAAAGTATAAGTAAATCTTGTTTTCATATGTCGCGAAGTTGTAATGCGATCGGTCATGAAACCGAAATCGGAAATAATACGATCTGTGTCGGGTAAGCTGGTCAGGGGACATATCTCGGCGAATTCTTGAACTTGGACGTGACGGAACTCGAGCCAAATTTGTCAAGAGCTCCGGGAGCGGCACCTAGACTACTTGGACGACCTCCAGGGGGGAGAAGATTCATCCGTAGACACCTACTTAGAATATGAAACAGAATCCGCTGCTATATTAAATTGTTTCTTTCTCCATTTCGTACCTCGGCTGCCGAGACGACTAAGAACGAAAAAGACATAAAAAAAACGTAGGTACGTGAAATATGAAAGGAATATTTCGAGTACTCTCCTGGGGAGTGGATTCTAAAACGAATTTTACAATTTAACTGCTATGGGTAGACGAGAGGTGAATATACAGTTATACGATACACGAATATTTTGAGGACTCGCAACGAGATTACTAGTATTAACTGTTTTTTTTTTGTTATATGGTCCCTGCAATTAATATTAGTGCATCTTCTGCAAATAGGTGAATATAACAAAGGTCCCAAAGCAGAGCCTTGCGGGTGTTTATTAATTCACTTTACTCATTTAGTCCAATCCTAATCATTTCATGTCTACGACCGCAATAAGACCTGAAAGTGAGAAATTTACTGTAGTTGTACCTTAAATATTTGGTTTTGAATTTGACAAATCGTTTGTTTAGTTAGGAGCGCACCCAGGGCAGTTGAAGTTATAAGCTAACGAAGTCTATTTCCGACTTTGTATTTATATCCGTAGGAACGACAGATTCCAGACAAGCATATAAACGTCTCGGCGGTTTATAAACGTAACATCGCGGACTCCTTTAGATCCAAGTCTAAACAGCTCCCCTGTACGACAGAACTAAAATTTTCGAGTCATTAAAAGTCTACCGACGTTTTATGTCGTTTGTTAACTATATTTATGAACCAAGACGTAATAATTTATTTTCTGATATGGACATTAGGGTGGTTCAAAAATGCAATGCAAATATTTTATAGGCTTATAATAATGATTTCTATGAGAAAAATAGAGAAAGAAATAATTATGTCAATTATCAGTAGAATCATCATTTTTTCAGTTAAGGGTTTTCAGGGCACTGTGTGGGGTTGGGGGCATCAAATCCATATGTGTGATCGATCAAATTCTTCCTTGGAATGTCCTCTACAAGTTCTATAACTTTAGTCCTAAGTTTTCCCAAACCCTGAACAATTACTCGAAAAATACCAAAACAAATCTTTTTCCCATGTTTTATCTTATGTAAATCTGAAGCCTCGACAGGCACCATTAAAATCAAAATGTCGAAGAAAAAAAATATATGTCCCCTTTTTTGGATTTTGAAACGATTTGGGGGGGGGGGATTGTTACTTTCCAAATAAAAATAGCCAATTTGAACCACCCTAATGGACATTGTAATATGTGGGTCTTAAGGCATTATTGATGAATGTTCCATAAACTATAATATAAATAAATAAAAATACGAATTATATTAGTTTTGGTAACTTCAAACCTGTGATCGTCAGATAGAAAGTCAGCGTTTTGGAATGTGCGGGCGGCGTTTTCTTTGCAGTACGAAATCCGCAGTATGTATAACTATAAATTTAGATAAATATCAGTGTTGGTTTAGAGAGGGCACTGGTCCAAGGTACTTTCCCAAATTGCCAGGCCAACGACCTATATTCTTGGCATCGTGATCTAGTTATCTCATCCGCGTAAACAAACACGTAATATCGCCTTATTTTTGTTATCTGACATTCTTGATACAATTGTACTATCGTGGCCATACATTATATCCGCTCCTTTGACGTCGATTTTCTAGCAAATCTAGGGGCTTCGAAAAAATTCTGATGCTGTCCTTGATTACTATGCTACAACTCATAAAAATTAGAAAGGCGTTTATCTGATTTTTCTAAATTAGTAAATTTAATTCGTTTAACTTTAGCAATAAATTACCCCGGAAATAATTCATAGATTTCAACGAAATAAAAGGTAAAATCACCTGCGGAATGCTAGCTTTCAATGAACAGTTTTATTATACAGTGCCAGCAAGTCCGTTATTAGAATAGCTAGAATAATGAAATATAGTCTTACCCAATTATTCATATGTTTAATAGTTATTTAACCAACAAGTATTTTAAAAAGAGCGATTAATGATCGAGACTGTTTAACGCGCGAGCGAAGCGAATTGTCGAGATCATTAATCGCTGTTTAATATTCGAGTTGGTTACAAAATTTTTCCGTCGATCGTATTCTTCTAGCGTCATCTACATGAATTTTTCTTCGCCGATGTCTTTTTAGGTTATATGACAATTTATGTAACTTGACACTGACAGTTCTAGAGAGCGGTATGTTTTGATTGGAAGGTTTAATTTCACATATGTTCGATTGGCCAATCAAACGACGTCATTGCGTCTTGTGATTGGCTATAATAAATCATGCATTAATAGAAATCGTGTATTAATGGAGTACTTTAATAAACGATTTCCTATTCACTAAACTGACTCATAAATAAACGATCGACGGAAAAGTTTATTACATAATCATTTTTTATCTTGCATTTTCCATAAAAAAAGATCGTGCTAAAGCGCCGCCTGAATTCCAATGCTCTTCGGTCTTTGGTGTCCGCGGGGAAGGGAGTCGTTAGCGGTGCTGTCGATAGTGAGAGAACCGCGGACAGCTGATTATCAATACCTATATGTATAAAAAGAACGATAATTTGTGAAGGTAGTAATTTTAGCTAACAGAATAAAATTCTTAATTTTTGCAAATTTTTTATTATAAAATGTGACCCGGTAAGAGAGAAATGCCCTAATTGCCATCTCTTGTTTCGATAGTTTTGACTCCAGCGTTTGACGGCTCATAACTCTAAAACTACTGAACAGAAAAAATTCAAATAAAGTCATACTCCTAAATCATTTCTAGATAAGTTGTATGAATATAACAAAATTTTGCCTCTCGCTGCAAACATGAGCGCGACATATGTGAAAATATGTACCCGATTTTTGCATTTCTAAATTAAAGATCGTCTTTCCGGTTGCATCTAGAGTATCTTCTAGCGATTGGCGTTTTTGTTTTATTCGGCTTTTATATAATACGTTGTAAACAAGATTTTGATTTGATTTAAGATTTTGATTGAAGCGGATATATGTATCAGTAACGAATGTTAACAGGACAACGCAGTTAGCATGCATACAATCCTTATTTACTACGATATATGTCCCTTGCATTTAACAACATTCCGACTATTTGTTAATTTTGAAAACCAACATAAACATAAACAGTATTTTGCGCAGATCAGTCAGAGCGGACAGTGAATCCGTCTAGAGTCCGTTTTTGTGGACTTGAAGAATATGGAGTTAGCAGATTTTCCGATTAGTGGTGAATACTAAATTAAGTTTGCTTGATAAACTGAAAAATATTTAAAAAGTATACCCGATATTTTTATATAAATATTGAAACTATTGTAACAATTTCTTTATATTGTGTACGTAAACGGTGTTCTAGTCACTAATGCATCGTGCAATCCCCCACTACCTTCAGCGTCGATGTGGATCCCTTCCCCCGCAGCACACCAAAGACCGAAGAGCGTCACGTGAATTGCGGCGATCATGAGATGCTTTTGTAGGGAAAATGCAAGATAACCAATAATTCTGTAATAATCATATGTTTAAAATATGATTTATTAGGTAGCCTATGATGGATGCTTCATCATCCTAGCTCTTCTAATAACGGAATTGCTGGCATTGCATAATATAGCTTTTTGTGGGTCAACCACTAATCCGATCATTTTACAAAAATGCACATGGAAATCTAACATCTCGCAGGTGATGTTACCTTTTAATTCGTTAAAATACATGGATAATTAATAATTAGTTGCTAAATTTAAACGAATAAAATTTACGGGGCATAAACACTGCAATTCTTCTTCACTTGGAAAAATCGGGGAAACGCCAACATATACAGCTTTCTAATGTTTATGAGTTGTAGCATAGTAATCAAAGACAGCAGATTTTTTTTCACGTTTTTTCGTCCCTATATTTGGGGGAAAATCGACGTCACAAGAGCAGACATAATATATGGCGACGATAGTACATACACCCAAAAGTGTACAGAACCTTAATAGAAAGCCTTCATACCGACATTAACACTTCAACAACCCATTAAATATTTCCCTTTGTTAATAAGCCAGCAAGATTATAATGGTATCTTATGTAAAACACGGCCTGTCCTACCCCTATTGATTATTTACGCGACTTCCTGTGGATTTCCTAGGGTGGCCCATTTAATATGCACAAAGCCAAATTCGTCTGATTACGGTAAATCGGGTTGCGGCTCGGTCCCGGTTTCAAGGAAGTGATTTCGGCCGTCGCGACGTTCAACGTACCACACACATAGTGCCGGAACTTCTGGGTCACGTCGCCCACGGCGCTGCTTTTGTGTCTTATGTCCAAGTGCGGCTCTGGCTTTACGTGGAACGATCCCTCTATACAGGTCCATTAATTGGCTTCAGCCCTAACCGTATCATATATAGACTGCACCGGATTCATTCCCGATGACCTGACATCAAATGAAATTTTAGGGTACGATGAGCTCTAGTTGGATATTAATTTTCGATATCGGAATATCTATTCCGGGTCATATAACTATGCGATTAGATCTGTGTGTTGCAACGTTTACGATATGCAATGGTGTTACGTGTGTGTATAGGTCAGTTCAATCGTTGTACTGCAACGAATAGTGGAGACGATGTTTCCTGGTCCGCCAACTCAGAGTAAAAAGTAGTACCAAGACCAGACGATTCCAGTGGCGGAGTAATATTCACGGTTGGAAATTACACTGTGCAACAAATGACAACTCTTTGTTTATTTCCTTGCTTATGGTGTTATATGGTCTATTGGTCTATGGGAACTGACAAATAAATTGTAAATATGATTTTTCTTATTGATTTTGGATTCATTTGAACTTATTTTTCCAATTCTTTAAAAGTAAGAAACGTTAAATATTTCAACAAAATCGTATACTTACTACTCATGGATTCACTTGTTACTTCATTTATTTTGAACTAATAATTATTATTATTTATTTACATTTTATTATCGATAATGGTTCTTTCTTCATTTTGCAGTGTTTTACATGAACTTTATATTACATTTTTCTTTGTTTTGTTAATATTTCAAGTCCAGAAAAGCCTACGATTTATCTTTCTCAGATTTCTTATAGAAAAGTGTCAAATGGCCAGCAGAGTATTTATTTGCCCATATCACTGCTGCCCGGTGTAGACAGGAGACGTCAGGAGTTTTAAACACCGCCTATAACTGGTGACTACCGATTGACGTTGGTGGGGGATAGACTGACCACTCCTAGCAAGAAAAAAGATTGCAACGAGATATTTCGTTGCGGAGTTGCGATGTTTTCAGAAAGGAGCCTTAAGACACACCATTAGAATTCAGGGCTTTTGCTCAGTGTTATTGCTACTTCCGTACTTGTGACTTGCTCAAATACTAAAAAAAAGATCGAGTTTATTATTTTGTTTAAAAATAATTGTGTTGGAAAACCAGCGATGTCGGTGCTCTTCATTAAAATTAGGACCTCCACAACTGTATTATGGATTCCATTCCGTAAACAAACATTTAAATTCGTTACGCGTCCATACAAGCAGCGCCCGTTGTAATCCAATAGTCGGCTGCGCCATTTCGTACGCCCGCAGGCCTTAACGTGATTACTCGTTTTCATTTATTTAATGCACAAGTTTTATTTTGCGAAGACGAGGACACAGAGGCAATCTACGCTGTGGGTCCTGCACGTTGCCCCGATCGTGGAGATTCCTGTCACCGCTCGGCGCGCCGCGCCACCCCGCTTATCATTGTCACCGCTGCGGCCAAATTACATTTCTGATAAAGCCCAGAGCCCCCCACCCTCGGCCGAAAAACGAAGTAGGCGTTATTAATTCTCGGGATGAAGACGCCCGACAGCGTCGGAATTATTATTCGTCGATTATCAAGGGAAAGTGTTTCGTTAATTTGAAATTGGATTTGTAATTAGTTAAATTGAAATTAATGCAATTCTGAGAACCGGGGCTACAGTATGGAAAACGGTAAAGTTGTTTTTAGGAATAATTCATATTGGGCCGCCAGATTTATATCAAAAATTACTGTTGGTAATTTTTTGTTGTGGCGCTTATTTGGTTGAAAAGCCAGACGCAGCAATTTGGTAAAATTAGCAAAAATAACTAAACACAACTGTAATAATACGCATACAGTATTCCAAGAATATGGTATGGAATTTTTAATTTAACATTGTAATTTGTACTCTTTAGCAAATTAGTTTTTAATAATTCACGTTAAGAATTTAAAAAATAATAATATCGTCGCTTTTTTTGCTATTTGCGGAATGTTTTGCCATATCTCACAAAAACAGCAGATTTCGTTTTCATTTCACAGTTTTGCTTTGATAGTGTTAATGTAACAGGTAGCGGAGAGGAAAATAAATTTCTCAGTTTTGCTAGCATAATTTTTCTTCATGGAATTGTTTGAAGAAAAAGCCATTAGGTCATATCGTTACAAGCCCAAGCATTGGGTCAGATATGTTGATGATACCTTTGTGGTTTGGCCACACGGTAGAGATAAACTTACTGAGTTCCTTAGCCACCTGAACAATGTCAATCCTTCTATCAAATTCACGATGGAAACAGAAGTGGATAACCAGCTGCCATTTTTGGATGTGCTGGTATACAGAACGCCAACGGGTACGCTTGGACATACTGTGTACCGTAAGAAGTCACATACCGATCGGTACTTGAACGCCAAATCACACCACCATCCCCAACAGAAGAGAAGTGTCCGCTGTTGCTCAACACTGCCATGAGTCGGGACACACAATGAATTTCGATGACGCGAAGATGTTGGCAAGGGTAGGTAATTATCATCGAAGGCTTATTAGAGAAGCCATCGAAATCTACCAACATCCTGACAACATCAATCGCGAGGACGGTACTGACATTAGTAGGGTCTGGAAATCGATCCTAACGCGGTCAGGTGGAAAAGCACATGGGAGCGGTTGCCCAGATGTGCGCAGTGAGGTGTAAATTTAGGTATATAAGGGAGATTGTCTTGGTAGGTCTTCAGTATTCAATTGGCTTTGAAGAAGCGAGCAACATGGTTCGCGAAACGTCAGCATTAACAAATCTTGACACACGGCATAACCCGGAAGCAGTTTATTTTCTAAATGATTCTGGCCGTGAAAGCCTACGTACTTATATTCATATTTTTCATTAAAAAATGACAGCTGCACGGTTACATTCAATTACTTATACATTATTATAATCTCTTACCACTGATATTCTAATTGATTAATAAATTCTCCTAATAAAAACTAACAGACAAAAACGGTAATTTAAAGGGCGGTTGAATTTATGGTATGTAATATTAACTTAGCCTGGCATCGTTTATCTATCGTATATATGTGGATAATAGTGGCTTTATTAAGTTTTATTGGTCGCGCGTACAGGAAGCGCTGGAAGGCGGTATTGTAACGTTAACAGGGCGCTGTGAGATATTTAATAACCGTTACGGGGTGGCGGTGCACTACGGCGATGATTTATCCCCCTAGGCCAGAAAAAAGTGAAACTTAATGGCCAGAATAGCAGCTCAATGGCTCATTAGCGACGGTTCGCACACATACCAACGGCAATTTAAAAAATCGATCGGTACGCCTTTTTTAGGGTGTTTATCGCAACCCCGCTTCGTTACTGAAAATAGATTTTTTTTTTTCACCAGAACCGTCGAAAGTATAAATATGGTCAGTATTTAGGAGATACCTACTATTATGTCATGTATTTTTCGTAGAATAACAGACACGAAGTTATTTTGGTATTTCCTATATTTGGTTTTCAGTTTTCTGAAAGGTGTTAAAAACGAAGACAGTGCTTTGGTTGTTTTTGAAAACGACTAATACTTAATTAATGAAGGCGAGGCTATACATATTACTGCGGTGTTTCAGTTTGTTTGTCTATATTTCGTAACAGTCTACGCCCTACGTCGAAATCTTGTTTCATACGTTTGTAACGATATACTTTTCATAAAACAGTGGTAAAAACAAATAGGGCCTACTATTAACAAGTTTCAAATTAAGAAATTTCATTTTATTAATGTATCTCACACAAAGTAAATTTACAGCCAATTTTCAATATATGCATACCAAACTCTATCTCGTATATACACGTTAGCTGTTAGCGAGTATCTGGAAACAATAAGGTGAACGTTAACAAGTTTATATGCAAGCGTATATGAACCCTTTGAAGCTTGAAAGGCCCAACGCAACGGCTCTATTTGTACGACGTACAGCCAACGTTGAAACTTAAAACAATCCAGTCGAGCAGACCATTGTGCAGTCCACTACCCTAATGTACTCATTATCGTCACACTTGCTACCAATTAACTCATAATTGCTATTATGCGAGACTACCCTCTAACATTACAAAAGTTAGCTGCTCCCCGAGCTACTTTCAACCCTTTGAGATAGTTTTCCGATACGACCCTTTTGTTATTCAAAACGTATCACGTGTCTAGTTTGCTTGGTGGCTTATTTGTATAGTTTCAATACCGTTCTGATTTTTTTAGCACATTTAACCGTATACGCAATTGTAGAATTTTATCAACGACATGGCGCAGTCGGGGTGGATACTTTATTTGGGACTGCAGTCTCGGGGTTTGCTAGCGAGATTCCTGGCGATAGTCACGCTTTGAGCGCAGTTCACGTCCACGTGATAAAGGTCCCTTAACTGTCGGGTCGTGTCGGACCCCATGCAGTTCCAAATCTTCTCGTGGGTCGCCGTCACAGTCAACTGACAAGCCATCGGGTTCCGAAGTCGAATATCCCCGTTCCTACAGGAGAAACGTGTATATCGGGCCGTATTAGGACCGCCGTCTCAACTGGAGTCCGGGGGATATCGGAAAATATAGTTATTGGGGTGCGGGTGACCCTTTTTTTTACTATGAAATATGTTGAATTGGAAGTAGCTTTACTGGGGTAATTTATTGAAGTCCTGCTTTTCCTTTTATTGTGTTGTGTGTTCGTTATCCTGAAAATGTTTAAAATTTTAGTTATTTAGACTTGTTTCGTTGGAGACACAATTCAGAATATGACAACTGACTGTGTTAGGCTTAGTGGTAGCTGTGTGAGCTCACTGGTCAGTAGGAACCGAAAACGTCAATAGTTCTGCGAAGCAGTCCGCCACATCGGAGTAAAAAGTAGTACTATATCATACATTTCCAGCGGCGGAATAGTATTTACTGCGTACAGCGTACCATCTGTTTAGATTGGTGGATTCTAACTATCAAAACATGATTTTTCCTATTCTCAATTACGCTATAGCCCACATGACGTTTATACCCTTCTCGATGTGGACCTACCCTATCCCACGTGTGGGGAATGAGGAACCGCTGAGAGAGATGACATGTGGTAGAGTTCTCAGCGTAAGCGTGCTAGACGGTGCACCCATCCTCCGATGAAAGGGTAACCTTTCTAACTTTTGAATTACTTGGAGTACTTCCAGGCTGTGGGATGCACTAACTCTTCGGTGTAGACCCCTAGAACCACCGGGGCGCTACCCTATACCGTGGTTCCTAGCTGTGGGTCAATGGCCGCCCCTCTACGGTGTGTACAGATGTTAAGTAGAGGTTTGCGCAAGTGGCCTCGCCGGCGACTCGTCCAACGGTGTCGGGGAAGCCCGACTTTCACGACTACCGAGGGCAAAGAAGGCCCCCATGGCTGGTCTGTGCTTACGAGGGAGCCTACGTGTGATGGTGCGATTGGTGCACAATAACTTACTTTAGTGGATTTACAATTGCCAGCCATGGCCTCTTTCAACTGGAGACGGACTCTCCGGGGCAGACACGTTGCCTAGGTGGTGTACCATGGATGCTGTACGGCGAAAGCTGAGTCAGCGAGCCGACCCCTATGGGGCGGCGGTCCTTATCCATGTGTCTCCAACAACACCATAGAGAATATGAAAAGTAAATGTGTTTTAAGCTACAAAAGACATGCCGTTATAAACTAATGACCAGCAGACTGCCGCTGTCTTATTAAATTCCGGACGAAATGAAGGAAAACGTACTGTTTAAAGTGCCTATCATCTCGGCGAAAATTATTTATTTGAAACAACAATAACTCTAATTTGGCCGGCTTTTGTCTACGACTCTCGTATTGTCTGTTGTGTTAGTATTGTGCGGTGCCGACAAAGAGGACACAGATCTGGAGCTTTATGTACTTTTCGACAATGGCAGGACACCGCATTGTATCGAGTTTGATTAAAAGTTCCTGCAGCGGATAAACAAGGACAGCGATGTCCTCTTCGCGCACATCGGGAAATGGAAAATTCCAACTATATACCTAAAAACATAATTAGAAAATTGTTCGAGTTCGCCGTACCTTATCAGAGCGGGAACTTCCGAAACTTTTCGCGACCTAGCAAGCGATTGGAAGTAATTACCAAAGAACAGTGGGACACGCGATAAAATACTTGCTGTAATTGTCTATATCGAGAGAAAATACTACATATTTCGGATCGGAGTTTTCCACTTTTAGATCGACCGAAGAATACTCGTTCGGACAGTGTTAGTTTCATTGCGTTATCTCTCCGAGTACTCGAGTAATTGACATTTTTCTATATACGTAACTTCTCATAAGGGGGGCTGGAAGCCGGCCGTCCAAATTAAGAACGCATACACTCGCATAACACGCTGACTTTTGTCTACGCCTATTATTTCAAGGATGTATAATGGGGATCGGACTTTTTGACATTCCTATAGTTTAAAAAGAGGGGAATCGAATGGTGCTTGTTTTATTAAGATTCAACAATAGGTTAACGAGATACAGCCTATTGAATATCCCGTTTTTTGTTAATTTAACAATTTTCATATTTTGGATCGGACTTACAGCCTATTGTGTAATTCAAATAAATGTGCATTGGCTCTAAGAAATATGGCAACCGTCTCGCGGAAAGTACATTGCTTATATAAAATTTGAGGGTAATTCCTCTAGTTGTTCATTTAAATATTATTTCAGCAGTAACGATAGTGCTTTCGATGCTTTCATCAGAAAATTCAATAAATACCGATTTTAGTATGAAGGAGTGCGCTTAGGTACCATTAATTTAGCGCAAATTTGCTTCAGTAATGCTTAATCTACCACATTTAACCTAAAATGGAGCAAATAAAATGCTTCGAGTGTCACGCCATGAGATACTCGCACGGAGAGGAATCTTCTCACGCAACACGTTCCCACAATTTCGGGCTAGAGCACATCCACTTATCCGTTGAGCGCACGTTCCGCCAAAAGAGCATTTAATATCTGGATTCCAGGGATGAAGCAGTACCAGCGCTGCACACTCTCCCTCTCGCTTAGCT
This sequence comes from Melinopterus prodromus, assembly GCA_964023965.1. Classification (NCBI taxonomy): domain Eukaryota; kingdom Metazoa; phylum Arthropoda; class Insecta; order Coleoptera; family Scarabaeidae; genus Melinopterus; species Melinopterus prodromus. The sequence continues at coordinate 1,093,953 of OZ030398.1, read as the reverse complement.
TAGCATCCCCGTGATATTTTACACGAGTTTAACAACAGCTGACGGGCAAATCCGCACCGCGAGGAGATGGCTCGTGGCAGATAACGTCGGAACGGGTTATGGAAGCAACGCCCGTCTCTCCCAGAGCACCACCACGCTCCAGGATTCGCATCGGTGCCTTCCTCATTGACGACGCTCCGCTAAACTTATGCAGATACGGAAAGGAAGTTGTTTTGTGTCACTTGTCAGTGTTCGGAATCGAAAATGTCAATAGTTATGAGAAGTAGGTACTACTTTTTACTCCGCCGCATCGGAGTAAAAAGTAGTGCGGCGGAGTAAAAAGTAGTACTATAGCATATAATTTCAACGGCGGAGTAATATTTACAGGGTACAGCGTAATATGATAGTATGTTAATAGAAAAACTTTAAAGAACATCCTGTAAAGGCGTTTCACGGTATAAAAACGAGAGACTAAAGAAATTTAGAGAGCATCTCGGGAAGAAAAGGCCTCTCAGCGGTTATGTAGGATATACAAGACCGTGCCCTCTGAAAACTTTACACAGGGGTGCAGCAAAGAACATCAAACATTTGCCGGGGCTGTGTCACTGGCCTTTTGCGTCTTTCCTCATGAAAACGTAACAATAATACTGTTTTTTAAGGTTCGCCCTCGGTATCTAGAATTAAAATCTTATCTCAGTGAATAGAAAACTGGGAAGCACACTTCTACTCTATAATATGTTCCCCGGGAGTCCCTAGTTAACGGACTGGAGTCCTCGTTAGCATTTTCCTTAGAAATCGTCGTTCCCGCTTTTTCTGCATAATTCCGACATTGTCAAGGATTTTCGGCGGCTGCCTAGCGACGTTGATCTCGTTATATTAAGGTCCTGAGGCGATTACATTTCATCCGAATGCTAGCAATTACATTTTTGGTAAACAGTAAATGATATCAGAAGTGGGATTAACCCTGATTATTTTTTTTACTTAATTCTTGTGTATAATTTTTTTCTCTATCGTGGCTGTATATTCCTATACCCTGTCGTAACTCATAGGATCATAACGAAAGCATACACGATTTGTACAAAATACGAAGTCATTTATCGTTGTGACGGGTGCAATCTATTTTCTGGTTGAAGTTTTCAAAAATAGTAATACAGATGGTGCTGATTTTCCAACGTAGCTCTACTGGAAGAGAGATGACAGCTTAAGAGTGTGTTCGATCATAGTTCTGAAACAAAATAGCTTGCTTATTCTATCTGATCGATGAAGTATGTAGTATCTAAAGAATTGCCTTATCTGTCTCTGTTATCTGAATAATTCTTGGCAATTTGCCGAGGGGTTAACCGTTTTAGTGTTATTTTATAAATTTGAGTACTGTTAAAGATTTATTTAACTAGACTTGTGCATATACAAAGTATTACGGTTATCAAGATATTACGTAATTTTATAAGTATGTTTTGTCATTTTTGTCGACGAACAACGAACAAACCCGGGACCTAAAAGCTTCGCTTGTACCCCGAAGTAAACCATAAACAGTGTAGAACGACTATCCATTACGATAGACAACCAACAATATCTACTTACCGTCATTGTTAACAGATTTTAAATAGGTTATTTTTCTGGGTGACAATTCAAATTTGGGATATGAGCAATATTGATAACGTAATGGAAAGTGGGTTATTTTCGACGTGTTTTTAATAGATTATTTTAATCGAAAGAAGTTTTTAATTTAAAGACCTACCATCTTGTTTTTGTGGCATATTTGGGTTTTGTGTGAGCACATAAATCATATCAAAGAAAATCTGTCTGTTCCTTCAGTCAACAATTTTTTACTATGGTTAACCTACAATTTTTAGGATTTAGGGATCTATGGTTTATTTTAGTAGTAATTTCTAGTTATTAGGTCTTTTATTCGTTTGCTATACGATTGAAAAATGACAAAATATTACAAAATTTCATATAAAATTGTTAATATGTTGATAATGGCATAATTTGGAAAAATTATTTTCTCATGTAATATGATAAATTATACAGGCATTCCTTTTTACTTTATTATACGCAGTATAATAAAGTATTGTAATCGTGCCGATAAAACTTGATTTTAGCGGAAATTGGCATTTTTAGAGTCCCCTGATCATTTTTGACCAAGGTACAAATACAATGTTTCCTCTAGGCAGTTTTCATTGATTTTGCAAATGAGCCGCCATTTCTATAATTTCGTTAAAATAGTTTAATAATAAATTAAAGTAGAGGAAATTTTGTATAATTTGTCTGACATTTTTTGGTAAAATTCATAGTTTAGCTGTATGAGCAAATTCTTTTTGATCGAGATCGTGGCTGTATTAAAACTTAGTTAGCGAGGATTTCACAATTATTTTCACTCTGACAGTAAGTAGTGTCATAGGCTGGTTTTTGACAATACCTACTGTCAATATTATCTATATACGTATTAGGGATTATACCAATCAAATTCACGAACTCGGGTGATATAGAGATATATGTCGCAACGATAGTTCCAACACTATCACCAACACAGCTTGCTGTTACCAACATTCTTTGTATCATTTTGTATTTATATGATATTATCAAAATATCTGTCAAATCCTGCCTAACTCTCGATCAAATAGAATCTCATGCAGCTAAACTATTGTAGCGTTTTTCGTTCGTTAAGGTGTGAATTAAAACACTCGGTATATTAAAATAGTCAACTAATTTATTTAACACTAACACTAAAAACAAACTGTCACTTAAGGCTACTATAAACATTTATTTCGAACTATTTATGTCGATCAATAATCGTGCCAACGCTCCGACTGAACTCCGAATAACACTGTCCTCAAGCGACGAGCGCACCCGTTATATATGCCTATCGATCGTTGTGCGGGAACGTTCCTGAGTCTTCCACGCTGGCCCAGAACGGTCGCTACTCGCGCTCGCTGCCTCAATGGAACTCTCCGGAATGAGTTGCCTCGAGAACAACCCAGAACTTCTGGCGCCTTCGCGGCTGTTAAGATCGTCACACTATTAATTTTATATAACAAATTGTATGCTAAAGTCGTGTGCCTGGTCACATCAGATTTTTGAAAATGTGCACACTTTCCTTCACGTCTAAATGCAACACACTGTGTAAATAAAAGAAATATTTTTGCGTTATAAAAACTACATAGTTAGTAAAACAATTTTTGTATAAAATATTTAATTTTTTTTCTCTAACGATATAGTATCAACAGCCGGTATACTAATTAATAACTCACCCTGTATAGTCAATCGATTGAATTACCTAAAACGGTTGTTGTTCAGCTTGCGTCGTACGTCGATCGTTCTTGGATTGCAATATGCAATATTCAAGGGACCGGTAATATTTAATAAGTCAATTATGTGTCAATGACACCGCGCGAGTCGATCTCACTGTGTCGTTGTGCTTGCTGAACTCTAGTCCAGTGCTTCTTAACCTTTTTACCCTGTGGACCCCTTAAAGTAGGGGCATCCCAACAAAAAAATAACAAATTAGATTAGACACGTTTTTAGGGACGAAAAACGCAGTAAAGAGTGCTATTGAAGCATACTGTGTCGCATGAGTTTTTAAATCGACAATTTGGATGTTTTTTTCGTAAGAACAAGGCTTTTAAAGACTTTGAATCGTTGCGATCATGAATAAAGACGATACCGTTTGAGTGCCTTTATAGCGCAGTATTCCAATTCTTGCCTGGTATTTTGTTAACAGTCGCGTGCTATGGTTCCATTAATTCCAGTTGGTAATTGTAAGTAATTATGTAACATCGATCTGATTCCGCGTTTTAGTATTAGCAAAGCCGCCTCGTCTAAATCCACGATCTAGTTTTGGCGTTAATTTATTATCTGCTAGGTGTTTCATAATTTATGACATGACACAACTTAGGTGTTCTTTGTCTGGAATCAAGATCTCCTAAATAACTTATTCACTCCAGACCAGAAATAAATGATATACTCCAGTCTTGCTTTTGCAGTTGGTGTTTGCTTTGAAGTTTACCTTCGTGGTGCACGGAAAGCAAACAAATTTCTGATTTGCAAAGCCCACAACGCAGATATTGCGAGATAATTATAAACTGCACCTCATACGTGTTAACAAAAAGCAAGCTATAACGTAAACAATTCAGGCAAATAACGTTGATGTATGCATGTCTGATTACACCTAAATTTACGATGTAAATATATGCCTGCGCGTTACTCATTAAGTATTAATAACATTATCAATGAATGCTTTTTTTGTATGTGCATTTTTATTTATAGATGGTGAATTTTTGATAAGATAAGACGTTGTGATAGAGTTTGTAGAAATACTGAGATAACTGATTTCTATTAATTGCAGGATTGTATTAAGATTATAATGTAGTGAGTGGCACGTGGATACATAGATGATACAAGATGTGTTGCAATGGTTTGTCAATTGCAAACATAGACGTGTTATTCCTGACCCTTATCTAAAAGAGTGTTTTTTATTGCTAAACTTCGCAGACAGACAGTTTCTAAACTATAATTACGACACAGTGGACAATTTTAAACTTTTAGATGGACAAACATTTCCGTAATTCAAATCTATATAATTATATATTTTAATGAGAATATTTGATTTGCAAAAATTATTTTCGGTATTCTTTTCTCCGTAGAATCTGATTCTGAATGCGGAAATGTCGACTTGAGTTTACTTTTTGAGAAAAAACAGTGCAAACAAACTGCAAAAAAACCAAAATTTGTTGTATTTTCTCAAGAAGTAACCACAATTTGCAGTTTCTGCTTCTAAAATAAGATTGTAAAGGAAGCAAGTAATACCAGAAATAGTTTTTACTTCTCCGATTTTGTTCTTTCTAAATACTTGGAATTTTTTATAGATTAAGCTAATAACTACCTTCTATTTATAATATATATAATTAATGAGTCACTAAATACAGGAATAATATCTGACTATTGGAAACTAAGTACCAATACAAAAAAATTTTAAAAACTGCCTTTCAACATGTTACCAAAACTAGAACAAATATTGGAAATTATTGTTCAACAACAACACAGTGAGTACTTGGTTGAACATGAATTTATTACTAACCAACAGTCGGGTTTTCGTGATAGGCATTCATGCGAGACAGCCCTAGATTTGGTATTGCCAAACTTGAAAAGAGCCTTCGAGACTATTTGACGTCAAAAGTTATTACAAAAATGGAAACTTACAGAATCAGAGGAAGAGAATTGAAATGATTTGAAACTATTAAACAAACTGGAGGCAAAACGTTAGGATTTGAGAAAATAAGTCAAGTGAATTAATAAACAGCTTGGGGGTTCCACAAGGTTCTGTTTTGGGACCCGTTCTATGTTATTTGTACATAACCGATGTTGCTTTGTTTGTTAAATTTTGTATTAGCAGACGATACACTAATATCAATTGCAGATCACATACCTGATGTAATCACGACAATGAACTCTGAACTGATATCGATATCAAATTGGTATAAAAAAAGTAAGCTATGTTTGAATGTATTGAAAACGAACGCTATGATATAGGGAAATAGAAATTCTGTAAATCCTCTGATATCATAAGATTTTTTCCCAACATGGTCCTCTTAGAGGGACAACCCTACAATTTCTAAAATTGCAGGCATGAACTTGTTAGAGAACCAAATGATGACATCGTCTAGTAGTCATAGTAGCCAAACATCTGTAGACAATTAGGTCATTCAGCAAATAATAAATTAGAATTGTCTGTATTACGTATGTCTAAACATTCGTCAATTTGTCGAGTATGGTCGTCCACAGTTTGCATTGGTTCTCCCATTGACCACAGGTTGTTCATCAAAAATACGAATACCACCAAATTTTGCCATTAAACTTCTAACCAGATGACCATTTTCTCCGCAATATCACCTCCTCAAACCAAGACAAGAATCTCATATACCTGGCGCCGGGTTAGGTAAAATTAGAAGAGATCTTTGTGGACCTTTTTGCCCCCGGGTCGAACCAACAAGGCTGTTCCTCCATGCGCCTTTCGACCAGCGAAGAACTGCCCGTACCAGACGTACAGCTGTTCATTGTTGACAGCATAGGCGAGGTAAAGGGGGGGCCCACTCATCTGCACACCTCACCAGCGCTTGCCGCTAGAGATTCCAGTGTTCGCCCGACTTTGCGTCGTCGATAGTCGGTCCCGTCGCGTCAAAAAGCGCGTCTCTGATATGATACGATAAGACGCGGCTCTGTGTAGTTTTTTCGGCGCCACATGACGTTTTTATCTCGCCTTTTTCCGTTAGTAGCAAAATATACACCTTCGAAAACAGTGTCTGTGTGTTTCGTGCCGGTACCGAGTGGAATTTTGTGCGGTGTAACACGTGTTTCTTCGCTCGTTGTGTGACCTCTGTGGATAGGAATGCTTAACTCGCTTAATTAATGGATATCAATGATTTAGTAAGTTTTGTAGCTTTCCTATAACGGTTGTTTTTATTGGGACGATTAAGTGTATTGGGTAATTTGTTTGGATTTGTCGTGCGAGTGAATGTAGGCCCCAGGGCCGTATCGGGAAATATTATGGTTGACCCATGGTCGAACCTTGCCGTTTCTGGTGTATTCAGTTCTAAACAAACCGGTTTTGTGATGTTACAAATTTTGTCCGACTGGTTATATTGTTTAATTCAAATCTACCGTTGAGCCTAGTTTAGACCGGGGCAACAGACGGCGACTGCAACAGTGGAACAGGCAACAACATCGGACCGACATATTGTGTTGCCCAGGTGTGAATGAGATCTTATAGTCCGTTTAATAACCAGGAGGAATGAAACCAGACTCCTGATTCCAACAAGGGAAAACCTACCATAAACGTAAAAGAAACGCAATAACCTGGCGTGATATGCAACTTTTGATCTCAGATTCGCATTCAGCTCAAATAAATCAATCGAAAACGCAGATTCGGTTTCCATAAAGAAACAAAAGTGATCAATATTACCCTAATTTTCAACTTTCTTTTTCTCGAAAAGGTTTCTTATGAATGGCGAAAAATTTTGTTGATTACCTTTAAGATAATTCGATCTAACAATCAGCCCAATTCCGTATGAAATTTGTTAACGCTACCAACCGTGAAAGTTGCTAAATGCCAAGGTCAGTACGTAAATAAGAACTTTGCGAAAAGTTGCAATTCTGTATGACCCTTGGAGCAACTGAGTGGTTAAAATATTTATCAACTGACAGCTGTAAAAGTTTGCAAACCGGTTGCGTGAATAATTTTAGCTTATTAATCGCGATTAATTTATATGGGAAATGAATAAGTCTTTTGGTTCTGATTAAAGTTCACCTGCCGGTATATCGGAGAGATTGACCAAAAGATTTTATACTGCATAATGCATTTGAAGATTTTAGTCGAGACGATTTTTAGGGTAAAATTGTTTAGTTGCACCTTACAAAGCAGGCAAACAAAGCAGGCTGTACTGAAAAACAATAGACGTGTGAATTCTTATCGACTGGGAAATTCGACGTATCTACAAAAGATGTCACCTAACGCATTCTGCATAGGGAAAGCAGTGCAGAACCGTAGTACAGTGCATTGATGAGACGTTTTGCTTGTATGTTTGCATGTTATGATCCACCTATACCGATTCGACCATAATAATTTTCAAATAATATCAAAAGACTTAAAAAAATTATCTTTCATTCATCTCCGAATCCGCAGCCATAAACACCGTAATTTTACATCGTCTGTAAAACCACATCCATTATTGTTGTTATTAGTAGAATCAGAACAAATACCACTGTAGCCACTATTATAGCTAATAATCTCCAAATCGATATCGGTAAACCATTAGAAAGACATGCAAAACGTATCAACACGCTCTACTGTTCTGTTGTAATGTATTCTACAGGTATTTCCGTATGCAAATCGTGATATATTTTGCATTGATACATCGAATCTCCCAGCGGATACGGTTTCACAAGGTTCTTCTTTTCAAGCCTAGAACGACAATGTTTACTTTATAAGATAAAACAATTCTGTTTCTAACAAAAAACAGACATGGTTCTATTCAATATGGGGGCCTAAAGCCCGCCACTGACGGTACTGTGCCGCAGTACGATTTTATCATTCTATCTTCGTTTCTTTAGCGTCGAAACTCATTCTATCTTCGTCGGATCGTACTGGGACGCAGTACCTGTCATGAGAGGACCGGACTCCACATGACACTTACGTTCAATTCAAAGCATGAGTGCGCTGTCTTAAGAAAGTTAGTTAAACGTACTGTTACTTATAATTTGCAAAGTACACAAGCTTGTTTATTTATTGTTTATTATACTTATAAATCGAGTTACAGAGTTCATGGAAGCACGTTCTCCCAGCCTAAAGGTATAATAATAAAGTTGCAAAATCAGTAAACTAAGAAGCCTGGAACGGTATTGAGAAAAGTTTTCCAAGAATAACAATCAACAATGACTAACCGTGTATATATACGCCTGGAGCCGGTCCTGGATCTTTTCAATACCACCGTAGAACTGTTTCTTTAAAACTCTGGTACGAGATCGTGATGATAGTATAACGCAACATAAACTAGTCGGTACGAACTCAAATAAAACGCTGGCAAGGCGTACAATTTTAAATGTTGAACCATGTGGTTCGAACGAAGGATAAACAGACCGCTATATGTACCTTGGTTGGGCCTTCAAGAAGCCCGACGTGTTTCTCCGCGACTCCGGTGAGGCTGGAGTCACTAACCTGAGCACACGGCGTCTAAAATAATACACATTCGAAAGTTCAGCCATGCTGCAGCAACCATCGCTGCTCTCGCATTATTATTATGTAGCCGGCCAACTCACATTGCAGGTGTGCAATAATTACGGAAAACCGTAAAACCAAGTCTTTAGAACTCGGATTAACTCGGTCGCAATCGCAAACGATAAATGTTTGGTACAGAGGGGGAAATGTTTAATGCACACAAAGGCAATTTGAGGAGATAAACTATTATTGGTTATTTTGTTCAATAACATAACGTTTCTTACATGATTCATTCATATAAATACACAATAAATAATATCGTAATCAGAAATAACCGTCTTGTCTGTCCACCGCAAAAGTCAATGCTGCACCACATCTTCTTTTCTTACGTTCTTCTAATGGTAAGGAAACCTGTAATACAAATTCAATTAATGCATATCTGTTGTATACGTAATAAATAATACTTACGTGACGAAATATGGATCAGTTTTACTGTCACTCCGTCCCCTGGCACACGGTAGCGGTAAATATGCGGTCAATACATCGCAATCTACAATGACGGTTCTGTTAGAAAAAGGCAAATTGCAAATTTCCAAAACAAAATAAACAACCGATATATTCAAAATATCTTTGAACGAGGCGCCGTTTGAAACCAAAAAGCTTATGTTTAAATTTTTTATCAAATTCTTTGCTGTTGAAGAATTATTAAGATGATCCGGTAATTTTGACTATTTTTGGTTAATAGCTTATAATTAAAAAAGAATATATTTTACAAAAAATTTTATTCTGTAAAAAAATCTTAGAATCAATCCTAGAATAAACAAATTAATAATACATAGGTGTCTCTATTTAAAAAAAATCTGATGTGGCCAGTCTTTTGTTATTTATAGACGTGATTGTCGATTTAACAACTCCATATTTCGTGGTGCACAGTGGGTATTTGACCCGAAAACCTGGCCAAAATTATTTTTTCACCTAAAAGGGCTCTAGATGTGTTGTTTTATTTATGTATAGCATTTTAGCCTTCATACTAAGAATTTGAAGGTTAATAACAGTACATTTCTCTACCATATCATCTCTACCAACATCTACCTATCATGTTCCACTGTGTCAAATTTATAAAATAATATATGCCATGTCCTGTTTAAATATGCAGCATAGACGGATTTAAAATTGAACAATGCATGTCGTTTCTGAGTTATATGAGATAATATTTTTGGGTCTGTTATGAAAGTTTATTTACGTTACTCATGCTACATCGTACTTATGCTATTCATACTATATTTCGTTCGATGCATTCCTTTTAAGACGTGATAGTAGAGGTAATTAAGAACCTATTTTACCATATTTATCACTATAAAATCTATTACTTTTACTATTATTTCAAAATTGTTTAATATTTATACTTATTGTTTCCATGAAAACTTTCGAATTTTGATCATACTTTAAGCAGAAACGGTCGTTTTTTAGTGGTATGACCCTAATACGCATGTTTTGGACCTGGATTCGCATTCCGCATAAACACATTTATCGAAAACGCCTAACCAGTTTCTATTCACAAACATACTATTGTCTCTCCTCAACAAGAATCCATTTTAAACCAGTGAACTGTGTATGCGAGTAGGTGCTTTCGATGTATATTCTTGCATTGAATATGAATCCGATTAGCTGCAAGCAACAAATTTCCAAGAAATTCATATAGGTACAAGTACAAAGTTTATGGTTTTTTTCGGATGACTTTGGATGCATTCAACATAAAATTGTCAATATCTCGATAACCGTAACCATTTGTATATAGCTAAATATGGTTAAATATGTTCTAAATTACGTCTACTATCACGGTATCACGAAATTACATCAAATTACATATAAGCTGGTACATAAATTTTTGGATTTTCCTCTACAACGTATTAGAAATAAAATCAGAAAACCGCATCTGCTGCAGATTTGCCAGTAGTTGTAATGTCAAATATGTATACTGTAATTTGAACCACTTTCAAAAGCTCAATTAGGCTAAACACTAAACTAAAACACAAGTTCTGCATAAAACTGTTTTTTTTTTTTATAACAGCGAATGTTCTCGGCCCTGCAATAAACAAAATTGTGGGTAAATTTCAATAAAACAATGTTCAATGAAAGTACTATAGTTGGTTCTAAAGGATGTATAACAAAGAATGTCACATTTTTCCTTAAAACACAAAATTGCAACCGTTTTCAAGAGCGTCAACTTATGTGCCTCTATGTGTCTCTATGTTCAGCCATAACTAAAATCGAACTTTTGGCTGACAACAACACGTGGCGGAGGGCTCAGGTGAACAAATATTGCCGCCTTTTAATACATCGGTCCTTTACCTATCCCAGAAACTGGTTTCCTTTTTGGAATTGAACAATTCAGCAATTTGATTTATGGCCAGCTTTTTGGGCTGTATAGATAGCGCCATGTTTTCTTTCTGCTTTTTCTTGCAATGTAAGGTGATTACTTTTGGATTGACGAATTTTTGAAAAACAACAACACAACAATTTTGCAAACTAGCAGCACACAATAAAATATATTGGTTTGTACCGTTACATATTTTTACACGAATATTCATTTACACATTGCCCTCGGAATCACTAAAGTTTACAATATTATGTATGATTATTATGAACAACTTGTTCCATATGTAGATTTGAGCTTATGTTATTAACCCCAGGAATCTACTTATCCAACAAAATCTACATTACACCTTATCTTTGTTTTATTTCAACACGCTTTGTTCGCTTATGCATCAGTTTTCTTATAAACAATCCGTGTCATGCGATACACCTACACCGATATGAAATTCTTTTCTTGGTATGTCACAGGAAAACTGAAGCGTACTTAAAACTTCTTCAGTCATCGTTTACCGCGTTCGCATTTTAAGGAAATGCTTTTAAAAGATAGATAACGCAACGGCTGTCCTACTTTCACCGTATCCGTATGTATAGATTTTCTGCTTATGAATAAACCGCCTGTCGCTGTTTACTGTCGTGTCTATTCTACGCCTTTCATTCTATATTAAGTCAGACAAATTAAGTGCTTATTAAAGACACTAAAAATACTCCACCGTTTCTGATGTTTGTTTTAGCGCAATTTCTACAATAATTAATGATAAAACTGTTCGTCAGAGTTTTGTGGAGCGGACATCTGTGGCCGGGAACACTCTTAATTATGAACGTATCCCTGAATTATTTATCCTGTGGATATATAGGGGGTTTTCGGTAAAAGCTGAGATTTCTTTTTTGCCTTTCTGCCCACGAGCGTGGTAGTAAAACCCTCTGAAACTCAATTAAAATGTTTTAATGAGACTGAATACGTAATAATATCAAGGTGCTTAGCAGACGCCAAATAAATTGGATTAGATTCGATAAAAATGGGAAACCAATAAACTTCTTTTTATTGATATATTTTACTTAAAGTGCAAAGGCTTATTTAATACTCAGTATTTTCGTTGTAATTGTCGGTTTCTTGCTTTCTCAATAGGCTTACCTGCCATGCTACATGGTAACAATGCGAGTAAAAATATCTATAAGATATATATGATAAAGTATGTAGTGCCTAGAGCTTCCAATCCCGGACAATATACTGATACCGGGATTTCGGGATTAAAGATTTTGTAATCCCGAGATCTCGGGATTCATGAGAAAAGCGAAAATTGCCGCATCAAAACGCCTAGGATTACAAATCCAGTCAGTAAGGAACGCCTAAAATATATTTTATTGGATAATATCTTTTACCCCGAAACTTGATCAACGTTTTCAAATTTTAAAACCAAAATTGACGGGTTAATAGGTTAAAAGGTGCCAAAGTGTTCGTATTGACATCAATAATACACAAAATATATATTCTATTAGATAATAACTTGCTCTTACATCTTAAATTTGTACAAAAATTTTGCATCTTTGTAAAATGTTTCAAGAATAGTCACGGCAAAAGAAATTGTTTGATCGAGCCAAATTTTGAATTTTCCATATTGAATACGTTATTTATTCTTCAAAATTGATTAAATGTTCAGTGCGACTTTTTAGAATATTAAATATTCAATTCCTTGTCATGAAAAAAATTAATATGAGATACTTGTACGTCTTTCGGTTTTCTCAAATACAGTTCAAATAGCCCAACCATACATTATAGATTTTTTTATCTAAGTGCCCTTCTGGCAAAACTTTTCCACTAAAAAAAGCGATAATTGTGCGATGAAGAAATGTCACAGCTCATCAGAAACTCGAGATGCTTCGTACCAAAATATTACATTTTTTAATTTAATTTAATTAATTGATTTATTGTAGGTCAGTACCCACATTTCGTTAATTAACAAAAAATAAGAAAATATTTTAAAGTTAACTTTTATTGGATCCCGGGATCCCTGGAGCCCTAGTAGTGCCCTCCACCAAGATGGCCCGAAATGTGAATTTATTATTTATTGCTTATTTTTAATATACATTTATTTTTTTATTGACGCAACATGCGAACAATTTAGAGGCTAATTTTCATCAAATTCTGCATACTTTTCTTCATTTTCAATTATGACATATTACACTTTTTTGGGACCGTTAAAATTTTAGAATTTACTATAACAAATGTTAATTTTAGCTCCTTTACAAAAATATAAATAGAGAAATTTGTCCAAAATCGACTGCCAAACGAACAATCTTTAAATAATGTAAAAAAAACAAGGTGCCCATAAGAAAGTCAATTTTAAAAGCCGTGTCTTTTGATTTGTTGTGCGTGTAAAAACGTCGCTAAAAACGTCAAACTCGCCATTGCTTTTTGGGCAAAAACACGTTGTTTTTTGTTTCAAGTTTCACCCTACATACTTACTAAATAAAATCGCCTGTATATAGTGCTATAAGATCTCTACTATTCTTTTTGACCAAAACAAGTCAAAACTCATTACTCATTACCTATTCATTTTACTACGTCTTCATTTCGCATAAAATTGACCTGATATAAAAAATGCTGCATACCCTTACATAAAGTAACAAAACATTGGATTAAATAGTTCTATTATTGTGAATATGGTGTATTTTCATTCCTTATAACGTAGGCATTTTTTAGAGAAAATTTAAATTTACTAAATATTATTTGGCAGTACCAGTAATTGAAAGTTTGTACCGTTTTTTGCCTACAATGCATTGTATAGGAATAAGTTTTAACCCATAAGCCAAATATGTTTTAATTTGTTTTTCTGAAAGTAGTATCTAAGATCTAACACACTGCAAGGATTGCTGCACAAAATTTCGATTTAAAAAAAATACAAAATTGAAAATTCCTACTGTACATTTTATTTTATATCTCCATAATTTATGTATGTATCTTGTTTATTGCAAAATGGCACACCGAGTACGCAGCAGTATCATAGCACATAAAACTGTGACCCACTCACAATATTATAATGTATACCTACATAATTAGTTCTGTTATATTAGAGCCAATTACCCAACGTATCGAATATACAATAAAATCTATCGAATGATATCATGACATGAAACGCGGCCTACACATTCATAGAATTCGTTAGAAATTTAGAGCTCGACAAGTAGTTTGCAATTGTGGGTGTTGCGAGTTAGTTTACGCAACTGTTTACAGATTTACATATAACTTTCTCTAATCTTGGAACCCCACATCACAAGTTACACTAAATCTGTGTCTTTATTTCTACTTTTAAATCTGATGCTTTATAGTTCATGCATAGTGAGGGAAAATGGTAATATTACCGCGGTAATATTACCGGTAATTTTGGTAATTATACTTAAAGTTACCGAAGACACATTTTTGTGTTGGTAATATTAACCATACAAAAACGTATTTTTAAAACTATATTTTATTTTTCTTACTTTCTTATTAATATTACCATTTTTAAATTACCGGTAATTTTGCATCACTATTCATGCGTCATGCTTAATGTTCTATAATACTACAGACATAATATATCCTTTGTATATGTTAATTTCTAGAGCATCTTAGAATAGATACGTAGGAGTTTTAGCTAATAAACCGATTGCTAATTTCCTGTTGACGGACAGCAATGTGTGTCGACATTGCATAAACTATTACTCGAATTCCCAGAATTCTCCGCAATATGATCGTCTGCCGACAAAAGTTTGTAAATGTTTGCTTTATTCACTAGCGTTAGTTGATAATGCCACGTTCCGAACCTCATGACCAAAAATGGAAACCTGAAACCGACTTGAAATCTGCTTTAGTGACTTTCAATTTCGTCGTCATTAATGGTAAAAGTACTACATGCACTGAAGTCTGTATAAACCGTTCCAAAGAGCAATTAAAACTGATTAAATGTTACAGTCCGTAAAAGGCTTAGATAAGGCGGCGTTGAATATGTACTTTTTATGTTTGTTTTGTGAATTGGGTCGCCTATTAAGTGTTTAGTTTTATCAAATGATATCCGTCTCATTCAGTGACACAATAATAACAATAATAGTAGTTGTACGTAAATAGTTTTCGGCTTAGCTTGAGTATATAAATAAATAATTTAATTAAATTATAATAATAATAGTTATTGTTGTGACCTTCGCAGATAATTTTCTACGATTTAACTTATTAATCTACGATGAAAAACAACAATATAAAACGTGTTTCCATTTGCAAACATCAGTCGCTATAAAACATGTATGAGGAAAAAATTACAAAAAATACAAATGCGTCCTACAAAGCACAAAGGATGACAAAAAACACCGCACTTTCCGCGAAAGATCAAACGGAAAACAACGTAGCAGTGGCGTCCCCGTGGATTGTTTTCCTGAAAACCTGTTACTCTATCTGCATGTATTATTCATGTGAATGGGTGTCATCGGACGCATGAACAGAACGAGGTTAAAAGGACAAATAGAATTGTGATGGAAACGCATACTAAAATAGCGATATGCCTCCTATTTGAAGGGTCCTACGTTTTGAAGTTGACCCAATAACTGTTTTTAATTTTATTTCGCAAGCTTAGATTATGATTAAGTAAGAAGCGTTCTATTATAATGATTACCTACCATATTGAAATTGTGTACAGGGTGGTCATAATCTGCAGCAAAATAAAGCAAATAGTTTTTCCTAAGAAAGTCATTTTTGTAAAATGTAACACCCTGTATCTAATTCTTTTTTTGAATTCTACGCATCATTCTGCACAAAAAAGTACCAGTATACACTAGCGCTAAAATAAACGATTGCTGAGATAACTAGTCTTCTTGATAAAGAAATCGATTTTTCGCTCAATAAGTGGTTCTACATGTACATTAACAATTAAACCAGCTAAGTATTTACCTAAAGTACTGTTTTCTCGCATCTTTTCTTCTTTTTTAAAATAAAATAAAACATTTTATCACATCTGCAATTTAATATTTTAATTTGAATAAAAATTTTACTTATATCTTGTAGACTGTGAAAAACTGAGCTAAACAAGTTATTTAGGTGTGGCATCTGTCAACTGTACTTGCCAATAAAGCATTTTTGTATTGCATTCGTCAAAAATCCACACCATATCAATTAGTTCCTTCTGGGAAAAGTTCGCCATATTTCCAAAAATTATGCAAATCTAACTTAACAACCCTAACAATGTCACCACCACAGACAGATACCACAATAACTCGTTTAGCACAGTTTTTCATAGCCTACAGAGCTATCCAATATTAAATTGCAGATGTTCTAAAATGTTTTATTTTATATTTAAAAAAGATGAAATTCGAGAAAACAGTACTTTAGGTACATACTTAGCTGGTTCAATAGTTAATGTAAGTGAAGAAAGCACTTGTTGATAGAAAAATCGATTTTGTTTATGAAGAAGTCTAGTTATCTATGCAATGGTTTATTTTATCACTAGTGTGCACTAGTACTTTTTTTGCGCCGAACGATGCGTAGAATCCAAAAAATGAATTAGATATAGGGCGTTCCATTAAAAAAAATAACTTTCTTAGGAAAAACTGTTTGCTATATTTTGTTGCAGATTATGACCACTCTGTACACAATTTGGATATTGTAGGTAGCTAATCACGCTAATAGAACGCTTCTTACTTAATCATAATCAAAGAGTTCGAAATAATATTAAAAGCAGGTACATATTGAGATATACTGCTTTTCTTAGAGTGCTGTTTTTCCATAAAAATGCCGATAAATCAAAAAGTATAAAGTTTAGGGTAGGAAAAGTTATTTTTCATTGTCGTACAATTTTTCAAAAATTGTGGCCAAATATAAGTTATTCCATTTAAAAAAACATAAGTTTGGGTTGGTACTACCTTATGGAACACTCTGTATACATGCTAATAATTTTAAAATGTGCGCCTCGGAGTTCTGTATATATCAGTGAAATCATTTTAAACTAACTTCATTAACAGAGGTACAATCTTCCAAGATCGCACTGTTGAGACACCCTGTATACCTAAGTGGATACTACTATTCACTAAACCTTTTTCTGCCTGCTGAATTTAGTATTTCACTCTTGTTAGCTCTTCTGCGATTACTTAGCCGAGAGTTTTCATGACGCCTAATAAAACAAACACAAAGAATGTATATTTTATTAAAATACTTTTTATTTTATAACATAACTGTAATCAGTTTGCTAAATTAGATTATAAAATGGCAAATATATCTTTGAAAACTCTGGACAAGTGTTCTTTTTGTTTAAAATTTTGTCCACAGTTTGATTTTTTTTTATAAAAATTAAAGCTATGCGTTTTTTTTGTGATTTAGAGACCTAGAAAAGGTTATCTGCGTCGGTGGCATTTAGTGCTGCTTCATAGTAACGACCATGTAGAAGAAACACGCACAGTAATTTAAAATTATCTCGGTTATTACGAGAACAGTCAGATTTGAAACGGTTTATAAACGAATAATAAAGATACGCAGGTTATTAGAAATTCCACTTCGCTTAATTAAATTTTTAATTTGCTCGGAAACGAGGGCAGTATGTGATGAAAAATGCTTGGCAAAATGAACAAGCCAATAATTTAAATACTTATATTAAACGTGTATTTTTTCCGTGCTGCCCAAAATATTATAATTAAAAGTAAATTAAATATTATTATTATTAAACCTAAATCTAAACAATTCCACCTTTATTTATTTATAATTTATTTCCTTATTATGTCACCTAGTGACTAATAGTAGACATATTAACGATAAAATAGTCAACAAGCAATAGATGTCATATTAATCAACCGGGCAGCTGAACTTATACCATTAGAAAACTTATTTCCGGAAAAAATTATATGCAAATTTTGACAATTATCCTCCCCCTTCAACCCTTCTCTATTATTTTCAAACGAATCACGTGCCCCGTTTAACCTACATAACGAGTAGGCCGTTCAATTGTTCTCCCCTAACGGAGTTCACCCTTCATAGCCAGCACGAGCCAAAAGGGGATGGATTCGTCAACGCATTTAAATGAGGACAAGTACAGGTGTCCTGACCTTGACAAATGCCAACCCGACTTTTATTGTTTCGCTTGAACGACCTATAGTTAACATACAGTGACACCTCGCTTACCACGTCATTACATCCAATTTTTTTTAGCTAAGTACCAAATGTAGCCAGTGGTTTCCCATGCTTTTTAGTTGGGTATAGGTATATATTATATAAAGTCATAGAGATTCGGAAAAACCTAACATAAAATAACTCATCCTGAAGACTTTAATTATAACAGTTTTGATTTTCTGAATATACCGGAAGTGGTCATAAGTGCACTCAGCTTCGGAATTTAAAATAAAAACATTGGTCGTGTGTGGTATCGTTGGATAAATACTTTAAAATGTGACAACATTTGTCAAATCAAACGACAAATCAACTATTCAAATAAATCACTGTAAATAATTTGTTTCAATCGACTTTACAGTACTTTTCTACTGTAAATAGTGTGTAAATTTCAAAAAATTCCGTATAATTTCGGCGATAATGCTGTAATTTTGCAGCAGTTCTGTAAAAACAATATAGCAATATAACTGGTATCAAATAACAGCGATGTTACTGTTATTTCTTCGTTTACAGGACTGTTGTTGTAGTTATTATTACATTTATTATTATTACATTTATGTTCTATAACTTTGAATATAGATACAAACAGTACCATTTACAATAATTAATTAAATTCATAAGTAAATTTAAAAAAAAAAAAAACGTTAGTAGGTAGTAACGTACACGTTCTGAAATAAAAGTGGAAAAATAAACACCCAAGAAGAAGATGTTTGTAAACCCTAATGTCATCTACAACAGATGATTTCAATATTTTCTCTTCAAGTTTGTTAAATGAGAAGACACTTGGTCACACATACACATTTATTTATAACTAGACACAAAAATTAAACGTAAAAACAACAAATTTTAAAAAAAATTTACGTGCATTTTTCCCTAAAACCAAATTAAGTTCATTATACTTAACTATTCGCAGATTCTACGTTAGTATACTGTACCACGACTAAATGTATAAAAACGCTCACTTTTTGACATTTCATATCCCAACTTTATACCGAACAGGATTCGCTGCCAGCTGTGAAACGGGCAATGAATTGAATAAAAATAAATAAAATCGATGACAATTCACAAGCATCGGGAACTAGGTATAAAATAAATCACAATTAGATAAAAATTCCTAGTAGATTTGGTAATCAAATCCTTAAATTAAAACAATTTGTGGTCTGGTATAGTAACTTCAGGATATTACTGTAACTACCTACGTTACATAACAAGCAAAACAAGGTTTAGTTTACACATGTAATAAAATAAGTATTTCATAAATATTCGTAGTCTTCGCGCCGTCAATTCGATGTTTTTGTCATTAATTTATTTAATTAGTGCATTTTGGCTTCGCGGCCACTTCGGGTGCTTTCAGGGACCACCAGTGGTCCGCGGACCACCGGTTAAGAACCACTGGTCTAAATCGTGGTCCAAATGGTTTAATTTTCGTTTCTTTGTAATATCTGGAATCTGGACATTCAGTTTGATAATTAGGTTTATTATTTTGTTACCGAATCGGAATCGGCCACAGTCCGCGTATCGCGATCGAACAGACATTTCCACTCGATTTTTCACAATTAACATCCGCTCGTATCCAATTTAACACTTGATAATCGCTCATTATAACTCCCGTTAAAGGGTTGAAAACTGAATCGCGCTAGATTTTGGTTCGTTTCACGTTCAATTCCCAACATCCCTGTGTCAATTATTCCGTTAACCGAATGATTATCAGCGGTCGCCTATTAACAGTAATAATGTTGCTGCGCCGTAAACGTTATTGCGTTAATTCGTGCGGTAATGATTGGATTATTTGACGGAGTACTCAATTCTACGGCGTGAAAATCATATTTGCGTCACGACACGATCACAAAGAAAACTAACGTTCTGAATATTAAATGTTTGAGAACAGTGGTACATATTGATGTATGGATTTGCGATTCAGTTGTTCTTTTTAATTAGATAAGACACGTATGAGTCCCTCCAAGGTTGTTGTTTCTTTGTATTGAATTATGCGTTTGAAATAACTATACACTGGTCTGAACTACACACAAAGTTCATATCTAATCTAATCAACGAAATACAGAATAAATCAATCCAAACAAACTAATATCAAATTCTTCTGATGCTATATATACATTATACATATTATCTTACGTCATCAATAAATTTAATATGATATTTACTGGTCTTGAGTCACAAGTAAAGTGCGATAGTAGTTTGTATGGATCTATACAAACACGTTCGCGTGAATACTTGTTCTGGATAAGCACGCGCGTACATTCTATTCATTCTGAAGTAGCGTAGCCGCCGCTTCGGTCGCTGTTGATAACCTTCTGACCAATAGAGGCCAGTACGTTGACCGCATTTTAAATCACGGCGCCGGCAATCGAACGCGAGCGCCCTCTATATCACGAATTTTTCGATTTACGCACGCTGGAACGCAAGGGAAATAAAAAAACGATGCGAATGATAAGAGCTGTCATTAAAAAATATACTAATTTCTTCCATACTGTCGGTTGTAGATAGTCATACTCTAGAAATTAGGGTGACAATTTGAAAAAAAAAAAGTAAAAACTATATGAGTAATGGAAAACGTTTCATAATAGTCCATGCTGGTGGATATGGAGGTTTACGCCAGCTTCAGAAAGAGAGCCGGGCTTAAATTTTATATGAAATGTCAATATTACTGCACTAGCTATATAGACAACTCCTATGTCAATATCACTTCATAGGGAAGGAACCCTTCTTATGGGTCGATTTTGTGCATATCTATAACGTCTATAACGTCTTATAGGGTATTCTGAGCGGTTCTGAGCACTGCCATAACGCCACTATGGCAACTATGGCAAAACCTGTAAGCTGTTAGGTAATATGCGATTCTGTGAGCCCCAATAGACTATACATCCCCTATAGATACTCCTAAATTTACGTGTGCTCCGACGGTGGCTGTAACTTCCTATAGAAACTGTAAGCATTGGAGATGTGCTACCACAGAAATATGTGAACAGTGAACGATTCGCAATCACAAAACGAACATCAATCGATTGATCATGATTTCTGGAAATATTTAGGATTTTCTTTTGTAACCAAGTAGATACGTATCCATGTGCAATGTCTGAAAGTCACGTGACAACACTGGGTTTGTGAAAAATACTATTGTGTAAATAAATAAAGCAGTACCAATTATTTTTAGTTAAATTTAGGCATTTTTTGTGTTCAGGTGATACAAAGAGATGACATATATAACAAAGAGACCTGGGAGGCAAAGCTTCTAGTTTTTTCTTTTGAAAAGGCATTTTTGGTAAAGCTACTATTTAATAAAAACAGTTTTTAACAATGTTTTTATTTATTTTTTAATCACGATTATAAATAAATATTATTTTATTATATTTAACATAATTTGACGTGATATTTGTGAACAAATAAACAAAAAAAAATATATAATGCACTAAAACAACACTATATAAAATAAATAAATAACAAATATGTACTAAATAGTTCTGGTTATAATAGAAATAAATGTTATCACATTGGTTTTTCTTTAATCTGTATAATCTGTATAATTACCCTTTATTAAGTATGTAGTCTACTGTTGATTGGAGTTCCTCCAAAAAATTGTACGGGTACTTCTAATCGGTCCATAGCCCAACTCATAGACATGCGTGTAGAACAGAAGAAAATTCATTCATATCAAAGGGCACGTAGGGGCTTACAAGTGTACTATGCTTGAAGTTACTGAGCAAAATGGTAGTACCGTAAATAAAAAGCTTGTGAATGGTGCTCGTTATCTAGCCCCGAAGCACAGAATCACAATATTTTGCGTAGAACATCTTCTTCATATAAAATCTCAACGATTCAATAGATGATCAAGTGTTCAGAAGCTTGCATCGCCCCTTGACATTATTAACGTTGGTCTGTACGCAATTCGCATGAGTTTCAATCCTAGATCACATCATAAATAAGAGTCGTCAGGTTCAATTATTGTGATTGATTCATTCCCCCACCTATAATCAATTCACAATGAGAAACATTGATTTACAATAACATGTAAACATATTATACCTTCTCAAAACAAATCTTTTGATTGCTTTATGTATCGCAAACTGCCCTTCCTCGATAGCATATAATTCCCACTGAAAGCAACTATATGTGGATCATATATGGATTGCTAGAGTTCTAACCTCAAAACTGTGAAATATGAATACACAATCAGCTGATCTTGCGACTCCATCTTGCCCCCGGTAAGAGATGTACTCAGGATAGCATTTTCTATGACAGTTATTGGAGAGTTATAGAGTTCTATAACGGTTTCTTATCGAAACCTATACGCTATAGATCTATAACGTTATAGAATCTTAAGAGCGAAAACACAGAATCGACCCATTAATTTAAAACATATCTACACATATAACGTATCTATATGTATGCTTATTTCCTAGTCGCTTCTAACAAAATAAAGCACTAACTTCCAACATTTTGAGGCACAATGTATTGGGAGACACATAGGGGTTACGCAAGCCAATATTGACCGAATTTGGCAACGAGCGGCTTTTGCGTTCCCCGCATATTACATACGCAACGTTTCGGCTGGTCGCTGCGAGTGAAAAGCCGCAGCATCATTTATAAACATCGGAAGGTTTCTATTTGATTTGCCCGGAACCTGGTAGACCGCCATTATTGGAAGCCAAACAGCAATTATTCGCAGAATAAAGGATGAATGGTTATTGATTTTCGAATCGTTGACACAGGAGTTATATCATTTAGAGAACGCCAATATCAGAGAGAATTAAAGCCAGCGAGCAACCGATGTAGTAATAATGATTTGTTTAAATGTTACAATACAAAAAAATAATGATACATTATATAAACATTAAACATAGATAATATAATTTTATTTTATAATTTTGTTATTGCAGAAAGGTTATATCATAACTACTAGACACTAAGGAATATACGCTAAATGAAATAGTCATATGTATTTATGTATCATTTTTTTTTACCAATTTTAAGTTTAATTGAATACCTACATGATAATTTGTGCATTGTTTGGATATGTATGTTGTTTGTGGTAGTTTGTAACTCTTGATGTTAAAATGGAATTAGTCCGGTGCCAATGGGCAAATTTGTTACCGACTGCAGTGGTAATTAATAAAGTTATTAACTCTATTTTGTTTCTACGAAGTTTTGCCCATCCAATCTGAATTAGCTAAAAGTTCATTTCATAATCCAGGTAAAACATCTGGTCATACTGAATACAGGTTTTTCTATTAAACTTTCTAAAAAGTTGATTAAATGTTGTTCTTCATCAGCAGTGCATAAGAGTCATTTTGACTCAATTTATCCTCATTGTCGAAATGTACAATTTTCATAATTTTGCCATAATTAAAAAATGATATTATGGTTTTTTTTTCAAAATAGCTTGGAAACCATTCGTAATTTAAATATTTTCTGAACAGATTATGAAAGAGCACATAAATATCTTTAAATTTAAATATATTTATTTTTTAAGGAGAAAGGTATTTGTCGGGTAATTAGATTATATATAATATATGATGAAGAATATTAATTTCAAGTATTATTTTGTATGTGAGTATCTAAACTTTCTGTAGCAATATAGTGAAATATTTGTCAAATTTTCGGACATTAGTTGAAATATAGCTGGACAACATTTTCTGGCGAATGTTTTTCTATTTGTTCGTACGGGGACTTAAAATGCCCACACATACTCTGTATTTTCAGGAGAAATTTTGAATTATTTTGTATGTGTGTAGCTAAAGTTTCTATAGAAAAATAGTGAAATATTTGCCAAATGTTCGAATGTGAAGTGCCGCCTTTAGCTTAATATTTTCGGACATTAGTTGAAATATAGGTGACTCACACATAATCTGTATTTTCAGGAGAAATTTTGAAAGATTTATTTTCAAAATTTATTATTTTGTTAGGTTTCAAATTTAAAGTTGAGTTCTTAAATGTTGTGTTTTGTCAAATACTATTAAATTAAAAAATAGTATTTATATTATATTCGAATAATTATACCGGGTGATCCTTTTAACTTGAGACTCCTAAATATCTCGAGAAATATGCATGGTACGACAAAAGTGTCTTAAATAAACTTGTAGGACTCAAAGGGGGAAATGAGATGACGATATTAGTTTCATTGCAGATGGCGCTGAAATCGGTGAAAATAAGGCTTACTTAATTTTTTTCAATAAGAATACGCGGATAAGAAAACACGGTATATAATGGCAAAATAGTCCAGTAAAATCGTTTCTGAGGGTGCTGTTCCAAGAAAAAATATAGAAGTAGGAAAGTAGCAAAGTAGAAATTCGGATTCAGCTCCCCAAAAAAGCAAATAAAATGACCGAAACACTATTTGACTGGAATAAAATTATGAATAAAATTGAAAATAAATTTGCAAATATCTCGCTTATTCTCGCTTAAGTCCTAAAGAATCATTATTAGCTAAAATTTCCCAGGAGGAAATCTTTTGTCGCAGTGTTATACTTAGGAGCCGCCATCACTGAGCTAACGGAGGTGACACAATATACACCGGTCAACTGCTAACTGTGTAATAAAATCGGTTTAACCTCTTAACATTTTGTTTGTAGTGCATTTTTCTATTCTGTAAGATTTGGATTGATTGTTAAGCATTGTTCTCTCTTTGTTTTCAGGACCTCTCGTCATGAGCTGAAAGATGACATTCAGTGTCTTCGTCCGTTGCCTCCTATTGGTACCACTGATCCACATAACCGCCGACGAGGTTCCATCATCATCAGACACCGAGTTTCGCTTCACCAGCCCTCTCTACAATGTCAGCATACCGGAGAACAGTGTCGCGAAGGTGTACGCATCACCAGCTTCTGGGGAGGCAAGGATCGGCATCTGGATGCCCGACAGCTCCTACAGGAATATACGATATAAGATAGTCGGCGGCGATTCGGATAAGTTCTTCAAGGCGGACCATAAGACTGTCGGTGATTTTTGTTTCCTATACATTAGAACTCGCACCGGCAACAACCACGTGCTCAATCGCGAGCGTAAGGATAAGTATATACTGGAGGTGCGGGGAACTGCCGTCAGAGGGCACAATACGTACGTACAAGCGGACACATTAGTCGTAGTTACCGTCTTAGACACGAACGATCTCAATCCGTTATTCTATCCGACCGAGTATAACGTGACCATATTCGAGGATACACCCGTTCATCAAAGTATTTTAAAAGTGATCGCCGAGGACGCAGACTTGGGAAGGAATGGAGAGATCTACTATAGCTTCCTCGAGGAAACCGACCAATTCGCTATCCATCCCATTTCCGGAGTTATTTCGCTCAGTAGGCCCTTAAGGTACAACGAGGGTATGTACCATGATCTAACGGTGCAAGCCCAAGATAGAGGCACCATCCATAGACCTAGTGGGACTGGAGCTCTGAGTAAAGCCAGGGTTAAAGTGCGCGTTAAGCAGGTGAATTTTTTCAAGCCTGAGATCAAAGTGCGTCGGCATCCTCAAATCGTGGAGAACTCCAATGCCGATATCTACGCCATTGTCAACGTCGTCGATAAGGATTCTGGCATCCATGGTATGGTCAGAAGCTTGGAGATCGTTGACGGAGATCCAGATGGACACTTCAGGATAAGACCAACTTCGCAGAAGGGAGAATACAACATCGAAGTTTTGAAGCTACTAGACAGGGAAACAACGCCGCAAGGGTAAGAGCTTAATCTTTGATTCTTGTTATGAAATCTACAATAGCAAAAGGTAGAGTTATTGAAATATGCAAACAATTTTAGATAATTAATTCGGGCACTGCTGCATTGTGGTGAATTGATATAAATTGGGTCACAGTTATACTCCTAAAATCAACAACTCAACGTGTAGCTAACAAATAATTCAATATTGTTACCGAAATATATAATTATAAATCAAAATGTTCGATGCGAAACTCTATCGAAAACATAAATGGAAACGGATATTCCGTTATTTATTTATAGAATAATGGTTACAATAGAAATGATATTGTTAGGGAATTATTTGTTTTAATATAGGTACATATTAAAAATGAAAAACAAAAAAATTATGAAGCGGTATAGCGTTAGTCTAGATTACCGTTCCAATATCCAATAAATTTCCAATTTCAATTCATTGGACCCGTAAGTAAACGGCTTTAACGTTTTAGGCTGAACTTAAACAAGTATGATTTAGATTATTCAGTTAATTGAACTGCGTTTCCTTACAGACAAGGGTGCATCTTATTTTATAAAAAATGGATCCAAAGAAAATTATTATACCGGGTGCGGCAAAAGTCAGTTTACCGATTTGCATATGAGAGAAAAACGCAAAAAAATAATGGCAAAAAAATTTATTTCCGAAAAGATATAACATCAAAAACTAAAAAAAAAAAAAAAAAAAACGCGCATGCACGAATACCCGACAGCGTAAACTGACTTTTGCCGCACACTGTATTTTAACTTTTCAGAAAGTTCATTCTTCATAAAAACTTCCGCATTGTCTTAAACCGCGTGTTGCTAAAAAGACAAAAATGACAGTAAACTTTTTCCCATTTTTGTGTCCAAGTTAGTGCTGGACAAAAAAAAGCATTTTTTATTGTTTTTGAGAAACTGATTTCCTGAAAATCCAGACTTAATTTATAATATGTCTTCAGATCCAGATTATACGAAAATAAACCACCTCAGAATCAGTTGTCAATTGTTCGATTTTTTTGATTGTTGGTTACTTGAGCTTTTTACTCAGATTGACATTTTCTTTAAAAATATGCGGATAAAACAACGTCACTCTGTATTATATTTTTTGATTGGGGTTCTGTCGAGTTTCCATCCTGTTTCAAGGGTTTCCATCTGCTTTCACACTTGTCGATAG
The DNA here is from genome assembly GCA_964023965.1 of Melinopterus prodromus. NCBI lineage: Eukaryota > Metazoa > Arthropoda > Insecta > Coleoptera > Scarabaeidae > Melinopterus > Melinopterus prodromus. The sequence continues at coordinate 1,066,917 of OZ030398.1, read as the reverse complement.
GCGGATATCTTGATTGGCCGTTTTTCGGAAGGAACCTAAAGCGGATAAAAGCTTATAATAATAATAGGCTGTAACACACCCTCAGGTTCTCGTTTAGATAGTATAACAGTGAGTGTCAGTTAAAAGTTAGCTTATCAACTTCAGGGGAAACCTAATACGTTCACAATCTTGTTTATTTGCAACTGAAAAAAAAACACACACATTTATCGTTCAATGGTGAATCATTCTCTTGTCTTCTTCCAGATATACCCTGCAATTGAAGGCAGTAGACCGAGGAATACCGCCGAAGGAGAGCTACAAATCAGTTCCGGTACAACTGGCTGACCTAAACGACAACGCTCCAATCTTTAACAAGGAAATCTACGAAGTGAAAGTTCCCGAAAATGCACCCATCAACACGCCACTGATAAGACTGAAGGTATCCGATGCCGACGAAGGCAAGAACGCTCAAGTCTTCCTCGAGATAGTCGGCGGTAACGAAGGAGGCGAGTTCCACATCAACCCAGAGACGGGCATGCTCTATACGGCGGTACCGCTGGACGCCGAAACGAAATCATTCTACAGCTTAACGGTATCGGCCATCGATCAGGGTAACGTAGCAACGCGAAAGCAATCATCAGCCAAGGTAAAGATTTACGTGGAAGACACCAATGATAACGACCCGATCTTCGATAAGCCTGAAATGACGGTCTGGATCGACGAAAACATGCCAGCGGGTAGCTCGGTGACCACGGTAAGAGCAAAGGATCGGGACCGCGGAGAAAACGCTTACATCTCGTATTTAATAGCTAATTTAGTCAAAGTGCCATTTGAGGTTGACCATTTCTCAGGCGTGATCAAAACGACGCAACTCTTAGATTATGAGAGCATGAGGAGGGAGTATGTTTTGAGGGTGCGGGCATCAGACTGGGGGTTACCCTATAGGAGACAAACTGAGATGCAACTCACGGTTAAAGTTAAGGATATCAACGATAATCGGCCACAGTTTGAGAAGATTGAGTGTACCGGGCATGTTCCTAGAGCCACGCCGATAGGAGCTGAGATCATCACGTTATCAGCCATAGACTTCGACGCTGGGAATATCATCAGTTACCGGATCGTCTCCGGGAATGAGGACGGGTGCTTCTCAATGGAGCAAACATCGGGCACCATATCGGTCTCATGCGATCTAACTGATGTTAGGGTACCAGAACGTGAGTTGAACGTCACTGCCACAGATGGGACACACTTCGCCGACATCGCCAGGGTGCAATTCAAGTTAGTTAACACCAAAAGAAACGTAGGCAGCAGGATATTAGACGACGACACGGGAACGTTTGATTGTAAGGACACTGGAGTCGCCAGGAGGTTAACTGAAGTCTTAGCCGCAGCTGAAAACAACAATAAACCGCCGGACCAGGAGGAATTCGCCATGATGCCTACGCGGTATGGCCAGAACATCCATTCGCCAGAATTTGTGGATTTCCCAATAGAAATCAAGGTGAACGAATCAGTAGCTTTGGGAACAACACTCATCAAATTAAAGGCAAGAGATCGCGATTTAGGCTACAACGGGAAGTTGATCTATGGCATCAGCGGAGGAGATGAGCACTCAGTCTTTTGTTTGGACATGGATTCCGGGGAGTTGAAGGTCATTGGGTACTTGGACCGCGAACGAGAGTCTGAATATCTCCTGAACGTCAGCGTGTATGACCTGGGGAAGCCGCAGAAGTCAGCTTCGAGGATGTTACCGATTACCGTCCTGGATATAAACGACAACGCCCCGAAGTTTGAGAAATCCATCGCTAGTTTTCGGGTTACCGAAAACGCTAAGAATGGAACGATTATCTTCAAGGCGAACGCGACCGATGCTGATTTTGGAGACAATGCGAAGATCACGTATTCCCTGGTTACTGATACTAAAGACTTCTCGGTGGATAAACAAGCTGGTACTCTAACAGTCTCCAATACTTTAGATCGGGAAAGGCAAGAGGTTTACGAATTGAAGATCAGAGCTATCGACGGTGGGGGTAAAGGCTCTGATTACCCGCCTCTATACTCGGACGCTCTAGTGAGGATAACAGTGGATGACATCAACGATAACGCTCCAAAATTCTCACTATCCAGTTACTCGGTCAAAATTCGTGAAGATATACCGAAAGGCAGCGTGGTGGCGGTTGTTTCAGCTTCCGATCCAGACCTGGGTGCAGAAGGCGAGATCGAGTACACCATAGAAGACACAGATAGCGATGGTACGTTCAAAATCGACAAACTCTCCGGGACCATTCGCACCACCAAGCTTCTCGATTTCGAGGAACGCCAAGTCCATAGTTTGTTGGTGATAGCGAACGATCGCGGTAATCCGTCTTTAAGTTCGGAGGTCGGGGTGACAGTGAACGTCGTGGATGTTAACGAGAACATGTTCGCGCCGCAGTTCAGTGATTTTGTGCTTCAAGGTTCGGTGCTGGAGAATAAACCCTATGGAACTGAGGTGATGGTTGTGACGGCTACTGACAACGACCCGCCCGGCGAAGATAGTAGGATCGAGTACTCCATCAGAGGTGGCGATGGGATTGGGATCTTCACCATAGACAATAAAGGTAAGTTTTTAGGATACTATTGAAGATGTGGGTGTTTGACGGTGAATACTATACGCAGCAACTCTTGCTCAATTGTGCAAAAATGTCTTCTATCGGTTGCAAAAGTATTATTGCAAAAGTAATCACTCCTAAAAAACTTCTAGACTGGGTTTTCAATGCCGGTACAAACCATAAACCCTGTTGATAGAAGCGTTGCCCAAATCGTCGTTAAAATTGCATGTGTTTGCCCATCAATAGGAGCGTGAAATAACCTCCGAAAAAAAAGTAGAAAATCATACGCTCCGCTTGGCTTTGGACGATTTAATTTCTATGGGTTGGCGGACCCTTCAATCCGGTTCTCATTGTTATCTCGTTTCTTAGGGGTGGTAATTAGCGCACCTGGGTCTACTCTTAAACTGCCGTCTTTCGTGGAAAAGATGTTTTCGAGGAGATTTCGGTGGAATAATGAAGGTTTCATTGTCGGAGGGGAGAAGTTCTTAGCGAATTCTTATGACCTGTCCCTCGGGATAAGTTATTGGATTGTATAAGAAGGGTAGTTAAGGGGACAAACTAGAATAGGATATAAATTGGATTTTTGACGTGGTGGAAAACGCCGTTATTATTACTTTTATATTTTATTGCCACCGGCTCGTTTTTCCACCGTTGCACAGTGTTTGAAAGTTGGAATCCAGCGCGCAACAATTTAGTACCTGTTTAAATGTGTTCCAAAAGGCAAGCTATAATGAAAAAGAAAATAATCAAAAACAATGAAACTTTGGCTAATGAAAATATGTATATCAAGGTAAAAAGTTATCAAACATGTTAAAACATGTGTTCAAAAATAAATTCGCCATTCCAAAAACAAATTAAATCGGACCGTATGCGTCATAGTTTCTACATTGGAAATTTCACTCAGTTGTTTTCATCCACACGGCGTTGTGAGACTGAAACTGCGGCTTTCTTTGGACCACATTGGTACTTTCCATGATGGGTGGTCTATTTAGCACACGAATTGAAACATACAGTCGTTTATTGAGCTTTATGGCTTGCACAGAAGAAGTGCATAACTTTCAATTTGCTCTGATGGGCTAAACAAGCGAGCTGTCAAGTGTATACGGAACATCTGCACGAGCAACTGCAACTTACATGCAGTTGGCGTGCTAAAAAGTGCTGCCGGTCTTTGCGTGACCGCATACCCGCGTTCTTTTCGTACCGTCTAGCACTTAATAACCGATTGTGTTTTGGCTGCAATTCAACATTAATATTTATGGGTCTCTTCCTTTGGCGGCTACCGCTCCAGACTACTTGTTTTGCATAGAGCTCACGTGACCGGCAATCTTAAACAACTGCAATATATACTTCTCGTTCGATGCCTTTAATTAGGATTGATTGGCGCTTATAAAAATATCACTTGGTATATCTTCACTTGTCACTGTAGACAATTTGTTTCAATCGTCCCCCGCCCTGCTGAAGCAGCTACCGAGAAAAGCCGTGATAAAGTTGTTCAATTTGTTCAACGCTGCACTTAGGTTAAGATATGTGCCCTCATTCTGGAAAGTGGCTGAGGTCATCATGATACCCAAACCCGGTAAACCGCCAAATGATGTAACCTCCTATAGACCTATATCTTTATTACCAACCATTTCAAAACTGTTTGAGAAATTACTTATCAAGAGAATATACCCAATTCTTGAGAAAAATCAAACTATTCCATCACATCAATTCGGCTTTCGAGCTCGACATTCAACAATCGATCAGGTACACCGAATTACCGACGTTATAGAAAATGCTCTTGAGGAAAAGAAAATTTGCTCAGGCTTTCGATAAGGTGTGGCATGATGGACTCTTTGAGAAACTGGAACAGCAGCTTCCTTCTGAATATACACAACTGTTAAAATAATATATGAAAGACCGTCACTTCAGGATGAAACTCCTCGCTACGCAATATCAATGCCGGAGTACCGCAAGGAAGTGTATTGGGACCACTTTTGTACCTACTGTATACTTATGATATTGATGTGCAAAATTGTAGAAATACTCATTATTTTATCAGTTTTGGTTAAGTGAAAAAAGAACCTCTTATTGTCAGATCAGGACTACGTGCTGGCCATACAATAGGGCCATTTCTTCCAATCCATTTTTGGGGTAATTGTAAATTTTACCGTTCGGGCACAATTTTTAAATGGTGGCCATACTGTATAGTGTATAATGCCTAGAGTATTAAACTTTTGCAACTCTTCTTGAAACTACTAAACGCCTGGCGTCTGTAATATGCATATGGTAAAATATGGAAGTCCGGCAGAGGTAAAAATAGTTTTTCGTAGTCGTTCCGGTCCGTAGTTGTGCAATATCTTAAGTAGAAGTTGATTAAAAAGTTCGCTTATGAACGTCGGTCGGACGCAGATGGGGAAGCTCCTCTCGTTTCAGGCTGCGGGAAACATAACCGAGCGGAATATTTTTGCGTATTTCGTTGCTCATCCGGTATGTATACTAACGGCATCGACCCATTTCCGAGATAATAACCAAGAATTTGCATATCCCTGTGCACTGGCATTGGCTAGAAACTCGAAAGTACGCCATTCTAGTTCTTCGTTGTCTATAACAGGTAAAGCAAGTTCAAATAATTTGATGATGTTGTATCACCAGCGTCTCAAATAGGCAATCTTAATTGTTCATAGATGATATTGATGATATGAAATTATATTGTGTACATACATCGGAAACAATCTCCGTTACTTCTATGGTTGTCTAATTTTTTACACATTATGTTATGCTGTTAGTGCCTTTCTATCGTTTATTAATGTGTAATTAGTAATTTTTATTAAGAATTATTTGTAATTATATATTGCTTTCAGAATCATTGAACGTTTATCCTAGAATTTAAGATTTTGTCTGATTCTCAACCAATATTATAGAATTTTTAAACTTATTACTATGCTGGAGTACGTATTGTTAAATTTCTATAAGAATTTCCAGCTCCTATTCGTCTAGCAAGGCCTAATATACACAGAGAGAAATTTTTGTTTAATTCAAATAAATATGCATTGACTCAAAGAAATTTGTTGTTTCAATAGAGGCAAAGAAATATTTATTTGCGGATAAAAACGCATTTATTTGAAATATTTGTTTGGTAGAAAGAACGTTGATTTGTGTCAAACAACTTATGTTTCCAGATAAAAAGTTTGCATTTTGTGTATTATAAGAAATGAGATTTATTTACTTCAAATAATTATGATTGTGTTCAGTGAAAGAATTAAATTTTTTAAAATTAACAAAATTGTTGGTCGAGTTAGAATGCTTAACCTTATTAATTTGTTGAAGGAATTAATAGACAAGAATTTTTCGGAAGACTCGCCATGAGTCACCTCCTTTTTGAGATGTCGCACATCCTCGACCAGTGTGCTTGGTCTTCCCAACCCAACATATAGTCAAGGTTAAGTTAGTAAAGTGTACTCTGAGATTTGGAATTGCAACTTGAACCTGCAGGCACTGTACTCTATAAATTCTATACTGTCGATCACGCGGCTTTATACTTTCGATATGTACGAAGTGCGAGGAGAGAGTTTACAGCGCCATCTAACAATACAGTTGGATGACATTAAAAATATATTTATTTGAATCAAAATATGATTTCTTTGGTGGAAGTAAACCTATTTTAAAGCCAAAACAAAAATATTACTTTAAAGGAAATAAATCTCTTCTTGTGTACAAATATAGTTATTTTAATCAAAATATGATTTCTTTGGCGGAACTAAACCTATTTTTAAGCCAAAGACAAAATATTACTTTAAGCGAAATAAATCTCTCCTTATATACAAATTTATATGTTAGAATCAAAATTATATTTCATTAGTGTAAAGAAACGTTTTTTTTTAACACAAACTAAAATATTACTTTAACGGAAAGTAATTTTTGTTTGTATCCATATATATTTATTCCACTTAAATAAATATTTCAAATAAATTAATCTCTGCAAGCAAATAAACTAGAGTATTCAATGAAGTAAATATTGTTGGCGTCAAAGAAATATGTTTTGCCCCAAAAGAATAAATTCAAACAAATACATTTGTTTAAAACAAGAAATCTTTTCTATCTGTGTATAATCAGCAATTGTAATCTTTCAATAAACACGATTATACACGTTTCAATGTGGTCCATTTTGTCTGTATTTTCGGTTTTAAACATTACCTCTCGATAATTTGATTATCTCCAACAATTCTTATATAGAGAATTAATTGACGATGCGAAGGCAATACTAGCTGGAATTCACTCAAGTGTTGAGAATAGAGAACGATTAAAACCAAAAATACATGCACAAAACATCCGATAAAAAGATTTGAAAACAAATTGGTAAATAATAAAAATGCGACAATATTATTTTAAAATCTAACAACAAAAAATTAAAATTAACGAAAAACAACTAAATATAGAGAAAAAGTCGACAAATTTGAAAATTTTGTGATGACAATCATCGATAACCAAATACAAACATTGTTATTATTACTATTATACGTAAACACTTGAAAGGCGGCAATACTAAGTCAACTAATTAATAATAACACTTGTTATATGTATAACCTGTATAGGAAATCAGTATACAGACCATCAAGCGGCAAAAAGGGCGATACCTTTAACTTGAATTATAAATTTTTTGTACATTCTTTCATTAAACGTTATTTTTTATATTGGCAAAAAATATACTTGCGAAAATATAACTTCAACTGTAAAAAACAGTCATTCGCATGCAGAACTTAACGTTGTAGAACTACGTGCTTACGATATCTATGCGAAAAACGTACGTTGGGGCGTTTAATTTTAATAATTCTCGCGCTGCGTGGTCTAATGCAGATTGATGACGGTGGCGCCCTCTGCCGATGCGGAATTATTAAGGCGGTCGAATGAATGACTGCGGAGAGGAATGATTTCGGGATATACGTGAATTATATCCTGAGGGAAAGCAAGGGTGAGGTATCGGCGACGCGGACGGAATACCGAGCGCGCGTTTTAAACAACCCCCGACGATTCTTCGGTCGTAAATCTTCGGCGAAGGTCCGAGGAATCCCCCGCAAGCACCGTTTGACGTCGGTCGTTTCCCCGCAAAATTAATTTTTAACCGACCGCGAATTATATATAACCGATTTCCCGGAAATCATGACGAAAAAATCTGTTGTGGCCAGGCACATGACCTTATGAATATATAAAATTAATAGTTTAGCTGCATAGGGTTCTATTTGATCGAGATCGATCGTGTCTGCGTTAAAATAAAACGAGTTAGCCAGTATTTGACAGATGATTTGATAATATCATATAAATAGAAAATGATATAAAGAATGTTGGTAACAGCAGGCTGTTTCAACACTAACGTGGCGACATATATCTCTATCTCATCCAAAAGATCATAAAGAATTATGCTCAATATTCCACATCAGTTTTAATGTTATCATACAGTCTCACAATCTTTCTTGTATTTATTCGCGAAAGCATAACAACTGTGCTATCCGCACTCGAAATACACATTGACTTTGTAAACACCAAGATATTTCAATATTGTTTCACATAGCATAATTGCGCGCGTGTTTCTCCGCGTCATCGCATTCTTTATGCATTTGCGTGTTGAATTGACGTTTCGCAACCGCTGACGTTCCGAATACTGTCAAAAGATTCAAAATATCCTGGCTACCTACTATTAATGCAGACACGATTTTGATCAAATAGAATTTTCTCCTGCAGCTAAACTAATACTTTTACCAAAAAATGTTAGAGACATAAATTATACAAAATTTCCTCTACTTTAATTTATTATTTGTCATGAAACGTCTAAATATGAACTTTCGTCCCGATACCTTTAGTAGTTTCTCCGGAATCGTCTCTACAAAAATCGGGTACACACACAGACATTTTTTTGTACCTTGGTCAAAAATTTTCAGGGGACCCAAAAAGACACGGCACGTTTACAATACTTTATTATACTGGGCATGATAAAGTAAAAATGGATGATGTTGCATTGATTTTATGCGACATTATTCATAAATTTATTAATTTGTAGGTACATATTTATGTAGGAAATTAGTGAGCAGTTTTAATAATAAACGTTCATAATAATCCCTGATTAAATCGAAAATTAATTGCAAACAGATTTAGGGGTCGAATATCGAAATTCGTGGCCGCTATTCCGATTAATGTTTATTAATTTTTCACTGCGTATGCATTAAACACACGATTTAACTAGGTCTAAATTGATTATGTACATAGGCAGTTTAACAGGCCATCAGAGCGCGAAATTTAATTTCGATTATTATTTCGACAAACGTCAGAGTCGTAAATATTTATGGAATTATCGAACGAATTGCGTTGATGATGGTTGCAATTGACATAAAAAGTTATACATCTAATTTGACATTTGTAACTTTTGCTGCACAACATTTCATAAATTAATAATTAAATATCCAGACGGTTCGACGAAATTCAACAATCTCACAAACGTAATAGCACTTCTTCTCGTGCAGTAGCTTTTAGCAATAGCATTCTAGAATTTTTAATTACACAAACGTATAATTTGTGATATTGATGTTCTTTAAAATCAAAGAATTAGTGTCGATAAGAATACCACGTTATTCCTTGTAAGAAGGATATACAGGGGATTTCATATAAAATTCTACAGTTATTGCACATATAGCAAACTTAATGTATTGCAAAATACCAAAGCAGAATAAGCATGCATAATGAAATGTTTATGTAATTCAAAGTACTCACCATGTTGTATTGTTAATGTATTGTAATAAATAAACTCATGGACAAGAAACTCCGGACGTACCAGTTTTTGAAATTTTTTCTGCTGCCCATGAATGAATTGCCACAAGCTGTTAAAATGTTGATTACCGATTACCCCGTATTATACAGAGAGAACCAGATTCACGTTATATCAGTCACAGATTAATGCACCATAGACTATCGGAGTTAACGGAGTTATCGGAGTTAAATTTGTTTATTATAATTCGTTGTTCCTACAGGATCAATTGTTTATGATACAGGACAACTGGTAATTTGATAATTTGTTTAAACAAGTAATAATTTTAACCACAATGCATATTAGTAACTCAAAAGTGTTCGCGACATCAATTTTTACAAATATACATCTTATTGGATGCATAGGTATTTCTGGTCTAATATATTATGAACTAAAAACCAGAAGGAAACTAATTTGTGAAACGTCCAAAATATATACCAAGAACCAGCAGTTATGGTGATTCTTCTATTGAAGAAGTTTTTGCAGAAGAAGAATTTTTTCACTATAAATAAGTAGACAGTCCATACAGTCCCATGTTAACTCCGATTGAGCAAGCATGGTCTGTATTAAAGGCTAGTGTAAAATCAGCTTTTGCAGATAACCTAAGAGATGTTTTAGCAGGAGAAGATTGGTATAATCTCCCAAACTGAATACAGAATGCGCCGGGTAGAAAATATTGTTCAGAATATTATTAACACAATCTATGTGGCCAACTGTGCAAGATTCATAGCCCATATTCAAAGATATATTCCTGCAGCATTAAATATGGAGAATATTATTTTCTAATTAATTAATTTGTCAAATGTTGTTTATTTAATGTCCATGTTATTGTTTTAAAATATAGTATGAATAACATTATTTACTTAGTTCTATTATCGTATGATACTGCTAATTTAAAATTATTTAATGACAACTTGAATTTGTTAATGGTCATTTTGATATTGATTAGTGCGAATTTGATTTTGATTAGTACCAATTTGACTTTGTTTCCTTATCCTTGTTAGATAGTATATTCGATGTAGATTAGAATGTTTTTGGGCAAGTTGTTCCATAAAGTGATATAACCGTGTCCTCATGAAATGTCATCAGGGTTAATCTGTCAATTCAGAATCTCGGCGGGGATGCTGGCTGAAGGTTGCCCTCCCCGCTCCCCTCGCTTCCGATGTAATCAATTCCCCATCTCTCGTGACGACGAATCGAAAGTTGTGGAACAAAAACAGGACAAAACCGACCGAACAATGGCGCCCTTTAAAATGTCATTTTGCTTAATGAATGGGAAGCCTGTATAATGCGTCTTTGATTGTCCTCGCTCAGGCTGGCTATATCTCCAATGAGGTATTGATCTTTGCCCCCCCCCTCCCTACTTTTGCCAAAAGCGTTTTGTATGTTCAACTCTGTATCTCTATCGGTACTACTGCCAAGCGCTTATCTCAGAACTGAGTGAATTCAATTATTTAATGTTGGACAGGAAAAGAAAGTCTGAAATAATCACGTAAGAGTTAAAAATAGGTCCAATTTAATCCAAAATGGCATAAGCATGTTCTTAGGTAAACAAATGACTTAAAATCAGTCAGTTTTGCCACCCTGGAATATTCAGATATTGGACAGTAACGGGTTAAAGTCGATGTAGATGTTTCTACTGATTTTTACTTTGTATTGTAATCGTGCCGAAAAAAAATTGAGATTTTAGCGGAAATAGGTCTTTATGGGTCCCCTGAACATTTTTGACCAAGATACAAAAAAATGTGTGTGTGTGTGTGTGTGTATGTGTGTGTAAACGTTTTTGTGGCGACGATTCCGGACAAACTACTAAAGGTATCGGGACGAAAGTTCATATTGAGAAGTTTCATGAACTAACTTAGAGCTGAAAAGCTTTTGATTCAAAAGGTTCCAAAGGAACAGGCTATTTACTCTTAGCATTTTACAACGATTTTGCAAATGAGCCGTCATTTCTGTAATTTCGTCAAAATAGATAGATAATAAATTAAAGTTGAGGGAATTTTGTATAATTTATGTCTATGACATTTTTTGGTAAAATTAATAGTTGTAGGAGCAAATTCTATTTGTTCGAGATCGTGTCCTGCATTAATATAGAATTTGTCAGATATTTTTATTCTATTGACAGTACGTAGTGTCGAAGGCTGATTTTTTGACAATATCTTTTAAATCTTGGCTAATCCGTTTTATTTTAATGCAAACACGATCGATCTCGAACAAATAGAATCTCATGCAGCTAAACTTAAGTTCATTTACAAAAACGATTATTTTTGTCAGCTAAAAGTGCAGTATGGACCACTATGCGTCGTCATGACTACATTAAACTATTTTACTTGCATTCTCTGCATTTGTAATCGTTTACGATCGGCAGCCACTCAACAATAGGCAGTAAAAGCATAATAGACACTCGGCAGTAAGGTCTTATAAGACGATAATATCGTTCCAGGATCAAATTACCCGTTCTTTATCGTTACGAGCAGAGTCGACGGCGGATTGAGAACAAAATAGCGCACCGACAACTTATATAGTCGCATCAAAAGTTTATAACTGATATTTTGATGGCTCAAGACCGATAATTGACTCGAGTGATAAGTATAAATGGAAGATAATGGAGAATAATGTTGGGGCAACCTTTTAAACGCCGCAACTACTCTTGCGGTCTCTTAGTTTCGAAAAGTTATAAGACCTTTGCTAATTTTGAGTAACTTTTGACGTGTTTAGAATAATTCAAGATGCGAAATATGACGCCTGGTTCAACGAGCTAATCCCGTGTTCCGCAAGTCGGGCCCCTAGTTTATGTTTATGATATATTGCTCGGGCCGTGTAGAATATACACCGTCGAACAAGTTCGTAATGGCTTCGCAGTAAGAAAACTTCGCATCTAGTTTGGCTCTAGTTAGTTTAACTCAACTTCAGAAGTGGGATGGCTAACGCGAATACGGATTGTCCGTGGAGATCTTGAATTTTACGTGCTAGCCACTGGAGAACTCTTAAGAAGTTGTTTTGAAAAGTCCTTGAAGTCCTTGAACGATCTTAGTTACCAAGTCGAATAAAGTTAACATATTGAAACTAATCTAATAGACTAACCGTCAATTTGAATCTGAATTCTTAAAACTATAACACTGATTTATTTACTTTGTCCTAAAGAAGAAGGACTAAAACATTTCGCTGAACTGATTCGAAGAGTTTAGTTCTTCGAAATTTGATGTTAACTCATCTGTATGTGATTTGAGTTGCGCAAATAATGGCTAGATGGAAGCACCTCTGCAAAGTGAATGAGACCCATTTCCGTCCCACTTTCAAACTTGTGTAAGTGTAAGCTATTATCTGATTTTCTCAATGTTTTAAAACATAACTATTTTGAAATAACCAAAATTAAACTTCTAATTTATGTATTATTAAGAAAAAGAAAATTCCCCCACAAGCCCTATTGTGTTGTACGTAAGGAGAAAGACAGCAAAAAGTTTTTAGTTAATTCCCAAAGTTTGAAAGTGGGACGGAAATGGGTTCATGTCTTAAAAAAGTCAAGCTCGATGAACATAATGTGTACTGAAAATTATATACCAACCAAGTGAACGCAATACACTATTATTTATTTTAATACTGTTATTAATTTTATATCATAGAAGTGGTAGGTGCTATTAGACTATAAATAACTGTTCAGTCTCAATACAATTTGCTGTTATAGTTTACTTCTCCTTCTAAATATTTTGTATGTAGACATTTGTATGTAGACAAAGGGTAAGGGAATTATTGAATATAAATTTTGAAAACCGTTGGATTGGAAACAACGGACCAGTGAGGTGGCTACCACGATCACCAGATCATACACCTGTGGATTTTTTTCTTTGGGGGCACATTAAAAACAAATTATATAAAAGATTAGGTACATAACGACATTAAGGACCTAAGGTAGCATTTTGAAGAATTTATCATGCCGTTACAAATATTTTTATAAACAACGCTCTCCGAAGTATTGCGACGAGATATAATTTATGCATCAATAAAAATGGACATCAGTTTGAAAAATGGTTAAAGTAGTCTGTAGTAGGTAATCTTATTTTTTATATCAGGTAATTATCTAATTATTTTATTTCGAATAAAACAATATATTCTGCAATGTTTAACCTTTCAGTTATACCGTCGTCTTGACTTTTCCGATATAAAGTGAAGATTGACGACTGGAAATTGTAGGATCACGGCTACATACTTTCATGACAGTTTCTACAGCATACCACTTCCATACACTTCCTTTTGGCATATTAATCAACCCGTAATTGATGAGATGTTCTTTTATTCCCAAAAGCAAGTTGTACGGTCGTGCACTACCTGGATAACGATTGAATTATGTTTCATTTTATGGTTATATCACAATTATTGTTATTATTTTGAATAAAGCATTCGATTATTGCGCATTTTTCATACTATTCAAATAGCATTCCGTAATTTTCAATTAAAATAAAAGAATGAAATTTTACTAATTTCACTGATTAGTAGTGTCAAAACTACTAGCGACATACGTCTACTCAAAGAAATCTCGAAGACAATAATCATAATGCCTCTGATATATACTAATTTCATGTTATTCAATAAAACGTTACTTTTGGAATATTTTGGACCAGCATGTTATATATCGTTGAAAAGAGGATATCTATTTATTTCAGTCATAGCCAGCTATGGTATCCATTAAAAAAAACAACAACTTTATGTTATATCTACAAGACTATTAGAGATATTTAAATCTCATAATAAAAAATTAAATCTATGAATTTCACTGAATTTTAATCAAAAAAGTGCCTGAAGATCGTGCAAATATCATTCGTCTGATTTAACAAACAACAAAGATATCGACAAGTATCAAAATAACGAAAATTCGTGTTTTGTGTTATAACTCCAAAACAAAAGACGATAGCTAATTTCGGTTTTCACCATCGAGTCTCTCTCCAAAAAGACGACACAACAACCTTACTCATTTTTCGATATCTCTTATAGTTACCGAGATCTCCTATAGTAACATCGAATTTGGCTCACCATGTACTGTACGTACAATTACGAAAAAAAATACTTACGTGCCTATTCAAAATCTTTAATATATTAAACATATGAGCGGTGGGGGGGGGGTGTCAACATTCGTCTTCCGAAAGTGACAACAACACTGCTAATCAAAAGGTGTGTAGATATGTGGAAGAAAACGAGCGCGCCGTTGTTCAAAACTTCACCAGCGTTTATCTCGGTAACCGGTTTTCTCACATAAACCCCCTTTCCGTAGACCAGGTTACATATATAAAAATTACCATTACCATGTCACATTAAATTAATTAGAAACCAGTTGATGCTCCCAATAAAAATTACAATATTAATACTCTAATAAAACCGACATCGCATCAACAATAAAATTTATATCATCGGTTTATGCGAGCGATTCAATCAAAGATTTACAACATTATAATAAACACAATCGGGCGGAATCAATCGAAATGGTTACAGCGATCGTATTATCCGAAGCGTGTATCCGATTTCATTGACGTCCATCGCCGTAAATAATAAAAAGGATAATGGGTGCTAAAAAATACATAAATATCGGCATTCAATCTTTGTTTCCGTTTCCGTATACACGATCCGCATTTTTCATAAGTGCCTAGAAACAAATTAGACGCTCGTTTATCATACAATTCGGCGCGATCTTTGATAAATGGTGAAGTTCTTCGCGTCGAGTTAGTTCGTACGTTTGCCGCCAGGGGCGCAGTATGTATCAATCGGAAACAGATACCCCAAGTATTTTATCACCTCCCACAATATGTTTCGTTCAAACTCAGTCGTTTGCTTAGTTTATTTGATAACAATATTTTGGAGACTGTGGCAAACTTAATAATAAAATTATAAACCCCTAACCACAACAAGTATTTTAGAAACCTAAATACGTATTTCAGCAACTATGTTGCCATCTTCACTAGAACCTAAAAAAAAAGAAAAAGAGAGATTAGCACTTCATAGTATCTTTACTGGATATTGTCCAAGCAAATCACTAGTGGAAGTGACGTCCATGTTAAAAATTATCCTATATATACCCATTTGTTGTTCACGCCTCAGTGAATTTTCATCATTGAAGCGTAAAAAACAAGTTTTAATTAAAGCAGGTCAAACAATGGCGAACTAGGTATAGGACCCCTGTCTGAATTTAATAATTTATCTCTATTCAAGTGAATAAAGATACTTTCCAAGCTGTTTAGTTCCCTATTATTTGACACAGCTTTTACAAGTTTTAAGTCATCTACAACTACTTTATGACCTGTGTCTAAAATATGTTGAGCCACACTAGATTTTTCAAAACGATTATATTTAAAATGAGCTACATGTTCTTTGAACCTAGTTAAAATTGTTCTTCTAGTCTGGCCTACGTAACTGTGAAAAAGAATACGTAGGCCAGACTAGAAGAACAATGTTAACTAGGTTCAAAGAACATGTACCTCATTTTAAATATAATCGTTTTGAAAAATCTAGTGTGGCTCAACATATTTTAGACATAGATAAATTATTAAATTCAGACAGGGGTCCTATACCTAGTTCGCCATTGTTTGACCTGCTTTAATTAAAACTTGTTTTTTACGCTTCAATGATGAAAATTCACTGAGGCGTGAACAACAAATGGGTATATATAGGATAATTTTTAACATGGACGTCACTTCCACTAGTGATTTGCTTGGACAATATCCAGTAAAGATACTATGAAGTGCTAAACTCTCTTTTTCTTTTTTTAGGTTCTACTGAAGATGGCAACATAGTTGCTGAAATACGTATTTAGGTTTCTAAAATACTTGTTGTGGTTAGGGGTTTATAATTTTATTAGTTTATTTGAATAAAGCCGGTGCTACACCATTCGGCGCACAGTAATCGATGTTCCAGTTTTAGATGATCAAAATTATTTATTTTTTTGTGCACTAGAATGAATAACATGTGCATTAAAATATTACATATTGAGCATTCAATAAATATGAATATGTTACACATAAAATATTATAATGAGCAATATAGAGATTTATTCGTGACAAAAATAGTATCAGCAAGCCGACGGTCCCAGGTCACGTGAAACATTCCGTAGATGTATCGTGTTGTTAAACAATGATGTAGTAGAATTCCAATGTTTATTCGATAATTTGTTCAATTGGCTACATGTTTCGTGCTGTTAACACGTCTTCAGGCCAAACTGAAAAAACAAACGTCATTTTAAACGAGAACTGAGTGAAATGAGTCGGGCAATAAACGTGGTAAAAAAGAACAATTATTGAATGCATAAATTCACACAAATAGAGCAGGTTATACAAGTCATATAATAATAAAACAATGAAAAAGTACAAACTATATGCAGTGACAGACATAGCTACAACTATAGACGTATATTAGTGTGATGTGTTTTCGACTCACAAATATCGTTACTTAATTTGTTATAAACAAAAAACGTCGGGAATAAAAACATTAAAAAGTTTCACATGCGATAAGAGTACGTGTCGTATGTCTCTCACACACAAATAATGCCAATTATCACAGTACGTTATCTAAATTTTCCAGGGTGGCAAACTGATTGATTTTAGGTCATTTGGCCATTTAGTTATTTAGGAACATATTTATAGTATCACTTTGGATTTAATTGTATTATATTCCAAACGCAGATGTGCTTTTCCTGCTACTAATTAGGCTGCATGCAAATTAAAATAAAACAAATTTTTATTTTTTTTGCCATGTTTAGAAGGTGCGAAGTAACTTCAAAGCATCTCTAAGCTCTCACATTTGCCGAAATTAACTGCTTTTGTAGTTATTTGAATCTGGAGTCCAAGCTACACTCTGGCACGATGTTACTATTTAACCGAGCGACCAGACGTATAACTCATCGAGTTATCTCATATTATCTCCAAAGAAAACACACCACAAAAATTCAAATTAACCACACCAAGACGGATAAAAGGGCTTTCGCACTTTAACTCGCACCTTCGCAGAACTGGTACCGGCGATCCCGTGTTTAATTCTCGACGTCTCGCCTAAAGCCGTCGTAAAAATGCGATTCGCGCTCGCGGTTAGTTACAGCCGGGGTAAGTCGGCCTTAAGTCCACCTAGCATTACCATCAGGGCGTTAGCAGAACTCCGGTTCTGCATTATTACAGGACCAGACGTTGGTCGACAATGGTGTCGTGTAGATGGCGCTGAAAGCGGCGATTGTCCCGAAATAATGAGCCACGGAACAATGGGTCACAGGTCTGCTGTGCATGGGAGCTACCGCGTCCAGAGATAGTGCTTGGGTCAGCAGGTTGGTGGCGGACTTGGTGGCCGAATTTAGCAGACTGGCAAAGCCGATTAAGTTACGCAAAGTTGGCTATGCGGGGTATTTGTCGTGACGTGTTGATATTTGATAAGTTACGTGGGAGAGGGTTAGGGACAATCGGCTAACTTTTGGCTTCCCTGCAACTTAATCCTTTTAAGATTTTAGACCTTGATTATAGGCTTATAGGTACCTGATACGTTCGCAGGCGATCGTATGTTGCTTAAAGCCGTTGTAAGGATTTTCTCGGATTTTTTCTCGAGCCATTTGCGAAAAGTGAACGGTTGAATATGCAATATACAGGGGATACGATAAGTAAATGTTTTGGAATTTATTTATTTCGTCTTTTATATAATCCGAACATCAGATATACCAACATTATCAAAAATTGAGACGTTCCCACAAAAGTAAATTTGAATACCAAATGATGCATATGCAAAACAAAACAGCAAAAATTACTGTGCACAGATAAGACGTGATGGTGACAGTGATTTTGTCACAAGAGATGTGAGATCTCTGTTCAATTTTGTTTCCATAGATTCCAAACCATGAAGTCTGCGGGACGCAAATCTAAGAGGTGATGGAGACATTCCCGGTTCGTCACCTACAAACAAAAAGTGCTTTGAAATGTATATAACCATATAACATTTTGTGACAAAAGAAAAACTGGAATAAGTGTAATTATTCGTTGAAACTCTCGTATTTTTCGCTGAATGTACATTTAATATTATAATATCTTATTTTAATCAAATAAAAAAAAAACAAGTGAAGCACAGATTTTATTTTGCAGAACAATATTGCTGTTACTATTGGTGTTAAATAAGACATAAAAATAGTCATCTCGGAAGCCGTTGGAAGTACTCATATTTTAAAATTATTTTTTGAATAAGTTTCAAATTTAAAGCGCGAACCTTAAATTGTGTATGGTAACAATTATAGCATGTATTTACAAAATATTCCAAAATCGACTACCAAAGGATTTAACCCCCATTAATGATCTTTAATTTGACGCATGACAGAAAATTATAGAACAACAATTAGAAAAGTTACAACATTTTGCTAATGCAGAACAAAGTAATGTTCTGTTGAAGCCATACCACATAAGTACAATATCGTTATTTAGGGGTTCTTCGCCTCAGTGCAAAACATTTTGCATTCATGAATAGGACTACCGCATCTAATTACCTATAATTGAGTATATGGTCGAAAGTTATATAATAATTTTTGAAAAATTTATAAACATGTTGTTATCACAGCCAACCAAAATATCAACTCCCTCCACTTGGTGTCATACATAATATCGTAATGTGGAAGCTTTTCAGCTTTTAAAGTAATCATTTAAAGTAAAATCCCAATTAATTACCTACAATTTGGCCTAAGAAAAAAGGATTTAAGCAGTTTTTGTAAAAGTTATAAACATTTTTCTGTTGTAGGGAAATGTAATTTGTACCGCAATACTCAAGTAAATAGTAGACAAAATTACTGTGCTTTAGGGGTTGTATGCCGCAAAGAAAATGTTTCAGCGTAAATAAATAAATACAACGATTAATTACCTACGAATTTGTCATATAAAGCAAACATAATATGTAACAACTTTTTTCCATTTCCTAAACATTTAATTTTTGTAAAAGTTATAACAATTTTTCTGTAGCGTTTTTCGTAGTATATCTGAAAGCTTGCATAGAAAGTATGTAAATGCAAATTATTGTGATTTAAAGGTTGTTTGCTACAGAACGGGAAATAGTTTGTATTCTTTTATACTGACAATATCTTAAAAACTATTAAAGATTGATAGATATAGGGAACCCTAATATTGACGGATAGGGAATAAGATTTCCTATGCAATGGCGTATTGGTATACAGGGTGTTCAACTTGAAAAAAAAAATAGTTTTTTACCTTTGAAGATTCAATTATTCTGTTGTAAATTTTGAACAGGCCTGTATAAGATATCATGATGAACTAAACATCGTCTTATTTGGTTTCCGGTGACCGGATGTGACAGTTTTACTTGAGACTATTTTAGCTGAAGAGGTCAGATCGAGTAAATCCTAGTTCCAAACTTTCAAGTTTCCAAAAATAGTAGAACATGAGAAGCTTTTAATGTACCAGTTCCGTGAGACACACTGTATATTTATTTTTATTCAAATTGCTCAAATTGGGTCCTATTGGCGATCCTGGACACCGAACACGGCCCTATTACTTAGTATGCCCTTTGTGTTTGCTCGATACCCGAGACTGGATTAATTAACCATAATGTTGCACGCTCGTCCACTTACAGAGGGCGCAATACGAGGAATCTGTTACCGACTGTCGTCGCGTGGAGTTAGCCTACATCTGACCCGGGTTTATTTGCTCCAAATGAATTTATTCCGACGGAATTTAATGTATTTTTAACCGGACCTGGAAGTATTTTCGCTCCCTTAAGGCCTGCAGCAATATGGCCCCGTATACGTGCGCTTGCCTCTAGAATAAATTGCGTTTCCTTTAGACCGAATGTATTTACTAAACAAGAGTTTGGAACGCGAACAGAAATTAAAACTGTTTATTAATGTGTAGAAGAAGTCCTAAATCACCAATAACCGGGGCTGTTTGCAAAATCAAACATGAAGAAATTTAGTTTTACATTCTTGTAAATAATATAAGCAAACGCAGACATGTATTTTTGTTGCATTTATCATATAGGTATTGTTGAAGGGGAACGGCATATGTTTTCTCTGAATACAAATTTATTCAAATTATTTTTACACTATGCAGTTTATCCCAAAATCCCGAAAGAAGTTCCACAATTTTGGAAGCAATCGAAAATTGCGTATTGTCAGCCAGAATTTGCGTTAAATGGACGCAATTTCTGTTTGGTACTACCCAGTTTTGCTTTAAAACT
Source organism: Melinopterus prodromus (assembly GCA_964023965.1). Taxonomy (NCBI): domain Eukaryota; kingdom Metazoa; phylum Arthropoda; class Insecta; order Coleoptera; family Scarabaeidae; genus Melinopterus; species Melinopterus prodromus. The sequence continues at coordinate 1,046,382 of OZ030398.1, read as the reverse complement.
TGTCCGTTATGTTATTTAAAAATATCTTGTCAATTGTTTTTGAATTATGACGTCATAAACACATCTTTAAAATTTTTAATGATAGCATACTAATTTTATAGCCGTATATAAGAAAATGTTTGAGAAAAAGACTTTTTGAGAAATTATGATAACTTTGACAGCTTTTGATTGCGATTCGAACGCAAATTGGCGTTTTCATTTTATTTATTTGCGGTGAATATGAATCCGGGCTTGAAAGTTCTATATCAGATAAGGTCATTCCGTTTTTGTTATTTTTTATGTTATGGAAGCGCGCACACCACAAGAATCGCGGTTATTGTTTCAAAGCATTTTTGTTAACGAACTTTCAGAATTTTGGATGAAAAGTTAACAAAGTTTAAGGGTTGGTATCAGTGGCGTAAATAGCAGGTGTGCGAGGTGTGCGGCGCACACGGGCCCACGAGCCAGGGGGGCCCATTGGAGCCGACCGGGTGTTTGGGAGGTCTCGCGAAAAATATGAGATCGTCGGCTTAAAGGTAAAGTCACTAACTAAAATCTAATAATTACGAAAACTTGACTTTAAGAAGGAATACCAGTAAATATAATAGGTTTGTTCGAGCAGCACCAAAATAAGTGCATAAAGCACTTATTCTTTTTCCTGCGCATGCCAAATGGGGGTTTTGCCCTGCAAAAGCCTGCATTGCGTATGCGTACAAGAATCCCCAATTGTTTTGACTGGTTTTGACGGCTGCTCGAACGAACCTATTGTAATTTTCCAGAGATTTAATGGATTTTAGAACACTTAGTCATCGCCACCTCGTATAAGATTCACATTTATGAGGATATGGCTACTATTAATTCCTGTTTCAATAAATTGTAAAAACTATACTTAGTGACTTTTACTTTTAAGTTGACGATATGTTGGCATTTCTCATAATTGTTCTAAAAATTAAATAAGAGCCCCTGTGAGCGCGGGATACGAATTCGGGCTAAGAAAAGAGATCTGAGCAGTTTCTGGGCCCCTGGTCTGCAATAAGATGCTAGCATATCGTAAATAAATGAAGTCGAGCATTTCTAAAAGTAGGTACGCAGGCCTCCACGGATACCAATCTAAACTCGATACCATATATTTATTGTTACATAAAGAACAAAAAGTATTAATAATAATACAATTTTATTAAGATCTAGAAACACAAACAATAAACTTTTAATTCTGACAATAGAGAAAATAACTTTCAAGACTGCTTTCCAAGCTATTTTGAAAAAAACAAAAAAAGGAACTTTTTAATTATGGTCATAACTTCTTTATTTGTGATCCCTTCAAAAAAGCGTTTTGACATTATAAAGGCACTTTTGCCTTACAAATTTTTCGCCAATGAATTAGTCAGAAACAAACGAAACTTTTGTTTTTCTTATAGACGCCATATTGGGTTTATACATGTTTGGATTCAGAATTTTTTTCTGAGTAATTTGGTATGCCAGTTGCCGTATTTACAACACAACAAGTCGACAGAACTGGAGTTTTTCTTTAATATCTGAAAATCGCATGGAGTCACAAAAACACATTTGAGTGATTCAGTATTTATGTGCCCATAATCAAGTTACAGTAAACTTTTGGAATGTATTTATTTGTACTACCTACACAACATAAAAAAGTAACAACATTTGAACAAACTAAATAATGTTTTCAAAAGTCTCGCCATGTTTCCGGAGGCATTTTTCACAGCATGTGACGTTACCGAGGGTTCTTCTGTCAATCAAATTGAAATGGGCGATGACAGTGTCACAATTCGGGCATTATGTGCAGTTGTCTTGTACGAGCCACATACCTTATCGTAAGGCCAACAGTATATCGTCCATTCTTTCTTCCACGTCTTCAGAGAGCAAGTTTGCCAATACATCTCTAAAGTTAGATTTTTGTTATAAAAAATTGGTCCGTTAATCGGTTGGCCACCGTTTATGGCGCGGTACAAAAAGGTTTTATTTTTTGCGGGCCCAGTGCGTTTCAGTTAAAAATACCGCAGTTAGAAAAATGTGTTTCATCGGACCATTATATTTTTTTATAAATTCTAGGTTTTCAGCAATTTTTTTCAACAAATGGTTACAGATGGGTAGATATCACATTATTTTACAAAACGTCTTCCATGGCACCATGCGATTTTCAGCAATTCTCGAAGTGTACAATTTTCAGTCTTCAGTTTTTAGTTTCTATTATCTTATTGTAATCAAAATATGGCATGTGGCATACCAAATTACTCACAAAGAAAAGATAAATCCAAACATGTATAAAACCAATATGGCGTCCATAAGAAAAACAATAGTTTCGACTGTTTCTGACGAATTCATTGACGAAAAAAATTGACAAAAAATTCAAAGTATTAAATAAAGTGGGGGCCCATTGTTTCTGTTCGCACACGGGCCCACTGACTCCTAGTTACGCCACTGGTTGGTATGGTTTGATATGGTCTGGTATAGTATGGTAGAGTTGGGTCGTTTGGCATCTGTGCTTTTTGATATACGATGACCTAAAAGATCATTTGTATTACCCTCATACTTTAGAGTCCTTCGATGTCGAGCTTTATTATGAAGTTAGTAATAGTTCGAGTAATATGTTGTGACAGCTCCGCTGGTTCAATGATGGCGGCTCCCAAGTGGATTTGTCTTGTGCGCATTAGAGCGTCAGTCTGCGTTGTTTGTCCGTCGAATCTTTGTGAGATGACATCTTAGTGGACAATGTCCTGTACGGAGACCAGTAATCAGTCGAAGGTCTGCTTTTTGAGATACTGTCTGCCCTTGTACTCGGAGAAGTTTATGGCAGAGTTAGCTTGTCTCATGCCAGGTGGTGTTTCCCAGTAAGCTCGTTTAGCTTTATCTTCCCAGTTTTGTACCATCTTCCTGATATGGCTCTTTGTGATACCGCTACAGGGTTCAGGTCCGTAAAAGGGAGTCTTAGATCCCTATCTTGCTAGGACGTCGGCTTGTTCGTTGCCTTCGATCCTTGAATGTCCTGGAACCCACATCAGTGAAAGCTTGTTTTCTTTTGGTAGTTCTTCCAGGGATAATTTGCAGTCCCAAAAAGTTTTCGTTTTGTTGGCTACACAGATAGAAAAGATTTCTTGTTTTAAAGAAATGTATTCGTTTGAATTTATTCTTTTGGGTCAAAACATATTTCTTTGTCGCCAACAATATTTACTTCATTGAATACTCTAGTTTATTTGCTTGCAGAGATTAATTTATTTGAAATATTTATTTAAGTGGAATAAATATATATGGATACAAACAAAAATTACTTTTCCTTTAAAGCAATATTTTTGTTTTGATTTAAAAAAACGTTTCTTTACACCAATGAAATATAATTTTGATTCAAACATATAAATTTTTATATAAGGAGAGATTTATTTCGCTTAAAGTAATATTTTGTCGTTGGCTTAAAAATAGGTTTACTTCCGCCAAAGAAATCATATTTTGATTAAAATAAATATATTTGTACACAAGAAGAGATTTATTTCCTTTAAAGTATATTTTTGTTTTGGCTTTAAAATAGGTTTACTTCCACCAAAGAAATCATATTTTTATTCAAATAAATATATTTTTAACGTCATCCAACTGTATTGTTAGGTGGCGTTTCGTACATATCGAGAGTATAAAGCCGCGTGATCGACAGTATAGAACTTATAGAGTACAGTGCCTGCAGGTTCAAGTTGCGATTCCAAATCAGAGTACACTTTACTAACTTAACCTTGACTATATGTTGGGTTGGGAAGACCAAGCACTGGTCGAGGATGTGCGACATCCCAAAAAGGAGGCGACACATGGCGAGTCTTCCGAAAAATTCTTGTCTATTAATTCCTTCAACAAATTAATAATTTTAAGCATTTTAACTCGACCAACAATTTTGTTAATTTAAAAAAATGTAATTCTTTCACTCAACACAATCATAATTATTTGAAGTAAATAAATCTCATTTCTTATAATACACAAATTGCAAACTTTAACTGGAAACATAAGTTGTTTGACACAAATCAACGTTCTTTCTACCAAACAAATATTTCAAATAAATGCGTTTTTATCCGCAAATAAATATTTCTTTGCCCCTATTGAAACAACAAATTTCTTTGAGTCAATGCATATTTATTCGAATTAAACAAAAATTTCTCTCTGCGTGTATTGATTGCAGCGCTTTCAATGTCGCCTGACTAGTAGTTTAAGGACTGCCTTTTGTTATCTCTAGGAGATTTGTGCAGCTGGAAATGTTGCTAAAACCACGTTTCTTTATATTTTGTCTTCTCTTCTTCTATAATATTATCCAGAATGCACTTTTATGTTCCATTTACATGTTAGCGGAGGTATTAATATTTTTCATTCTCAACTGGGTTTCTCTCAAAAAAATGTCTACCATCCACAATGAAAAGCTCTATCAGAATCACAAAGAAAAATATAGCCATTACATTAAACGTTTCTTTTTTTTATTTATATTATAATATTTTTCGTAATAATGTTGACTCTACCTCCCCCATCATCTCCAGCATTCTTGTGGGACTACTCTGGCACACCTACTAATAACCCAAAATCGATCTGCAAGTCGCTTGGTTATAATCCGTTTCTGATGAGTTTGGTACGTGTCGATTCCGATTTTCGCGTTTGATATCCGACACACGGTCTTCGAAGTTGAATCTTCGGTGCATCGGTTGAATTTTGGCCTAATCGTCGCGGCCATTTCCTGCAAGTTCGCTCGCAAGACGCTGCCGAGGCCCTAAACTCGTGACTCTGATGCATAACGAGCGTGGAAAGGTCTTATGCGCCAGATAATCGATAATCTCGGGGATGATCGAAGGCCTTCCTAGGAGAACCAGGACCTCGTAGAAATTGATATGCTAATGGGAGCGGAGCCGGACGCCTCCACTAGGTGTTAAGAACGGAAACTGGTCCCATAATTCTTTACGAGGAAATTTCGCCTAGATTGCGCCCAAGGAAAGGAGATGGTCGTGATTTTGGCCTTCCCGGAAAATATCACTTCGAAGTTATAGCGTGGAAGTTATAATATGGTAGAAAGTGCTTGAATTACGGTGTACGTGATATTTGTGCATTGGTATTGGTACTATCCCGTCACATTTCTCATATTGGATAAAACTTGTATGGATGGACAGTTCATGAAGGACTTGTCAAATGCACTCTGGAAGAACACGACAAAGAAACTGGTCAAAACTTTGGTAGTGTATGTAATTCATGCATTATATTATAGGATTGGTTATATGATTGATAATTTTCCTTAGCCTTTTCTCCCTTTCCCTTTAGTTGTTTTCTCTTCATGATATCGTTACGCATGTGGCTTTGCTTGGTTCTCCTCCACCGGTCTTGATATAAAATGCATGTGTACCTACGCACAACTAGAATTGTAGGTAAACACGGGTAACTACATAGATGTTTCAAAGTTCACCTTTCTGGGACAAGGCGGTAACACATAACAGGCTTCCATGAAAATTAAATTGAGCGAGTCACGTGGAGTTCAAAGTTAGTTGTAGTTAAACTTAATTTCAGCATTATGCAATTTTGGTGCTTAGTTTCTGTTGGCAGTGTAGGTAAATTCAATCATGTACTGACATACAAATCTTATGGAACACCCTGCGTAAGCAAACCTAGTTTCTTCCAAACAATATTTTTAACCGATTTCCTTTCGAAGGTAGAACCAATTTTCCTGTAGCGAAATACGGGGTCGTAAACAAAATTCCGAAGCAATCGAATGCCAAATAGATATTGCAGATTTGAATACAGAGAATTCGCTCGTTTTCTATGAGGATACATGAGCTCGGACCGACCCCATCGCTGAAATCAGGCGTCTATAGAAACCACAGCCGGCTACACGGAGGCGCCTGCTGAAAATGTAAACACGAATCGGATTGAGGCCATAGAAAAACTTGCAAATCGTAACCAGATATCAGCTCTAGGTATTGGACGTTCGATAAGGGGCTTGCTCCAACGCAAGAATATAATCACTAAGGCCTCGTATTATAAACGATGTATAAGTACTTTTATATACAGTGTGTCCCCGGATCCAGTTACATAAAGGAAAATAAAACTATTATCTAACATTCTCCGTAAATGAGCATCATGTCTACTCGCTACTTATGAAATTTGCCATTTTGATCACACAAAATAACAAAATCCAACACGGACAACTAGGAACGACGCAAACACGGGACGTCACACGGCTCGCATAGCTGATCCCGGAGTAAGTAGGTCAACTATTACTAGTCTCCCAAAAATGTTAAGCGTTAAATTTTGCATTTTTGATAAATATTTATGAAAAACTGGTGCCAAATCAAGACAAATGGAATTTTTTAAGCCAATCATCAAGATGTCATGGTCAACGATCTAATAAACAATCTAACAAATCTTAGTAAACATAGAAACAAATAATTCTTCGATTTACGTAGGGGGACTCTGTACCTCGATCTGAGGTAGAGTTGGGAAATTTCGTTACTTGTGAGTACTCATATGTAATCGTTACTTTTGGGTGTAGTAATCGCTACTTTGTAATCGTTACATTGTAATCATTAGGATACATCAACTGTAGGTTTATTATAATTTTCTGAATACTTTCTTGCTTTTAATATTAAATTTTTATATATTTTTATTGACAAACTTAAAAAGTAATATGTAAGTAAATAAAAAATAAATTTTTTTATGTTTTTTGAAAATTTTGTGTTTGTAAAACTGTACTCAGCTATATACTAATATTCGGCGGATACAAATTAAAACATAAGTATATTATAAGATTTATTTTGCAAATACTGCCTATATTATAAGGTACGTAATATCAAGGAATACAGTATACGTGTACTTTTTCATATAACTGTCTGTATCAACACGCCGCCCATTGGGCCCGATCAACTTCATCCACACTGTTTATTTATTTCATTTCAATCAAAATGTTGTTATATATCACAATATGACATCCTAATTAACATATGCCTAATTGACAACTTAATTAAATTACTTTTATCTACTACGAACACTAAGAACAAGAAAGGTAATCATAAATCAGTTACAATATACATATCTCGTTACTACCCGATAAGTCCCGATTGTGTATCGACCCATGCACCGAAGCCTATAGTAACTACATTGGGATTGCACTTGAGTTACGATAGTCTTCGTTGCATAGTAGTCGTTACTACCCGCTAAGCGCTAATGATTACCAGTAACGAAATACCAACTCGTATCTCGGTAATCGTTACTACCCGATAAGCTATTAATGATTACTTTGTAACGAAATACGAAATCTTACGTATACGGAACCGTACGTGAGTAATCGTTACTACTTTTTTAATATTAAATCAATTCATTGGAACTTAGTTGTGACATAACATTTAAAACAGTCTGTAATTTTTTTTTGTTGTTAAGGTGGAAAGTTATATTAGTGTATAAATGTAACTAACATACCATCATACAAAATACCCGTTAAAGTAAAAGTAACGATTACTTTAGAAATTAAGTAATCTGTACTTCGTGTATTATAAAGTAACGATTACGAAGTAACGACTACTCCATTACCCGCCCAACACTAATCTGTGGACATTCTGTATAATAATGGCTTGCAGATGTCCTTGCATGTACCAAAAACTCACCGAAATCGAAAATTGAATATAACCCGTGTACCTTTATCGTCAATTCAATACTCGTAAAGTTTAATTTGCATAAAATGAACTGAAGCCAAGCCTCCGGTACAGTTGGGCAGTTGAATTCCAGTGGCGTATCCGGTTACCGGGTTCAGCGGGGGGTCGTTTCCGCGGGTCCTGAAGGACAGGGAGGGGCACGCGGGGGTAATAAAGTCCGATTTGCATAATGCGGCCGATAGCGATCCGGCGCACCGAAACGGCATAATCATGTATCGAAAAGTAATTTAAGGGCATTAAGTGAACTACAAATTGCAATTAGCACTCGCCCCGGGACCTGACACAAACGGGATCGCGTGTCCCACTCTCGTATATACCCATAGAACCGTTGCTCTAACATTTAGCCATCCAAGGTCTACGACGTATATGAAAATATCGAACGTACGTAAAATACGCTGTCATATGCCTTCCATCATTGGTACTTTCTGCACAAGCATAGTCACATTTGCCGGATTTTCATGGTTTCTCGTCTTTGAACGCTTGTGTGCTTTACTGAACCAGCACTTTCGCATTTTGCGACTATTCTTTTCACAGTGGATGAATTTTGAACGTTATTTATACCGAAAATTGGACGCAATTGACGAATTGTAGTAACCAAACTTTCACCATTTTGATAGTGTGATTTAACAATAAGGAGACGTTGTTGTCTCGTGCAGCGCTTCATGTTTGCTAACTTCCATCTGTCCCCTGTCGATATGTCTCACTCTTTGCCCTATCGAATCATCACAGCCAAAACGGCGAGCAATTCAAATCTTACGCTTCTATTGAGAAACCATTTAGTTCGCCACGTAAGTTTTTGCTCGACTCATCTTGGAAGTTAGTGATGCGTTTTTTGTCTTTGTCCAACTGAGGTCGAGGATCTCTTGAATGATCCTCCGATTCCCCGGTTCTGTGCCCTGGGTGAATCGTTCGCAAATTTTGAGCGCGTCACTCCAGAAAGGACTCATTAAAAATTGCTGAAAGCGATGGACGCTATTGACGCCGTCGCATCTTTGCAGCGCAAGCCTATTTTTAAAGTGGATTCGTCTCGGCGTTTGCCTCTGCAGACGGGAAGGCGACGCTCAATTGTCAAACGACCCTTTTTTTTGTACGCTTCCGAGTGGATAATGGCTATAAGAACTATAAAAATTATCGTTAAGTTTTCATTAAGGGAATTTGTTTTAGTGTTACTTACGCGTTGGTATATTCGTTTTATCGGTAGGGATAATATTCTAAAAACGAATCTTCTTCGATTCTTCTTCCGGTTTTCCGGAAATGACGTCATGTTTTACATTGTAAACTGCAGGCTATACTTTGTCAGTGGTATTTTCAATCGTGATGATTTTCTGAACCGATAATGTAATGATTAGTAATGTGTACCTCGATTAGACCGACAGGCGCCAGATCAATAATTCAACAAATAATAGATTGTACTTGCGAGCTGATTGGCTGGTGTTCGATCTGCGATATTTATTCGTAACTTATGGTGATTTAAAGATCCCAAACATCGTCTGGCTCCATAAGTCGATTTTTTTTGTAAATGAAAGTAGGTGTGAGATGCAAATGACAAATAAAATTTATAGTGCTAACTAGCTTCGTTAAACTGAGCAGTGACTAGGGGCTTTATAAAAAATAAGAACTTTATTATAAATTTATTAAAAACTAGAAATAATACAAATAAACATAAAACTATCCATGCTGTTAACAACAAACTCTCATAAAGTCGACAACGAACACAGGATTATGCTGAGCAAGTTATAATATGTTTTCATGTATATTTGTTTTTCCTAGCCCCTTATGTTACAAAGTAAAAAATTGTCCCTTCCCGAAAAACGACAGGCATACATCAAGTATATCAAAAAAATTTAAATTTTTAGTCTATTATAGCTCTCCAAATTTCATTCGTCTGGTTCCACAAATAATAGTGGATCACCCGGTATAATAGTGCATTTTAATACCGTTAATCGAAATCAGTTTGGCCTGGTCCATACCAGATTGACCTAAAGTATGCGTTTACAAATCAGGTTAAACTAGTTTGGCCTAGGTTAAACTAGTTCAACCTAACGCTCTTCGGCAGAACTAGTTTAACCTAGCTTGAACTGATTCTACCTGAAAACGGGTTTTGCCGGTAACATATATAAGAAGAGATTTATTTCTTTTAAAGTAATATTGCTGCTTTAGCTTTAAAATAGGTTTACTTCCGCCAAAGAAATCTTATTTTGATTAAAATAAATATATTTTTAGTGTGAATACCTCATCCAACTGTATTGTTAGCTGGCGCTGTAAACTCTTTCCTCGCAGTTCAGCCACATCTTCAGTATAAATTGTAGCCTTGTAAAAATGCCGTGTGATCGGCAGTGGAGAGCACAGTGCATGCAGGTTCAAGTTCGGATTCCGAATTTGCTTATACTTTGCTAACCTAACCATGACTATACAGTGAGCTCGTAAAGTATGGAAACATGACAGATCCCTGAAGAACGGTTTCCTATTTTAAAAAATCCTCGAACATGTCGTTTTATATCTATCAAAATTTAATTTTTACCTTTTATTGTTTTAACATATGACGTCATCGGCATTTTAAAAAAATTACAATCTTATATTCTGAAAGTTATGAAATAAAAGTGACAAAATCTCCGGAACGGCTCGACCGAATTTAACGAAATTTTTGATTTAAGTATTTTGCGACCATATGAAGTCACTGGCGTTATTATCGTTGATGTAACGTTTACAGTTTCCGAGATATAACATCAAACTTTTGAATTTGAATTAGAACATCCTGTATATTTTCACATTTTCTGTTACAGTCTTCCATTGTTTATTCATTCTATGTTACTATGCCTGTTATCGCATTATATCAAAAACATCTAGAAATTAACAAAAACCTTTATTACTTAGGTCTAAAAATTACCAAAGAAAAAAATGATAACAAAAAATTACAACAAAAAATAAACCGATCAAATTTAAAACAATGTGTTCTTGTCAATGGTTGAGCATCCCTGTAATAATGTTTAGTTATCAATTTTTTCTTTGTCTATATTTAGACCTAAGTAATAAGGGTTTTTGTTAATTTGTAGATGTTTTTGATATAATAATGAAGACTGTAACAGAAAATGTCAAAATATATAGGGTGTTCTATTTCAAATACAAAAGTTTGAGGTTACTTAGAAACTGTAAACTGTGCATCAACGATAATAACGCCAGTCGGTTCACATGGTTGCAAAATACTTAATTCCAAAATTTCGTTAAATAAGGCCATACAAATTTATGCTTCCATAAAGACAATTAAAAGATCTGTCAAAGGCATTAAAAAATTAATTCTTTCTTTACACAATCATAATACCCGAAATAATTCCCATAATACAAGAAAAACTCACGTTGCTAGTATCCTAAATGGTGATTTTCTTGTAAAATTGAATACGTGTAGCAATTTTTGGCGCGGTATATATACATCGGCGAAATAAAATCGGTGTTTGTCGGGTAGAATTGTTAACCAAATGGACGTAGAGAATCGGAGGTAGCGATGGAACCGACCGTATTAAAGTTTTACAATGGGCATGGGAACGTGACCGCACTGCTTTCAGACCGTGGCTTTTACCTTTGGAGCACGACTGCGATGTTATGCTTTTGTGCGAGAATGCGCTCGTGTCGCAAGCAAATACTGCACGAACCGGCTAATGAGGTGCGGATTTTGCACTTTCGTTTTTCAAAAGGTTAAAAACGCCTATTCCCATGGGTATTTATTATCGTTTCTTTTCGATTTTACTTCTGCGAAAGTTTGTAATGACCCTATACGGGGAAAATGCACGGTAAACATCGCTACGATTTAAGCAGACTGTAAATGTTGGCGTTTGTTTAACAGTTTACGTTACGTCACGCTGTGATAAATGATAAATGGCGTATGGGGGCAATCTTTCGCAGCGTCCTTGAAATAAATCAGAGGATGTTTTTGTCACTGCGTATTACACGTACGTATTTTATGCTTTTCTGAAAATTTTCCTGAAAAAATAATAGTATTAAGTTATAATTTAGAATAAGTATTTATACACGCTACAGTGAGACAGCTAAAGTTAAACAGTTTTATGAATTACTATGTGTTGCACGTACTGTATTTTCGCGCTCTGAAATGAGCTGAAATTCTAGCGTGACATTTCTCTGCGAGTAAAATATATAGTATATCTCTCAATCTGATAGCGACATGACATGGAATATGAATCTTTCTAGTTACATTTGAATTTTTACTGTGCGCTTTGACGATGTGTGTTATGTAGGATTTGATAAATCTGGATTTATACTAGCTGTATCAAAAGAATATTTAATGCAATAATAGATTTTTTTGATCCTGTGCTATCCACTGAATTAAAAATAAAAATATTCGCGGAGTGGCTTTTCAATATTTTTCAAATACACTCCGGTATTTTAACTTTTATTCCGGAACACGGTTATTTAATTTTGCGCCGATGATTAAAGCTTTTAATCTAAATTGAAGTTTGATTTATATAGTTATTGATTTGTTTTTATATGTGGAATTAAATATAACAACCGGAATAACAATACAACTGCATTGATTTACTGTATTTCTCTACATAGATATCTAATATTGAATTATAATTGTATACACAACAATTCGAACACAATTAAAAATATCAAAAAGAAATTAACTGATAAAAACGGTGGTTTGTTTGTTATGAATAAAACATCATATTGACAAAACTTTGCAATTTTTAAATGAAATCATACAACTTTACAAAAATCCTTTTATTGATATTGTAGCAAAAACACAACTTGTTATAAATCGATGTAAGAGCACTTTGACGAGTTTACACCATACCATAGAATATACACATATTTTGCATAGAGCAATATTAACTCAAAGTTGAAAAAAGTTTTGCGTAACTTAAATTATTTAATTTAACTATTTAACTAGATACAACTTACACAATTGGAAAGACTATTTTCTTGGTATGCATAATATGGTGTGATACAGAGCGTTCTATTAAAAAATACATAATTTTCGCCTAAGTGCTAACATCAGAAGTGGGATATACCTAAACTATAAACTCTCCAGTACTCCAATAAACCGAAATGATCCGCGTATACCGACTCAAGTTTAGGATAGTTGGCGGTTCGCTAATTGTGTATGTATGATGAAGGCTTCCTTCTTGGTTGCCTGAGAGGTATTAGCATTATCTTCAGTTAAATTTACGGTAGGCTTAAGACAATGGATTAGCCGCACGCATCGCTGGGGCTTGACAAAAGCCCACACACAATAACTACCTAGTAGATTCGCTGTTTGTAGCCACTTCCTTACACTTAACCTGGGGGCGCTTCAGTATCCGTTCGTTCCTCTCGGTTATCACCGTTTTGGGGGTAGATTAAATTGAAATGCGAAATTGATATACAGCGACGGGGGATGCCCCACTTAAGGGATGGTTTTAGTTAATATTATTAGAGCGTTCGGCGCCCGCGGTACCGGTTTTCGTTCGCGCACGTATGATCGCGTCGGTGCGGAATTTAGAAATGCGTGCGGAAGGGTAAATCCTGCTGTTGTAATTAAGCGGCATTAAACGGTGCGTTTTCTGTTGCGGGCGTTTCCCGAAATTATTTATCGCCTCGCATAGAGTAAACGGATGGTATTAATTTCCTTATGGTGGAATTGGCCCGAAACAGACACTTTACCCTGGGGATTACCGGTTCCTTGCTCAAATTATTGCAAGATTTAACATACTAAAGCCGGCACTTAACTTTAACACTTCGCCGGGACAGCAAACCCACCGTTTAGTTGCATTATTTATTGGGTGAATTGTTTTGTTTGGTTTCTGCTACATATCAACTCGTTTGGAGTTTTCAAATAGTGTTTTTTACACTCAGCATACTTTGTAAAAGAGCAAGTTTTGTGTTGAAACTACGTATTATTTGGTATTCAAAGATACGTTTATGGGATCATCCCAATTGTTGGTAATTTTGGTATCTCTGATGTTTATATTATGTATATATAGAGATGAAATATATAAGAAAAAGGGAAACAAAAAGAAGTAAACAATAATACATACAGCCGTCTTCCACTTTTTTCGTCGTTGTCAACGCAACGACGAAAAAAGTGGAGCATGTTATCAACACATTTTGTGTTGATAAAAATTTGTCTCAGATAATAATGTCGCAGATATAATGATGTAGTTTATAGTTGACACATTTTAATGTGTTGTCAATTTAATTTTGTTTTTGTAAATACGTAACAAATAGGCGCCAGATTATAGCCAAGTTGAAAAGTTAGATAACCTAATAACCTACTTTATATACAATATACAGGGTGTCCCACTTTTTCCCCGTAAATCTTTTTTTCCAGATAGCGAATGTCACACTGAGCAAAATTGCCTATTACTAATTAACTTCCACGTAAAATTGTCGAACCAGTAACGACATAAACACGGGGATTAACACTGCTCGCTCAGCTGATCGTGGAATGAGTAGGTCAACCACTACTAGTCGGTACAATAAGTATTGTACTAATTTCGTAAACACCCTGTACTTTTTGCTATTCTGTCAACCGGACATTCCATTTCGGATATCAATATCGCAGCTATCGTATATGCGACAGGATCATCTCTTTCTCCGTGTCAATAGAACCGGAAACCCCCCCCCCCCCCCTGCAGTGGCGTACATTTCCAACTCCCCCACCCTTAAACACATAGGCAATACAACAGAGTGTGCTCTCTCCTTGTACCGTTCGTATCAAGGTGTTGATATCCACTATATTATTCATGCGTGTTCCGTACTCGTTCTAATGACGTACTCTTTTGTTTTCCAGGTAAGCATTCCAGTCGAGCGAACGCCGCGCCACCTACAGCGCAGATAGCGCATCAGGAAACTCTGCCCTCCTAAGCTCCGTTGCCCGCGAAGGCATTAACGGTAATGTGATTCCATTGTACCGAATGTAGGGGTAATTATGCCCCGGTAACCACTTGAAATTTTCAAGGGGTCTGTCGACGCTGTAATATAAAATAACCAGCGCAGCTAAGCGCGCTCTATTAGCCGAACTTGGTGTCTGGCGATTTGCCTATAAACGATCTTCTGGTGCCAAAAGCGCAGTAGGTTTTTGCTAACGTCAGCGGTATATAAAAATTAGATGCGCCATACAGGATGATCATAGCTTGCAGTAGTTTATTAACATTTTCAAATGGCCTTTTCTTCTGATTTTTAAACGGAACACCCAGTATATTATTTGCAAATTGAAATGAGCCTTAAGTTCTTTTTGATTAATATTTAATTTACCTATATCTATTTTTTGTAGTTTTTGTGTCATTTGCAACTTAAAGACGACACATTGTATTGGGTACCTTGATGTAAAATATTTAAAATGTTATAGAAGAGGACCTTTAAATCTTATTTAACTAAATTTATTCGTACACAAAGCATTCCAAATATTATAAGTATGTTTTGCCATTTTAGCTAACGACAACAACTTTTACTTGTAAAGACAAACAGATAACGCTAAATCTTCACTTGATGACCTTGGAGAACAGATTTGCATTTAGTACAAAAAACAATCAAGAATATCGAATAACTGTCATTGTTAATTGATTTAGCAGATGTCAACAAGTTTCCACGGTATGTAACCTAAAACTAAAGGGTTTTAGGTTTCCTTTAGTAGTAATTTGATGTATTTTCCCCCGTGTTCGTTTGCCATACTATTGCAAAAATGGCGGTCTATACTTATATATTAATATGTTGATAACGGTAATACTGTATAATTATAAAACTTGTTAAATAGGTTCGAAATTCCCTCTTCCATCGGCACTTAAAGACTTTTTATCAAACTACCAAATACCTTGTATAGAGAGCAATGTTAAAGTTAGTACGTGCATTACATTTTTGTTAAATTGCAAAAAAATTGTAAAATCACCAAAAATAGTATAGCATACTAGATATAAAATGAAGAGAAGTAAATTCTTACAGAGAACATATATGAGTAACTATTCATGTCCATCTAAAAGTTTTTCAAATCCTTAACAGGTTACAGTAGCTTGAAATATTAACAAAATAAAGAGAAATAAACAATAAATTACGTACCCAACAATGCGAAGACGTTCAAAAACACCGATAAAATCAATAAAAGTGAATTAGTTTATGTTAAAAATTCAAAATATCACAAATAAACTAATTAGACAATGATGGAATACACAAAATCAAAATTCAAAGTCAAAATTCTGAGTAAAAAGTTGCATATCGACTTATCGGGATTTTCAAGTCCTAAAGAAGTTAAAGCCGTTTAAAATAAGGTATTGCTATTATTTAAAACACCTGAAACTTTTTAAGGAATAAGGAAAACATATAAGTCGATATGAAACTTTTTGCTCAGCGTGGCATTTACTATCTGCGGGGAAAAAAGTAACACATCCTGTATATATTTCGAGAAAAACACCAAGAAAAGTCGACTGATAAAACAAACATTTCATCGAAAAACCCAAGGCAGATATTTGAGCAGAAAATTGGGCGCGACTAATTAAAATTTACCTGCAAACTCGGCAGGCAGCTAGCTGCCTTCTTGACGCTTCGCACGTTGGTACCGCGCCAAAGGCGATCATTAAATAATAAAGTTTTGCGAAGGTCTCTCACGCGGGGTCCAATATGTCTGGCAGCGCCCCCTGTCGGAAGTCGTTTTCCGTCTAGGTAGACTTTTAGAATTTAAATACAAACTCCGTTCTCGGCGAATATTTACGTCGAATTTCATTTCGGCGGCGTTGCCAGACTGTTCGCGTCCTGGCTTATTTACTTGTTTACCAGTAATCCTGGCAAACTTTACGACTAAAGCGACCTCTACGCAAGCTACTAGCAACTAGAAACTACATTTTATACAATAAGCTCGAAACTTTTAGTCGTCCTTATTTCTTTCGTATGTTTGTTTTGTTTGTCTATTCAGATTGATGCAACAATACCAAAATTAACGACGAAACGAAAAGGAATTTTATATAGATAAGTTGGCTTAAATCGTCTTATATTCCTCGTTAGAACCTGTGGGTAAACCGTGATCGTAAAATTTTGAGTTTTCTGTATTCTCCGGCACCTCCACCATAGTGGTAAATCATTATTTACGCGTTGTTAGACACGTATAATGGCTGCGAGCCATGAATCATGAATACCTTGATTAATTCGCTACAATTTGACGTATTGTAGAAGGTAATGCGACGATTTTTGTGCAAGGTACATTCAAAATTCTGTGGGGCAACATCAAGAGTTGGGGGGTTAAAAAATCTCTCGTACGATCTGTCACCTACGCTCGGCATTCCTAATCGAAAAACCGTCATACACAGCAGACAAATGGTCTATATTTACCCTACTGTCGCTTGGAGACGTGAAATTGGGTCCCATATCCTGCGCATTTCCTAGAGGTACAATAGTCATCCACGTGGTACTATTTCCCACCGGAAATACAATGGAATTCGTTTAGCTTTCTCCAACTTTATTTGCCGAAAACATTTTTTTTTTTCATGTAGTTTCGCGAAAAGAAAAAACAGTATTAAACACAACTTTATAAATAAAATGACATATCGCCGATGGGTATATTTGAGGTAAAAATATGCGGAGGTTATTCATCTCCATAACGCGTCGTAAAAGATACATTTTTCAATTTACCCTCCCCTTCCGTTATCCGGAAAATCGCCCCTTATAAAAAATCGGCGCTATTTTTCAAAGTGCACCTTCTTCGCCAGTCTGAGCCTATATATTATTTAGATCGTCGCTCACACAGCGCAACCCTTGCCCATTTTTCTTTACAGAAAGCTCGACTCGTTTTGAAAGACTTTTCTTGATTTGAATTACAAATATTTCGCTCGTTTTGCTGGACGTCCAGAATATAGTTTCCAACAAATGATCTGTTATTATATTCATCTTTGATATACAGCAAAAATCAACAAGAAGGTATGAAAATCACATTCAGTTTACTTCCGTGATACCTATTAGCATTATAAAGGCTGTCTCAATAACGGTGCCAGATTTGAATTTGTATGGAATAATACATCAAGTAAGAATTCAAGCCAAAATAGCAATCAATTCAAATCGTGCGCTCTTACTTCCGGCACCCTTTACTTCCGAAACAATGTCTGAGCATAATGGTATGCATGTCGGGTAAGCAACAATGTACTCTTAAGTAGTAATTAACATGCCAGGAAACAGATTGCTCTTGATTTCATTAATTGGGGGGTGCTGAGAACCGCTGCTGAGATTTTGTCAGTGTCACGTCCGCAGCAAACACTCTACGTGATGTATGCAATTCGCACTACAACGCCCCCTACCCCTCCGCACCGGAACTAAACTAGTTCCGAACTTTCGGGGTGCTATTTATAATTGTACGATAAGTCGCACACTTAGAGGGAAATTAGTGCTGATAACGGAAGTTTGTGTTTTGGGGGGATGACGTATACAATTTGGAATTGCCATGGATATCCCTAATTGTATCAACCCTTGATAAATATATTTTCCTGACGGTTTTAGAAGATATTTGAAGTTTAATATGTTCCTGGTGAATCTCGCAAACCGCGTCAGTTAAAAAATAATTACGAACAGCTTTGTGATGAAATTTTGACTGCGTAAAGCTCTTCGAGCAGACTTACGGACTTCTCTCAATTAATTAATCACAGGCAGACGTCGTAATTAAACCAAAACACGACAAAGGGGGTCAAATTAACCGGCTTCCCGCAGCAGAAAAAGTGAAACAATTAAACGACGTTTTCGGTGGCGCGGGCGGCCGTATTCTTTTCTTGGTTGTCGGGGTTGATGTCGACCGGCGCTGCCTTAAAAACAAAAACAGACGCGACGAAATTATCCCCTGAAGGGGAAAACCAACCTCAAAGCAGAACGCTTATTATTCCACCACGGTATAACAGTGCCAATTTTTGTTTGAATGCCTCCAGTAAACTCGTGGTTTTCCGTCCGATTCTTCTGGAAATATTTGGTTAAAAATTGTTTTATGTTCATATAATGAAATATACGTATTAACGCTATCTTAATAAAATTAACAAAGTAAAATTGAGTCCGACCGTGTTCAGTGCAAAAAAATCGTCAACAGGCTACCCCAGCCGGCAAAACATCGGTCTCGCTCCACGTTTTTCGCTTACAGTAACATAAACACGTCCCAGTAATTCTATGTGGTGGTCATTTTTCGTTGCGCGTTATGTTTTTCCGTTTGAGAGCCTACTTCAAACGCAGATATTTGTTTTTTTTTTCTGAAGAGGTGGTTGGTTGCCAGTGGCTTGGCTAGGGGGCGGTCGGCAACGGTGAGGGTGGAAACAGAAACACTGGCCCATAAAGGCCTGGAACGTCCTCATAAGCGAATATTTCATCTCGTTGGTTTCAGCAAGCGGCCGTTTTGAAAGCATTAAACGCGTCGGTAATTTATAAACTGCCTTTTCGAGCCGTCCGCTCCGACAAATGAAGAGCCCTCCAGCATCTACCCGTTCGAAATTTATGTTTTTTTTTGCGGAGCAAAAATGAGCAAAATTTTTTTTCGGTGTTACGGGAATTTTCTTGTTTTGGGTGGGGGCGGCTTCTCAAGTTAAGAAGATGACATAAATTATTCAGAACCTGCGATTTTTTTAGACAAAGAATCGCTTTTGTTTAATTACAGATTTCCAATTAAGGAACAATAGGATTGATGACTTAATTACAGGTTACCGCGCAAGTTAGCCAATTTCCCGTCGCGAAATAAAGTGAGATTCCTCTTCTTTTCAAATTACGGCAATTATTTTTATTATACCTACACAGACTGATCTATGTACTTATAAAAGGTCAGAGTTGGATTTAATTTATCTTATTCAGTAACATTTAGTTTTAGTGGTAAGGAAACCTGTAATACAAATCCAAATTAAGGGGAGGTTCTCATGTTTCATATTTCAATGAATTCATATAGAAAATGACTTTTAAAAAGTTAAATTGTTGCCAATTATATCTTAAATTGCTCATAGTATATCACTGTACGAAGTGAGTTGCAAGTTTTTGGTGACGTCTCTCACATATATGTTGAATTCTTTGTCAAAAAAGATATATGAAATAAAAAAGGAGTATTAAAATTTATATTTTAACTTATAAGTGCTGATGTCTTCGTCTATTCTTAATTCTAAATGTAAAGTAAGCTTGTAATATAAATGGAAATAAATACTTATCAGTTATATTCGTAGCAAATAAAACTTTCGAATACACATTTTAACAATGTGTTTATTGTGCAATAATTCTGCTTTTTAAATCGGTTATTTTCCATAACAGTATTATAATATTTCAGTCATAAATTGTTAAAATATTAATAGGTAATACTATACTTGACGTGCTATTATAACAAATTTCACACAATATACTGTTTAGCCACTTCTGTCTCTCAGAGTAATCAATACTAACGTTATTATTGTTATTACTATTATTACCGCTTTTGGCATGCTCGAGTTTCGAAATGGGAAAAGTTTTCCGTAATTTCCGCTTGTATAAAGTGACGTAAAACATTTCAATAACAATTATGCCGATTGTCTCGGATAATTTCCGGGTCAGAGATTACGCCGTTACGGAAAAGTTGGAGTATTCTGTCGATTAAAGTTTCCCGGGTGTGCCATTGCGATGAAACAAAAGAGGAAAGCAGAAACAAAAATACGTCGTACATGTCAATGTTACGAGAACAGTAGTTGGCAACATTCGATTCTCGCGATGTGCGTCGGGATAGCGGAAAAACTCTTTTATCTTCCGCCTCGAAGGACATTTCAATTATTCCATGTTGGATAAGCGACCTCTTTTGTCACCCTTTCGCCGACGAAATTGCTTCCTTTACCTTTTTAAAACAACAATGTATCGCACCTTCCAACAATAGAAATAAGTTTTAACATACAACAGATAAACTCAAAGCGTATTTGTTTATTACGTGCATTTTGAACATTTTTAGAACAAAAACTGACTTTTCAATGACTCGGTTATAAAAATGGAGCGATAGAACAGAGCTTAAAAATAAATTTGAATCCTTAGACGTTATGTGACGGGTGTGACAAGTAGAAAAATGTTGTGATTTAGATTTTATTCTATATACTAAATCTAAAAATTAACCTGATTTTTGTAGAGCTTAATTTTGAAATTGTATTTAGAAAAATGTTTTTTTGAATATTGTTATTTTATATCAAATATTTTGTCTATTAATGACTGTTAAATACTAAATATTTGCAGATTTAGTGCAGAAATTGTTGTTAGATAATAACTAAAACCAATAACATTTGCAAATGGCATTTTTGAGTTTTTTAAATAGAACATCCAATGTGCCTTAAGTTCATTTAAATTTATTGTTCAGTATGTCCTATATCTATTTTGACTAGTGTTTGTGACATTTCAAATTTATAGTACTTTATTATAACTGTGTATTGTTTATTGAGCAGTTTAATGAAAAAATCTAACCGGTTATTGAAGAGGCCATTTAGAACATATTTAACCAGATTTATTCATATACAACCCGGGTTGTTATAACACTATCATACGCAGTATGATAAAGTATTGTAATCGTGCCGAAAAAAAAATTGAGATTTAAACGGAAATTGGTCTTTTTGGCTTTTGGTTCAAAGGGGTCCAAAGGAACTGGGTGTTTCCTCTACGCTTTTTTCAAGGATTTTGCAAATGAGCTACCATTTCTGTCTCATTTTCGTCAAAATAGTTAAATAATAAATTAAAGTAGAGGAAATTCTGTATAATTTATATCTATGACATTTTTTGGTAAAATTAATAGTTTAGCTGTATGGGCAAATTCTTTTTCGAGATCGTGTCTACATTAAAACTACATAGTTAGCCAGGATTTATAAAACGCTGATTTTTTGATAATACCTACTGTCAATATTGTCAAAATATCTGTCAAATCTTTACTAACTTATGTTATTTTAATGCAGACACAATCGATCTCGATTACATAGAATCTGATGCAGCTAAACTATTAATTTTATATATTGTATGATAAAGTAATGTGCTGCCCATATCAGATTTCTTATTTTAATCAAAACAAAAATGTTTTATAATGATGTTTTTTTTCGAAACAATGTTTTTAAACACGTCGTTTTTAAACATGAAATAAACCATGTTTTTAATTACACCAGAAAACTTGTTTTAAACAAGGAATAAAACTTGTTTTAATCATGTTTTAAATTATGCAATTTATTTACTAGTATGTTTACTGAATAGAAAATCATTTATTAAAAAGCCCTATAAATAAACGATTTATATTAATGCCTGATTTGTTATAGCCAATTAAACGACTTCATTATAGCTAATCGAACATACGTAAAATAAAACCATCCAATCAAAACATTCCGTTATCCACGCACACAGTCCAGAACTGTTAGTGTCAAATTACATAAATGGTCAACCGACATCGACAAATAAAAACTATGTAGACGCCGCTAGAAGAATACAATGGACAAAAAAATTGTAATCTACTCAAATATTAAACGGCGATTAATGATCTCGCCAAGTAACACACTCGCTAATCGCGCGTGCGTTATACAGTCACGATCATTAAGCTGTCTTTTTAATATACTTATTAGTGAAATAACTATTTAAGCATGTTAATTGGTGTCTTTTAATTCTAAAGTAAATTATTTTACTTGCTATCACTGAAATTCTATTATACTGAAGTAAACCTTAAACCTTATACTTATAGGTAGATTCTCCAGGAAGTTTGTTAGCTTATACACTAAAACAAATAAAAAACGATAAAACCTAACAGAAATGGCAACTTTTGAGAACGGATTCGTTATTCGTTAGAAAAATACCTATTTACTATCATAGGTAGATGATTGAATATGGATTATTGTTCTGGAGAGACAACTCAAAATTGGGATAATATGATCCATAAAGATGAGTAATATTGATAGCGAGAATGGAAAGTGTATTTCTGATAATTTGTTTGTTCTGAATACTAATCTGAATCAAAAGATTCTTATCAGCTTGTTTCTTTTGCATATTTGTTTTTTTCCAAATCACTATAAAGAAAACTTTGTTCAACACTTTCAGAAGTCCACAAATTTTCACGATAGTCACGATAGTAAAGTACAGGGTTTTTAGGCAACTTTAGTAGTAAGTTGAAGTATTTTTTTCAACATCAGCCTCTACCTATTTGTTTTGATGATAATCTGACAAAGTTGTAAGATAATATCTGTAGAATTTTAGATTTTATGTAGCTTTTAACCCTGCGGTTGCAATTTTTTTTATCAAATAATCGAATATCTCAGAAATGTCGATTGGATTCTTTGGGACATCAAAAAGTATTAAAATTTGCAAAAACTTGGGTTGTGGTAGAGATACACGCGAACGACAAACAACACCCCATATAGATTTGGTTTCGAAGGGCGAGAGTGTTCATCCGGAAAGTAAAAACGAAGGGGGTAGAGGTGGGTGATGCCGGGGACGCGTCTTAAACTTCGGATCATAAATTATTTAGCAGCTTTATCATTTTCACACTTCGCCCCAACGGGTTACGGCTAAATTCCATGGGACTGCGAGAAGTTGCGAAGACAAAAAATATGCTCCTCCGCACTCACCGGAATCAGCGATAAATTATGTAGACTCGTACAAGCAGCGGGCGAGAAGGCCTCAAGGTTTTTTGGATGGGACAAATAACCTGATGCGTAAACATGAAACATTTGTCAGCGGCAGAAACGTTGCCGTGCAAAAAGGGCGGATTCATCTTCTTGACAATGCCCCCCCCTACCCTCTATATTTATTTATGTCCGCGATTCCAATATTAAAATATAAATATTTGATGAGGTCTTCCACACTGATGCTGATATCCTACTTTGTACCCATCAGAGCATGAATACAGAGTGTCTTGTACGTTATATATTTGCTGTATATACTAGGGGATATTGTGTGTGTATATTATATAGGAAAATTATGCTCATAGGCTTACCGGGAAATTACATTATACTGCAAATAGAACCACTACAGTCTACACAATACATCAGCGGTTAAGTTTAATGGCGCCTCGAGTTATAACCGGTAGTCGGAGCGTAACCCAGAATTCATATAAGCAATTTACCAAGCACTGCATATACACCTAGGCTATACCACCTAACGGTCTTCCGCTTGCAAAATTATGCTGCTAATTTTACACCATCCGCCTCCTGTATAATCTAATTAGCGTTATTCGATTATTTGCACACATAAAAATACATCATCGTGTCTTTTTAACTTCGTATTTTTAAACGCAAAGAAATAAGGGTTAAGATCAGTATATTTCAGATCAGTATAGTTTATAATATGTGTTGTAGCACTATGAAACACTGCAAAAAACAATCAAAATATAGTTAAAAGTAAAATTTAAAATCATATTAAAAACTCTAAGGTTACCGGATTTAATATCAGGAAACCTGTCTCGAACAAACTCACAAATACGTTGTAATTCCTGCCCAAATAGTTAAATACTGAGAAAAATACTCTTACTACGTCTGAAAGAAATAACTACGCGTGAGAAGAACTACCATAAAAAAAATCTCTATTCGGGTTTTCACGATATCGCAATTTGTTTCTGCTTTATATAGCTAAATGTTGCTAAAACCAGAAACTGCGTTATGGCTGCCGTGGATTTAACATACCAACAATGAGTTTCACCACACATTTCTCCTTTATGTCAATAGTTTCGTCAGTACTGATCCACAAGTAATTCTTGGCTATTGTCTTTTTATGCCTGTTATTATGATGGATTATTTATTTTATTTAATGGAATATTTGACGCAATATGCGCTTCACATAATTCTGCTAAAAACTTTTTACTGGATATCCCTTCAAATGGTCGTTGTGTTTTTTTAGTTTGCAAATGTTTTTTGGCTCCCATAAAATTTTAAAAACCATTCTTAATAAGTTTTGGTACCTCCCTGTCACTAACAACTGTAAAATAGTAAAAATGCGTCAAACCTGTTTCCATTTCAATTACTAAATTTAATTAACTAAATGGAAATGTACGTAACCACTAATGCTGGTTGAAACAACACAACGCATTCTTTAAATGGAGATATCTTAGCAAACTCAGTAATAAACATATCTTCCTCTTTGAGACTCGATCTGGAGACTAGGAGACTGTATATAAAAAAAAGGTGGTCACTTCTATTATTTTCTTCACGCTGTACTTTATTAGTATTCCCGGCAAGAAATTGCTCGACAATTGATAGCAAAGCACACGAAACGAGCTCGACAATATCGTACGATTTCCCGAACTCCGGTCGTTTCTGTTTTTCCCTTCCCTCCGCTAAAACTTTTTAAATAATACGACTGTTGGTTGGCCGTTCGTCGCAGCGCGGACACGGGCAAATAGAAGAAAAGAAAAACAAATAACAAGATTCTCGAGGGTCCGCGGTGCCCGCTGGAAAATAGAAGCTACCTACTCTAAACCGTCTTATAGTTTGTCTGGAACTTATACGTCATCTGGTCTCATAAGTCCTCCAGGAAGTTTATCGATTCGAGGTACTTCGAGGTTATGTCTCAACGAAGCGAGACACACTCAAAGCCATGCCCTAAGAGAAACCACTTACCCCTACTTACCGGTTGTTCGCGTCTTCAAAGAAAAATGTAGTGATAAGTAAACCAGTTGTGCTGCAAAATTTGCTCGTGTTGCAAATTTTCGAACATTTTTCGTGAACCCATGACGTTACCTAACTGTGTCCATTCATCAGTGCTAACGTCAGCTTTTCTCTACCCACCGGGAGGGTTGAAATGGCACATTTGGCGCTTTGTGTTCACCTCAGGACGGTGAATTGGCAGAATGCGCGGTAACAAGTGGTACAACAGCGTACTAGGGCGGTACCCTACAGTCAAACCGCGCCGAATTCACCACCGCATGACGACGCGAGCCACTCTCTGTCGATAAAGCGAAATTAGGCTGGCCTGAGGCATTAACACCAAACGGAGAATTGTTTGCATTTGACAACAATGCTCCGCAATCGGTAGCTGGGTAATATACAAAAATGCGGCACACGGTTTTTCGTTTATTAGGCCTCTTGTCGATGTATTAAAGTGCGAATCCCACCGCTGCCACTAAATGTTAAAGTAAAATCCCACCGCTGCCACTATATGTTAAAGTAAAATCCCACCGCTGCCACCGGATATTGTATTGTTAAAAGAGAAAAAACTGAATATAAGCAAGAGAAGGATTATCTAATAATAAGTGGGTTTTACAAACCGAACCCGAAATTTCAGTGATAATAATGGTGAAAGAAGGTTGCCGCTATTATCCGGTATTACGCTAGTACGCTTAACCGCCGCTAGACTGGATGAATACGTGCCCTATAAATTAAAATATGGGATAGTTTAGCCATTATTTAAAGCTGGGCAGCTAATACCAACGGAAAGTATTGCTAGCCGCATTTCGCAGTGATTTATCGCGTAATATTGCCCGGGAATTTCAATATTCGTCGTTTCGTAATATTGCTCAATCGCTCTCTAGCTTTAGGTGCATGGTGGTTTTGTAAGGTCACTTAAGAACACCATGGTCCAAACTGACCACCTAAAAGATCGTATTATTTTGTGAAATATCGTCAATATTTTGCCGAACGGTTTCAGCAAACGAATTGAACAAGAACTAGATATTACTAGAACCAGGACGACTAGCAGTTACGTTGACATTTCGAAATAATAGTGGGATATCTCGAGGAATATTTGCAGAGACAACACGCTGCCGTATATTCCTCCGAACCACACGTTCGTAGTAATGTGATTTTTGTGCCGCGTTCGGTTGAAAATCGAACAATTTTCTAGTGCACTTACTGGTCCTTCGAGCGGTTTCGAGTTATGACGGATGAAAAATTAGAACGCTCCGGTGCTCGTCTCGGCGAAAATAATCCTGACGTGAAAGGATAACTTTTCCCTTGTCGACTTCAACTGCTCGGTTAATAATAAAAACTAAGACAGAAATTTTAAGATGTGAATTTTCGGTTTTCTATCTCCAGCGTCTAGTGTTTTATTTCTGCTGTCTTCTGTCTTGACCTAGGCTCTCCTAGGCTCTCCTCGTTCCATGACCTCCACTACGATTCATGAACATTTGCTAAGCTCCCTAAACTTGCAAATTAGCAACGGAACGGTATGCAAATACGCCAGCTGAAACAGCGCGCCCTACCTGATAAACTGTTATTATTTCGGGCGTGCAAATTAAATTCGGGTGATAATTTTTGATTGTTTATATCCACTTGGCCGCGCGTTGCGTAGCAGCGAACGGTGTCGGCTGCCCGTGTTCGCTGACAGCGTGATTTACATTATCCGTGTGCGGTACAACGCAAATATGCACCGCGAAATCGTAAATTATACATCTCTCTGAGGGGTGTGTGTGAGCTGCAACCGTTAAGCAACATTGCTAACAATTTACATCCACCCGTGCGAAACAAAGCGTACTCGTTGGACAGCAAACTCACCCGGACTATCCTCTTAAAACAGTGACCATCCAATACAATCTTCTGCATTGCTAAGCTAAAAGTATGGATTGAGGTAGGTGTGAGACAGGTGTGAGCCATGTGTGAGGGATGTGTGAGACCTACCCACAACTTGCTTTGTTTAAGATGGCAAGATTTATCTTGCTGTATTGTTCGAAATTCAAGAGAACAAAAGAAATTAGGGTAGATACGTGTGCTGGTCTACATCTAATACGTAGGTATAAATAGGTTGTTGAGGAACTCGGTTAAAGATAATTAATTTAGGTGCCGGGGTTTCGAACTGGGTCCCCTAAATTGCCGGACTATCATCAATCTTGATAATTGCCATAGATAAAATAAATCGTCGTAAGGGTCATAAAATTAAGTCAACCCCGCAGAAATATCTGTAAGTTAGTCGGGGGACAATCGGGACTAAGCCTACCCCTGGTTTAGAATTCAATCAGATATTTGTTCCCACTTGTTTCCACAGGATGAACACAATTGTTTTGGGTGAAATAAAGTGAAAATACATAATGCCTTACGATTTTAATCATAATAAGTTTTCTCGAGATTATCCGGCAACTTTGTAACTTCTGCCTTGTAAACATCTGCCGAATTATGTTTTGCCCATGTTTTGAAAGCAAGTTTCTCAAGTCGAAAGCATAACTTCTACGACATGAATACATGTCCTTAATTAAAAGTTATAACTTGATAGAAGTTTTAACAGAGCCCCAGAACTTTTTTTTTATTTGAAATATTTTATGCCATTCTATTAATATGCCTCTCGTTTTTATTTATTTTTTATTTTACAGCATCCCCTAGTCAGAATGAATTGATATGTACGTTCTCTCGGTAGTCTTTACGATTAAAAAACGTCTTATCGAGGTTCTTGCTCCAGCACGTTTCGCAACGGGTCGTGAAACCGCTAGAGGTCGCTCGTAAACATCGACTCCGATACACGTATACGGCGGGCGCGTGTGTAATCCCCTTAAAAAAGTTATGATTTCATTTTCGCCGACAGCTTTTACACCCCTGATTAAAATGGGAGGCTGTGTGATGTTTACAGTATTTTCAGTATTTTCAGCAGGATGCAGATACGCACATATCCCATTTCAGACTTTCTAACGCCCCATTTTTACCTCTATCCGCATCAGGTTTTGTATATTCGACTAAAGATTTGATTCCAATTCAATTTTCAAATAAAGTAAGGTAAAGTATTGCGTGTAAGTCTTCGTATTTCTTGTCTCTCATAGGATTTCTGTAATCAGAGCACAGGAGCTCGGTCAAAGGGATATCCTAGTTCCTTTTAGGGGTAAGAATAATTGTGGTAAGCGCTTCCCGTCTGTTCTTTAAGAGCTATTGAATAATAACTATTAATAATGACCATTGAATAATAACTCAATGGTGAGACATGTGGTTATAGTGCTCCTCAGATTTTGTTGGTTTTTGTGAGATTTTGTGGGTGCAGTTGTGTCATTCTTTGCATGCTAATGGAAATAAGCTAGAGGATTCCAAATCAGGTATTTGTACTTTGATAACTTTTGTTATTTGACCGCTATTCATTAAAACGTAAATCGTATCGGTATTGGGACAGCGCTGGTTTTGGTTTTTGCGCGGTTTACTCCCCATATCGGACCGGTTGTGCTGGGGGTCGATTTTCAAAGGTAGGACCGTAAGCGTGCACGCTCGTGGGAACTATCGAGGCTCCGACGATGAGCTATCGAGAGCGCAGGAAATTGGTAAATTCGGCAACGCTATTCCGTCTACCGCTCCAATCACGGGGCTAGTAAGCAACCGACAACGTCGCAAATTTCGCGGCGACTAAGGTTGTAGTGGGGATCCGCTGGTGATGCAGTATCTTCAAACTGGTGAATAGCTCGTATCGGTCACCGCGCGGGTATTTTTCGTTCAAAGCAACGACAGGGGCACCCCAGTCGATGCAATGTGATCACTGGCGCTCGCAAGATTCTTAAATAGTAATTCTGCTAATACTTCCTTTACTTTAGATTATAGGTAAGCAACAAATATAATTATTATATTAATAATTAAATAATACTATATTAAATTAAATTAATAAATTAGTAAATATATAAATAAATAAATAAGTACGTAGGTACATTAACAATCGAAAAAACGTATTAATTTTGCATACAAAAGATCGTGCTGAAACTCCGCGTGAATTCATACATTAACATAATATACATTAACAATCGAAAAAAACGTATTAATTTCTATTGCTGTAGAAATCACATCTAGCCAACGCCTATTTAAATAAAATTAAGTTGTCAACAATAAATTATGACAGGTGTCACATAAGTTTGGTACATGGTGTGTACAGTACTTTTTGGTGTAAAACAGATTTGTTGTAATGTACATTACAAAATTGGTGTACTGGCAAGAACATTATTTGATAAATGTCATTTGATATTATCAACATTTGTAGAATAATTACTGATTGAACAATATAGTTAATATTACCGTGTCATTTGGAGACATTTTTCACACTGCAAATATTGTGTTTGTTAATCATTTAATAATGAATATTATATATAGTATATTATAAATTATATATAAAAACAAATAATCTTTTGAAAAATATCATATATGGTATGTTTCTCATCTTATATCACAAATAATGATTCGCCCTTTAATGATATTATTAATAATACAATAAATGTATATAATACATTCATGTAATAATTTTTTAATTGCAGTTTTACATGAAAATTAATTACTACAAAATTCGGGCTTGTTGCGATATTAACAAACTAGAGGTTACTTTTTCCAAATGGAATAGTATTTTATGTTCTATGTCCTTAGTTCTGCCTTTTTTTTTCGAATTCATCGATGTTCAAATTTTCGTTCAAGGTTTACAACATTGGATTGATTCGCTATAAATTGTAAAAAAGTCGCATTACCACAACACTTTTATCTATAATTTGATGTATACCATGTGTAAATTGGTACAAAATTAAGATCACTATGGATGCTTGGTTTGTAGAACGAACTAGCTCTAATCATTCTTCTTAAAAATATACGTTAGCGTGACCTTTGAACATTTGGTAATAATTTAAAAAAAAAATAAATAAAATCGGGCTCAATATTTTCGAGTGTGGTGATGACTTTTATGAAAATCGAATATCTATTTTTTTAATTGATGGCAAGAAGACTATAATATAGCCAGCAATATTCTTAAAATGTTACACCTAGACTCGACAGAATTGAGCCGGATATATTTTGTATTATCTTATTATTTGAATGAAAATATCTGAACATTCTGCCATTCTGGTGTAAATCTTATTAAAAGTCATAAAGTATATTTGTTTCCTGATTTCAATTTTTAGCTCTTAATAATTTATTATCTTAGTAGAAAATCAAAATTTGGGCTGTAATGGGACAAGAACGCCTAAATGCCTTGTCCCTAATTTCAGTTGAACATTTGCTTTAAAAATGTAATTTTAAAGACAATAAATTAATTAGAACATTGTAAACTTGCAAAAAAAATGTAAAAATAACTTGAAAATGTCAAAGATATTTTTTATTATTTATAACCCATAAACAGTTGTTATATAGAAGAATTCTTATTATTATAAAACTGTTTATAAACAATAAAAAAATATTTACGTGCTACTTACTACATTTACTTTGTTTATTGTTTTAGTTTAGTTTGTGGGTGGGGCCCCCAAAGATAATTTGCCTAGGGACACCGACTATCCTTAATCCTCCACTGCAGGATATGTCATACTACTGCAAATGACATTAATTTAAGGGGAAGTGGCGCAATCGGGCAATCGACACGATTATTATATTTTTACCACATCGCCATTAATTGCACTATCCCGCGTGAAGATGGCAATCAATATTTATATAATTCACAATTGTAATTCACAACTTCTCAGAAGAGAAGAAAAAGAAATCTGTTCTAAAATCTGTGTTATGGTTGCGAAGTTCCTAATACCAATTTCAACGACGTAATGTATTCTTTATGCATTGCGGTATTGCATTCGATTTGTTTTAACTGACAGGCGTCTGTCCGCCATTGTTTTAGTTTTCGTTAATCGTGAATGTTGTACTTAAAGTTGAAATATTGTATTGAAATCAGACTTACCAATATTGCACCACTGTAATTCCCGACAGCAAACATCAAAATCACCAAAATCACTTTTACCCGTTTTACAGGTTCTAATACGCCAACATTTTCCCGATCACTCTTGAACGATGAACAAAAAAGAAAGTTAAAAATTCATTTCCTTTATAAAATTCCGTTAGAAAATATAACCATAATAAAGATTTTTCTATTTTCCATACATTATCCTATAGCATTTGCTTATTCAGTTGAAGAATTAAAAGGCCCCCGCATCCTAGACACCTTTGTTAGTATCGATATAATACAGAATATACGCCTATTTCCGTAGGTATATAATCCACTTTTTGTATCCGTTTTGATAAAAATGAAGTGACTGATGAATATGCGATCCACGTTAGCATGTGAAAATGGAAGTACAAGTAAAAGTTTATCAATTTCAAATTTTCGAACGTACAAATTAGGCCAATAGGCCATACCGACACTTTAACTAACCATTTCTTATTCTCTTTCTAATATATCTAGCTAACAAAAACCCACAAACAGTTTAACAACATGGCAACGACAAAAAAACGGGAATTTCTAAAATAAAACAATATTTAAACTGACGTGGTTTGAAATTAAAAGAACGACCACAATAAAGTTTGAAACCGTACACAGCGCCATCTCAGCCATGTGTTTAGCGTTGCAGAGCCAAGAAGTGCATCGCTGCGCTAGTACCAAAACGGTCCACCAGACTAGAGCCACCGTCGCCATCGGACAACGTTCGCGTCGCATCCCCTCGATGAAAATAAGCGTCCGAGACATTCATTATTATCCGCACATTGGTAAGCCTGATTGAAACAGCGGTGACGCAGGCTCAAGCTGGAGAAGCAACGCATGGCAGTCCCCACCTCGAACCGCAGAGTAGCCACCTTATGAAATACAAACCGTGAACGATAGCTGCGAGCGTCAGTTTGAAAATACTGCATCACTCGGTGATCACCGTTACGAGCGTGCATGCTCGCTAGTCACGAGTTTGAAAATCGACCCCCTGGTGGCTTGCCAGACTGGACGTCCTCTATCGAGCTCGTATACAGGGACGGCCAAAAGTTTGTCGTTGTTAGATTGATTCCTTTGTACTCACTTTGATTGTTCTCCGATTGGTCTTGTCTTGTACGTCTTGCAGTCGCTGCGATAGACCCCGTAGTGCAGAAGAGTATCCCTGTTTTTTCCATCCTATCCTTTACTACCATGTATAGATGCGCTTGTTGTGATGGCGCGGTTAAGGACGACTTTTACATTAACTGTAATATCTGTAAGAGGACGTACATTCCAACTTGTGCTGATCTGTCCAGAACTGAGGCTAGGAAGATCCGAAATAACTCCGGATTGACTTGGACCTGCAAGGATTGTTTCGAAGTCGGAGGCGATCTGATGGCGCTGAGAGAGGTTATTGCTGGCCTACAACGTGACATTAAAGAACTAAAGTCATCGTGTATGTGCTCGAGCAAACCTGAGAACCACCTTGTGAAGACCGAAGAGATTATTCAGGAGATTGCTGAGCGGGAGCGCCGTAAGTGCAACGTTATGGTATATGGCCTGCCTGAGGAGCCATCGGCATCCAATGAGGACAGAAATGCTTCAGATAGAGCTGCTTTAAGTAGGATTTTTCATGCTTTAGGCACGCCACTTGACGACTTTAGACTGTCTAGACTTGGCCCTATGGATCCGACTGGTACTAACAAAAAACGACCAATTAAGGTTTTCTTGACGTCTCCCTCGCACGCGGTTGAGCTAGTTCGGAAGTCCAAAAATTTGCGTACGTTTCCGGCCTATGCATCAGTGAATATTGCCCGAGATCAGACACCTTTCCAGGTTAATTTGTATAAGAGCGTTAAGGAGGAACTGACTAAACGTATGAATAATGGCGAAGAGAATATTGTCTTACGATATAAAAATGGCATACCACAGATAGTGCCAGAAACAGTCCCGGAGACTTTAAACTAGCTGTGCCCAACAGCAACCACTCCTTCAGTTTTTATTACCAAAATGTTCAAGGACTTCGTGGCAAGACGGATGTGTTATTTACCTCTACTTTTTCTTCTGAATATGATATCATCCTGCTTACCGAGACCTGGCTTTGTGACTCTATCCATGATAATGAATTATTTTCACCACGTTATACTGTACTAAGATGTGACAGAGACTGTGACGCCACTAACAGAAGGATTGGCGGTGGGACGCTCATAGCGATATCTACTGGTTTGCATTACGAAGTTATCGACACCTCAGGGTTCAGGTTAGCTGTTCCACTTGTGGACGTCGTGGCGTTGAAGTGTTCTATGGGTGTCTTAACATATTATTTGGTTCTATTATACATTCCCCCAGACTTATGCCGTGATGACTTGGAGCAGCTGCTGGATATGCTGGAGATGCTTATTCTTGATAGATTGGTACTATTGGTAGGCGACTTCAATTTTCCAAACTTCGGCGGCTCCACAAATCCTGACCCTAAACTGCGATATTTCTTATCATTTTTAACGTCAATCAACCTCACACAACATAACACCGTTGCTAATGTGAGACACAGGACTCTGGACCTTGTGTTAAGCAATATACAATTCAACCCCCATGTGGGGCACAGCACGGCGCCACTGGTGCGCGAAGTGATTGACCACCCTGCTCTACAATTTGAGCTTCAGGTCGCCGACACTTATGGTAATGCTCAACCTATATTCCCTGCAAATAGCAACAAAAGGTACAACTTTAGAAGAGCCGATTACCCGACTTTATATGCCAACCTACTTTCCACTGATTGGAGTTTTCTAAGTGGTTTCTCTGATGTGAATAAAGCTCTGCAGGGGTTCTATGATGGGTTGTACAATGTTATCAACTTGTCAGTGCCCACCATTACTTCGTCGACGAGTCAGCGCTCGCCCTGCTGGTTTACAGCATCCATCAGAAACATGGTAAAGTTGAAAACGTATCATCACAGAAAATGGAAGTCATCGAAAAGTGCGTACCACAGGATACAGTTTGAAAATCTTAGGAAACAGAGTAAGATCGAGATTTCGGCGGCTTGCCGCGCACACATGAGGCAGGTTGAGAATGACTTAGTGGAGAATCCGCGTAACTTTTGGAGTTTTGTCCACTCTAAGTCTGGAACATCGAGGATTCCTGGGCAGTTGCGCGACGATGTGAATAACTATTCAGCTCCTCAGGATATTGTTGAGGCTTTTGTGCGTGTTTTCGGTGGTGCATTTGGTCCCAGTTCTGATGGCAGTGACATCCCGGATGAGTTTTCCACACGTTTGCCGGTATCGTCCTTTTCTGTGACTGAGGATGAAGTGCTCTCGCGTCTAAAGCAAGTCAAGAATAAACCCACTACGGGTAATGATGATGTTCCTTCTTTCATGATAAGGGACTGCGCACAACTCTTCGCTGGGCCGATGACATATATATTTAACCTCTCTCTGAGCACTGAAGTTTTTCCGGACATCTGGAAGGTTGCTAGAGTTTGTCCGATTTACAAGAATGGGGACAGGTCGGATGTTTCCAATTACCGACCGATTGCGCTATTACCAATCTTTGCCAAAGTGTTTGAGGCTGTCATATGTGGGCGACTGTCATATCATGTGCGTCCTTATATATCCCAGTTTCAGCATGGATTTACGTCAAGACGCTCGACGGTGTCTAATCTTGCTGTTATATCTCAGGAGATTGCGGAGACGCTGAATGATGGTGAGCAACTAGATGTAATATACACAGACTTTTCGCGCGCATTTGATTCCATCGATCATCGCATCCTGCTCAGCAAGCTGAGCTTGTTTGGATTCGTACCTTCGCTTATTCGCTTCTTTGAGTCATACCTTTGCGGAAGAACTAATTATGTCTACTACAACGGATTTAGATCTGGCGTCTTTACCTCAACGTCGGGTGTGCCCCAAGGGTCAAACCTCGGACCATTGCTTTTTAATCTTTTTATCAACGATCTTATCGAGTTAATCCATTGTCCAGTGCTTGCATACGCTGACGACTTGAAGATTTTCTCCAGGGTAAAAAGCAGCACTGATGTCCAGCGACTGCAACATAATATAGATATCATTCATAATTGGTGCACCGATAATAGGCTTAGACTCAATGCTGGAAAATGCTACTTCGTCTCGTACACTAGAAGAATCAATAAGGTCGACAGTTTTTACCATATCGATGATTCGCCAATTGTAAGGAGGAATTCTATTAAGGACCTTGGCGTAATATTTGATGAAAGCTATGCATTTGTTGATCATGTCAGGCATGTCAGTGCGGCGGCTATGCGTGTTCTTGGTTTCATCTTTCGCACATGCAAAAATTTTACCAATGTGAACGCTATAAAGTCCCTCTTCTTCGCTTTGGTTGTCAGCAAACTGGAGTATGCCAACGTTATTTGGTATCCCATCTACAACTCGCATAGCCTTACGATTGAAAGAATCCAACGTAAGATGCTGAAATACTTGTCATTTAGACTTGACGGGATCTATCCAACTCAAGCTGTGGATTATACGGAATTGCTGACTAGGCATGGGTTTTCGTCTTTGGCCTCTCGACGGGATGCGACTAGTGCTCGCCTGGTTGTTAGCATTGTGCTTAATAAAATTGATGTCCCATGGCTGCTGTCTAGGATTGACTTTCATATTCCTCGTCTGGCCGCCAGAAGCAACGTTACGTTTAGAAGACCGACTCCAAGGAATAATGCCATTCGCCGTGCACCACTTGTGCACTCAGCGAGGAATGCTGATGCTGCATTTGACGATGTATTTGTGCTCTGAAGTGACTTACTACAGTTTTCGCTACATTACTCATAATGTTTATAATGTTTAGAATGCTAATGTACTAATTTAAAATTACTTTGCCTTATTTTCTGTCATGTAACTTTACTATTAATGTATAACCTCACTATTTGGTCCTGCTGTGGAGTGTTCTGTTGGGCTTAATAAATATTATTATTATTATTATTATTATTATTTATTGAAAATCTCTGATACATCTCATTAAATATTTGAAACCTAGATAATATAATTTAGATATAACATATAAATACTAAACTTACACTAATAATTTTGAAAAGTAATAAAGAGGATCAGGGCAAATTGGTAGTACCGAGCTTCGCTGAAGCCTAGGGTACTCCCTTTGCGGGTATCACTGCAGCTCTACCCAATTTTGAAAAACACAAGGCCATTTATGCTTTGCAAAGAAAAATTTCATTTTTCTTTGCAAAGCAAAGGAAAACTGCAGAAAACCCTTGCAGCCTTGTGCAAAGGTCATTAAAAACACACACACACACTCACATACACACACACAGACACACATTTATTAATAGACAATATACATTCAAAGAAGGTAAAGATGAAATATTAAGCAGCAAATTTAGGGTTCTTTATGATAAAACTCTCCTCAAAATATTTGCGCTTCCCAAAACCGCAATTTCTTGAATTTCCCAGGGCGAAATTTTGCACGGCAACTCTTTAACATGTTTACTATAATTTAGACTAACTGCTCCCAATGCACCTACAATCACCGGAACAAAGTTCACTTTCATTCCCCACATACGTCCAACTTCTATTGCGAGATCCTTATATTTAAGTTGTTTTTCAAGCTCCTTCCTTACAACATTCGCATCAGCAGGTACCGAGATTTCTATAAACGTGCACACCTTCCTCTGGAAATCCTTTACCACGATATCTGGCTTATTAGCATCAAGCATTCTATCAGTGACAACAGGCATGTTCCATAATATGGTAATATGATCATTACTCACAACAGGAGATGGGATGTGGTCATACCACCGAGACACATCCATTGCTAAACCTAGTTGGGAACATAAATTATAATGTATATATGTTCCCACCCTATCATGCCTAGCAATGTAATGCGACTCAGCTAAGACTGGACAAGCCGCCAATAAGTGGTAGACATGTTCCGGAGCCTGATGACACAATCTACAGCTCCCATCATGAGCAACTTTCATAATCTTCTGTTCCTGATATCTGGTACGAATTGCCTGATCTTGCGCCGCAACAATAGAGGATTCCGTTTCAGCCTTAATGTTCCCATGACAAAGCCAAGATAAAGACCCAGATTTTGAAATACCATCACCCTCCACAATTCTTAAAAATTGACCATGCATTGGCTTACTAACATAATCCTCCCTCATTTTCCGATACATTCTTAACTTAATCTCCCGCTTTAAACTCGCCACCGAAGTTTTATTTCCGTAATTTTCTAGTTCTTCGACCTGAAATTTTTCTAAAATTAGTTTATGTTGACTAATTATTGACTTACCAGAAGTATCCCTAATTAATTGTTTAATAACTTTATCTTCCTTGTTGGCCTTTATAAAATTTCCTAAATTTAACATTTCCAAATCATAAATATTTTCCAATTGCTGCAAACCACGACCTCCATCTAAACGATGCAGGTATAGCCTGCAAACATCGGACCTAGGGTGAAACATAAAATTTAATGTTAACTGTTTTCTAGTTTTAATGTCCAAATCGCGTATTTCCTTCTTCGTCCAGTTTAAAACACCAACACTGTATCGAAATATAGGAATAGCATATGCATTTATCGCTTGCATTTTATACTTTCCATTTAAACCAGACTTTAAAATTTTCCTCACACGCTATTATTATTATTTATTGAAAATCTCTGATACATCTCATTAAATATTTGAAACCTAGATAATATAATTTAGATATAACATATAAATACTAAACTTACACTAATAATTTTGAAAAGTAATAAAGAGGATCAGGGCAAATTGGTAGTACCGAGCTTCGCTGAAGCCTAGGGTACTCCCTTTGCGGGTATCACTGCAGCTCTACCCAATTTTGAAAAACACAAGGCCATTTATGCTTTGCAAAGAAAAATTTCATTTTTCTTTGCAAAGCAAAGGAAAACTGCAGAAAACCCTTGCAGCCTCGTGCAAAGGTCATTAAAAACACACACACACACTCACACACACACACACACAGACACACATTTATTAATAGACAATATACATTAAAAGAAGGTAAAGATGAAATATTAAGCAGCAAATTTAGGGTTCTTTATGATAAAACTCTCCTCAAAATATTTGCGCTTCCCAAAACCGCAATTTCTTGAATTTCCCAGGGCGAAATTTTGCACGGCAACTCTTTAACATGTTTACTATAATTTAGACTAACTGCTCCCAATGCACCTACAATCACCGGAACAATGTTCACTTTCATTCCCCACATACGTCCAACTTCTATTGCGAGATCCTTATATTTAAGTTGTTTTTCAAGCTCCTTCCTTACAACATTCGCATCAGCAGGTACCGAGATTTCAATAAACGTGCACACCTTCCTCTGGAAATCCTTTACCACGATATCTGGCTTATTAGCATCAAGCATTCTATCAGTGACAACAGGCATGTTCCATAATATGGTAATATGATCATTACTCACAACAGGAGATGGGATGTGGTCATACCACCGAGACACATCCATTGCTAAACCTAGTTGGGAACATAAATTATAATGTATATATGTTCCCACCCTATCATGCCTAGCAATGTAATGCGACTCAGCTAAGACTGGACAAGCCGCCAATAAGTGGTAGACATGTTCCGGAGCCTGATGACACAATCTACAGGTCCCATCATGAGCAACTTTCATAATCTTCTGTTCATGATATCTGGTACGAATTGCCTGATCTTGCGCCGCAACAATAGAGGATTCCGTTTCAGCCTTAATGTTCCCATGACAAAGCCAAGATAAAGACCCAGATTTTGAAATACCATCACCCTCCACAATTCTTAAAAATTGACCATGCATTGGCTTACTAACATAATCCTCCCTCATTTTCCGATTCATTCTTAACTTAATCTCCCGCTTTAAACTCGCCACCGAAGTTTTATTTCCGTAATTTTCTAGTTCTTCGACCTGAAATTTTTCTAAAATTAGTTTATGTTTACTAATTATTGACTTACCAGAAGTATCCCTAATTAATTGTTTAATAACTTTATCTTCCTTGTTGGCCTTTATAAAATTTCCTAAATTTAACATTTCCAAATCATAAATATTTTCCAATTGCTGCAAACCACGACCTCCATCTAAACGATGCAGGTATAGCCTGCAAACATCGGACCTAGGGTGAAACATAAAATTTAATGTTAACTGTTTTCTAGTTTTAATGTCCAAATCGCGTATTTCCTTCTTCGTCCAGTTTAAAACACCAACACTGTATCGAAATATAGGAATAGCATATGCATTTATCGCTTGCATTTTATACTTTCCATTTAAACCAGACTTTAAAATTTTCCTCACACGCTTAATGTATTCGCCTATAACCTTCACCTTCATGCCTTCATCATCAATACCAAAGGCTTCATCCATTCCCAGATACTTATATCTAGTATTATCTGTTAGTTCGTTAATACTAGTATGATCATTCAGGCATATGTCAGCGGTTTTCTCAATTTTGCCTTAGACAATACTAATTTTGGCACACTTCTCTAAGCCAAATTGCATCCCAATATCGTCAGAGAATTGTTTAACAATGCTGAGGCTCCTCTTCAACTGCTCATCATTTTTGGCATAAAGTTTCAAATCATCCATATAAAATGAATGACCAATTAACTTTTCGCCAGGTAATAACTGAACACCAACTTTATCCTCGTTCAATTCCCTAGACAGCGCAAACAGGCCTATGCAAAACAGCAATGGAGATAAACTATCACCTTGAAATATGCCACAATTAATATTAATCGGCTCTGAGAAAACACACGAGTCTTCTCCCCGCAAGCATAATTTAGTAGACCATAAAGACATACATGAGTTTATTATTATTATTATTATTATTATTATTATTATTATTATTATTATTATTATTATTATTATTATTATTATTAAGAGCGCGGTTCCTTTACAAGTTTTGTTGACAAGCGTCTTTGCGTGAAGCCGAAGAAAAGTAACAAGCTTGCATAAGCTTACATTTGTGATTCTATTCATTTGAAGAATTTACGTATGCGGTTTCAGACGACAGATTTTGATTTAT
This sequence comes from Melinopterus prodromus, assembly GCA_964023965.1. Taxonomy (NCBI): domain Eukaryota; kingdom Metazoa; phylum Arthropoda; class Insecta; order Coleoptera; family Scarabaeidae; genus Melinopterus; species Melinopterus prodromus. The sequence goes on along the minus strand of OZ030398.1, from coordinate 1,006,222 downwards.
AAAATTATGTATTGCTTTAATCATGAAAATCAATTGAGTGGATTAATACACAAGTTGCTTTATTTATAATAATATCGATTCGGCTAAACGTAGTTAATCCAATTTATTGCGCAATTAATACATCTGTTGTACCTACATACACAGGGTTAGTCAAAATTACCGGAAAAGCTAAATAGTCTTCTTATCACAAGTTTTTACTTTATCATACGCAGTATGATAAAATATTGTAATCGCGCCGAAAGGAAATTTGATTTTAGCGGAAATAGGTCTTTGCGGGTCCCGTGCACAATTTTGACCAAGGTAAAAAGAAATCTGTGTGTGTGCGTGTATATCTGTGTACCAGATTTTTGTGGCGACGATTCCGGAGAAACTACTAAAGGTATCGGGACGATAGTTCATATTTAGAAGTTTTATGACCAAACTTAGAGCTGAAAAGCTTTTTGTTCAAAAGAGTCTAAAAGGGTTCTTCTAAGCATTTTTCAACGATTTTGCAATGAGCTGCCATTTCATTTCGTCAAAATAGGTAAATAATAAATAAGAGTAGAGGAAATTTTGTATAATATACCTATATTATAATATATTTTATGTTTAAGACATTTTTTGGTAAAATTAATAGTTTAGCTGTATGAGCAAATTCCTTTTGCCAGGATTAGACAATTACTTTCATTCTAATGACAGTAGATAGTGTCCAACGCTGATTTTTTGACAATACCTGCTGTCAATACATATTATCAAAATATCTATCAAATCCTGGCTAACTTGTTTTATTTTAATGCAGACATGATCGACCTTGATCAAATAGAATCTCATGCAGCTAAACTATTAGTTTTATAAATTGTATGATAAAGTCATGTGCCTACCCACATCAGATCCTTTGATTTTAAACAAGCTATCGTCTAATCGTATATTATTTGACGAGCACATAACTAAGGTTATAAATAGCGAGAATGAAGTTTAAACCCTAGCTGTAGGCGAGCGTGTAAACATGCGAGCGAATTATAGAAAAGATTTTTTACAGTAAAAGTAAAAGAAATCAAATTTTGATTCAAATAAATGTATTGCTAGTGTGAAAACGTCTTTCAACTGTATCGTTAGATGGCGCTGTACGCTTTATGATCACATATCTAGGTCCAGTACATCACGTACGTCACATTTTTTTCTTGAAATGGTCTGAAATAAAAAACAGAAACCGTCCGGACGGTTCTGTCTAGCAGGACGCATCCTGTCTAAAAATATAATTTTACGTGATTTTTACGTGAACTTTAATTTTTCTTAAAATCGACATAATTAATCGGTGGGAATATATTATGAAACACTGAGCCAGATACTCTCCCCAAATTTGAATATACAGGGCTCAATTTCCCACACAGGGGATGGACGATAAACTCAAAAATTAATTCGGTACAAGGGACAAATGCGTACCGCTCCTTCCGAGCATGATAAATAAGGAACGACAGTCGAAAATCCTGAAGGATTTGTTACAGGACCGAGTGAGTGAGCAGCGCTGCGGACCTACGTACTCATTAGTATTCATGCTGACCGGTGGCCCGTTGGAAATTAATAACAGGATTTTCGTCCTGCCCCTCTGGAGAAAATCCAGCAGCCATAAGCGCTTTTTGTTTTGATAAACTTTAAGCCGACGGCCATATTTCAAAGAACCATTTAATGGCTACTGTAATGAGGCTGTAAAGACTATAACTCCATCTTTAACCGTCCTCAAACTCCTTCCCCTTCCTCCTATATCCTCCAAATGATATGCACCAGTTGTAAAAAAAGAGCTACGATTATTTCAAGCGGTTTGACGACGCCATAGGGTTTTCTTTCTCTAGGAGGAGATAGCGTAGAAAGTTTTGTGTGCATATAATATTAAAATATAAAATATTATAATATAGCAGTATATTATTAGACAAGTGAAGTGTCTAATCTCGCCTAAGTATTAGTTGAACATTGTCAAAGTTCTTTCTGCACTGATTTTATGATAAAAATTTCGACAAACTAACCATTCACTTCGTAGAATAATGTTCGTAGAATAATCGCTTAAATTCTCGTAAGAGGCAACCTTACGCCATCTTATACACGGATTTTAAAAAGCCCGCATAAGGTGCATCTAACTTAACTGTGAGTTTCTTCTCCTGAAAAATAGACATTTGATAGACAAATAGAGCATGTCCTGTGTCGCGTTTAATAAAGTAACCGTATTTTTATACATTATTGTCCGTTTGAACGTCTTTTCGATCCACACCGGACCTAAATCTGGCTGCCGGTATTTGCACTGTCATGTCGCCACTGTCAACAACTGTTGCTTAGCAACCGACCGATTTGACAAATTTTCTGACGTTTCTCGAGGGACACCCAAAATTTCAACCGATTTTAGCGAAAATCGGAAACAATTTCTCGCATCTCAAACCACATTTTTGCATAATAATTTCTTTAATAGTTAAAAGAGCGGAAAGGAATAGACGGTAGCCGCTCGGGAATTATAAACCAAAAGTCAGATTGCCGTGTGTCAAATTTTGACACACGGCATAACCCGGAAGCAGTTTATTTTCTAAATAATTCTGGCCGTGAAATCCTACGTACTTATAAAAAAAATCTTTGATCCATTCAACCATTAGAGGCACCACCAGGCAAGAAGCTTATAAGCTAGCCATTATTGGTTTACTGGTTAAGTAAACTACCACAACTAGGTTTTATAAATCATCTTGAATGAAGCTACAAGGACAACACAATATGGAGATGATCAAGACTTTTCAAAAAACAAAACTTTTTTTTCATCTTTTATTTTGCATATAAATAAATAATAAGATTTTGTAATTATTATTGCCTTTTTTATTTGAAATAGTTTTGTTTACTAAATACAAACTGTACTTATTATATGAGAGTCGTAGATAAAATATTATGTTTTTTTAATTATAATATATTTATTCGTGTATGAATTGAACGCTATCAAACTGGTTATGTGCTTGAGCCGTGCCTGGGTGTTGCGGTAAAGGTTCAGTACCGCAAACGGGCGGTTAGCCGCTAACAGTTAATATATCATCTTTTGTTTGGGGTTCGCTCGAGCACGTAGGAAAACGTGGAAGAACTCCGGTACCTCTATATGGACCCCGAGAGCGGTGATAAATCGTAAAATAAAATTCTCGCGATAAGGCTTTGTTACATGTGAAAAATAATTGCATCGAAAAATTAACGGTTTCAGTGTGGACGCCCCTTAGATTACACTGGCAAAATAAAAACCAACCTTACCTACTTTCCTACTTTTCTTATTGATATTATACTGATCTCTGACTGGTCATTATGGTAACATAAAATATTTCTGGCCTGACATCATAAAATTTTTTAACAAAAGTCAGTTGAAAATGGAAATAATAATAACTTTTGGAGCTACGATTTTGTGAATGGGAAGTGAAAAGGTGCTCTTGATACATTATTTCGCGCTGCTCACGAAATAAGACACGAAAGACGTGAAAGTTAAAATAAAAATAATAAAAATCTGACTTTACTGTTCTTTGTATAAAGCTATAATAATTATTATGGAGAAAAGAAAACGTTAAAAAATCATCCTGATTTATTAGTTTCTTCATCATTTATTCGTCTTATTTGTATTATTTTTGGTTTTTACTTTTATTCGATTTGTTCACATATTTCACTGTATAAGTTTTGAATGAATTGTAAAAACAAATAGTTCTAAGTAAAAATTTTGACACAGAACGCCATTTTCCTCCTAAAAAATGATGGGGAAAATAGTGGAACAGCCTGTAAATGCTAGGCTAACTTATTTCAAATTTCAAGTTACGTTTCAAGTTCCTGCAAAATTTCTCAAAACTGTGACGTGATGAACACATACCCACACCCATAGCCACACCCACCAGCATGCAGTTTTTTTGCTATTGCACAGTGTTATCAATGCAGCTCTTTTTAAACGGTTTAAAATAACCTAGGAAAAACTTTTATTTCACGTAACAAATGTCGTTGTTTGTCGATCGGCTATTTTCAAAAGGCAACTTTGTCGGGCCGGGAAAATCCGCAGAATCTCGGCTAAATTGCTGGAAAAGAACAATTAAAATCAGTTCAAAGCATTGTCCGGTCGGGCCGGAAAGCTACTTTCAAGCATCGTACTCGAGTAAAGCTCCAGAGGATGTTTGCAAAATAAAGTTGCGAGAGCTTTTGGTCCTTTGATGAGTACGAAGCATTTGTTAAGCATTTGTTAATAACGGTCTTTGATGTTTGCCGTCTTTTTTAGAGCAGACAATTACTATTTTAGTCGGAATCGTAACACCCTGTATAATGAACGACATCATCCACAACAAAAATAGAATACAATCCAGGTGTTTTATATTGTCACCTCCGCGACGAAACCTATTTTCTTGTCTTTATTATTTGTGAGAAATAGTCGTTGGTTATTTCACGTCACGGTAAAAGGGGGAAGGTATATTCATAAGGGATTTTTCGCGTATTTCAGGAGGTTTCCAGAAGACAAATTGCCGCGCTTGGGGTTTGATAAATGCAAAAGTTTGGGACAAAAGTTCGATGCGTGCGCGTCATTATTAAATTTCTTTTGGCGGAGCGACAGTCGTCGAAAGGCACTATCTATCTATCACTCGCTTTTTTTGTTTACGCTTCCTAAATAAATATCTTGTTATGTGTTGCTGTGGGAAAACTTTACGTCATTTGTGACACCCCTCGAAAGAAGAAGCACTATAGACTCCTTGAGAGCGGCCGAGGGAGTGAAAAAAGATATCCGGGGAACAATCCATATAAAAGTGTTATTTTGATGGCAGAAGAAAACTGTTATACACGGTTACAAAAGTTTGAGCTCTGTGCTTAAGGGACTTAAAGCTGTATATGTTGGCGTTTTCGCGATTTTACCAAATTATGAAGAATTGGCGATGTTTTTGCCCCGTAAATTTCATTCGTTTAACTTTAGCAATTAATTACTCCCGAAAGAATCCATAGATTCAACGAATTAAAAAGTAAAATTGCCTGCGGAATGCTAACTTTCAACGTGGATTTTTGTAAAATCATTCGATTGGTGCTTGACCCACAAAAAGCTATATTATGCAATCCCAGCAATTCCTTTATTAGAAGAGCTAGAATAATGAAATATAGACTATAAGCTACCCACTAATTCATAGGTTTAAAGTTTATTATATAATCATTGTTTATCTTGCATTTTCCCTACAAAAGATCGAGTTGAAGCATCTCATGATTGCTGCAATTGACGCGGCGCTCTGCGGTCTTTGGGGCGAGCAGGGGGAGGGATCGACTGCGACGCTACCAGTAGTGGCGGATAGCACGTGCATTAGTTACTAGAAGAACAGTGTTTACGGACACAATACATATAACGACACGGCGATTATGCCTCGCAAAGAAATTGAATATCCGGCGACAGATTAAAAATTAAAAAATAATGGCAAAATAAGTCAATAAGATAACAGAACCACGAACAGGCATTTGGAAGTCCCATGGGAATTCTTAGCAATTTAAATCGGGTTTCGGGATTACCATTTAAAATTAATGAGTGATCTGCAAAATATTCTATTTGCCTACAAGTTTACGATCCTAAATTTTTAAAAGTTTTTTGATATTTTTAAGTTTTATACGCTCAGAGCTGACGTTTGTAATATATGTAATTTATCCAGAGTTGTATTTATTTTATATTGTTTGTATAACAAAATATTTATATAACAAAATCGGGCATACTTTTTAAACATTTGTTAGGTTTATCAAGCAAACTTAATTTAGTATTCACCACTAATCGGAAAATCTGCTAACTCCATATTATTAGATGTATCCGTTTCCATCAAACTCTTGGTTACAACCTTATTGTATAAACACTGAAGCCAATCGATAGAAGAGATTTCTCTCGTACTGGGCTACATATTATAATCAAAATTATGCAAAAATTAAGAATTTAAGTTAAAATTACTACCTTGACAAGTTATCGTTCTATTTGTGTATTGATAATAAGCTGCCCCGGTTCTGTGTGGTGATTTTACTATTTAATTCGTTGATGTCTATGGATTATTTCCGGAGTAATAAATTGCTAAAATTAAACAAATGAAATTTACGGGGCAAAAACAGCGCCGATTCTTCTTAATTTGGAAAAATCGGGAAACCGCCAACATATAGAGCCTACAATACACAACACAAAATAATTTTCACCAGGTACATGTAATTTCAGCGTTATATTCCAGCACTTCGCGTTTATCCGCACAGATAACTACATAATAATTTGCGCTAACCTCCACCGCTGTGTGCATATTTTACAAACGTCTATTTGCCGTCGGTTTCCCGTTTCGCCATCAAGTTATGTGTGTATTTGCATTTCCGCATTTGCCTCAGTCTTCCTGTATACATACGTACGTATTTTTACCACAATCTGAGAAACCAAGCTTCCGCGAACGCTGGAAGCTGTAAATTATCCCTACGGCACCATTGTTTACCTTTTGCATATCCTGTATAACCGATACACCGATTGTGCCCGGTATGCTATTGAGAAGACTTAAAATATGGCGTCATTTTGCAACCGATAGAATCTCGCTTCTTATGCGGAATACAAGGATAAATTAAATATATGGTTGTGGATGCTTCTTTCTATACAAGTAGATCTGAGAATATATTTTCTTGAAATGAGTATAGGTGTTATTCTGATGTAAGATGTTATATTATATTAGAGGAATTTTTATTTTCAGTACTGGTCATGGTACTTAATCGCTTTTGCAGCTGCTGAAATATAATGGGTGCGATTTAAGCGTGCATTATTTAAATATATAAGCGCATTAAAATAGATACTTTGTGCATTAAAAAAAAAATAATGTGCGTTAAATAAATATGAATATGATACATAAAATTTTGTATAATGAGCAATATTTTTGTGCCCTAGAATGGCTGACTTGTGCATTAAAATAATACATACTGAGCATTAAATAAATATCAATATGTTATATAAAAAATATTATAATGAGAAATATTTTCGTCTGTCATGTTTCCCTAAAATTGGTAAAAATTAACTTAAATCATTAATTACACAATCAGGAGAAAAAATATCGATCCTTTGTTTTTGTATTACTAAATTTAACGTCTACATACCTACATAGCCATACTAAATAAAATACTTTCATTTCTAGGTTCTATCTCTATTATCGGATTCATAAAATGAAACATGGATAACCCGGGGTGTTATAAACATAGCCCGAAAAATATAATTTGAATTACAACAAAATCTGATGTGGCCAGCACATTACCTACTTTATCATACTATACAGCAGTGCCTCGTCATGGCAATCTCGACGCATCTGCGTGTCGAATTCGCGTGCAACACAAACGCTGATGTTCTGACAATACCGTCAAAAGAATCAAAATATCAGTCAAATCCTGGAGAACTAGTTTTAATGCAGAGAAGATCTTGACCAAATAGATTTCCTCATGCCGTTAAACTATGAATATTAGCAAAACATTTTATACATAAATTATACAAAATTTCCTATAGTTTAATTTATTATCTATCTAACTATCTTGACAAAATTACTGAAACGGCGGCTCATTTGCAAAATCGTTGAAAAAATGCTAAGAGTAAACCTCCATTTTACCAGAAATCCCAACCAAGCTTTATGTAATTTAGAAAAGATTTTTCCATTAGGTAACAAACGTTTTTCTTAATTGTTTATTGTAAAAATATTACATTGTTTTTGGGTTGTTGATGTATGTTTTGTATGTATAAAACCCCCGCAGACGTGTTATGTATGTTTCATTTTATAAAGCTAATAATTATTAGATAACAAGTTAAAATTGTACACGGAATAACCGTATTTGAAACGAAACATACGGCGTAATGGTACTTATCTACTGAAATTCAGCGGAAAAGGTACTACTATTAAACAATGTTGATTGTCATAGCAACCAAAAGGGAAAAGGATATTGACAAAATTGTACAGCATCTAATTCTACTAAATACGTGTGCAAAAAGAATTTTTATTGTATGTCTTATTAAGACAGTTTCTTAAACAGTAAAAAATAAAGAAGTATAACAACAAGCAGTAGAGCAAGACGCAGGATACATATGATACAACACACACATTCTTATATATCTTATATTATCATATTCGTACTGATTTATTCAAAGAAAATAAAATAGTTCACTTCCCTGTCAAACCAATTTTTATGACTCAGTTATAAAGTTTTATTTAGCTGACACCAAAACCATAGAGCAACGACAGGACTCAGCTGTACGATACACATAAATGCGCTACGAGTTGCAGAACTTAATGCAATTTAGATTATTGAATGCTCTTACCAAATTTTCAAATGCTGATTTATTTAAACTATTAAACATATATATTTTTTAATTAATGGTAACGATTGTATTGCACATTTATTTATTTAAGTGCACAAATATATTATGAAAGGAACATTTAAATATATAAATGTAGAATTATTTATTCTGATGCACATATTGTAAATATATTGCATATTTATTTTTTTAATGCTCAAAGCATTTTTTGCATTCCACAATTTTTTTTGTATTGTTAAATTGTTTTTTGTATTGGTCAAATATTTTATCAAATGCTTACAATAAATGCACGTTTCATTTTATATATTGCGCAAATAATTTGTATTGAAACATAATGTATACTATACGTATAATATCGATTATTACATTCAAATGTGACATGTATATTGCACTACGCAGTACACAACTGAATACCACGATTTGAAGCTAAGAACTCCAAACTGCAACGTTCCCGAACGTTGTACGTTTTGAGAATATACTGCCCTGTGCGTAGAGATTAATTTAATTCTTATTGTCATAAAACCTTTGTACCTACTTCGTACACAACTGTAGTTCCATCGTCCAAAGGTAATTTTACTAATGTAACGTCAGCTTGTTGACCGGTCAGGTTGATAACTAATTCAGTCACGAATCAGATTACCCGACACGCTCAGCGAATTTAGGAATGAATGCCTACATACAGTACCCGCCGACAGCAAAACGACTGCTCGTGAAATGTATAATTGGAGAAACGTATACAGGACGCGTAGCAACACGAATTCCGTCTTTTGAGCGAGTGTTTACATGTCGGGCGCCAAGCTTTGAATTCAGGCATCGCTCAGGTACCGCAGAACTAATAGGGGATTACCAGCGACTTATCTGTTTGAACATCTGGCGCAACCAGACGAGCCGATTATTATTGTAGCGCTGGCTGTCTTAACCGAATTGTATGTACGGTGTATAACTGTATACGGATCGCGCTAGATACACGCAAAACCGACTCTATTCAAACCAGCTCTACCTACTAATGATGGCATTTATGTCGTGAGACTAAGCACACAAAGATGCACGATGCAGTATTGAGAAGGAATTTGCTGTAGTAATTGAAACCGATTGAGAATTTCCTCATGTATTCCTAATTCCGCATAAGCAGACTTCAAAGTACCGCGTAGGTAAGCTATCACGAAAACAACAAGCAACTAAATTAGGAATTTTAATTCATCATTAAAATTTGGAATTCACCGTTGTCATGTTAGCCTCCCACTTTTGAATTTTAAGTAAATTTCTTTTTCTACTCCTATTGAGGAATGCATTCATTATCATGGCAATTTATGATAAGTAATACTAACCATTCCCCACACACATGACAAATATTTCATTCCTGGCTCCTCATACCCCGCCAGTAGTGAGAAATATTTCATTCCTCACGGCTTTAGAACCAATCACAGCTCTGGATTTTTCATTTCCAAATTGTTGGTACACTGCTTAGCGACATTGTCAAGGCATTGACAACGTCGCTAAGTGACAAGGCGCGCCAAACAATTTTAATCTGTCAAAATCCTGTAAACCGTCATAGTGACATACAGCTGTCCCTATATGCACAAAAATTAATTTATAAAATTTCGTTGCATGGTCGTAGAAAAAGTATAGTATTCCATTCGCAAGTAATGACAATTTCTCACTCGAACGATAACTTCGTTCTCGTGAGAAATTGCTTACATTACTTGCTCATAGAATAATATACTATTTTCTACTCCTATTGAGGAATGCATTCATTATCATGGCAATTTATGATAAGTAATACTAACCATTCCCCACACACATGACAAGTATTTCATTCCTGGCTCCTCATACCCCGCCAGTAGTGAGAAATATTTCATTCCTCACGGCTTTAGAACCAATCACAGCTCTGGATTTTTCATTTCCAAATTGTTGATACACTGCTTAGCGACATTGTCAAGGCATTGACAACGTCGCTAAGTGACAAGGCGCGCCAAACAATTTTAATCTGTCAAAATCCTGTAAACCGTCATAGTGACATACAGCTGTCCCTATATGCACAAAAATTAATTTATAAAATTTCGTTGCATGGTCGTAGAAAAAGTATAGTATTCCATTCGCAAGTAATGACAATTTCTCACTCGAACGATAACTTCGTTCTTGTGAGAAATTGCTTACATTACTTGCTCATAGAATAATATACTATTGTCTTTGTTTTGCTGTACGTTTGACCCATTTCTTCACAGACGATGACAATATGGTTAGGGAAGTTTAAAAATGCCACTTTTTTATGCCACTTTCAGAGAGTGCATTATTTGACCGCAAATATTGAATTGCAAATATTAAAAAATTTGAGTACGGAGGCCGTCATAGCTAATATATTTATCTGCTTTGTTTTACAAAAATTGGTCGTATCTCTGCAATAAACCGTTAAAGAATGTGGGATAAAAAGTCCACTTTTGATGTGAGTGTATAGTTTGACCGCAAATCAAAATTAAAGATTGAGGTTACGTATATTCTCAACTATTGTATTTATCGCTTATCGGCGCTTTCCCTTCAATAAATGGCGCGTATTTTGTCATAACTCATTAGAAAATCGTTAGGGAGAATTAAAAAGTTCGCTTTTTATGTAAGAGGGTAGATAATTGTACCGCAAATCAATATCTAAGGTCGCGGTTATGTACCTTCTGAATTAACCTATTTAAATACTTCTCTTTCCATAAATGGGACGTATTTTGTTCATAGTCTTGCAATATTAAATTAGTAAATTTAATATATTTATTTATTGCTTTTATTTTTTATGTACTAAACATTTATATTACTTTGCAGTTAGACTAATTACTCCCAAACGTTGAAGCTACACTCTCTAATCGTCCCTAAGGATTTACAAACCATACCTACCAATAAAAAAAATCACAAAATGTGAACGTTGGGGGCCAACTTGATGGCACACAAAAGAATTTTCATTTTCTCAAGAATCATGCACTCCCAAACGAAAAACATGTACTCCCAAACACTCCCTAACGATTCCCAAACCAGTTGCATAAAAATTTACTTAAAATTCAAAAGTGGGGGGCTAACTTGACAACGGTATGGAATTCATCCCTTTGTTGTCAACATTGAGGTTAGTTTTTAGCTTCGATAGTTGGTTGAGGGACCAGAACCGTCTATAACTCACTACTATACTATAAAACTTTTACGGTCTGATGCTGGGGATTTCAATTACTTCAAATAACCGCATACACACACATCATTTCTCGTGAATAAGCTGTGAATAGAGCTGAAAGTTGAAATAGTAAACTATAGTGACACAAATGGCAAAAATAAAGCTTATCCCCAAGCTTCGGGCATATTTTCCATCGAGCAAAGCGGCGAATTATTGAATAAAACGACGCTGAGAGTATATACAGCGGACGCAAATAAAACGAGAGATAAACGTCGCCGTTCGAAACCGGGGAACTCCGGATATAAATTGCGTTTAAACTATTCATATTTCGCTCGCTGGGACTTGTGTATATTTCAGAGATCGGCCCCTCTCTAGAAGGAAGAAGAATGAAAACGCAAACCGCCACAACGGCAAATGACAGGTGAGTTATTCTGGACGTTAAATCATTTCGACCCGGCGCGGTGAATAATCATTCAGTTCCTGAAGTGTTTTAACATCAGATGGGCGACAGTTGAAAAGTCCCTTCGGCACGGAAATATGCAAATGGGCCGGAATAAAACTTTCCTGATATTTTACCAATTTCTCGTATGGCTGAATTTGCATTTATAGAAGTATTTGTAGTCTCAACCGTCTTGAAAGTTGGTCTTTTGCTACTGGCTATATAACTGCTCCATTCGTGTACTTAAGAGTAAATATCAGTCACCGGCCTCGAAAGTTTGACGAAACTGAGGCGCGAGAGGAGGGAACAAGCCGCCCCCAGTGTACACTCCGCAGAAAATGCAGAAACATTTATTAGGGGAACGCCGGCTTCATTCTTTGAACAAGGGTTGCGGCGAAGGTCAAAGGAGCCGGCGGTGTTGACTGGCGCCGAACCAATCTACACCGCACCGTCCCTTTTATTCCGTTTAGTAATAATTTTGTATTTGTAATTCTATCGCATATGGGCTTGATATTTACACATAATATAGTTATGTTCTGAAATGCTTTTCTTGTACATTTTAAATGCATAAATAGAATTCCACAAAACAATACAGTGAAACAAATTAATTAATTGCTTTATTATAACATTCCTATTTTACTACTAAGGTTGAACATTTTATGTTTTTCATGTTGAAAAAAAAATTGTTTTGGTAAATCAGACCGGTTTACTTACATAAATCATTTATTACTTTACATTCGTTAACATTTATTATTATAATTAGTTAACCAATATACAGTTAGCTCTGAAGAAGCGAACAGCATGGTTCGCTAAGTCAAACATTATTAATTTTGACTGACGGTATAACCCGGAAACTACCTTCTAAATGATTCTGGCCGTTACATATTTTTTTTGTTTACATATTTAATTCCAGTTTGCGTTTTCTTTGAGCATCAATAATCTCGAATATCTCGTTCATACTTAGCAGAGATCGATACTTTCAGGTAAAACACACGCCATTAAAAAATTCTAATTTTGTCTCCATATAGGCTAACAAAAAGTTGTCTCTTTTGAATTTTTATTCGTTACACTTTTAATTCTTTATCGCGAGACGTCCACACAGCTATCATACTTCATTGTGAGGTGACCTTTCTTCTAATTGTCTATGTATTTCACCTATGGTGCGTGTTTATTTCACGTTTCTTTATAGCTTAATAAATCTTAATGATATTACAAATTCTAGCAAAAATATTTCCTACAAATTGAAATATTTTATCCGTTGTATAGCGTCGCCTATTAGTACGTGAGATATGGATATTTAATTTCTTCTAATGACTCTCTTGTTTTTCCATCTTTTCTATAAAAATAAAGCTAACCTTCCTTCTAACAGGTTGACCCATTCCATAGATACTCTCTTTTATTATTTTATTTATGCTTGGGACTGTCCCAGTTGAATTTGATTGGTCGACGCGAGTGATCTGCTGTTTGTCCAATAGATGGCTGCACCGTACGACGGTAAAATATGTTATTCGCGTCTGATACACGTGTTCAAAAAAGCAAGAGTTAAATCATTACAACATTCATTATTTGTTGTGATTTTTTACACATGTTCATGAAGGTTCAATACAAATTGTCTTAATATTGCTTTTTTGATGTTTAGTCCTAATTTGGAACAAAAAAAAATAACAAAAATTACCAATTATTGGCTTCTTTAGCAAGGTTTAAAAAAAATTATAACAAAAATGAAAAAGTGACATTCGTAGCCTCTGTAGTACACCTTCATTTATAATCTATATTACACGTGAATATTAACACACAATTGAGCTCAGTATGTTTGCTTTTATGTAGTGTTGTTTTGTAGTACGCTACTGCCTCTAGTGATTCCTCTTAACGTAACTGATATATCTTACGTTTTGTCTACCTATATTATAATTACCGAAAGTGCATCCGACTAATGTTTCACGTTTATGTTTCTAGCCAAACTTTCCATAATACCGCCCGCAGCAGCATCCTTCATTTATCGATTCGATACTCGATAGTAAAGCTTGCACAAACATGTTGCGGCGACCTGCATAAAACTCCACTACCATAAGCTGCACATGCAAACAGGAAGAGGGCCAGAAATACCGAGAACCGCATGAAAATTTCATAAAATGTCAATAAAGCGACGGTGAAGTATGTGAAAACCTCCACTGGCGTATTGAAATCCTCTCGGCATTTCAAAGATCGATAAGTCCGAATGGCGGGCCGGAATTCATCACGTTTACCCGTAAAAACTTTTCACGTTTCCATCAGTTTAAAAGGAAAGAGACGCCATTCAAAAATAGTACGGTCTGAAAGACTAAATGTAGATATGGTATGGGTGTTCTAAATCTGTCACAAACACGCCAGGAGCGTAATTATTAATAGTGGTACATCCGGTGCCTCATTTTGATCTCGAGACGGGAAGAATTGGTCTACTTCAGATAAAAAATAGGTCTGGAAATATAACACGAAGAGCCACTTCAAAAAGACGACTCAAATTCCATAGATTAGGAATGCTATACATTAGAGTCCCAAACACCAGTTTTATCGGCATGGATATAATTTTAACTCGATCCTTTATAGACAAAATTTAAAGGTAATGGGCATAAGTTACACCTATCCAGCAAAACTACACCAAACTAATTCTTTTAATCCTCTACAAAAAAAGTGTCAGAAGAAAACAATGTTTAAATAAATACTTCACTTGTTTCAAATGTTTTTTTTTTTTTCAAATTTACTATCCAGGCCTATCCACATGTACCACAACTAAGTCGGAGTTCTTTCTTTGTGAAATGATGATCTAAAACTGGTGCCTCTGTCTCATTTCGACGAAAAGATTGCAGGATTATTGCTGGGAGTCATAAAAATCAAAGTACCTTATTTGGAAGGCCGCACTTAAGGATATTGCCTCCAGGATACTCGTAAAAGGACACAGAATCGTATTTATTTAAGACAGTTTGCTAGAAATTCAGTATGCCGGTTTCCAGGACATCAAACTTTAAATGCCGATCTGCATATGACTTCTGAAGGAGCAAAATAGAAGCCCGTTGCCATTGAAAAGTAACGTTCCACATGAGTGGACTTTAAATGCTGGGTATTCTCAAATAGTGGTCGAAAATGCGAATCTAGCCGTTCAAAATTATGTTAGCACTATGATCCAATTTAAGCTACAGTGTTATAATCAATTTGTTTGATAACCAAATGACTTAAAACCAATCACCAACCAGGGTTTGCCACCCTGGAAAATTTAGGTAACGGGGTAAAGTCCGATGTGGATTTTTGTATTAATTTTTAGTATCCGCATCAATTCTCGATTGTTGTGTTGAACAATTTGTTACTAAGTGATTGTGAATGTTGTTGGTGTAAACTTTTTTCTACTTGGCGTTCGTTATAAACTCATTACGAAACCACTTTTAGTAACTTTAAGTTTTCCATGATTCATGATACTGACGTCAAGTTCAAATAAGGCTGACAGCTCTATTGGCGCGCCTTTATCATATTTGTGGATTTTACCACAACTACCAACTATTGAAAATAAAACTCTTCTAGATTGTAAGATGCGAACTGCGAACCGTTTTTATCGAAATTTATGTAAAATTAAAACACAAAGTAGAAATTGGTTATGAATAAAGAATTAAAACCGATAACTTAACATTTCAGTTTTTTTTGTGGATATCTTCAAAATGAAAAATGATAGGTTAAATTTCTTTTCAGATATTTGATTAGCACAAAAATACGAAACTTTGCCAAATTTAAACATAGGCTCTATCTCCACGAATAAGCGAGATCCCCATGGCGAGGCTCGAAATTGAATCACCCGGTATACAGTTCATTGCTATGTGCTTTAATGTATTGTTTTTAGTGTTGGTCGGCGGAATTGCTCTTGGGGTTTATCGGGCTTTATTAGATTCGTTGACATATACATATATATTGCGTGTCTCTTGGTTATATGGCGCTATTGAGGCTCAGGAATCCCTTTTACGTAATACAAAAAAGCTGACGTATTTAACAGTTTTGATTTCTAGAATATAACGAAAATAGTGATAACTGCATGGAGGTGGAATTTTAAAACATCACCTAGGTCGTGTGTGGTATCACTGGAAAGATAGTTTAAATAAAAGCAATTTTTTTTTATAAATCATACGGTTTGCGAAAGAAATCATAATAAGTTAAGGCATCTGCTTAAACTGTAACCATGACAAAAATTACAAGTAAGACTAAAGTGATATTATATCAATAGTTGAAGATTTAGCGCATCTGATGACGGCGACTCTCCGTCCTTTAAGTCAGTTTTGGAGAGTCTAAAAATTAGTTCATTAGGTTTCAGAACATCAAACTCTGATCAGCTTAAATGCAAAATCGACCACTGTGCGAACGGAGTATCAACACCAAGTATCGAAACAAGAAAAATCGAAACTTGCTACGTGACGAAATACATTCGTACAGGGCTATTTTTCTCGTGTGTATATTCTATTTCCATATGGGCGATGGCGTAAGTTATGGCGTGATAACATCGTCAACAAAGAAGTGAATAAAAGGGGTGCCCGGTTTACGTTCCAGGGCGGCAAATATTTTCTTAGTGCTCGAAGCCCTGAGGCATAAAAATAAACACGAAGAACCGCCATTCTTGGATACACCGTTTCGCACCAAACTTTTCAGTTGTACATACAGTCTGTCCCATAAAAAAGTGGCTGGTTTTATCTGCAAACTGATTGCAGTTACATCTCTAGTAACATCGGTTAGAAAAGGCGTTTCTCAGCGTCGATAAGTGACATTTATCCTGGTGTAACGCGGGGAAAACCTGTTCAAATAGGCATTCTATCATTTCAATTTCCCGGCCAACGGCAATTTTCCGTTTATTGAAAGAAATAACTCACGGGGATCTGGCCTGATCCGCCGGACGTAATGTTACCTCTGCATTCTTTTCTGTTCAATAGCTTAGCTTCCGGCTGGTCGCTCAATTGAAATCTCTAAATTTCCGATTTAGCCGGATTTTCCCCGACCAGACGCGGCCGCCTCTAATAAATTACCGGGTCACTTTTAACCTAACAAAGCCCAACGACTGGACATATCGATTTCGGCCATTTCCTGTTTCTTTTCAGTGTGCTTCCTAGCAACCTTCCTCATTTAAACGCGATTTTAAGATTTTTATGTATATTGAAATTGACAAAATTATGATTTGAAGGTGCTACAATGTTTGGTCTATGAGTTGGCTATGAAATGTGCAGAATATTTTTACCCTTGTAGACATGATTTAAACTAAGAAGAAGGCCTGACGAATTTAAAAGTAGGTATATTACAGTACAAGTGCAGAAACCACTACTACACCCAGTGATCTCAGAATCGATATGGGTGAACAATTAGAAAGACTTCAGGTTCTTTTTCATTGATTTGTCGAATCTCTGGTTGGTAAGACCTCACAAGGTTATTGGTTTCCAGTCCAGCAGAAGTTTTCGTCTTTGTAAGATGGAACAATTCTAACCTAAATTACTTTATCGCTCAGATGTTGAAATGAACTCGGAAATCTGTCGGTAAGCGGCGGCATTTCCGATATATCGACGGATGAATTAGAATCAGAACCTTGAAGATCGCAAAACATCGGAAAACGCATAAAATAGTACTGTCTTTATTGACACCTATTCAAATTAGGATGTAGATGTCATATAGTGACAATTTGACTAATTTGTTTTTTTTATGAAAGTATCAGTCTAGAACAGCGTTTCCCAACCTTTTTACTCTTGCGGAACCCTTTAAATTGGGTTTGAACCTTACGGAACCCCAACAAAAAATCTACAAAGATCTTTCCAAGGCATTTAGAGTTTTTCTTGCGAAGAGAAAAATGGGTAACGCAGTTTTTCAAGTAACCAGATAAAAGTCTGCAAAGAAACGCAGTTCAATAATTGATTATTACTTATTACTGTGAAATTTTAGCAATGCTTTGTAAAATTACGGTGGTACTGTCGTAATTTCACAGGAAAATGTATGTGGAATATGTGAATTCTGTAAAAAGAATACAGAAATATTGCTGGTATTAACTAACCAGCGATGTTATACAGTTAATTCTTCTTTTACACTTTTTTTGGTAGTTTATTACATTCATTTTTTGTAATATTGCAGATATTACCATTAAGGAAGGAAAAATAAAATACAAATCAAACAATGCGAAAACGAAAAATGCAAAAAGTATCTTTTACAAATAATTAAATAAATAATTTCATCAAAAAAAATTAAAAAAATCATTGGTCAAAATACAAAAAATTAAGAAACATTTATTCTGAGTAAAATGTTTCGTATGCTATTGATAACAAGTTAATATTGCTTAAGAAGTTAGAGCCACTCAAAATACTTTTATAAATATTTTGTTATTTTTTAAGGTATTGAAAAAATAAATAAATCCTTATGAAACATTTTAACCAAAATAAAATTACTTTCTGATGAAAAAATGTGGGTATAAACACCCAACTAGAAGATATTTGTACACACTAATTTAATCTATAACAGATCTCTATATTATATCTAAAAGTTTGTTAATAACGAAAAAGCTTGCTCATACATACACAATATTGAAAACTGAACTAATACAAGGTAATTTATAACTTACGGTGAAAATTAATTGCAAAAGCTCAAAATTGGTAATTTAATTTAATTATTTTTTGCTTAATTAAATGCAGTCACGAAATTTGAAATTACACTTTACAAAATGTAATATATGCGATTTGGTAATTTGGACAAATTTATACCAGGTGACCCTATTGTCCTAGAAACGTTAAAATAGTAGACTTTTACCTGAAATCCCAAAAGTTTGTTCCCAAATGTTTTTGAAGCATTTACAGCGATTCTTTAGCTGGGGTGCGAGCGGCTCAATAAAAGAAACGTAAAAAACGCAATGACCTGGCGTGATATGCAAGGTCAGATTCGTATTCAGCGCAAATAAATCAATCGAAAACGCCTATCGCTCATCATAAGCAAATACGTTATCAATACTACTCTAATTTTCAATTGTTTTTTAATCGAAAAATTTGTTATGTAAGGCCATACGCTTGCTAATTACCTTTAAAATAAGTAATAGATCTATCTATATGAGTTCACAAAATACGGGGTTGCCATTAAAAAAAGTGTCTGTGACGTTAAAGCTCGAACACAATAGAATTTTCATTTAACATTATATGTAGGGTGAGCCATTTTAATTAATAAATAAGGTCATATATTATTGAAAGTAGCGTTCAATATTTATTATTTGAATGCACAAGTAATTTAATTTAGGGCACTATATGAATAAAATATTGTTCAATATGTATTAGTTTAATGCACAAGTTATTCATTCTAGGGCACAATATGTAATTTTGAATGTAACATATTTATATTTATTTAATGGACAATATATATTATTTTAATGCTCATAATATTTAAATAACGCACCCTTTTTTTATTATAGCTTCATTGTGATTAGCCATATTTCGCCTAGAATTGCAAGTCACATGCTAAAATAATGCATAAAAATAACACTGAATAATGCGGAACTCCAGGTTCCGCGGAACCCGGTTGTGAAACGCTGGTCTAAAACCTAGGGGATACCCTCTTCTAGTTTAGAACATCTCTACTGAGATAGACAAGCAGAAACGCAAATAAGCAAAATTTACATGAACTTTCAATTGAATTGTAGCCTCTCCATTCCTTATTTGACCTTTCGCTGTCTGTCAAGTCTCGAAACGGACAAAAAATAACCCCAAGCGTTCAAACGACATAATTGCGCGTGGATGCGTGTTTATTGAAATTCGGGATGAAGTTTTTTGCCTCTCGCCAGTTCTATCTTACTTTTTTGGCGTCGACAGGTTCGGATCAGGTTCGCGTTCGAGCGTTCGGATGTAAGTCGCCCGAGACAGCCGCACTAATGCCAGAGATCGCAGAATAGTAGGGGATGGAGCCACCCTCCTATACGAAATTCGTATTCATGCGCCTATAATTCCGAATAAAACCGAATTTATGCCGGCGGGGCGTCATAAAAAGATGTCGGGACAAAGCTGTGACAGGCGAAGAATACACCCCCAACATGTCTCTTGAGAATTGAATTCAAGGAACCCCTTGAATCGGGGTCTCATGGTATAATATGGTTCCTTCGTGGCGGGTTGATTTTTTTGAGATTTAACGAAAGTGGTGTTACCAACCTGTTAGCATTGATCAAGATGTTGTTGTAGTCCAATTTAATCCAAAATGGCATAAATAGGTTCTTGGATTACCAAATGATTAGTTTTTATTTTACCACCCTGGGAAATTTTATATATAATGTCCAAACGTAACTCAAGCGATAATGGATCCTTGACTTTAGAAAATAATGTTCCTAATTGCTTCATAATTCTGCGACCAAAAAAATAATCTGAATTCTTTTAATTAGATTTGGTGTGAGTCCGTTGTTTGAACCATTATTAGCATTTCTTGTATCGCCATCATTTGTTGTAAGTGCTCGACAACTAAAAGCTAGTTTTCTTGTAAGAGCTAGTGGATAAGAATTGTCTTCTAATATATTTCAAAATTTATGTAGATTTTTCTTTAAGAGAGATGGATGAACAATTTTTGCGATTCTTTGCCTTTGGGCTAAAATAAAGTTCTTTTTGATATTTATAAGGTGATAAGAATGGAAGGTAATATATCGGCCAGAACTTGTGGATTTTTTTGATACCAATCAAGTATTATTTTATTATCTGGCTGTCTGATCACTCTGGTATCAAGGAAAGGGACAGAAAAGGCAGATTCTCTTTCTACGGTGAATTTAAGTCTTGAATGACATGAATTAAAAATGTCAAAAATCTTCTTTATTTTTTGGTATTGCACAAATTAAATCGTCTACAAATTTCTTAATGAAAGGGAGCTTGAAGCTTAATTTTTGTATCTGCGTATCTAGCAATGGGTCCATTAGTATATGTGCGATTATATTACTGGACTCAAATATAGATTCCATGGGACATCCAAAAATTTGACTGTAAGTTTGGTTATCATATCGAAAATAGCTTGAAGTAAAAATGAAATCCAATAATTCCAAAAACATCTTGAGAGAAATTGAGCAATGTAGAGCAATATTATTCCATCTGTCAGTTATGTATATTGTAGGTTTGTATTTGTGGGTTCCTATATGTGTGCAAGTTCAAGTGTTGTAATGGTGTCGTTCTTTTTTAGTTTTATGTTTGTTTTGATTTCATTTCGATTTATCTTGTGTGTTAGTGTCAAAATATTGAATGCAATGCTTTTTCTCACTTCAATATCTTAGTCATGTTATAAAGAGCTGTGGTTGGTGTTAATCTATTTATTGAGTACATAGTTTTAAGCATTTTATTCGGTTGGATTTGAACTTTATGTATGTCAGGTGTGTTGTGTTTTCCCACACGTGAATTAGGCAGTTGTTTGTTTATGTAATCATGCAATGGTAGATTGCTTACTTCATCAAATTGTTGCTATTCTTCTGGAGTATTCTTTTAGTAGCCTTTTTATGTGTTTGTCCCATTTTAGGTTGTTTTGAACAGTTAATCATTTTTGTTCTTCCGCTTTCAAACATTATGTATTCGCACTTGATTTCATTGATGGATAGTAAATTGTCGTGAAACCACTGTGAAAGTGTTTTTATGTCGCTCTCTGTACTTGTTTGGACTTCTTGATGAGGTTTTTCGGCATAAACATGAGACGTGCATACATATAGTGCGTTGCGTGTAAATTTGTATCAGGTCGTTAGTATATATGATGTTGAGCGTATCATTGGATACATATTTCAATAAGAAACAACTATTGGTCAAAAACATGTAAACCATAAAATTGAAAAAGAATTTCTTTCCAACGAAAAATTTATTATTTTATAATATCTCTCCATGTACCACACACGACTTGTGCGGTATATTTGCAGCTATAATATTGTCATATGTACATGGTTTTAGTATGCCAACACATACTTTATTTCTGAATCTCAACCTTGTTCAAAACAACCCGAATGTTATTTTGATTTTTACTATTTTTCGCATATTCATAGGTGTAGTTAGTATTTTTATATTCACTAGGTTTCGGAACTTTAAGATTGGAAATTTACAAATCACTGAGTGAAAAAGAAGCTTTAGTTATTCATCACACAATCACAAACCGCAGTCATATTACACAGAAAATTATAGTTTTAAGTGATACTTAACAAGCTAATTCAGCCCTTCAATTTTAAGCAGATTGATTGAAATAGATAACCCAAAAAGTCGATTTAGATGCTGCAGAAGTTTGAAAATTCGGTTTGAGAAAATTCAGTTGCGTGTGATAGGCGCACCCCTATCCGATTTTGTAGTTGTTTTGGGGTTCGTATCTACAACACACCCCCAGCCTTATCTGGCATATACATTGTCGACATGACGCATTTGCGAGTGTATTGTTTTTGGGCTTGCCCCAGCTGTTCGCACAGCGGTCTCCGTTATCTCCGCTGCGAGGCTGAAGTATATTCACGCTAGTGACGTTCGGCCCGGTATCCAGTTTTGATTTAATTAATGTCTATCAGGGACATTCGTTGTTCTCGGCAGCTCCGATTGACGTTTTCGTTTCGCTTCTCGTACACGCGAACAACAAACTGCGATTTGTTGTTTGGCATATCGGGAAAGGCATATATCAACCCTTCACCGATTACGAACTGAAATACCAGGAATACGAGACCTGCAGCGGGAATACAACACAGATATCGTTACCTGTAGATATTTCAAGCATGCATTGCTGGAGTCTGGAATATTGTGTATCGGGGGAGTGATTTATTACACTGGTCGAACAAATTTTAATTTGTTGTTGGTAACTTTAACTTAAATATACTTTTTTTTGTTATGAATAATTTACTGATTTCGAAAGAATGTCATCTGAATTTGATCGATTCGGTCACAGCATTTTTTGTTGTAGTTTATTACAAATCATTTTCTGTAACTTTCCAGATATTTATCCCCGTGTATCAACTTATTTGTTGTTTTCAGTTTTTTCAAAAGGTACAGTCCTTTCAAATATTACCAAAGTAAGGCAAAGGATAATTCAAATAAAAGAATATGGAACACGAAGAATACAAACAATAATACTGACAATAATTAAATAACTATAGTTATTTATTATACAAGGGAAAAAGTCAATTATTGGCAAACTTGTAACTTTAATCGCCAATAATTGACATTAATGACTTAAAATTCACAATTTGAATGACAAATATTTGATATATCTGACATATTTTTTTTAAGTTTGGCATATTTAGAGAGTAATTCATTTGTTTATTATTGTACAAAATAATAATCAAGTCAGAGAGAAAATTGTTGCACAAGCTTAGCGCTATTTTTAAAAAGACGAATAACCAATACTTTGTTTCGTCTTAATTCGCCGGTCTAAAATCATAACGACATTAAAGTTTGATGGGTTGGCTTTCAGCAAAACGAAATAAACCGTCACAGAATCTTTAACTCACAGATATTTTGATTGTATTGACAGTATTTTCAGAACACCAGCGTTTGACACTGCTGTATAGTATGGTAAAGTCATGGACCTGACTACATCAGATAAGTATAATAAAACACGAATGCTTCATGTTTTATTATACTCATACTTACTATATAGACTAAAATTGTGCAGTTCATCAAATTAATCAGATAAGTGATCTTAAATGATAATTTTTTTTAATTAATTAATTTTTCGTAATTAAAGTTTATTATATAGTGTGAACTTTTTATTTATTCTACTGATTTATCAATTTATTTCAATACTTTAACTACATATACATTACGCTTTCAATAATGTTTAAAATCACATTCTGCTGATTGCCAAATTCTCACACTCGACGTAATTTTCCGCTATCCTGGTGGTAAAAAATGACGATCCTTATGTTTTTGTGTTCAGTTTGTCACCCTAATTAAATATATCGCAAAAAAATTGTGACATTTACAATTTCCAGCATCATTAGAAGGTACAGTCAGGCGACTGTGTACTAGGGATGTGTCGTTCGCGAACGACCCGTTCGCAATGAACGGGTCAAATATGTGAACGGGTCGATCCGGATCACCGCTATTAAAGTGAACGGGTCGCGAACGACCGACCGATCCAGGAGGCCCAGCGCAGCGGCTCCCGCTGCGACCGACTGACAGACTAGTTCGGTCATATTTTGAACGGGTCGCGAACGAACGAGTGGCAAGCGCGCCGACCGACCGATCCAAAACACCTAGCGGCGCGCAATGCGACCGACTGACTGAGTCGGTCATTCTTTTAGTTCGTTCATTTACTTATCCTGCTCATTTCTGATTTGATCGCAAGATCTGTCAACACTTTGTGCATGTTTCCAACAACTTCCATTGCGTTTTAAAAATGGTTTAGCAGTATATCTAATTATCTACATTATGTTATTAGCAGAAATTGAAATTTAATAAGATATATTCTCAGATTCAATAGTCTAGTTGTGTAGATTTAAATACTTTTGAAAAGCACTGTATTATGTACGGATACATTGCTTCTTCATTACATTTTATGTCTCGGTTAATTATTAAATTCGCATGTAGGTATGTAATTTTAATATTACTACCGGGTTATCATTAGATATACGCACTTAAAAAATATATAGGTACACTATTTGTATATTACGATTTTCAGAAAGTTTGTGCAATATCCTTAATCGAGACTGTAACAAAAATCGCTTGAGTAGAGAGCTAAATAGTAAATATGAACGCGGTCGGTCAAGTCGTTCGATTGATCCGCTAGCGCTGGTTGAACGATACAATAAATGCGCGCGCCAGTCGTTCATTTTGAACGGGTCAGTTCGAACGGGTCATTTTAGTGATCCGGATCACCTGAGCCGGATCACCAAACTGAACGACAATGCCCATCCCTACTGTGTACCAAAACAAAAATGTTTATCAGGTTAAAATTATGAACATTGTGTATGCGGGTCAGGGTTTGTTAGGTCGTAACGAAAAAGCTAGGAAAGGCGTCGACTCGTCCGAAATGGGTTGACCCGGACTGCACTGTAACCGGATGTCGAGATTTCGCCGGAAATGCTTTATTTTATTTGGCCGGGCGGCCCAGGCCCGGGTCCGTTTTTACGAGATATACGTTCAGGTTGATCGTTCCACAAATTAGTTGCTCCAGCACCGCCCTGGTCTACGGAAACCAGTCAACTCTCGCAGTGAGTAAATAGAGCAAGAAACACGCCAACTCTTGTTGCTCGTCACGACGGTTTATTACTTCTATCTGTCATACTCCACGAGCATACCTTTTGCCTCTAACTGCTAACATTTCTTAATAATAAATCTTATTTAACAATATTCGAAAGAACAGTGTCGGCTTTAGGGGCAATTGTTAAACATATAAAATATAATATTAGTCCGGTCATGACTGGACATTTTATTATGTTAGAAACTTTGAACGCAAACTGTGTCCGATCCAATCGACCGATGTTGACGGTTCAAACGGTATCGGACGGGAAATTGGCCGAGGAATTCATTTCTTGCTCTAAGGTGCGCGGTTCGCAAGAAAAACGCGATAAACCGCGGAAATTATAGTTTCCCACTTTCTGGCCAAACCGTACACGCTACGGGAAAACCGAGCACACCGTTGAATTCAGCACATCCCAATGCATAAGCATGACTACACAATAACTCTCTATCTCTCAAAAAGTTGTAATTGTTTTTTCGGTCTAAATTTAGCACTTTTAGATAGAAAAAAATTGAACATTGCAACCGTTGGTGATAGAAAGGTTTACCCACTACCAAATGATAGCTCTCGTTGAGTCTATCAAAAATATGTATACTTTTATATGCCTACGATTTACCATTTTCAAGTTATGTGGTCCATTTCGCTTATTTTTGTATTATTTGAAAAACCGTAATTTCAGCACAACTCGGTAACCAGTAGAGACAGAGAGTTTTCCTACGTAAATTTGTAATCAGCGCACCCATTTTAGTAAGATAGCAAAGGTTTCATGCTGATCAGGGTCCCAGTTTTTGTGATTGGTGTGCCAGTTCAAAATTATAGTTAAAATATGTGATTTCTTACAAAATTTTAGCCAGTCGGCAAATACCCAAACTACCTTCAATCAAATTAGGCTTGTGGTTCTTGATACAATTTTTGACGCTGATAACGCCGGTATAATTAGATTTTACTTATTTGGAACGGTTCGGCAGTTATTACGTTCCCAATTATCAAAAATGATGCTAAAAACAGCCATTTTACTATATTAGAAAATTGAACGCGAACTGTGTCCGATCCAATCGCCCGATGCTGACGGTTCAAACGGTATCGGATGGGAAATTGTCCGAGGAATTCATTTCTGAAATCAGCGTTGCTCTAAGGTGCGCGGTTCGCGAGAAAAACGCGATAAACCGCGGAAATTATAGTTTCCCACTTTCTGGCCAACACGCTACGGGAAAACCGAGCACACCGTTGAATTCAGCACATCCCAATGCATACGCATGACTAAATCAGAACGCTCTATCTCTCAAAAAGCTATAATTATTTTTTAGGTCTAAATTTAGCACTTTTAGATAGAAAAAAATTGAACATTGCAACCGTTCGTGATAGAAAGGTTTACCCACTACCAACTGATAGCTCTCGTTGAGTCTATCAAAAATATGTATACTTGTATATGCCTAAGATTTACTATTTTCAAGTTATGTAGTCCATTTCGCTTATTTTTGTATTATTTGAAAAACCGTAATTTCAGCACCACTCCGTAACCAGTAGAGACAGAGACTTTTTCTATGTAAATTTGTAATCAGCGCACCCATTTTAGTAAGATAGCAAAGGTTTAATGTTGATCGGGGTCCTAGTTTTTGAGATAGGTGTGCCAGTCCAAAATTATAGTTTAAAATATGTGATTTCTTACAAAATTTTACCAAGTCGGCAAAAACCCAAACACCTTCAATTAAATTAGGGTTGTGGATCTTGATACAATTTTTGACGCTGATTACGCCGGTATAATTAGATTTTACTTATTTGGAACGGTTCGGCAGCTATTACGTTCCCAATGATCAAAAATGATGCTAAAAACACCTATTTTGCTATATTAGAAAATTGAACGCAAACTGTATCCGATCCAATCGCCCCATGCTGACGGTTCAAACGGTATCGGATGGGAAATTGGCCGAGGAATTCATTTCTGAAAGCCGCGTTGCTCTAAGGTGCGCGGTTCCCGAGAAAAACGCGATAAACCGCGGAAATTATAGTTTCCCACTTTCTGGCCAAACCGTACACGCTACGGGAAAACCGAGCACACCGTTGAATTCAGCACATCCCAATGCATAAGCATGACTACATAAGAACGCTCTATCTCTCAAAAAGTTGTAATTGTTTTTTCGGTCTAAATTTAGCACTTTTAGATAGAAAAAAATTGAACATTGCAACCGTTGGTGATAGAAAAGTTTACCCACTACCAAATGATAGCTCTCGTTGAGTCTATCAATAATATGTATACTTTTATATGCCTACGATTTACCATTTTCAAGTTATGTGGTCCATTTCGCTTATTTTTGTATTATTTGATAAACCGTAATTTCAGCACAACTCGGTAACCAGTAGAGACAGAGACTTTTTCTATGTAAATTTGTAATCAGCGCACCCATGTTAGTAAGATAGCAAAGGTTTCATGTTGATCCGGGTCCTAGTTTTTGAGTTATGTGTGACAGTTCAAAATTATAGTTTAAAATATGTGATTTCTTACAAAATTTTAGCCAGTCGGCAAAAACCCAAACTACCTTCAATCAAATTAGGGTTGTAGTTCTTGATACAATTTTTGACGCTGATTACGCCGGTATAATTATATTTTACTTATTTGGAACGGTTCGGCAGTTATTACGTTCCCAATTATCAAAAATGATGCTAAAAACAGCCATTTTACTATATTAGAAAATTGAACGCAAACTGTGTCCGATCCAATCGCCCGATGCTGACGGTTCAAACGGTATCGGATGGGAAATTGGCCGAGGAATTCATTTCTGAAAGCCGCGTTGCTCTAAGGTGCGCGGTTCGCGAGAAAAACGCGATAAACCGCGGAAATTATAGTTTCCCACTTTCTGGCCAAACCGTACACGCTACGGGAAAACCGAGCACACCACTGAATTCAGCACATCCCAATGCATAAGCATGACTACATAAGAACGCTCTATCTCTCATAAAGTTGTAATTGTTTTTTCGGTCTAAATTTAGCACTTTTAGATAGAAAAAAATTGAACATTGCAACCGTTGGTGATAGAAAGGTTTACCCACTACCAAATGATAGCTCTGTTTGAGTCTATCAAAAATATGTATACTTTTATATGCCTACGATTTACCATTTTCAAGTTATGTGGTCCATTTCGCTTATTTTTGTATTATTTGAAAAACCGTAATTTCAGCACAACTCGGTAACTAGTAGAGACAGAACCTTTTTCTATGTAAATTTGTAATCAGCGCACCCATTTTAGTAAGATAGCAAAGGTTTCATGTTGATCCGGGTCCTAGTTTTTGAGATAGGTGTGCCAGTTCAAAATTATAGTTTAAAATATGTGATTTCTTACAAAATTTTAGCCAGTCGGCAAAAACCCAAACTACCTTCAATCAAATTAGGGTGGTGGTTCTTGATACAATTTTTGACGCTGATTACGCCGGTATAATTAGATTTTACTTATTTGGAACGGTTCGGCAGTTATTACGTTCCCAATTATCAAAAATGATGCTAAAAACAGCCATTTTACTATATTAGAAAATTGAACGCAAACTGTGTCCGATCCAATCGCCCGATGCTGACGGTTCAAACGGTATCGGATGGGAAATTGGCCGAGGAATTCATTTCTGAAAGCCGCGTTGCTCTAAGGTGCGCGGTTCGCAACAAAAACGCGATAAACCGCGGAAATTATAGTCTCCCACTTTCTGGCCAAACCGTACACGCTACGGGAAAACCGAGCACACCGTTGAATTCAGCACATCCCAATGCATAAGCATGACTACATAAGAACGCTCTATCTCTCAAAAAGTTGTAATTGTTTTTTCGGTCTAAAGTTAGCACTTTTAGATAGAAAAAAATTGAACATTGCAACCGTTGGTGATAGAAAGGTTTACCCACTACCAAATGATAGCTCTCGTTGAGTCTATCAAAAATATGTATACTTTTATATGCCTACGATTTACCATTTTCAAGTTATGTGGTCCATTTCGCTTATTTTTGTATTATTTGAAAAACCGTAATTTCAGCACAACTCGGTAACCAGTAGAGACAGAGACTTTTTCTATGTAAAGTTGTAATCAGCGCACCCATTTTAGTAAGATAGCAAAGGTTTCATGTTGATCCGGGTCCTAGTTTTTGAGTTATGTGTGACAGTTCAAAATTATAGCTTAAAATATGTGATTTCTTACAAAATTTTAGCCAGTCGGCAAAAACCCAAACTACCTTCAATCAAATTAGGGTTGTAGTTCTTGATACAATTTTTGACGCTGATTACGCCGGTATAATTAGATTTTACTTATTTGGAACGGTTCGGCAGTTATTACGTTCCCAATTATCAAAAATGATGCTAAAAACAGCTATTTTACTATATTAGAAAATTGAACGCAAACTGTGTCCGATCCAATCACCCGATGCTGACGGTTCAAACGGTATCGGATGGGAAATTGGCCGAGGAATTCATTTCTGAAAGCCGCGTTGCTCTAAGGTGCGCGGTTCGCGACAAAAACGCGATAAACCGCGGAAATTATAGTCTCCCACTTTCTGGCCAAACCGTACACGCTACGGGAAAACCGAGCACACCGTTGAATTCAGCACATCCCAATGCATAAGCATGACTACATAAGAACGCTCTATCTCTCAAAAAGTTGTAATTGTTTTTTCGGTCTAAAGTTAGCACTTTTAGATAGAAAAAAATTGAACATTGCAACCGTTGGTGATAGAAAGGTTTACCCACTACCAAATGATAGCTCTCGTTGAGTCTATCAAAAATATGTATACTTTTATATGCCTACGATTTACCATTTTCAAGTTATGTGGTCCATTTCGCTTATTTTTGTATTATTTGAAAAACCGTAATTTCAGCACAACTCGGTAACCAGTAGAGACAGAGACTTTTTCTATGTAAAGTTGTAATCAGCGCACCCATTTTAGTAAGATAGCAAAGGTTTCATGTTGATCCGGGTCCTAGTTTTTGAGTTATGTGTGACAGTTCAAAATTATAGCTTAAAATATGTGATTTCTTACAAAATTTTAGCCAGTCGGCAAAAACCCAAACTACCTTCAATCAAATTAGGGTTGTAGTTCTTGATACAATTTTTGACGCTGATTACGCCGGTATAATTAGATTTTACTTATTTGGAACGGTTCGGCAGTTATTACGTTCCCAATTATCAAAAATGATGCTAAAAACAGCCATTTTACTATATTAGAAAATTGAACGCAAACTGTGTCCGATCCAATCGCCCGATGCTGACGGTTCAAACGGTATCGGATGGGAAATTGGCCGAGGAATTCATTTCTGAAAGCCGCGTTGCTCTAAGGTGCGCGGTTCGCGAGAAAAACGCGATAAACCGCGGAAATTATAGTTTCCCACTTTCTGGCCAAGCCGTACACGCTACGGGAAAACCGAGCACACCATTGAATTCAGCACATCCCAATGCATAAGCATGACTACATAAGAACGCTCTATCTCTCATAAAGTTGTAATTGTTTTTTCGGTCTAAATTTAGCACTTTTAGATAGAAAAAAACTTGAACATTGCAACCGTTGGTGATAGAAAGGTTTACCCACTACCAAATGATAGCTCTCGTTGAATCTATCAAAAATATGTATACTTTTATATGCCTACGATTTACCATTTTCAAGTTATGTGGTCCATTTCGCTTATTTTTGTATTATTTGAAAAATCGTAATTTCAGCACAACTCGGTAACCAGTAGAGACAGAACCTTTTTCTATGTAAATTTGTAATCAGCGCACCCATTTTAGTAAGATAGCAAAGCTTTCATGTTGATCCGGGTCCTAGTTTTTGAGATAGGTGTGCCAGTTCAAAATTATAGTTTAAAATATGTGATTTCTTACAAAATTTTAGCCAGTCGGCAAAAACCCAAACTACCTTCAATCAAATTAGGGTGGTGGTTCTTGATACAATTTTTGACGCTGATTACGCCGGTATAATTAGATTTTACTTATTTGGAACGGTTCGGCAGTTATTACGTTCCCAATTATCAAAAATGATGCTAAAAACAGCCATTTTACTATATTAGAAAATTGAACGCAAACTGTGTCCGATCCAATCGCCCGATGCTGACGGTTCAAACGGTATCGGATGGGAAATTGGCCGAGGAATTCATTTCTGAAAGCCGCGTTGCTCTAAGGTGCGCGGTTCGCGACAAAAACGCGATAAACCGCGGAAATTATAGTCTCCCACTTTCTGGCCAAACCGTACACGCTACGGGAAAACCGAGCACACCGTTGAATTCAGCACATCCCAATGCATAAGCATGACTACATAAGAACGCTCTATCTCTCAAAAAGTTGTAATTGTTTTTTCGGTCTAAAGTTAGCACTTTTAGATAGAAAAAAATTGAACATTGCAACCGTTGGTGATAGAAAGGTTTACCCACTACCAAATGATAGCTCTCGTTGAGTCTATCAAAAATATGTATACTTTTATATGCCTACGATTTACCATTTTCAAGTTATGTGGTCCATTTCGCTTATTTTTGTATTATTTGAAAAACCGTAATTTCAGCACAACTCGGTAACCAGTAGAGACAGAGACTTTTTCTATGTAAAGTTGTAATCAGCGCACCCATTTTAGTAAGATAGCAAAGGTTTCATGTTGATCCGGGTCCTAGTTTTTGAGTTATGTGTGACAGTTCAAAATTATAGCTTAAAATATGTGATTTCTTACAAAATTTTAGCCAGTCGGCAAAAACCCAAACTACCTTCAATCAAATTAGGGTTGTAGTTCTTGATACAATTTTTGACGCTGATTACGCCGATATAATTAGATTTTACTTATTTGGAACGGTTCGGCTGTTATTACGTTCCCAATTATCAAAAATGATGCTAAAAACAGCCATTTTACTATATTAGAAAATTGAACGCAAACTGTGTCCGATCCAATCGCCCGATGCTGACGGTTCAAACGGTATCGGATGGGAAATTGGCCGAGGAATTCATTTCTGAAAGCCGCGTTGCTCTAAGGTGCGCGGTTCGCGAGAAAAACGCGATAAACCGCGGAAATTATAGTTTCCCACTTTCTGGCCAAGCCGTACACGCTACGGGAAAACCGAGCACACCATTGAATTCAGCACATCCCAATGCATAAGCATGACTACATAAGAACGCTCTATCTCTCATAAAGTTGTAATTGTTTTTTCGGTCTAAATTTAGCACTTTTAGATAGAAAATAATGGAACATTGCAACCGTTGGTGATAGAAAGGTTTACCCACTACCAAATGATAGCTCTCGTTGAGTCTATCAAAAATATGTATACTTTTATATGCCTACGATTTACCATTTTCAAGTTATGTGGTCCATTTCGCTTATTTTTGTATTATTTGAAAAACCGTAATTTCAGCACAACTCGGTAACCAGTAGAGACAGAGACTTTTTCTATGTAAAGTTGTAATCAGCGCACCCATTTTAGTAAGATAGCAAAGGTTTCATGTTGATCCGGGTCCTAGTTTTTGAGTTATGTGTGACAGTTCAAAATTATAGCTTAAAATATGTGATTTCTTACAAAATTTTAGCCAGTCGGCAAAAACCCAAACTACCTTCAATCAAATTAGGGTTGTAGTTCTTGATACAATTTTTGACGCTGATTACGCCGGTATAATTAGATTTTACTTATTTGGAACGGTTCGGCAGTTATTACGTTCCCAATTATCAAAAATGATGCTAAAAACAGCCATTTTACTATATTAGAAAATTGAACGCAAACTGTGTCCGATCCAATCGCCCCACGCTGACGGTTCAAACGGTATCGGGTGGGAAATTGGCCGAGGAATTCATTTCTGAAAGCCGCGTTGCTCTAAGGTGCGCGGTTCGCGAGAAAAACGCGATAAACCGCGGAAATTATAGTTTCCCACTTTCTGGCCAAACCGTACACGCTACGGGAAAACCGAGCACACCGTTGAATTGAGCATATCCCAATGCATAAGCATGACTACATAAGAACGCTCTATCTCTCAAAAAGTTGTAATTGTTTTTTCGGTCTAAATTTAGCACTTTTAGATAGAAAAAAATTGAACATTGCAACTGTTGGTGATAGAAAAGTTTACCCACTACCAAATGATAGCTCTCGTTGAGTCTATCAATAATATGTATACTTTTATATGCCTACGATTTACCATTTTCAAGTTATGTGGTCCATTTCGCTTATTTTTGTATTATTTGAAAAACCGTAATTTCAGCACAACTCGGTAACCAGTAGAGACAGAGACTTTTTCTATGTAAATTTGTAATCAGCGCACCCATGTTAGTAAGATAGCAAAGGTTTCATGTTGATCCGGGTCCTAGTTTTTGAGTTATGTGTGACAGTTCAAAATTATAGTTTAAAATATGTGATTTCTTACAAAATTTTAGCCAGTCGGCAAAAACCCAAACTACCTTCAATCAAATTAGGGTTGTAGTTCTTGATACAATTTTTGACGCTGATTACGCCGGTATAATTATATTTTACTTATTTGGAACGGTTCGGCAGTTATTACGTTCCCAATTATCAAAAATGATGCTAAAAACAGCCATTTTACTATATTAGAAAATTGAACGCAAACTGTGTCCGATCCAATCGCCCGATGCTGACGGTTCAAACGGTATCGGATGGGAAATTGACCGAGGAATTCATTTCTGAAAGCCGCGTTGCTCTAAGGTGCGCGGTTCGCGAGAAAAACGCGATAAACCGCGGAAATTATAGTTTCCCACTTTCTGGCCAAACCGTACACGCTACGGGGAAACCGAGCACACCATTGAATTCAGCACATCCCAATGCATAAGCATGACTACATAAGAACGCTCTATCTCTCATAAAGTTGTAATTGTTTTTTCGGTCTAAATTTACCACTTTTAGATAGAAAAAAATTGAACATTGCAACCGTTGGTGATACAAAGGTTTACCCACTACCAAATGATAGCTCTCGTTGAGTCTATCAAAAATATGTATACTTTTATATGCCTACGATTTACCATTTTCAAGTTATGTGGTCCATTTCGCTTATTTTTGTATTATTTGAAAAACCGTAATTTCAGCACAACTCGGTAACCAGTAGAGACAGAGACTTTTTCTATGTAAAGTTGTAATCAGCGCACCCATTTTAGTAAGATAGCAAAGGTTTCATGTTGATCCGGGTCCTAGTTTTTGAGTTATGTGTGACAGTTCAAAATTATAGCTTAAAATATGTGATTTCTTACAAAATTTTAGCCAGTCGGCAAAAACCCAAACTACCTTCAATCAAATTAGGGTTGTAGTTCTTGATACAATTTTTGACGCTGATTACGCCGATATAATTAGATTTTACTTATTTGGAACGGTTCGGCTGTTATTACGTTCCCAATTATCAAAAATGATGCTAAAAACAGCCATTTTACTATATTAGAAAATTGAACGCAAACTGTGTCCGATCCAATCGCCCGATGCTGACGGTTCAAACGGTATCGGATGGGAAATTGGCCGAGGAATTCATTTCTGAAAGCCGCGTTGCTCTAAGGTGCGCGGTTCGCGAGAAAAACGCGATAAACCGCGGAAATTATAGTTTCCCACTTTCTGGCCAAGCCGTACACGCTACGGGAAAACCGAGCACACCATTGAATTCAGCACATCCCAATGCATAAGCATGACTACATAAGAACGCTCTATCTCTCATAAAGTTGTAATTGTTTTTTCGGTCTAAATTTAGCACTTTTAGATAGAAAATAATGGAACATTGCAACCGTTGGTGATAGAAAGGTTTACCCACTACCAAATGATAGCTCTCGTTGAGTCTATCAAAAATATGTATACTTTTATATGCCTACGATTTACCATTTTCAAGTTATGTGGTCCATTTCGCTTATTTTTGTATTATTTGAAAAACCGTAATTTCAGCACAACTCGGTAACCAGTAGAGACAGAGACTTTTTCTATGTAAAGTTGTAATCAGCGCACCCATTTTAGTAAGATAGCAAAGGTTTCATGTTGATCCGGGTCCTAGTTTTTGAGTTATGTGTGACAGTTCAAAATTATAGCTTAAAATATGTGATTTCTTACAAAATTTTAGCCAGTCGGCAAAAACCCAAACTACCTTCAATCAAATTAGGGTTGTAGTTCTTGATACAATTTTTGACGCTGATTACGCCGGTATAATTAGATTTTACTTATTTGGAACGGTTCGGCAGTTATTACGTTCCCAATTATCAAAAATGATGCTAAAAACAGCCATTTTACTATATTAGAAAATTGAACGCAAACTGTGTCCGATCCAATCGCCCCACGCTGACGGTTCAAACGGTATCTGGTGGGAAATTGGCCGAGGAATTCATTTCTGAAAGCCGCGTTGCTCTAAGGTGCGCGGTTCGCGAGAAAAACGCGATAAACCGCGGAAATTATAGTTTCCCACTTTCTGGCCAAACCGTACACGCTACGGGAAAACCGAGCACACCGTTGAATTCAGCAAATCCCAATGCATAAGCATGACTACATAAGAACGCTCTATCTCTCAAAAAGTTGTAATTGTTTTTTCGGTCTAAATTTAGCACTTTTAGATAGAAAAAAATTGAACATTGCAACTGTTGGTGATAGAAAAGTTTACCCACTACCAAATGATAGCTCTCGTTGAGTCTATCAATAATATGTATACTTTTATATGCCTACGATTTACCATTTTCAAGTTATGTGGTCCATTTCGCTTATTTTTGTATTATTTGAAAAACCGTAATTTCAGCACAACTCGGTAACCAGTAGAGACAGAGACTTTTTCTATGTAAATTTGTAATCAGCGCACCCATGTTAGTAAGATAGCAAAGGTTTCATGTTGATCCGGGTCCTAGTTTTTGAGTTATGTGTGACAGTTCAAAATTATAGTTTAAAATATGTGATTTCTTACAAAATTTTAGCCAGTCGGCAAAAACCCAAACTACCTTCAATCAAATTAGGGTTGTAGTTCTTGATACAATTTTTGACGCTGATTACGCCGGTATAATTATATTTTACTTATTTGGAACGGTTCGGCAGTTATTACGTTCCCAATTATCAAAAATGATGCTAAAAACAGCCATTTTACTATATTAGAAAATTGAACGCAAACTGTGTCCGATCCAATCGCCCGATGCTGACGGTTCAAACGGTATCGGATGGGAAATTGACCGAGGAATTCATTTCTGAAAGCCGCGTTGCTCTAAGGTGCGCGGTTCGCGAGAAAAACGCGATAAACCGCGGAAATTATAGTTTCCCACTTTCTGGCCAAACCGTACACGCTACGGGGAAACCGAGCACACCATTGAATTCAGCACATCCCAATGCATAAGCATGACTACATAAGAACGCTCTATCTCTCATAAAGTTGTAATTGTTTTTTCGGTCTAAATTTACCACTTTTAGATAGAAAAAAATTGAACATTGCAACCGTTGGTGATACAAAGGTTTACCCACTACCAAATGATAGCTCTCGTTGAGTCTATCAAAAATATGTATACTTTTATATGCCTACGATTTACCATTTTCAAGTTATGTGGTCCATTTCGCTTATTTTTGTATTATTTGAAAAACCGTAATTTCAGCACAACTCGGTAACCAGTAGAGACAGAGACTTTTTCTATGTAAAGTTGTAATCAGCGCACCCATTTTAGTAAGATAGCAAAGGTTTCATGTTGATCCGGGTCCTAGTTTTTGAGTTATGTGTGACAGTTCAAAATTATAGTTTAAAATATGTGATTTCTTACAAAATTTTAGCCAGTCGGCAAAAACTCAACTACCTTCAATCAAATTAAAGTTGTGGTTCTTGATACAATTTTTGACGCTGATTACGCCGGTATAATTAGATTTTACTTATTTGGAACGGTTCGGCAGTTATTACGTTCCCAATTATCAAAAATGATGCTAAAAACAGCCATTTTACTATATTAGAAAATTGAACGCAAACTGTGTCCGATCCAATCGCCCCACGCTGACGGTTCAAACGGTATCGGGTGGGAAATTGGCCGAGGAATTCATTTCTGAAAGCCGCGTTGCTCTAAGGTGCGCGGTTCGCGAGAAAAACGCGATAAACCGCGGAAATTATAGTTTCCCACTTTCTGGCCAAACCGTACACGCTACGGGAAAACCGAGCACACCGTTGAATTCAGCATATCCCAATGCATAAGCATGACTACATAAGAACGCTCTATCTCTCAAAAAGTTGTAATTGTTTTTTCGGTCTAAATTTAGCACTTTTAGATAGAAAAAAATTGAACATTGCAACTGTTGGTGATAGAAAAGTTTACCCACTACCAAATGATAGCTCTCGTTGAGTCTATCAATAATATGTATACTTTTATATGCCTACGATTTACCATTTTCAAGTTATGTGGTCCATTTCGCTTATTTTTGTATTATTTGAAAAACCGTAATTTCAGCACAACTCGGTAACCAGTAGAGACAGAGACTTTTTCTATGTAAATTTGTAATCAGCGCACCCATGTTAGTAAGATAGCAAAGGTTTCATGTTGATCCGGGTCCTAGTTTTTGAGTTATGTGTGACAGTTCAAAATTATAGTTTAAAATATGTGATTTCTTACAAAATTTTAGCCAGTCGGCAAAAACCCAAACTACCTTCAATCAAATTAGGGTTGTAGTTCTTGATACAATTTTTGACGCTGATTACGCCGGTATAATTATATTTTACTTATTTGGAACGGTTCGGCAGTTATTACGTTCCCAATTATCAAAAATGATGCTAAAAACAGCCATTTTACTATATTAGAAAATTGAACGCAAACTGTGTCCGATCCAATCGCCCGATGCTGACGGTTCAAACGGTATCGGATGGGAAATTGACCGAGGAATTCATTTCTGAAAGCCGCGTTGCTCTAAGGTGCGCGGTTCGCGAGAAAAACGCGATAAACCGCGGAAATTATAGTTTCCCACTTTCTGGCCAAACCGTACACGCTACGGGGAAACCGAGCACACCATTGAATTCAGCACATCCCAATGCATAAGCATGACTACATAAGAACGCTCTATCTCTCATAAAGTTGTAATTGTTTTTTCGGTCTAAATTTACCACTTTTAGATAGAAAAAAATTGAACATTGCAACCGTTGGTGATACAAAGGTTTACCCACTACCAAATGATAGCTCTCGTTGAGTCTATCAAAAATATGTATACTTTTATATGCCTACGATTTACCATTTTCAAGTTATGTGGTCCATTTCGCTTATTTTTGTATTATTTGAAAAACCGTAATTTCAGCACAACTCGGTAACCAGTAGAGACAGAGACTTTTTCTATGTAAAGTTGTAATCAGCGCACCCATTTTAGTAAGATAGCAAAGGTTTCATGTTGATCCGGGTCCTAGTTTTTGAGTTATGTGTGACAGTTCAAAATTATAGTTTAAAATATGTGATTTCTTACAAAATTTTAGCCAGTCGGCAAAAACTCAACTACCTTCAATCAAATTAAAGTTGTGGTTCTTGATACAATTTTTGACGCTGATTACGCCGGTATAATTAGATTTTACTTATTTGGAACGGTTCGGCAGTTATTACGTTCCCAATTATCAAAAATGATGCTAAAAACAGCCATTTTACTATATTAGAAAATTGAACGCAAACTGTGTCCGATCCAATCGCCCCACGCTGACGGTTCAAACGGTATCGGGTGGGAAATTGGCCGAGGAATTCATTTCTGAAAGCCGCGTTGCTCTAAGGTGCGCGGTTCGCGAGAAAAACGCGATAAACCGCGGAAATTATAGTTTCCCACTTTCTGGCCAAACCGTACACGCTACGGGAAAACCGAGCACACCGTTGAATTCAGCATATCCCAATGCATAAGCATGACTACATAAGAACGCTCTATCTCTCAAAAAGTTGTAATTGTTTTTTCGGTCTAAATTTAGCACTTTTAGATAGAAAAAAATTGAACATTGCAACTGTTGGTGATAGAAAAGTTTACCCACTACCAAATGATAGCTCTCGTTGAGTCTATCAATAATATGTATACTTTTATATGCCTACGATTTACCATTTTCAAGTTATGTGGTCCATTTCGCTTATTTTTGTATTATTTGAAAAACCGTAATTTCAGCACAACTCGGTAACCAGTAGAGACAGAGACTTTTTCTATGTAAATTTGTAATCAGCGCACCCATGTTAGTAAGATAGCAAAGGTTTCATGTTGATCCGGGTCCTAGTTTTTGAGTTATGTGTGACAGTTCAAAATTATAGTTTAAAATATGTGATTTCTTACAAAATTTTAGCCAGTCGGCAAAAACCCAAACTACCTTCAATCAAATTAGGGTTGTAGTTCTTGATACAATTTTTGACACTGATTACGCCGGTATAATTATATTTTACTTATTTGGAACGGTTCGGCAGTTATTACGTTCCCAATTATCAAAAATGATGCTAAAAACAGCCATTTTACTATATTAGAAAATTGAACGCAAACTGTGTCCGATCCAATCGCCCGATGCTGACGGTTCAAACGGTATCGGATGGGAAATTGACCGAGGAATTCATTTCTGAAAGCCGCGTTGCTCTAAGGTGCGCGGTTCGCGAGAAAAACGCGATAAACCGCGGAAATTATAGTTTCCCACTTTCTGGCCAAACCGTACACGCTACGGGGAAACCGAGCACACCATTGAATTCAGCACATCCCAATGCATAAGCATGACTACATAAGAACGCTCTATCTCTCATAAAGTTGTAATTGTTTTTTCGGTCTAAATTTACCACTTTTAGATAGAAAAAAATTGAACATTGCAACCGTTGGTGATACAAAGGTTTACCCACTACCAAATGATAGCTCTCGTTGAGTCTATCAAAAATATGTATACTTTTATATGCCTACGATTTACCATTTTCAAGTTATGTGGTCCATTTCGCTTATTTTTGTATTATTTGAAAAACCGTAATTTCAGCACAACTCGGTAACCAGTAGAGACAGAGACTTTTTCTATGTAAAGTTGTAATCAGCGCACCCATTTTAGTAAGATAGCAAAGGTTTCATGTTGATCCGGGTCCTAGTTTTTGAGTTATGTGTGACAGTTCAAAATTATAGTTTAAAATATGTGATTTCTTACAAAATTTTAGCCAGTCGGCAAAAACTCAACTACCTTCAATCAAATTAAAGTTGTGGTTCTTGATACAATTTTTGACGCTGATTACGCCGGTATAATTTGATTTTACTTATTTGGAACGGTTCGGCAGTTATTACGTTCCCAATTATCAAAAATGATGCTAATAACGCGTTTGTACTTGTAGATATGGCCGGAAATGTTTAGTACGTATATACAAATTTGCAGATTTACTTTGTTATTTCAGGGTTTTTTGTGGAATTTAGTCTAAAATGACTAGGCTATTTTATTCGCAAATTAGAGCGTGGTGATTCATTCAATAATCGGTTCGAATATAAACAATTGTTCGTTCCATAGGTCAATATATCGATATAATTAATTAAATATACCGGGGCGTATAGAGGTACCGCCCATCCTAAATCATATTAACCCGAAACTGTCAGATAGGAGGTCATTTGGTATTTAAATTGCCCGGGCTTGCATCGGCCTGCATTACCAAATATTCCGTCTGGTGCTTCGGTTAGTTATTCGTAATTGCTTGCACAAAATCGATATAGACAGAGGTTGTACATTACGTACGTATTTTCGTTGTCAATACTACATAAGAATGTAGGTACCATATGTATTGATTGATGACAAGTCGCGAAATTTGACCATCGGAAATGATCGGATTTTGCGTAATGTGGGACAGCATCCAATGTTGATGAGTCAACATCTACAATGTTATTAGGAATCTAATTTAACATTATAAGGTCCAAGCTCCAAGATCAAAGAGTTAGTTTTTTTTTAGTACCAAACATTATTTAAAAATTGTATTATTTATTTACGTAATGATTTAAATTATTTAAAGAATATTACGGAGTCAGTGCGTTAGTTGTATGCAAATAAGGTTCACGTTTGCCTTTCGTCAATAAGAAAACTAGAAATAATCGAAATAATTATTATCAAATAATACGTTAATATATTTTGCAAGCCGGGTACTAATGTAGCGAAAACAAACATTATAAAATACATTATGTAAAATACACATTATGTATACATACTACGTACCAAGGTATTATTTTCTACTCGATAGTAAAATGTCTTAAGAATTATTTAGCCCGAAAACAATTTCTTGCGAGTATAAAATATAATTTTCTGCGGAGCATTCATGCGGTATTAATATGTTTACCTCAAGTATTCTACCCAAATTCGGCGTAGAAATTATTTGACGGTCATAAAACAACTCGTTTTTTGTCGAGCCAGCGGACGCTCGAGAACTTTCGAGAACGCGTTTTGAAAACCAGATGTGCGATGTTACAAATCGATATTAAATGCTAATATGTTTCGTATTTTCAGCATGAAAATGTTTTTTACTTTGCATTCATAATGCACACATTGTAACTCTGTTTTCGGTGTACAATTAGCAAATTGTAACACCGTTTTTAGTAACATTTACATTACCATTTACATTAACAAGATTGATGATATTGATATCAAATGGCATATGCCAAACATAACTACACATAACCACAAACTGCCTTTTTAGAATCGCTTGCAATCGCATAACCTGCGAAATATTTATATTTTATACATATTGAAACATGCGTGTAGCATGCTATAGTATGTCCAAAGGGTTGGGGCTTTCTTAGTTTTGCTCTTTTCACCAAAATACGCCAGCGTGACGTTTAGGTGATGTTTTGCTACTCTGGTAAATGATCTTGCATCAATCTCTATTTTTCTCATAGAAATTATTATTATAAGTCTAGTGGGATGTTTATAAACATTTGTCAGTTAATATCCCTTTGTTTAAACAAATTTTAATTTGTTTAAATTATTCGATAAATTATTTCTCGAAAATCCGTCTGAGTTCGAATGCAGTTTATTTACTTAGAGTGAATTTAATCATTAAAAAATTCCTCCTATTGTTTAAACAATAAATTGTTATTCATTTTTAACTTTTTTCTAATTATGGTAGAAAATTCAACTCTTTTGAGAAATTAACTTTGCGGCACACTGTGGTAGGAAATAAGAATAAGAAATGCAGAAAGAAATATGATTATTAAAATTGGTTGACTTAGGAAATTTAATATTTTTAAACGAAATGTAACTCCCCAATTTCCCGAAAAAGGATTTTTAATCAATTTAATTTTTTCGAATATATGGTACTTTACTTAATAATGATTTGAACCAGGTACCAGGTCCCTGGTTCAAATCCAGGTTGTGGCTGTAATTTTTAATTTATTTTGAAATTTACATACCACCTGTATATCACCATTATGCATTTGAATAATGTTTTATTATTTAAACCAGACCGACCTAAAAAGATTAATGTTAGGAGAATTGCAAACAAATTGTTTAACCAAATGGAATTTGTTTAAGCAAATACGGCTTTATTAGCTAATAACATAGGCAGATACCTCAAACATGAATTTTATAAGTTTATTTCACAAAAAAGCTGACTATCATAATTAGAACAACAGTTGAAAATTAATAATCATTGATTGTTTAAACAATAGGAAGACTTTGTTTAATGAATAATATCACTCTAAGATAATAAATGCCATTTCGTACTCAGAAAACAGATGTCCGACGGAGTTTCGAGAAAAGCGAACTATTTAAACAAATGGACACTGTAAATTACGGCTTTACATTAACAGAGTGAGACAAATCGGGGATGAAATTGTTTCTGTAATAATTCAGTGGCGCGAGTTGACGAAATTTGGGCCTCAGAATCCTTCCGAAGGATGTTTGATTAA
The DNA here is from genome assembly GCA_964023965.1 of Melinopterus prodromus. Lineage (NCBI taxonomy): Eukaryota > Metazoa > Arthropoda > Insecta > Coleoptera > Scarabaeidae > Melinopterus > Melinopterus prodromus. The sequence continues at coordinate 963,401 of OZ030398.1, read as the reverse complement.
TTTTTACGAAAATGAGATATGCGATCCGCTCGGTATGTAGATATATATCGAGGATATATATATATATAGGTATAAAAGATAATGGATAGCCGATTTGCCGGGCCATCAATTTCGCAAAATGTCAATGAAGCTCTGCAGGATCGACCCGGTGACCCCAGGACATAAGTCATTCCCGCAGGAAGCGGATATCCTCCGGAGACAAAAGTACAGGCGAATCTCCGGAGCCTCCGCATCCATTAGACGCGCTGAGCGGATCCTGAAAACGCTGAAAATTCGCCCCACCGAACGGGAGACGAGATGGGAATTGAATGCCGGGCAAACGGGAAATGAAGGCACCCTCCAGCCGCACCTGCTAATTTTACACTTCATATTTTCTCTCGCCGCACAGGCAGGAAACTAAATTGTTGAAGAAATCCTAAGAGAAATAATATCTCGATGGTCCAATCGTATTCTAAAGACGCCACCAAGTTGCTGCCAGATTTACTTCGACAAATCTGATTACGTATTTTTTGCATACGGAAAACGGAGATCGATTCGGGGGTCTTTTACATCTATACTGGTTGTAAAAAAAGACCACAAATAGACGTACCTGTAACGAAAAAGGAAAAATTAAGTCCGAGAGAATAGGTTCGAATTGAAATTTAAATTTTAAACACATTCCCTCAAAATTGTACAGCAACTCTAGAGTGGGAATGGAAAAATTTATCGAATTCAAATAGAGCTACGGGTACGTGGAAACGAATGAAAGAAAAACAAGTCTTGGTCGCGAGCGCGCTTCCATCAAACCTTCAACATTTTCAGCTAACGAACGGCGCACACTTTTGTTCGGCGTTTCATTCCCAAATTTGCAGTGCGTTTATTTGCGAATTTCAAAATTGCGTTGTCCTGATTGACTGTTGTTCGAAAAGCGTATTATTGATTAAAACGCGCAAACAATAGTTTGTAGCAGTCCCAAATATTGCTGAATATTCGCCCGATATTCACTAATACGCTCCAAACGACAAATGCATAAACAGTTCGATCCGCGTTTTAATTGTTTAACTTAATTTTCCGTTTCCCTGCGAGGGTATTGAATTCATTCGACAACAACGCCATCTATATGGCGCATTTCGAAGTTCCTAATGGACTCACCATGTCGACCAAATCAGACCCGAGTACAAATTCAGTTATTACCATTGTTTGTAATGTAGGCACAAACCTGAATGTACAGCAATTCCCTAATAAACGTTGACTATAAAATAGAGTCGTTTCAGAACTAACGGCCAACCTCGATGGAGCATATACCCAAGGACGTAATAAACATGTTTTGTCAAATAATGTGTGATTAAACGTAACGCATTATTGAGAGAATTAATAAAAAAAACGAAGTCCGACCTTGCTTACCGCAACAAAATCATAAACAGCCTACCACCGTTGCCAGCATTAGAAGCAAGTAAAGTTTAAATTAAAGTAAAGTTTGACATTTTATTTCAAAAGACGAGTATCACTGATCCATCAGGTTAGCCATTGATTCTGAAACACCGTCTATACCGTAAAAGCTGTGAAATATTTGCTTGAAAGTAGTGAAGAGTTTTACCGTCTATTTAAGGATTTTCCTCAGGTATCACCTGCCGTTCGCTCCGCATCAAATTGTCTATCGTTTAACAGCCGTTCGAGCTCAAATTACACATCAGCCTAAGATTTATGGCATTTACAAGCCCATCAAAACCCAGAAGACTTATTAAATTGTTTTAAGGGCTACTATAAAGGCGGGTGCCTATCGCTTCACTTTATTACCGTCTGCTCGATTGGGGGAATTTGACTGAGGAATTGCTTCATGATTTAACTCTTGTAAAAGTATTGCAGCCGTTCTCATCATTCTCTGGTTTTTCGATTGACAAGTTGGGACCAATGGGAAGTTGACAACCAAACGGTCGAAATAAAACAAAAAAACAGAATTCGGCACGTGAAAAATTGTTTCCAATAAGTGGATTTGTTTGGTCCCGCGGGAGGTTGCCGCGATGGAAGGATACCCAGCTTCGTTCGCAGCCAGTTTGCAGATCGATTTCAGTCAGTCCCGTGTCTCCGCGCCATGAAATATGGACGCACTTCCGGCGTACGTCCACGGTCCCCACGGGACTAACTAGTGCCACATAGATCCAATCTAGAGTCTTCATTTATTTATGGGCCAACTCACTTCCTCTAACCGCCTTCCTGTACCAGCGCTAAACAAACTATTTTTCAACCGCTTCCATGGACTTACTCTTGCATGTCGTTCTAATAATGGATTTCAATTTGGTCCATCTCGAATGTACACGAACTATTGTTGTATTTCGACCATTCCAAACGGTACTAAAATTGTTTGCTGTGGAAGAAGACAGCAGAAAATAGAAAGATACAGAAGAAGAGAAAAGAAGGGAGGAGAAAATGGTAGAAAAGGGAAGAAGGCTTATGACGAAAATGGGAGATGCTAGTAGAATAAAGGAGAAGACTGAAGAAGACGGAAGATCCCAGGAGCAGATAGTGGAAGACCGGACAAGATAGCAAAAGATAGGAAATGACAGGAACAGACTAAGTAAGACAGGAAGACTATATGAAAGAATACTAAAGATGCCAGAAGATGGCATAAGACTAGAGAAAATGAGAGATGCCAGACGAAGGTTGAAGAAGACAGAAACAAATATGAAAATACTAGAGAAGATGGAAGATGCCAGGAGAAGATAGGAAAATACAGAAGAAGAAGAAGAAGAAGACTAGAGAAGGCGAGCGGTGCCAGAAGAAGATACTAAAGAAGTCACAGGAGATGCTAGAAGAAAACTGGGGAAGACATGAGGAGAAGATTAGATAGAACACTAACAGCCGGATGGCTTCAGAGTTGTTGTGGTGGAGTAGACGAACTTCGTGCCTCTTAACGATTTTTGATACTTCGCTAGCCACCATCTCCATGCCAAACTGTCGATAAAGATTCGTGTTTTTGATGTACCATGGCGCACCAACAATAGTCCTTAGCACTTCATTTTGGAACTTCTGAATGAGGATGATGTTAGTGTTCTTAGTGCTATAACTGTACTCCATATTTTGCACTGACAGGACACACGTCCGGCCCAGTAGCCATGTACTTTCCATCCAAGCTTGGCATCCAGTGTCATGCCAAGGTGTTTCGCTGTATCCGTATATGGAATATCGGTTCCATTCATTAATGGTTACTGGAATTAATACTTCACTCTCGTATTGGTGTAGTTTACATGCGTGGATGTTCCTTCATTTGCTTTATGCGTCATTTCTGTGTCCATTGGTTGATTACAGCTATCTGTATTTTTTAGTTGCTTCTTTGACACTGTCACTAACTTCCACAATAGTAGTTTTCTTCGGTATCTGCGTCAGCAGGGCTCCTGATATCAGATCAAATCCGTCGTTAGTTCTTTTAGTCAGATATGGGGTATAGAAGATAGATGAGAGGTCGGAAGATGCATGGCTAAGACAGTGGAAGGCTAGAGAAGACGGAAGATATAAGAGAAGAAGACTGAATGCAAAAGAGAGGTGATTATAAAGAAAGAATAGAGATTAGATGCCAGGAGAAGACAGGAGTAGTTAGGGTGTCTTTTGGTGAAATATGGGGCATAGAAGATAGATGAGAAGTCGGAAGATGCGTGGCTAAGATAGTGGAAGACTAGAGAAGACCGGAGATACTAGAAAAAGACTGAGGTAGAAGACAGGTGAGGACAAAGGAAGAATAGAGATTAAATGCCAGGAGAAGACATAAGAAAATAGAAGAAGACACGAGTAGTTAGGGTGTCTTTTGATGAAATATGGGGTATAAAAGATAGATGAGAAGTCGGAAAATGCATGGCTAAGATAGTGGAAGGCTAGAGAAGACGGAAGATACCAGAAGAAGACCGGAGGTAGAAGACAGGTGAAGACAAAGGAGGAATATAGATTAGATGCCAGGAGGAGACATAAGAAAATAGCAGAAGACAGCAGTAGTTAGGGTGTCTTTTAGTAAAATATGGGGCATGGAGATAGATGAGAAGTCGGAAGATGCATGGCTAAGATAGTGGAAGGCTAGAGAAGACGGAAGATACCAGAAGAAGACCGGAGGTAGAAGACAGGTGAAGACAAAGGAGGAATATAGATTAGATGCCAGGAGGAGACATAAGAAAATAGGAGAAGACAGCAGTTGTTAGGGTGTCTTTTGGTAAAATATGGGGCATAGAGATAGATGAGAAGTCGGAAGATGCATGGCTAAGATAGTGGAAAACTAGAGAAGATGGAAGAAACCAGAAGGAGACTGGAGGTAGAAGACAAGAGAAGATAAAGGACATAAGAATAGATATTAGATGCCAGAAGAAGACATGAGAAGATAGGGGAAGACAGGAATAGTTAGAGGAAGACTAGAGTCGAAAGGAGATGTCAGGAGAAGACCGAATACAGAGGAAGGCTTATCCCATAGCGAACAAGCGGCGCAGAAGGCAATCTTAGCGGCGTTAGTGGACTTGCATTCCATCGCTGCGAAGTTATCCGTCCCGATATGGGAAATTAAACACCAAGAACTTAATTAGTAAATTAGTTCATCCGGGAGCACCTTGGCGGCGCTGCAGTCTGTTCGTTTCCACATCGCATTAATTGTAATGGAGTGGTGATACAGAAGTCTACCGAGGCGGTACCGCGGCCAACTACCGCAACACTCCGACTCGTAACTTTGATAAACTTGCGGGCTTTTATCCCGGGGGAACAACATTCACCAACAATTGATTAGTCTTACGGGAGCAAATGCCACTCACTCGCCTCATACCTTACCTCGCTAAGAAGCTATCTTATATCAATTCTCTATATCTTCGTTACTGTTTTCAATCAAATTCAGTTCAAATGCAAATTTAAAATAAAAAATGCATGCTAATGCTTCCCCAATTTGCACATCAGAGGTGCACCGGGCCAAGCCAACCTGTTTAGAACGTAATTTCCTGCCCTGACGTGTCCTAGCTTGGTCCTTGTCCGAATGCAAGCCGGATGAAGTTTCTTGCGGTCGCTGTGGCCTGTACGCCGCGGTCGTCGTTACATTTGCAAGCTGCAGGTCACTGGACTGCGCGGGGCTAAAGGGGGAACCCCAGAATTAAGCCTGCTAATTGCGCCCAATGTCTGGTGGCGCTCCTGCATGTTCCTGCTATGCAATTACGCATGAAATATTATCCACGTGGATGGTTCCATTAGCGATACGATATACAGTTACGGTGCTCGCGATCTTCGAGTTTTTATTGATATTACTTTGGTTATGACCAGGTTTGAATGTGAAAATTATACGCGATTTTCAATTGGAGCACATCTAAGCACAGCTGTCGAACAAATATCTCTCATTTCGTTTATATAATTTTGTTTATACATCGCACCGATCTCACGTAGGCCAGCCTAGAAATATATGATGTGACATTACTAAATGTCTCGTTCGAGTCCGAAACTAAATGCTTCTTAAAAGGAATCTTTAAAAGTACACGAGTAAGAAACGGAAATAGACTGAGATCGAGTCACACTATCTGTGGTTGTGTAATGCAAGCTCTAAACCCGTGACGTCCGCAGTTTTGGCTTGAAACGACGAAAGCTCGCTTCTCCTAAAGTGCATTCTCGAATCTCGAATGTCCGACGCCATCGCGTTCGCGCAAAATGCAACAGGTTGCTTGGGAGCTCGACAAATTGGTCAAATTTGTGATTGAATAAAAATCCAAGGTGGAAATCAGTGAATCCGCGTCACGAAAAGGCGAATGCGAGAACTGTCGATGGCGTTTCCGCCACATTTTTCTGGTCCGGATCTATGGTTCGCACTTTTTCAATTTCCGCTGGCTTAGACGATGGCATTACGATAAAAGTTTCGCAGCAAAGTTTACCCCCCTAGCTGTAGGCTTTTGCAGTTTAAACGAGAAGATAATGTCCTGCCAAATCGCCGTTCAGAGTTCAGATAACAGCGGAAAAGTAAAAAAAAAGTTTTATTAAAAAAGATGTCGATTATTGTAGACGACTATAGAAATTGCTTGAAAAAAAACGCCTCCGCTTAGTTTCGAACCATAAACCCCCTATCTCTTCGGTTGTCCTTATCCAATTAAACTACCAGAGTCACTCAGTTAAATTAACCAAATTTTCGATAATTGCCAATCGAAACAGGACTAATGCCTTCCTGTACTGATTAATAAAGATGTTGTTCCCTGTTGAACCAAGGGCAAAACCGCCTAGCAGGCTGGATACGCGTCGTTTATTTCGTTTTTAATTATATTCTCGGTTAATTGCGGAGTGGTGAGTGAGCGGTCGCCGTTCCTGGTTGGTCGATAAATAAGCCGCCATCCGGTAATTGACAATTTAATAAGTCCGCAGACCGGGAAGCGCCTTTTCAGTTATTTACCGCTTGTAATTTATTCTTGCGTGCGTACGGCACCTGCTCATCTCCTTGCTATGCTCCTCTCTCAGCAACGAATGGTCAATTTCCCTCTTCGAATATTCGTTCTCGTTCTTCCCCGTTTAAGATTTTGACATTAATTAAAACGAACTGAAGAATAATTGAATTGACGAGCCCTATAGACAACTAGGGTTGCCAGATTGTACATATCAAAATATATAAAACTACTATCACAGAGAGAAATATTTGTTTGATTCAAATAAATATGCATTGACTTAAAGAAATTTGTTGTTTCAATAGAGCCAAAGAAATATTTATTTGCGGATAAAAACGCATTTATTTGAAATATTTGTTTGGTAAAAAGAACGTTGATTTGTGTCAAACAACTTATGTTTCCAGTTAAAAAGTTTGCAATTTGTGTATTATAAGAAATGAGATTTATTTACTTCAAATAATTATGATTGTGTTGAGTGAAAGAATTACATTTTTTTTAAATTAACAACATTGTTGGTCGAGTTAAAATGCTTAAAATTATTAATTTGCTGAAGGAATTAATAGACAAGAATTTTTCGGAAGACTCGCCATGTGTCACCTCCTCTTTGGGATGTCGTACATCCTCGACCAGTGCTTGGTCTCCCCAACCCAAGATATAGTCAAGGTTAAGTTAGTAAAATGTACTCTGATTTGGAATCGCAACTTGAACCTGCAGGCACTGTACTGTATAAGTTCTATACTGTGGATCACGCGGCTTTATACTCTCGATATGTACGAAGTGCGAGGAGAGAGTTTACAGCGCCATCTAACAATACAGTTGGATAACATTGAAATATATTTATTTGAATCAAAATATGATTTCTTTGGTGGAAGTAAACCTATTTTAAAGCCAAAACAAAGATATTACTTTAAAGGAAATAAATCTCTTCTTGTGTACAAATATATTTATTTTAATGAAAATATGATTTCTTTGGCGGAAGTAAACCTATTTTTAAGCCAAAGACAAAATATTACTTTAAGCGAAATAAATCTCTCCTTATATACAAAATTATATGTTAATTAAACTGTCGTAAAAAATCCCTAATTTGTCGTGCTGACGTTATATATTCCCCTATTAAAATATTGTATGAGTGATACAAAAACGCCTCTCGAGTACAACTCTAGAAACTTCCTCAATTGGAATAATAAATCTCGAGCGTCGAATTCGTCGAAAAAAAAAATACCCTTATAGTTCGACGCGCGCGCCGAAAAGTTTCATAAGTGGATTACACCTCGGCAGTGTGTTTTCGAAAAACTTATCTAGTGCCATTATTATTCCGACTGCGTGAACGCATTCTCTCGAGTCTTGGGCCGCAACTTTTCCACGACTTATCTACCCCCGGCGCGGTTGTTGAAACAGAAAGTCAACACCGGGTCTCGAAAAACTTTTAATGATGACATGGATATGAGTTCGCTCGCAAAAAAATCACTTTTCAATACGACGTGAAGAGCCAGTCGTGATTTTAGTTCAGATTTTCGTGCGTTACGAAACTCTAAAGTTCATCCCTTATTTCAATTTTATCACCTGTTTGATGTAAATCGCTTTATCGGATCTGCTCTGCGTTTCGAAAAGTTTCGCTTGAGCCCGAATTCGTATTCAGCGCGAATAATCGAGCGGCCAATAGTTTATGACGTAATTTTAGATTTACTATGCTATCGCCGTTTCGTTTTACGAGCGTTGAGCAACGCCCTGATTACATTACATATATTCATGAAATAAGATGGGGTAATTGCTGTTTATATGCGTGCTTTTATGTCTTTGTTGTTTATGCAAACATTCGAGTTGCAGTAAATTTTTTATTCGCGCAAATTAAAAACTTCTCCGGAGTCTGTCTACTTCAAACCGCTAGCTATTTTTTATTGCCTTATTTGAATTTATACGGGACGTAAAGCTGGTTTCAGTAGCCCAGTTTTATATCAAGGCTCAATAACTCTAATTAAAAAAAAAAAAACATGATGAGGCAGTCAAGATTCTTCAGTTTGAAATATGAGCATAAATCTACATTTAAAATAACTATTGCCTCGTAACACTTTTAATTTGAATACAAAATTCAAACACATTTATGTGTAAGGGAAACGTCCCAAATTCAGGCACTGTCCTAACTTCATAGATATTTCTGTATAGTTGGTTAGAATAAGAAATCTACAACATTGAACTATATGTTCTAACATCGCTATAGAATAACTCTAATCAAAATTGTAATAGTATCTATTTAGGCTGAATAAAAATGCTTTATATTTTCTTAATAATACGGTTTACTGCTCTTTTGACTACTTTTATTTACAAATTTTTCACCAATAATCCTTATTTCTGACAGGGGTGTAGGAATTACGGACATCAGTAGCCTCTAATTCTGTTATAGTGATCGACAGGCATCAGAGGAAATGATGAAATAATAATTTTGCAACACTAGCAGCAGATAGTAGCGATTTTGGCATTAATACACCACATCTGGAACTACCAGTTGAAGTCATCGCATGTCCATTAAAAGCAAATCGCTATTCTGGCCTGAAACACCCAAAAAACGTGAATTGAAAGTCTTTTTTCTATAACTCAGAAGGAAACAATAACTTAAGGAATTGGGAAAACCAATAAGTCAATATGAACCTTTTTACTCGGAATGACATTTAGTTTTTAGAAAAAAATCTGTAAAAAGTTTTATGTGGATCTAATTTTGTTACTTAAATTTATTTACTTTTTATTGTTGTAATGGGTATTGATTATGTTATCTTTTCGCATTGTTTGATATGTGTTTTATCTTTTATTTTTCTTTGTTTGTTAACCGATTAATCGCTCTTTTTAATATACTTGTTGGTTAAATAACTATTTAAGTCTCCCTTCATCGCTTTATTTATTCTCTTCTAGTTGTTGCCTCTAAATTAATTCATTTCTGCCATAAAAGCAAAACCATTTAAAAGCGAAGCTGAGTCACGGACTAACATCGTTGCGCATGGACCTTGTAACGGGTTGGTACCGCGTTTTTTAGTGCGAATGTGTCTTGAATTCCACGCTCGACCTTTTTAAGTAAAAACTTTCAACGGAAAATATTATACGACGTTGAAACGCTGCAGAATCAGAAAAAATTGTTTTCGATTTCGGGTTCGAGACGTAGAATACTGGTATAGGTATTTTTAAATTATTATTCGGAATAAGCAACACCTTGAAACTTGCTCTCTTTGAAATAATGTGTTTCTGACCCTCGCGGTTTTTGCTGTTTGAGAACATATGGTATGGTAATGCCTAATGTATAAAGATATGTATTTGTATTTGTTGAGAATATTCGTTTAGTTGCTGGGTATTAGACAATTTATCCGAAAAAGATTCATTAGATATGCTATTTTTAATAACAAAACGTAATTTCTTAAAATAAGATATATCAAAAGTACAACAGATACTCTATATACTAAAAAACTATGTCATCAAAATTATATTTGTCCAGTACGTGTAACATCGCAAGCTATTCACTACTATGTTAACGCTTATTTTAAAGATAATTGCTCCGCGATTTTTTCGTATGATCAAAAGTGCTCCCTGACTTCAAAAAGGTTAAGAACCACTGCATTAGATGATAATGTTAGAAAAGAATAGTTTTTTTCACTTTATTTGGGTGTTCCAGGCCAGAATAATGATTTTTTAATAGAGAATACCAAAATCGCTAACCTCTACTGCTAGTGTAATAATTGGGAATTATTGATGTCCATAATTCCGACACTCTTGTCGGAATTTGGACAAAATGCATACAATTAACTGTAATATAGCAAACGATGTAAAATATGTTATTTGTGTGTCTCACGGGACGTTGGATTGGATGTTCTATGTTTGTCGAATTATACACAGACAGAAATTTTTATGCAATAGAGCAATATGCATTGACTCAAAGAAATTCGTTGTTTCAATAGAGGCAAAGAAATATTTATTTGCGGGTAAAAATGCATTTATTTGAAATTATTGTTTGGTAGAAAGAACGTTGATTTGTGTCAAACACTTATGTTTCCAGTTAAAGTTTGCAATTTGTGTATTATAAGAAATGAGATTTATTTACTTCAAATAATTATGATTGTGTTGAGTGAAAGAATTACATTTTTTTAAATTAACAACATTGTTGGTCGAGTTAAAATGCTTAAAATTATTAATTTGCTGAAGGAATTGATAGACAAGAATTTTTCGGAAGACTCGCCATGTGTCACCTCCTTTTTGGGATGTCGCACATCCTCGACCAGTGCTTGGTCTTCCCAACCCAACATATAGTCAAGTTTAAGTTAGTAAAGTGTACTCTGATTTGGAATCGCAACTTGAACCTGCAGGCACTGTACTCTATAAGTTCTATACTGTCAATCACGCGGCTTTATACTCTCGATATGTACGAAGTGCAAGGAGTGAGTTTACAGCGCCATCTAACAATACAGGTGGATGATTATTTTAATCAAAATATGATTTCTTTGGCGGAATCTTAGAAAGAAAACACTTAGAAAGAAAATCTGTATTGTGTTATTATTATAACACAATACAGATTTTCATAAAGCAAAGTATTCTGTGATGTATTTCACTGAAGACAGCCCTATTTTCAGTACTGCCAACCGCCATACCGATAAAACACTTTCAGTTTTCGCCTGAAATCGTCGCAGATTAAAGATGTTGCGGAGTTTTCGAACATCTTTAAGAACTCTTTAGCGGCGCTCGGGATCGCAGATAACGGGCTATATATATAAGAGGAAATAAAAAGGGGCGTTCTGTCGGCTCTGTCTCTCGCAATTCATTGCAGCGCCCACTCGACCCGCCCCCCACTCCAAGAAACAAATAATGAGTTTTATTTCGCTCTCCACGGTGGATATTAAGATCGCCGGAGTTTCGGCGCGAAACGGGCCGAGGAAAACCTTCAACTGTTTCGTTTATAATTTCAAAATCCATTAGAGGGGAAACGGACCCCAACCAAAGTGGAAATGATATTTGCATGGGTATCTTTCAAGTAATAATTAAGCAGGAGTATTAAAAATAAAACGAAAAAAAACGTTCTTTCATATTCAAGGACCAAGGTGGTTCAGAACCCACTTTATTGAACTACTGTCTCTCAGTGAACGACGGCACATGATTAGAGAGGTGTTTGTGGTTTCTGAAATAGGCTTGGACATGTGAGTGATGTGGCTACGCGTTTGTCATGGACAGAGGAGCTTCCGCTTTGCCTCTACTGTTTACTAAGTTTACCCCCATTGCTGTCCAACCGTGACGAACAAGGGTTTCTGCTCCACCTACGACTATGGGGTTAGACTACACGTGATCTATTTGCTGTATAATACGCCCTTAGTTCGTGCATCACCAAGCATATTATTTTAATAAACTTCCCCCTCCCCTTCTGCTATCGAATCGCTTCTTAACTAGGATGCAACAGACCATGAGCTAAATCTTGTTCGACGCTAAAATCAATATCGGTCACATGCATTATGTCGTTACTAGGGCTTCCAATCCCGGGTTTCCGGGATCCCGACAAATAATTAGACTTTTCGGGATCCCGGGTGTATAAATCTCAATCCTGGATCCCAAACAATTAAATCAAAATTATTTTCTTATTTTTTTTGTTATTTGGTGAATTGTCACTACTGATCTACTCTAACAGAACCTTTTCTGATTAAATTAAGTATCAAGCATAAATTGCTTGTTTACACCATGTTGCTATAATTGGACGAACAGATTTTGCAAGAAGTAGATATAATTCATTATAGAGACTAACATGAACCTTTTCAGCTTGCTTAAGTTAAGTAAGTTACATCAACAAAAAATGCAGGCAGAAACAAAAATAGTGTCGGATTTCTTGACCTGTAATCAATGATGACTACAGAGTATAAAATTAGGTATAAACTACAGCGATAAATAAATATAGAAAATAATTAAAAAAATAAAAATACAAATTAATTCCGATATATTTAACTGTAAAATGAAACCCAAATTGCACCAAAAACGATTTGCAGCTCGGTTAAGGTAGGATTCGAAACGAATAGGCAACCAAATATACTTCATAATTTTGTGAACACTGTTCTACCGAAATGTGTAGGTATTTTCATTCAAATTATACGTTAAACTGAACATGAAACCTTTGCCGATAATACAAAAAATATCCGGCTCAATTCTGTCAAGTTGTAGGTGACGAATTCTGTGAATATCGGCGTCTTTTTGTTGAACGCAAGAACACTACGACATAGCCACCAACAATCTTAAAATCCGTCACCTACAATCGACAGAATTGAGCCGGATATTTTTTGTATTATCGGCAAAGGTTTCAAGTAACGTATGATTTTAATGGAAATACCTAATCATTTCGGTAAAATACTGCTCACAAAATTATGAAGTATATTTTGTTGCCTAGTCATTTCGAAGCCTATTTTAAAACATCTCGAGTTTGCGATGAGCTGTCACAGCGGTAATATGGTAATTTTTTACATTTTTCATCACACAATTATCCTTCTTTTCGGTTTTTTAGTGGAACAATTTGTCAAAAAGTGCACTTAGGTAAAATATGTAGGTATTTTTATAATGTGGGTTGGGCTATTTGAACTATATTTGATAAAACCGATAAAAGACGCACAAGTAATATTCATTTTGTTCATGACAAGAAATTGAATATTTAATATTCCAAGATGTTGCACTGAATATGTATTAATTTTAAACAATAAATAACGGCTTACTTGAAGACCCTAAAAGTCATTATACCTACCGTTTATTTGTAAACAATAATCGTTTTATTTAAAATGGAAACTTAGTCTATTATCTTAAAGAAGAAAACAAAAATCATCAAAACATTTATTGGCATTATTATGAAGAATTGAAAATTTGTCTCAATCAAACAATTTCTTTTGTCGTGGCTATTCTTGAAATTTTTTTTTAAAAAGACGTAACATTTTGAGCAAATTTAAGATAGAAGACCAAGTTATTATCTAATAGAGTTTAAATTTTGTTTATTATTGATATCAATACGCACACTTTAACACTTTTAAATCGACAATTTTGGTTTTCTACTTGTAACGTAAAATTTGAAAACATTGATCAAGTTTCGGGGTAAAAGATATTGTCCAATCAAGTATATTTTAGACGTTTCTTACTGAGTTGATTTGGTAACTTTTGGCACCCCAGGCTTTTGATCCTGATTTTTTGCTTTTTTTCTCTAATCCCGAGATCCCGGGTTACAAAATCTTTAATCCCGAAATCCCGGGTTCAGTATATTTTCCGGGATTGGAAGCCCTAGTCGTTACATATGATGGACCTAAACAAGTTGTGTAGTATGTTGTATACTTCCTGACACCTGAACTAAGCTAAAGGAAATTTATATAGAATCGAATATACATATAAAATAGTTATCTATTAAAAGTTTTTGCCAAATATGTTAATATTGGCTGATTCTTCATAATGTGAATTAAATAATATTGTCCATTAATACCTTAATGCTCAAACTCAGAGCTGTAGCAACTAATTTCACCTAATTTCTATAGTTTATTAATTATATTATCTATAAGATCTTTTTTGGTTCTATTCATTTAAGCTAATACGATATCATGAACGTGTGAAATATTGAACTAACGGTGTTTATTTTCTTTTGTTTTAGGTACACTATCAGCAACCGAACAATTTATCATGGTGGCTGGTGTTGGGTGATAAAGGGCTGTTGGGAGTCTGTTGGTCGGTGTTCATCTCACCCTGTGGTCTCCAGTTGAAGCGGAGGTCGCCGCCACGTAACCACCCCTATTAGTTTGCGTGTTCTATTTCACCCCGGACTAATCCGCTCTCTACTGGCTATAATCCGTGCATTTCTCAAATTTCTCCATACCAAATTTACTATGTCGATCGACTGCAGTGCATTATTTTCCAACGTTAATGGTACACCTTGGCAAACCCCTTTAAGGCTGAGCAATCGGAGATATAAAGGGGTGACGTTGGTCGGAGCAAGGTAATGAATTAAAAATAAGGACGAAACGGATTCAACCCGAGTTCTGTGCATCACTTTTTAATTACTTCCTAAAACGAATTTAATGTTAATTAATAGGAATGCCTCCGATTCATTATTAATGACTTTCTGGAGTGCTGAGCTGGTATTGAAACGAGCTCTGTAATTTGCTTTTAAGCTGCGTAGAAATTTTGGAAGAGCCTCTATAATGCTGTTCAGCGAACGAAAAAACTAGGTTAGGTGTTCGTTCGTGTCGAGGCTCAGACTAGGGCGAGGATAGCCGATAAAAAGGGCAAAAATGTGCCGAGGAAAAATCCAACAAGCGCCGATCCAGTCGATAAACTTGCACGCCGGAAATTTGTTTCTGTACCATTAATACGGGATTTACGATCATCAGCGTTCGCCACTAATGAAGTGAAACTTCTTTCCCTTTTTTTCATTATTTTCAAGGGCATTCGGACCCTGTTACGTACGTAATGCCCTAATGGTATTTTCCGATGCTAATGACATACCGATAATGTGACGACTTTATTCGATTATCATCTGAGGGTGATTTCACGTCAAATCGGCACAGTTTTTTACTTCGCTACTCTGGATTTGAATTAATTTTCTTATAATTGTGGTATTTTCATAGCTCAGTAAAAATTGGCATTGATCTAAGTTAACATTATTATTAACAAATGCAAATGGTTAACGACATATTTTGTCAGTAGCTCAGATGGGAGAACATTGTGGTAGAAACGCAAAGGTACAGGTCCAGGTTGTGGCTGTAATTTTTGATTTATTTAAAATATATATATATATATATATATATATATATATATATATATATATATATATATATATATATATATATATATATCACCATATTATTAACCTATTATTATTAACAACCAGGTATATAAAAGCTTAATTTACCGGGTAAATTACCATACAAATTTGTGCGTGGTATGGCAAATAATGAGCATTTTTAATCCCGATTTTTACCACCGGTAGAGTTTTTTGCCCGTTTATGATATCAAATCTTCTTTCCACGCATCAATTCACTTGCTGAATAATATTATTTGAGAAAATATAGCTAATCTTTTTATATTGAATCAATAGAGAGTGGAAATGGGATTTGGCCATGGCGATCGATTCAGCGGAGCCAATAGAACTTTGAATCAGATGCCATTTACCTACTATTGATTTAACGATTTAAAAAAATATTCTTTATTTATGCAAAGTATTTCATTATTATGCTCCTTCGCATTCCTTTTTCAAAATTCCTGTTAAAAATAGTATTTCTATTGTAGTTTTTGTTCTGATTTTAATAATGAATTACTACTATTAAATCAGGAAAAGCACCAGAGATTCGTAGGTATCTACAAAATATTAACTTTTAAGGTTATACCAAGTTAACCCTAAATTTTTATTGATATTATTTTTTATTACCCGGTAATTTAAGCCTGCGTAATTTACCATTTTAAATTTTTAAATACCTGTAGTTTATAATTTGAAATTATGATTCAGCGGTAAATTTCAAAAAAGGCGAAATTTAGCATCACTGTTAACAACAAATTACGGGAACTGAATTTTATAATGCGCAATTGCTTGTTAACTGGGATACAACCTTGGTTTTCTTTCAGTAAATACAAAGATGTTATAATTATCATTTATCATCAATTTTAACATTCTTTACTTTTTTACTTTTAGTTGGGTGAATCGCTGTTAGGATTCTGTGAATAAATTACATGAGAAAAAGTACCTTACAATAATAAGTACTTTTCATGTGAGAACCAATAATTTATATGTTTTACGAAATAGGTACCTACTCTCTAATTTTTCATATTCTGCTTTAAAATATCAAGATAGCAGTTGGCAAAATGTGAATAAAAAAATTATTTTTAGGCAGATCCTAATAACTACGAATAATACATCTGTATTATTTTTAATTAAGGACTTGAGATTCCAATTTGGAATTCGGATATAAAATTACAACATGTTTACTCTCGAGCAATTTAAGAATGTTTTACTCAATATAGTATGTATTATTAAATCGATCTGGAGACACTGTGGATTGTGGAACGACTAATTTCATTTGATTTACAACAAAAAACAAATTAGATATTTTTGCATCATACATAGTAGGATAAAGTAGTTGCAATCGTGCCGAAAAAAAAATTTGATTTTAGCGGATATAGCATTTTTTAACAATTTTGCAAATGAGCTGCCATTTCTGTAATTTCGTCAAAATAGTTAAATAATATATTAAAGTAGAGGCAATTTTGAGTAATTTATGTCTATGAAATTTTTTGGTAAAATTAATAGTTTAGCTGCATGAGCAAATTGTATTTGAGATCGGTCGTGTCGGCATCTTAGTTAGCCAAGATTTGACAAATAGTTTCATTCTAATGTCAGTAGGTAGTGTCGAACGCTGATGTTTTGACAATACCTACTGCCAAATGCCAACAGCAAAAATATCTTTTAAATATATCTGTACTGCACTCTCATAATATGTTTGTTTGTGACCGTTGTATGTTGTTTTATGTTCTTCACGGACCGCGCCTGACAAAATGTAGGTTTTTACAATTGAGTTTTTTTGGAGTTTGATTTGATTGTCAATTGTGTATGTTATATCTCATTTCCTATATAAAAATAAGGAATCCGACCACTTTTTATTGTATTAAAATATCTAACTAGTATACTAACTAGGCTAACTAGTTTTATTTTAATGCAGATATGACCGATCTCGATCCAATAGAATCTCATTTACTATTAATTTTATAAATAGTATGGTAAAGTCATGTGCCTGGCCACATCAGATTTTTCTTATTTATAAAACTAGACGAATGAAATTTAAAACAGGCTTAATGGAAAATAGATTTGCAATTTATATTCTTGAAGTTAGTATGACTTCCGGTTTTTCCCGAAGTACTTTTTTTTACCTATGGCATGGGTCATCCGGTAGTAAAAAAGTTAATAATTGTTTTATTGCCTGTTTTGATTGAACAACATTCAAAGAATACACTGTACGAATTTCAGAAAGAAATTCGAAAAATTAACGATTTCACAGCCAAAAGTCGAGTGTCCCGCCGAAGCCCATTTTATCTCGATTATTGAAACCGAAAAAATCTTTCAATATTTTTCAGAAATTCTTCTCTGTAGTATACCCACATTTATCCTGTTTTTTTTAACGTGTTCGTGTCCAAGCCAACCGAAATACAATTCGGACGGTTTGGCTTAACCAGCTTTACGATTCTAATCGGCCGTTTTCCAGTGTCCAGACCGTTATTTAGTCGGTAAAATCGACCAGGCATGCAGACGGTAGAAATTTAAAATTAAATTTTTAATTGAATTCGATTCCAGGACACGTCGGCAATAAGTCAAGGTCGTACATATACCGTCAGAGATAAAAGACTCAATACTAATCATTATTTGAGCAAGGCTCATCGCTCAACCAAATTAAAATTATTAATTTTAAATATTAAATTACCACGTAAATAAAAATTAAAAATGGTAAAAAACTACCTTGGCTTAAATTACCGAGCAATTAAAATATCAAAGTGATAAATTAGGGTCGTTTAATTTACCGGGTAATTCAAAATTCAAAATGATCGGTTAATTACTGGTAAATTACTATTAATTACGGTAATTAATTTGGTGATATACGCCTTTGCATCCCTCAGTCCACATTGCTAGGATGCATTATGTTCGGACAAGAATAAATACAGCTAAAGGAGGACTTGTTGGAATTTCTTGCGGTTTTAGGGGTGCGACCGTGAGAGACGAGTTGAAATTGCTAAATCTGTGCGACCCTTCGCGGGTCCGCGTTATCCGGCGTGCCGACTTTTTGTATCTGCCGCTTCTTACCCGTATAAATCACGGTCTTTAACAAACTTTAAATTTACGAGTGCCAGCACGGAGACCGGATCCGCGCTCCGCGCGAGCACACCTCGTTTTATATATCCCTGTACGGCGGATTGTCGAACGAAACGTCCCAAGCCGGCCCGGCGCTCTCGGATACATTTTTAATTAAACCGAATGAGACGACGAGGACACACTCTCCTTTTGCCGACTACCAACTGTCGTCGGCTGATTTATTATACGTCGTCGTTTGGCGAAAAACGAAACAAATGAACCCTTCCCGTGCGTATACTGGTTGACAAGTTAAGGAGTTATTTCGACTGCGCCATGCTTGGATTAATTAAATTTAATTGAGCGCCGACGTGAACATCTAACTGAATGAATCAGTTTAGTTAGCTTTCTTTGGCAAAATATATTTGCTATGTATGTACTAAAAATTGAAAATTGAAAAAATTCTGGTGCTGTCCTTGATTAGTATGCTACAACTCATAAAAATTAGAAAGCTGTATGTGTTGGCGTTTTCCCGATTTTTCCAAATTAAGAAGAATAGGCTCTGCTTTTGCCACGTATATTTTATTCGTTTAACTTTAGCAATTAATTACTCCGGAAATAATACATAGATTTGAACGAATTAAAAAGTAAAATCACCTGCGGAATGCTAGCTTTCAATGTGCATTTTTGTAACATCATTGGATTAGTGCTTGACCCACAAAAGGTTATGCTATGCAATGCCATCAATTCCTTTATTAGAAGAGCTAGAATAATGAAATATAGACTATAGGCTTCCCACTAATTCATAGGTTTAAAGTTTATTACATAATCATGGTTTATCTTGTATTTTTCTTTCTTTTTGTATTTTTTTTTATAATGCTCTCGATTTTACAATACTTCCAGAAATTCTGTCCATGTTGTTTCTGGGCTATTACTAGTAAGTTTTTATAATAAAAAAAAGATTCAAATGGTGTTCTCAAGAAACTCTATTCGCTACGTTTGAAGTAAATCAAGATTTTTCACGGGAGATGTCTGCCAATTTCTTTTCAGAAATTTAAGAGTTTAGATTCGTACTTAGCATCTTTAAAAACCCCCAAGATACCACATTTCAAGCAAGTCAAAACATATTTTAATATTAATAATGTGGTGAACAATTGGCCAAGCGCCAAACGTTGACAAACCCTATTTTCGCAAATATACTAAATAATTCCAATGCTGTACCATCGACCCTCTTATGACTCGAGAGTTGAACACAACCCTCGACGAACGGAGTCACCCTTCCGACGGGTTGCACCCTCCTAGAGGACAGCAATTTTTGAGATACTCAGCAACGATTTCAAAAGATATTCAAGACTGGGTACGTCAAGTGGCTGTAGATAACAACGCATGCTTGATTGAATGTCTGGAACAAATTGAGCCTTAATTGGAAACTCGAAGGATCACAATCAAGTCGATACGACGCCATTACTTACGAACACAGTTCGGAATTTGAATACGAGCATAGGGGAATGTTAGGGAGGGAAGAAATAATTAGGGGAGGGCATAAATCTAAGGGCGGAACGACGGATTCTTGATGTGGCACGCGAAAATGGTAAAAAGCCAATTGAGACCTATTAACCGTCCGCTTCCGCGCGGCGGAACGCTTAAACCGAATATTTCGGGGGCGGCGGCTCGGCTGAAATCCGTAAAAGGGACCGCTGAAAATTGCGTTAAAAACGCTCCCGGAACCCTCGCGATATAGGCACGTGAAACGTTTCGGAAACAAACGAAGTTAATAAAACCCTTCCGGCGAATTTTGCAAAACAGGCGAAAATGTAAGGGTGAGGGAATTAGTCCCGGTTACGAGGTATTTCGCAATCCGAACTGGTAGCGTTTTAACATGAAATTTTCCTATTCGTGCATACATACATACATACATGACTGTTAATTGGCTATTATTTTACTAAATTGGTATGTTTTTATTTATAAAGTATGTAAGTGTTTTTCAGTATTTACTTGTTAATATAAAACACATACCGTTACTAATATAAATAAAAAAAATTGTTAATCTCGAAATTTTAGTAGTAGGTCACAGTTTCAATTGCCTAAGTGCATTCTTCCAAATAATTTTGATAAATATAAAAGAAAATCGCTTCAGGAAACTTGAAAAAATGCCCCTGAACATCATTTGAATTGGTTTAGAAAAACGTACTGTGGCATTTGAACCAAGCTTTCCCCTGAACTGTGAAAATCTAGGTTGTAAGTTATTTTATTAATTTAATGGTAATTTTATTTAATTGCGTTTGTATATTGCGGTTGTAACTTTGTAGATAGAATTTTTTTAATTTTCAGGGTAATAATTACTAAACACGAAAAAAAAAATAATTGTATACAATAAAATTTTATTATTTACATTACAGCACACTAAAATATCGGTCTAAATGCTCGGTGACTCAACATACGGGAAAAATAGACTATCGTGTCTTGGCAATTCGCTTCGGAAAAATTTAACCCAGCTGGATTTTTAATTATGCCTTTGATTCGGCATTAGAAATAACGTGTCCATCGATATCGTGTCTGGGTGCCGAGTTATTCACGGTCAAATATGACTGGACAACAATTGATTTTTTTGGGAAAGTTCTAGATCTTTTAGTTCTCTACATAAACTGTGTATATGTTATGGACCAAGTGATTAATAGGGCAATGTGAAAAATGCCCGGGCAATATGAAAAATGCCCAAAACAACCGGGCAAGAAGATTAAAAAAATTTTAATTATTAGATTGCCCGGGCATTATTCACAATGCCGTGTATCGACTGGGCAGGATGATTAAAACATGTTTCTTCTATGGATTTTTTTTATTTCAGTATTTTTACAATAATAAAATCAACTTTTACTCCTGCAATATATTCAACATATGTTACAAATTAACAAAACTCATATTTTGCCTGAATAAACCTTCAGAAACATACAAAAAGTCAAACTATACTCAAGTAATAATATGCGTATAAGTTAAAATAAAACAAAACTGATATCCTAAATAAATATTTCAGAACAAGAAGTCAACTTTATACTCTCAAGTCTCAAGTAACGTAATAAAACATTGAAAATTGACAAAACTCATACAAAAACTGAATAAGCAATCAAAAATATGTGTGCGTGGATGTGAAAAGGGACCAGTTGTCCGTTTCTAGTTACGCAGATGATCGCAAATAAAGTTAAACTGGTTCAAAATATACATTTATGTTTTATTCGCTAATTAGTCGCTTTATTGTGTTTTTTTTATCATTCGTTATCATTCGTTCGTCTGTAACCCGTCTGCGGTTGGAAAAGCATGAAAAATTGAGCTTTTGTTGCGAAAGAAAAGGGGACTACTTGTCGATATGTTATATTTTACCATATTTTAGCTACTTCCCAGAGTGCAATCGAGTAGAAATTTTGCATGTGGACTGATTTCCAGTTAGAATGGATGGGATCAATAAAAAAAGATTGAAAACATGTCCAAAACGTGAAATTTTTTTGAAAATTAGTCCTTGTTTCGCCTTGTTTCGTGCCTCATTTAGAAAGGTTGTTATCTGTTGCTCAACTACAGTAGCTAGAATATTCCTTCCATGCTTCCATCACTACGAGCTCGGTCAACATCCGGCATCACCCGAACTCTTACTCTACCACCTACTTTAGCAGCATGAAATTTGGTACTTGAAGTATTAAGCCTATTCACGGCTTGTTTTTTAGATTAAATAAAGTCATTGGTCTAGTATTTTTTTACAAATGTTTGCTTCTTTTCCAAAATCGAACTATAATGACGTATACTACGACTGCCATTACTGCTAATAAGAACGCACGTTTAAGCTGGCTACAAACACAAACAAAGTTTTATGTTGCAGAATTTGTGTTCGCAAGCGGATGCACAAAACCTATACTAATGTTATAGATGATAGACAAGTTTGTTTCATTTCCGAACAGAATAGCAATACCCACTTGGGATAACGAATTTAGAAACCGAATTCGGGAAACAATTGTGTGTGGCAACCTTTACAGCGATCGTGGTCGGTTTGAATTCGTCGTCGCTCTGACGACATAGGTAGCCGTCTACTACTTACTCCCCACTACACTGCTTGTGTTATTTATCAAAGTGCCCAACACAATTTAGCAGTATTCATAGTGCCCGGGCAATGTGATTATAAATCATGCATTAATACAAATTTATTTTAAAGTGCCCAATCTTTCAGGGCAATATTCATAATGTTCAAAAAATGCCAGACCTCTTCCGAAAAACAAGGGGTATTTTTTTTGCTCCAGGGCGCTGAATATGTAGCTACGCCACTGCTACAGGGAATTATGGCCCCAGTTCATTTTCGCTCACCGTGGCCTACCTACAAACTAGAAAACAAGTCGAGTTTTGCATGCCGTCCTGATTTTGTTTCGAACAAAACCAACACTATACGGCGTAAACAAGCTAGACGGTGCAAATAGCGCCAAAGCGGCGTTTGTAACTTGTTTACTTGTTCATTCGGTAATTGCGAAACGAAAGATAGCGTCTGCTCGGATCTCCCCATTTAGATGTTTATTGTTTTAGTTCGTTTCTGCAGAACAGTTGCGAACGTTTAAGGGCGGGAACACCTACGCGGAACAAGGGGTAGATACTGTTAAGCGTAAATTGAACAGGCAGAATAAGGTAGCACTTGAGCACGTTTTAATCCCAAGGGGAAGATATACTCAATTTAAATTAAAGCTGGATTTGTTTTTTAGCTCTGTTCGAAATGACTCGAACACTTTTGTAAGACATACAGTTTTAAATGGTTTTAAATGTTTTAACTCCTAAAGTAACAAGGTGAACATGGCGCAGTCGGGTTGGATAAAACTATATGCGATGACCTCGCGTAACCCGATCGTAAACCAGCCAAATTAATTTCAATTTAAAATCGAAAATGTACCGCATCGGCGGTGAGTGAATCTCAGATTGGCGTTGAACAAAAGCGGTCCATTAGCGCGCTTCGAGAAAGACGAAGCAGGAAATACTGTAAATGTCATCGTCCGGGCCATCTTGACTCGGCCAGGAGACTCGTAAAAGATCTGCTGACGTGGCATAGCCGCGGCAACAACGAAATGCCAAGTAATAAAGCGCATTATCAACGGCACCGTCCTACTTAAGATGCACAATCTCCTTTAATTATAGCCGCAGATGTTCGCGAATTCGCACAATGTGACTAAATTGACACACTGTTAATGCGCCAAGTGTGACCAGGATGAACACCTTTATACCCTCTTAAAGTACACTTTGAGTCCATCCATTGCAAAAGGGTTATTGTTGTGTAGAGACAACATAATAGGAGTACTAGTACTAACTCAAATCAATTTTGGTATGCTTTAAGGGCATATATTTAACTAAATAAATTACAAAAGCAATGTTGAAACTCTTTGTTACTTCTAAGTTACACTTTAAAATGTAAATTAATAACGTAGAACAAAATGAAAAATGGCAAATATGCGTTGAATTCACTTATGAAAACCTACTAAAGATGACAAATGAATTCAGTTGTCAATTTTTGTTGAGTAGGAAGTGCAAGTTGCTCGTGCTGTCGCCTTTATTCAGCATGCCCATTCGACATGTTAGCAGGGACCTTCGAGTTTCCCCTTTTGTTATTCAGCGATTATGATATCAGTTTCGGGAGAATTCTGGCCAATATGTTAGAAGGGCTGGACAAAGTCGAAATCGAAAAACTACTCATAATCAAGACCAGTTTCTTGTCCTTTCCTCTCTACTTCAGCATACTGCCACAGCACGAGACCTCCTAAATGACCTGACGGCGAGCACATGGAATAGAAAGTTCTGATCAAACTGCTAGAAACAGATTAAAAGAAGCGAATTTGAAACCAAGAAGACCTGTCCGCGCACCACGCCTTATAACGTATCACAAAGCAGCGCGAATGAAGTTTGCTCTACTCGGAGATTCCCCAAAACTTGGGAAAAATCGGTTTACGTTAACACGTTTCACCGGGCACCTCAAATTTCCCATTTAAAATACATTGAAAAAATGCATCTTTTTTTCCTTTTTACTTTATCATACGCAGTATGTAAAGTATTGTAATCGTGCCGAAAAAAAATTTTGAGATTTTAGCAGAAATAGGTCTTTATGGGTCCCCTGAACATTTTTGACCAAGGTACAAAAAAATGTCTGTGTGTGTGTGTGTATGTGTGTGTGTGTGTGTGTGTGTGTGTGTGTGTGTGTGTGTGTGTGTGTGTGTGTGTGTGTGTGTGTGTGTGTACCCAATTTTTGTTAATTCATTTCCGGAGAAACTACTAAAGGTATCGGCACGGAGCTTCATATTTAGAAGTTTCATGACCAAACTTAGAGTTGAAAAGCTTTTGGTTCAAAAGGGTCCAAAGGAACTGGGTGTTTACTCCAAGCCTTTTTCAAGGATTTTAGAAATCAGCCGCCATTTCTGTAATTTCGTCAAAATAGTTAAATAATAAATTAAAGCAGAGGAAATTTTGAATAATTTATGCCTATGACATTTTTTGGTAAAATTAATAGTTTAGCTTTTTAGTTTATTCTAAGCCTTTTTCAAGGATTTTGGAAATGAGCCGCCATTTCTGTAATTTCGACAAAATAGTTAATTAATAAATTAAAGTAGAGGAAATTTTGGAATAATTTATGCCTATAACATTTTTTGGTAAAATTAATAGTTTACCTTCAAGAGCAAATTCTATTTGATCGAGATCGGTCGCATCTGCATTGATATGAAATTACATAGTAGCCAGGATTTTGACAAATATTTTTTTGTGTTGTCACATTCGAAAACAGCTGATCTCATCAGAGGTTCGAGAACCACTATGGAACGTGCCGCTGTAGTGCGCAAAATTATAAAATACAGATTTCAAATAAAATAAGATCACCAATTTGATTGTTTGTTGATAAGAAATATCAACCCGTCTTTATATCTAATTCTAAAAATGATACATTGAGAAAATTATAAATAAAGTATAGCGATGACTGTAGTTTTATTTTAGTATGTTGGTAGGGACGTGTCATGAACAAATCTAAATCTGTCAGAATTTGAATTACCTTTTTAAGGTGCGTTTTCATTAGTGATAATGGCAGTGGTAGCAGACGCCGTTATAGTATTTCCAATAGAAAATTGCTAGTGACTCATGTTTATGTACATGCAAACTAATATGTGTCATTATCACGATATGTAAGAAATACTATAATTTCGTATTCTACCACCGCAATTAGCTACCATTACCTACCAATCGGAACGCACCTTTCGTCAAAGTGGTACCAACCTAGCATTTACTATACAGAAATCATTTTTTTATTACGTATTTCTTAAAAAGCAACACAATAAACGTTGATGTCGCTCCTGCCAAAAACTAGATAGCGCGATTCGCTCATATGCGACGGTTACACTCCGCCTTCGGTTACGCGCCGTATCACCGCTCGTCGCGCTATTCCGTACTTTCGGCATTTGTGACATAAATAACTATTATTCTAATGACGTACTGTAGGTAGTGTCAAATGCTGATGCTTTGACAATACCTACGATTTATCTCTATAGAATAGATTCTCTTGCAGCTAAACTATTAATTATATATATTGTATGATAAAGTCATGTGCCTGGCCACATCAGATTTTTTTTTCAAGTTTTGGATTTCGAAAAAGAAGTTGCGAGAGATTATCAGGAATTGTTCAGAACCTCCCAAAGAGAACAACCACTCCACCGCCCCACCCTCTCCTGAAGAACCCTAAAAATTTTTCTCAATTTTACAAAGTTACGGGATTTATTATTTTTATAATATAAATTACTTTTATTGGATTATTGACATATTTTTTGTCATTTATTAACTAATTTAAAAATTAAAAAATGTGTTAACAATTACTATTTGTTTAAGCAAAAATATACGATGTTACGTACTAATTATTGCATTTGTTGCAAAAATGATTAAATTATAATTTTTTGTTAATAATTAACTAATAGGCAATTATTTAAACAATTACCATTTGTTTAAACAAAAAATAATGTTGATACGCACATATTTTTCTAATTTTGCAGAAATTACTAGATTATTGGCATTTCTTGTCATTTATTAACTAATTTGCAATTGTTTAAACAAATGCCATTGGTATAAACAAATACATACATTGTAATGGACATAATTTTCTATACTTTTTTTTCATAAATTATTATTATATTATTGGCAGGTTTTTGACATTTATTAACTAATTTGTAATTGTTTAAACAAATACTATTTGTTTAAAAATGTTTACGGGCATATTTGTTATATTTATTGCAGAAACCATTATTAAATTATTCGCATTTTTTTATTTTATTAACGAATTTGCAATTCTCTAATCAAATGCTATTTTTTTAAACAAAAATTTTCGATATCTTTTGCTTTTCCTTTTGTAGAAAATATTATTCTTACATTGTTAGCACGTTTTTGTAATTTTTTACTTAATGTTCAATTGTTTGAACAAATAAATTTATTTAAACAAAAATATACAATGTTAGTACGTATTTCTTGACCAAAAATTATTATAGGATTTCTGGTCTGTTTTTGAAGTGTAATGGGGTTGCAACACTAATTATTATTATAGGTTATAAATGAAAATTAGTTAACAAAATTGGCAAAGAAAAAAAGACAAGAAATTAATAAATAATTAATAAAATAATAAATTTTGCCAAAAAGATTGTACGTTTTTGTTTAAACAAATTGTATTTATTTGAACAACTGGAAACTAGGTAATTAACGAACAACAATGCCAACAATCTAATAATAATTTCTTAAACAAAGAAAAATATGTTGGTAACATTGTATGTTTCTGTAAACAAATGGCATTTGTTTAAATGATGGCAAATTAGTTAGTAAATGCCAAAAAATACCAATATCCTAATGATAATTTCCTTTAAGAAAATATGTCCACAACATTGTATATATATATATATATATTTGTTTAAACAAATGGTATTTGTTTAAACAATTGCTAGTTAGTCAATAAATGACAAAAAGCCAATAATTTAATATAACTTCAACAAAAAAATACAAGTATATGTTCTTAACATCGTATGATTTTATTTAAACAAATTCAAATTAGTTAATAAATGACAAAAAATATGTCAATAATCCAATAATAATCAATTCTGCCAAAAACAATAATAAAACACGACAATTGTAAATTTGGAGAACCTTCTGTCTCATATTTAGGGTACTATGGGGAGGGTAGTGAAGAAAAAAATAGTTGTGGATTTGTTCCTTGGGGAGTTCTGAACAATTTCTGATAATTTCCCGCAACTTTCAAAATCTGAAACGTAAAAAAAATGAAAAAAAGATTCATTTTTGCAATGTTTTTTAAATGGGAAATTTGAGGTGCCCGGTGGCACGTGTTAACGTTAACCAAGTTTTCTCAAATTTAGTGGTAATTTTTTTTCTGGAAAAGGAACAGATTGGGTGGGGATCGTTGCCCTCTAGCGAAAAGTCCATTTTTTCGACCACCCGACTCTATATAGACGTCCTGATGCACGCTACGCAGCCGCTACTATACAGGAAGTGGATAGATTTCGTCGTGGATCTGTGATGGTTTGGGCTGGAATCAGTATAGACAACAGAACTGATCTAATTGTTGTTCCTGGTAGATTAATGCCATGAATTACATCGAAAAATTCTTGGAGGGCCATGCGGTGCCTGCTGCATATGGCGTCCGGCAAAATTTCATCCTAATGCAGGACAATGCAAGGCCACTTACCGCCGGCATCACCAGAAACTTTTTATAACAGCGACCTGAATCCTGTTGAACACGTGCGGGATCAGCTTGACCGACGTGTTCGCAAGCGCCCTAATCCACCACTAAACATAAGGAACGTTGGAAAGGAACCTTGGGAAAACATACCCCAAGGATCTCTTCACAGACTACTGCGAAGCATGCCACGCTGGTGTGAGGAACTGATTCGTGCTCGTGGAGGGCATACACTGTATTAAACCTCACCGATCCACAGAAATTATTAATTTACATTTTGAAGTGTAATTTAGAAGTAACTAAGAGTTTTAACATTGTTTTTGTAATTCTCTTTAGTTAAATATATGCTGTTGAAGTATACCAAATTTGATTTGCATAGAACTATTATTTAAAGAGTTACAGGTTTCGAAAAAACTGTTTCCCTAATTATTTTGAGCAGTGTAGTAGTCATACCAAACAAGAATAGCTTACAGTGGTAATAGTAAACAGGTTATGATTATGGTTGTGTAGAGACAACATAATAGTAGTACTAGCGAAGAAGAATGTCTCGCAGTGGTAAAAGTTAGTAAACATTTTCGATTCGATTCTAGGTAAGCCGATTAAGCTAAATCTTAATTAAAACACGGAGTCGTATACTTAAGGACTTAGTAGGGTGGTGCTGTCAGTTGGGAGCTCAACTTGGGATCTGGAATTATCACGGGAACATATCCTGTGAATCATGTCCGGATGAGAGAGAAAAGAAGGCGAAAAGACCGAAAAAAAAACTAATTGCGTCTGTAATTCGATATCATCGGGCAATCAAGGTTGACAAAGCGTCCCTAGACTGCGGACAGCTGAAATATTATCTTTTCCTCGCTGCGGCCGAGCCGGCCAACTCCCTGCGGAGAGCTGTGCAATATTTAAGAAGGACGGGGAGAAATTCTAAGGACGTTATTTATCAGATATGTGCGACGGTGTTATTATATCAGGACTCCCATGGCCTGGATTCACAACATCACCCCTTAGTTTCTTCTTGGTGATGAAAAAAAAGAAAGAAAGAGAGAGAGATACAGTAAGTAAATGGTGCTGCGTAACTGCTTTGGAGAAGCTCTATGTAACAATGAAGTATGATATGAAGTATACAGCAGGGTGATTCCTGAAATTTTGGGTCAGACATTTGAAATACGATTGACATTTGCTGTGGATCCCGGCCATTTCGGGTTAACTGAGTAGCCCGAAAACTATTTACCGGGATATGTGATTAAATAATTTCGGGACTAATAGATTGGTGAGTTATTGCGGCGCATTATCATAATACGCCGAACTGGCCCCGGCGAACAAACGGTAGCTATAAATTCCGATTAGTAAATTTAATTTAGATAGCCAAATGGCCGATTTCGGAATAATTACGATCCCCAATAAACGAATGACGTTCATTATTAGGACCACTCAATCGTCCAAACCATCAAAAATAACCGATATTCGCTTATGTACACTCCAATTCTTTTCTAACCTTCACGGTTTTTTTGATTTTTGTGTTTGGGGGAGAGTGTGGTATAATTTCGCACATGGTGGGGAGTCATATGGTATAGCTTTATCTAGTTATCAAACATTAAAAGTTAGTAAAATATTAGGTCTCCGGTTTTTCTGTGCTCCGGTTTGTGGCATTCACATACAGGTGTGTTTTTTATCCATTTAGATTCGCGTTTAATGTTGTGAATATAGCCGAATCTGCCTATAAATAAAACGTGTGGGAGCGGTGCTTTTGCGTCGCGCTATAAAAATTTCACCGTTTATGAATAATACCTGCGGGACGCAAACAGAAGAAATAGATAACGTAGATTCGCTTAGCGCGCCAGCATTGTGCTGGAAATTGCTCCCGCCTGGCGTATGTAGCGAAACGTGCATCCCAAATAAACCCCGTTTATCTGGTTATGACAAGTTCGTGCTTTCTTTTTTTGGCAACACTCCAAACGCGCTTTGGATGCTAATCTATATTTAATTTCGGAGCGTATTAGCGGTTATATATGTTTTAATACGTACATCAAGGTCTCGGTTACCGTCTAAGTAAGTGACTTTTAACTTACTTCAGTGAAAATATCATATAATTGATTATCTGAGACTATATTTTCCTGAAATGGGTATAGATATTATTCGATGATCTCACTGGATTCAATAAAAGTTTTCTCCGTATATAAAATTATTTACTTGTATCAATGTCAAATTATTAACTTCTGAATCATCCTCAAGAAGAAGAGATCAGTAAACTAAAGTTCACATGCGAGAATGAATTAACCAGTCAAATCAATTTTTTGGAGTAAACAATGAAAAGAAACTCGACAATATCACATATATAGGAAGCCAACTAGTACAGGTTCACTAATTCTAATTTCATCCCAACATTGATACAATATTACGTCCTCTGCATTCAACTCTTTGTTCAACAGATTAATTAATAACAGTACCGTTGGCAAATGACAATTAGAAACAACACAACCATACAACTTGTACAACTCAATAACAACAACAAAATAATTCAGGAGGTTTATCCACATATTTCGCCAAACACTGAAACATTTCTATACCCTACCACCCTACAATTCGTATACACAAATAAAAAACCTTTTACAGAGGTTCAACATTACAATATCGACTAGCTCAAAAAATACATTAGCAGATTTACTAATGAATAAAGGGAATAGTTAAACTTAACTTAGTTAATAATATTTGTTTTATTGTATGGACTTATAATGTCTTTGTGTAATTTAATTACTTATTTATATATTTTATGCTACAATAGGGAAGGAAGCCAGGTGTAAATATACCACATTATATTAGGAATATAATTTATTAAAACTCCTCCATCTTATTAAAATATAATCTGTAAGTATACTAGTTATTACAATTTCTCACGTTTTGAGAATAAACTTCCCTGTGCGCTTGGATGTAAGCGACTTTTAACAGTTCTTAAATATACTCAATACAACAATGGCTTAGTTATCGAGGCTTTTAATCGGCACAGCACTTAATCATGTAAACGTCATGACATGCAAAATATAATTCTGTAATTGTCGTTTCAATACCGAAAGGCCCATTCGGCTTTTGAAAATTACTCACGCTGATGACGAGGGAACATTCAATAATAAAATGGTTAGAAAGTTTTTTTTTTATTCGAAGTAATTTGTCCGGGGATAAATCCTGATTACTGCGGCGTCGTTGGCGAAACACTGGTCCTTCGAGTCGGATCCTTCACACTCTAATTTCATTATTTTCAAACGAATTTAATTACCCCGCTGTGGCACGAAAGTTTTCAACCAGCGCCTCCTAATCCGGACCCCGCTCATAACAACGTAATCATTTACAATTACTCCGGGAGCGAGTCGTACGAGCCCCACTTTCCAGTGGCGTCCGCGACGCGGGTACCACGCTGTTCGCGCTGTCCTCTCGTGATCTCGCTTCTGAACTTCACTATAAATAATTCCGAACGACTAATGCTGCTCTCGCCCATAGGAAAAAGGCTACCAAAATAACTCGATTACGCGAGTTAGAGCGTACCCATGAACAAATCACGAACTTCGCCTTTCATGTAATTAATCTTGTTATGAGTGATTTTCGCCTTGTGAACTGTTGCTAGATATACTGCCCTATGATGTAACTAAAACGTTAATAAGGTTTGATACATCTATTTTTAGTAGAAGAATTAGAAGACCAAGTAAAGAAAGTGCTTTATTTAATTGTGGTTTAGGAACCTCATTTAAAAAATCTGATGTGGCCAGGCACATGACTTTATCATACAATATATAAAATTAATAGTTTAGCTGCATGAGAATCTATTCTGTAGAGATAAATCGTAGGTATTGTCAAAGCATCAGCATTTGACACTACCTACACTACGTCATTAG
The DNA here is from genome assembly GCA_964023965.1 of Melinopterus prodromus. Taxonomy (NCBI): domain Eukaryota; kingdom Metazoa; phylum Arthropoda; class Insecta; order Coleoptera; family Scarabaeidae; genus Melinopterus; species Melinopterus prodromus. Next base: position 931,643 of record OZ030398.1, on the reverse strand, counting down.
AATAATAGTTATTTATGTCATAAATGTCGAAAGAAATGCGTATTTAAAAAAAAGATAAATGATTTCTGTATAGGTAATGCTAGGTTGGTACCACTTTGACGAAAGGTGCGTTCCGATTGGTAGGTAATGGTAGCTAATGGCGGTGGTAGAATACGAAATTATAGTATTTCTTACATATCGTGATAATGACACATATTAGTTTGCATGTACATAAACATGAGTCAATAGCAATTTTCTATTGGAAATACTATAACGGCGTCTGCTACCACTGCCATTATCACTAATGAAAACGCACCTTAAAAAGGTAATTCAAATTCTGACAGATTTATATTTGTTCATGACACATCCCTACCAACATACTAAAATAAAACTACACTCATCGCTATACTTTATTTATAATTTTCTCAATGTATCATTTTTAGAATTAGATATAAAGACGGGTTGATATTTCTTATCAACAAACAATCAAATTGGTGATCTTATTTTATTTGAAATTTGTATTTTATAATTTTGCGCACTACAGCGGCACGTTTCATAGTGGTTCTCCAACCTCTGATGAGATCAGCTGTTTTCGAATGTGACAACACAAAAAAATATTTGTCAAAATCCTGGCTACTATGTAATTTCATATCAATGCAGATGCGACCGATCTCGATCAAATAGAATTTGCTCTTGAAGGTAAACTATTAATTTTACCAAAAAATGTTATAGGCATAAATTATTCAAAATTTCCTCTACTTTAATTTATTAATTAACTATTTTGTCGAAATTACAGAAATGGCGGCTTATTTCCAAAATCCTTGAAAAAGGCTTAGAATAAACTAAAAAGCTAAACTATTAATTTTACCAAAAAATGTCATAGGCATAAATTATTCAAAATTTCCTCTGCTTTAATTTATTATTTAACTATTTTGACGAAATTACAGAAATGGCGGCTAATTTCTAAAATCCTTGAAAAAGGCTTGCAGTAAACACCCAGTTCCTTTGGACCCTTTTGAACCAAAAGCTGTTCAACTCTAAGTTTGGTCATGAAACTTCTAAATATGAAGTTCCGTGCCGATACCTTTAGTAGTTTCTCCGGAAATGAATTAACAAAAATTGGGTACACACACACACACACACACACACACACACACACACACACACACACACATACACACACACACACAGACATTTTTTTGTACCTTGGTCAAAAATGTTCAGGGGACCCATAAAGACCTATTTCCGCTAAAATCTCAAAAATTTTTTTCGGCACGATTACAATACTTTACATACTGCGTATGATAAAGTAAAAAGCCCAACTGGATTATATTCTGCATTTCCGAACAAAGTTGGCTTTTTTATGTTTGAAATGTGTAAGTAAAAAGCTCTCTTCCTTTGTTTCCATCAAAAAACAAAACAAAAAAACTTAATCTACGTTCAGTTAAAATTTGCGAAATTAAGAGTTTAAAGTGTGTTCTTATGGTCTTATGTCAATTGATCGTTGAACAAACTGACGTTTTTATTTATTTAATGTTTCTCTATTTCCAATTATTCTATAAATCCATTTTATAACCTTTTTACATCGTTGAATTAACTTGGGTTTATTATATTTAATATGACGACCTGTATCTAAGTTATGTTGAATACTCAAGTTATTCTAGATTTTGATTTGGGGATTCAAATGCAGTCGACGAAACTGATATCAATCGATAGCTTATGATTCAAGTAGTAACATATGAAAATGTTTAGAATAATAGTTAATAGGATTGTTTTAGTTAACGAAAAGCTATTGAAAAATTGTACCTGTCATACATTAATCCTTCGTTCCTCCAATCTCACTCACTTAAACGCAAAAATAAAAAAGCACACTGTAGCAGACAAAATCATGAGAAAATGAACGGTATAATTTATTGAAGTATTTTTTAGCGATTTCACGTCAACCGGTCAGATAATATTAGAAATGGGTTGATCGGTTGACATTAGAAATGTCTGTTCTAATGTCAAACGATCGGTATGGAATTACATTCTGAACATTTGACTGAATAAACTCCACACTCTTCCATAATAGATTTAGGTGTTTTGAGAAAATATTCTAAATATGTAATATTATTACTTTTAAATGTGTTGAGTTTTTTACATATAATATATGTTATATGTAAAAGGTTTGTATATTCCTTTAGTGCGCTTTTCAGTTCTGTATAAAGGGTCATTTGTTTTTATTGTATGATGTACAAGTTTAATAACTTTTTCAGCAAAAGAGTTTAAAGTAAAGTGGTAAAGTGGATGGTTCTCTACATAACTTATAATCAATATTATCATTAGATTTAATCAAAGTTAAATCTAGAAACTTTTAAATGTTATTATTTTGAATTTCTAAAGTATATTTTAGTTTTTGTGAATGTTTTTGATGTAATTATTGAGGCTAAATTCGTTACCCTCCAATAAGCAAAAAAATCATATCTGACCCATTTTACGATATTAGCGTTAAAAGGACTGTTATTTATGATGCAATGCTGTTTTATGTGATCGAGGTAATTATCAGAAAGTTTGGAAGAAAGTCTGAATCCCATCGGTAAGCCGTCTTCCAGTAAATAAATTTCTTCATTAAAAGACGACAACTTTACTTCAAACGATTTATTTTTTACTTTATCATACGCAGTATAACAAAGTGTTGTAATCGTGTCGAAAAACATGAGATTTTACCGGAATTATGTCCTTTTGGGTCCCCTGAACATATTTGACCAAGGTACAAAAAACTCAGTGAAAGTGCTGTTATATTGATTTATAACAAGGTTTCTTTTTGCCACCATACAATTCAAATGATAGTTGTGAAGTTGTATGGAATTGTTTTCATTTAAAAATTACAAAGTTTTATCATCGTATAATGGGTTATTCATAACAAAACCAGCGTTTTTATCGGATATTTATATAGATAGATAAATTATATGTATAGATATTTTTAATTGGCTTTCAATCGTTATTGTGTAAAGAGGTATTGTATCTAGTTTTGCTGTTATGTCTAATCTAACTTTGTAAATCTATTGAAGATAAAGTAACAACAGTATTTTTATCTTGTACAAATATTTATAACCCTTATGAGTAAGTTTCTTAGAAGTTCGCGATACCAAACACTGCAGTTGGACGTTTGTAAACCATTTGCAATACATCCCATGAAAATTATTTAGTAACATATATGATAAAATAGTTTTCGGTGGGCGATATTATAACCGGAAACTAACGTGGTCGTGGTAAATGTACCCGTTTTCCCTTCCGCCAACATACCGCATGAAAATCGTAACTCAAAACTCGCCGCGTTTGATAATGCGACACCGGAGGAATACACGGTCAACGCATATTAGTAAATAATTATACAAGCAGTACGTTCTCGAGCGGCAACGCTTAATATGAGTTATGTAATTAATTGAAAATTTAAAGTGCTCATTTCGACCGCAAATGATTCGCGCCGTCCTCAGTTTAATGGCGAAATTATTCCAGTTTTGGGCTTAGCGCTCCTCGTCGCCAACTGTTGCGATTCCAACGTAAATGTTTTGTTTAACCGCGCCCAGGACCGTCTAATGTTCTACCGCGGTGAAGAGACGTTGCCTCAACGAACTATTCTACAGTTTCCGAGCGCTGTGGGAACATTAACACATGATGAACAGTCGCTAGATATTGTTTACTGAAAGGTACTGAATAAATGTTTGTGTTGCAACAAAATTGTATAAGTGATGGATTTTTATGTTTTGTGCATTGGTTTGATTATAATAAAATTGCAGTTAAAAGGGGTAAGGGCGGATTACATCAACAAAAGTTAGATAAAAGACTATTCGATATTATATCTTCAGACATAAAGTTATCTTAAGTTAACGTTGGCGATAGTTTAGTAGATACTCTATTTACAAAATATACTGCTCACTTGTTTGTTCCTGGTCTCCAAATTATCTTAGAAATTTGTTGGATACTGTTGGGTTATCCTATACGTTCCTAAATATGTCAGTGGTTCAATATGCGTTTTCGAGCGTGCAGATCTATAATGTTGACGCAATACGGCTTGGGAGATCACAGTTCTACGGTTCAACCCTTACAGTCGTTATAAGAATCGAGTTTATCTTCAAAATTTTCCCACAGATAGCCCTTACTGCATATGTTTAACTTTGATATTATTTAACTCGAGATATCTTATCTATCTCTGTTGGTGTAATCCGCCCTTAATCGTGTGTCTCCAGAGTCCATTCCTGGAAGCAGTCTATTTACTGTAATTAATAGCGGGTCGACCCGTACAGGTTGTCCAACCCACGAAGATTAATAACATTCTGTACCGAAATGAATTAATTAATTGAACCATGTGATCGATATTGCTCCATCACCACGACATATACCGTAACTAAACAACGGAATAAACAAGACAAATTGATTTTCCTTTTATTACATTTCAAACCTATTCCCTATAATATGGTCCATCATTCTGATTTCGACGCTTATAAAGCTGCTTACTATATATATAATTGGGCAATAATTCTCCGTTAAACACTCCAAACTGACAGTAATTCGAACATCAAACAAGCTTCAAGTTTATTACAGCAAAACCGTAAGCTCCATACTGTATATCCATTTTGGTGGATTTCGATAATTTCAGGTGCCACGGGGTAAATGTATAGAACAGCGAGATGAATCGATGCCTTTAATTGATGTAGATGCAGCCAATTCCGCCATTGGAACATAATTAACGGGTAGCGTTGTTTCAACAGCGCAAGACCTACCTTCTACCGTTGATAGTTTCCATGTAATTACAGACTAATTGCTATTTGCTATGGTTGTCAGAGCGGACCAAATCGAAGTTTGTGTGCACTATTGATTTAGTGGATTTATTGTAGAAATTACGTTTTGATGAAACAAACTTCTGTTTCACATACATAACAATTGAAAATGATTATTAGTAAATTGTAGTAAAGTGGTCTACTAATCAGAAATGTTACCCATTAATATAGGTGTACCCCAGGGATCAGTGTTAGCTCCAGTTTTCTTTAGACTTTTTTTTGGACGATATGATGAAGTTTCTGACATCTTACTATGTGGTGTCTTATAATCCCATTCACAATAAGGAGGAAGCTTCACTTAAAAGCACCCACTATGAAACGGACGATCATTAACTTTTCAACAGAGGTCAAATACCTGGGGATCGCCCTGGATCACAAACTCAGCTGGAAAGCCCACATTGACAGGACCATAACTAGAACCACCAGAGCGACATGGTCATGTAACAAACTGTTCGGCACAAGTTGGGGCCTGGCCCCGAGGATGATCTACTGGCTCTACACCACGGTGATTAAACCAGTCATCACCTACGGATCGATTGTCTGGTGGAACAAGACATCGGAAAAGGCAACCCAGACGAAACTGACAAAGATACAACAGTTTATATGTTTGGGCATTATAGGGGCAATGCGAACATGCCCTACTGGCGCAATGGAGGCAATGCTAAACCGCGCACCTGCATGTTAACCCTCCAGCCGCGGGGAACGCGATTTCCCCGTTCACGATGTTCCGCGATTTCCCGTGCTTTTCTGCAGACAAATTGAAAACTTGCCTGCGGCAGGAGGGTTAAAAGAGAGGCTGCTCTCGACGCCATAAGAATAATCCAGGCAGATAACCTTAACGCAATTGACTTATGTGCCCAGGAATGTTACCATAGGAACTTACAAAGGGCAAACATATGCTCAGACAGTCAGGCGACACTGAAAGCGCTGCAATCAAAAGCCCACAAATGCAAAACTGTCTGGGACTGTACAATTTCCCTGGCTAAACTAGCAAAAGAGAACAAGGTTTCACTGATATGGGTTCCAGGACATTCAGAGATCGAAAGCAATGAACAAGCTGACGTCCTAGCCAGAGAAGGCTCTAAGACTCTCTTTTATGGACTTGATCCCTGTTGCGGTATCACAAAGAGCTTACTGGGAAACATCACCTGGCATAAGGCAAGCTAATGCTACCATAGCCTACTCCACCTCCAAGGCCAGACAGTATCTCCAGTTACAAAAAAGCAGATCTTCGACTGATTGCAGGTATCCTTACAGGACATTGTCCACTGAGACATCATCTCACAAAGATTGGAAGTTCAAACAATGCAGACTATAGATTCTACGAGGGGTCCCCCGAGACAGCGGTACACCTATTGTGCGATTGTGACGCTCTAATGCGCACAAGACATAACCACTTGGGAGCCGCCATCATTGAACCAGCACAGCTGGCACAACTTACTCCTTGAACAATAACTGACTTCGTGATAAGGCTCAATATTTTCTTCTTTTCTACATATAAATAGAGCCACCTTCATCAAGAGTAACAATAATTTGCACACATACAATATAAAGTTCCCAACGATTCATTAAAGGAGCCATCTCCTATCATTAACTGCAAGCAGTTCTTTCTTTTATGGCGTCAAAATCTACAATCATCTGCCAAGTAGTCTCAAACCCTACAGCTTAATGCTTTTAAGGTGAAACTAAAACAGTGGTTGGTCGTAAACTCTTCCTACTCGATGAATGCTTTTTTGTGTTTGATTGTTTTGTATCCTAAATTTAAAAAAATAAATAAAAAGGACTAGTTAGCCAGGATTTGACAGATATTTTGATTCTATTGACAGAAGGTATTGTCTAAACATCAGCGTTTGACACAATTATTGACTTCCTGAAAAGCCTGAACATCGAAGGACTCTAATGGATGAGGGAAATACAAAAGATCTTTTAGGTCAAAGTATGTATATCGAAAGGCACAGAAGACAAACGACCCAACTCTTCCATACCATACCATAATGTGGTTGTGAACGGGTTTAAACTTTGTCTCCAAGAAAACCTAAAAAACATCATTTTGGTTGTCTCTGAATACGAACAACCTAAAACAGAATCTCTTAACTAGACCAGAACAAACGTGACCGCGGCTACAACCGCAGACGATAGAACTATTTAAATCCGAAATTACGGTAATGAAACTGTCGCGCGAGAACGAATCGTTAAATCCGCCGGGGGGCCGCCGCCAGGGTTTAAATCGTCGCCGAACGCAAACAACGTTGTCGGCAGTGCATTTTCCGGATGTTGAGGTTATGTCTTGTGCCGTTTGGCGCGATAAAAAAGGGCACCAGCGCCAGCGGACGCTCCGCAAATTAAACAGGGCGCGCTAGGCATCTGATAATTGCCATTACTCCAGTTTTCAAACATCCGCCAGAGGGCCAGAGGCGAATTGCACCACGTTCAAATTCGTAACTCGTGTTTCTGTGCAATTGTAGTATAGATGTTCAGCGACCGCAAACAAAAAAATGAAATTAAAAAGTGGAAATTCCTGCGCAGTATAGGTTATATCGGGGATGCACAGACAGCGGCCCGCGGGCAGCATGCGACCCTCTGTTGATATGCTGGTGGCTCGTATCACTCACAGCAACTGACAACCAGTGTTGTCGCCACTGGTGGCGTCTGAAAGATGTGTGGTCGTTTAATAATATCGTTAGCTTGATTTGCAAAACTGCTATAGCCATTCCAAAAGCAATACAATTTAAAAAGATACTATGGTAGTGTGTATCCTGCAACAAATAACTCATTATTTCGAAGTGAGTGAAGAGGTAATCGGAATGTGTTCATTATCAAACCAAACAAAGAGAAGTGATGTTAGCTGCATTTTTGGAACATATGTCCAAACTTGATTTAACTCTGATAAAATTAGCAGATATTACTACTGATGGAACACCCTCCATGGCAGGATCTAAACATGAATTAGGGACACCATTGAAAGATTAGTTGGGAAGACATAACGATTCAAAAAGTTCCTTGAGTCATTGAGCGGCTTGATTTTGTATACCTACAGAAGTGAGGTGGCAAATTCGCGGCGAGTGAGCGGTTTCTGAATTTAATTTAATTGAGGAAACTGAAATTTTCATGACTAAAAAACCCGTTCCTTAAATTAGCAATTCTGATTGGTTATCTTATCTGGATGACATTGCTAATCATTTAAATACGTTAAATACGCATAGAAACGACCAATTGAACCCTCAACTCTACAGTTATATTTTGTCCTGACAGTATTAAATAAATTTAATTTAAACTCAATAATGAACTACATTCATTATGCAAATTACTATAAAATTGCTGAAAAGTTTAATGGCAAATTGAAAACCTCATACATATGTCCAAAAGATAGATGATTTTCAAAAGGTAAAACTTTTACTCAACTCATTTAGCAATCCTTTACTCATTTGGCAAAACAATTTGTTATCAAAATTCGAAGGCTCCTTTGGATCATTGTACATGACAATTTAGAAGCAATTTGCACTCAACTCCTACAAAAATCGAACCAGATGCTTATGTTAATGCGATGGCTTCAAATTAACTTCATTTTATTTGTAAATTACTTACCTTGATTATCTACTTTTGTGCTATATTGGATTAATATAAAAAATATAACATAATTTATTTGTTTTAACATAATACAAACTTGTAAAAAAATATTTATTTAGTATAAAACAACCTAAATGTTTTCTTTAAGGAAACGATTGTTTTGATTTAAGAAAGTCGTTGTTTTGAAAATAATCTGAATGATGGAGCTTTAGTTTCTCTTCGTAAGAGGGATCTCCTAGAGCAGCGCTACTCAAACTATCTATTGGTATTTTTTGTCCTAATGTTACGGACCGGTATCATATTCAGGTGCAGTGAACTTTTTATATAGTTATATAGTTTGTATTAAATGATACTATTATACTATTTAGATACTATTAAACTTATTCTTCAGGTCAAAATATCAAAAACTCGCAAAATCTGCATTTTATTTACAAAAGTTATAAAATAATAATATTAATAAATACAAAACTTAGCGGGAAAGCTGAGCCTGCTTATTGTTTACTTGTTTTTCTATGCGTTTTTAAATGTATGACAGCACCACACGAAATGGATCATAATTGTTCATTCTATTTCATAGTTTTGTTTTAAAAAACGGTCATCATTGAAAATACGGTCTCACAGATGTAAGTTGTATGAAAAGGTGGTAGTTTCATGGCAATATCTGACATATCAGGGCAATCAGTTTTAACTTCTCTCCAAAAAGATGCCAGTGACTTATTGTCATTTTCAAAGCTTGCTTACAAGACTTCATCAGCTGCGAGCTTCAACAATTTATTTTCTATGACGTCTCGTAAGTCGGCTTCTATTGAAATGAAAGGATTTTGCACCCATCTCTTTTCTTCCGTAGATCGTCTTCTACTGGGAATTAAAACTCGAAACGTTCGTGTTCACTAGTAACTTTTCGTAGAGACGTAACATCAAACTCTCCCCTGCATCGTGGACGCATGTCTCTAAGATGACAAACATGCCAAAACACTTTCTAACGTTAAGTTTTATTAGCCATTTACGGCTGGTTCAGAAAATTTGAAATAATGATAGGAGTAAAGTGCCTTAATTTTCATTATTGCCGACAAACGTTATTTGGCAAAGTTAGTTATAAGTAAAATTATATTCAAATTTTAAATCACAGTCACCTGGCATGAAAGAGAGAGATGGTATTTTTTTAAATTTACGCTCCTGTAATAAAATTTATTATGGCGTATATTGATTCTATGTACTCTGGTTGATGTATTTTTTGAGAATAAAGTTATGTTTTTCTTTAACTGGTGATTTTAGTAGGATTTCTAATGAATTTTGAGAATTATCACAAAATAGTTACTTTCGTGATGAAATGTTGTGATTTTGCCACAAGTAACATTGTGGTTTAGATATGATCTACAATTTCCATTATGTATATAATACGTAAATCACAATTGAATAGTTATTAGACCCTAACAATTAATTTATGAACAGGTCAGATGTTCAACAGAATCACGTAGGCAGCGTGTGAGATGGCGATGGATTGTTCTCCTGTGTAATCTAACCTCATTATTTTGACAGTTTGTTTTGATTTGTTATACTCAGCTTTTCTTTAATTATTAATCAAAATGAATTATTAAACCAAATAGGAGAAAATAGAAATTGTTGATGAAAATTATTTAAACACGTAGAGAACAAACATTTTTTTAACGACTGACATCCCATCAAACATATTCAACAGTCAGTAAGATTTTAAAAATAATTTGACATTCGGGAAGTGTTGAAAATGACATGTACATAATGGAGATTATGGATTTTATCTAAATCACAATGTTACGGTAAAATCCGTAACATCCGAGAATAATTCTCTAAACTTGTTAGGAATCGTATCAACATCACCAGTAAAAAAGAACTTTATTCTCAAAAAATACATCAATAACAAACAGTTCAATAGAATCACTATCAGCCATAATGTATTTTTTCTACTCCTATTGAGGAATGCATTAATTATCATGGCAATTTATGATAAGTAATACTAACCATTCCCCACACACATGACAAATATTTCATTCCTGGCTCCTCATACCCCGCCAGTAGTGAGAAATATGTCATTCCTCACGCTTTAGAACCAATCACAGCTCTGGATTTTTCATTTCCAAATTGTTGATACACTGCTTAGCGACATTGTCAAGGCATTGACAACGTCGCTAAGTGACAAGGCGCACCAAACAATTTTAATCTGTCAAAATCCTGTAAACCGTCATAGTGACATACAGCTGTCCCTATATGCACAAAAATTAATTTATAAAATTTCGTTGCATGGTCGTAGAAAAAGTATAGTATTCCATTCGCAAGTAATGGCAATTTCTCACTCGAACGCTTTGCAGCACTCGCCTACGGCTCGTGCTGCAAACTTCGTTCTCGTGAGAAATTGCTTACATTACTTGCTCATAGAATAATATACTATTATTACATTAAAAATAATAAAAAAAAAACAAGGTAGGAGGCTGTGATTTCAAATTTTATTATAATTTTTGCTACAAATTTTTCCAAATAACATTTGACGGTAATTATGAAAATAACGGCACTTTACTCTTATCATTAATTCATATTTTCGGAACCAGCCTGTATATGGCTAATATAACTTAAAGTTTGATAACTGCATTTTTGGTTTTAAGCACAGCAGAAATTTTTATGAAGAATAAACGTTTCTGAGAAATTAATAATAAAAACGTTTCCCATATGGTTCCAACTTTTTGGCGCACACTGTATAACATAAGAATTGCCTCACGGGTTAGATTTATAGATTCGTCAACCGGCTCAGCAAAATATTGTGCTGCTTTTATTTGTTCAATTAGATGATCTGCAACATCGTGAGCGCGGTCTTGAATTCGACGAGCTATGGAGTCATTTGACAGCGGTACCTGTGCCACTTTCATCGCGGCCTGCTGGCGGACCGGGGCAGGCTTTTGCTCGCGGACCACCACTTTCAGTAGCGCGTCCTAGAGGATATTTTTACCGTCAATGTACCTGACGGAGAAATGTCCAACAGCTGTTGAATCGATGGAAAAGAGACGAAAAAGAGGTGCCTGGTGCCTTTTCCAGTTGGAAAATAACAATATTCTTCTTCGGGTGCACTCATTGCATTCCATGTAAAATATTATTGGTTTCATCATAACATGTTCAATGTTCATATTTACAAGAAGTAGGTGAATGTTTAATCCAAGAATGTGAGTTGATTAATCTACCCAACCTTTTCATTTAAACACAAAATAATTTTAACGGAAATAAGTATAGGATCCATTTAAAATTGTACAATCTAAAAGTAAAACAACCGTTGTTTCGGATTAACAAATGTTGCTTTGAATTGAGACAACGTTTGTTGTGCGACATGAACTTATGATGATGAAAAAAATGAAGAATATAATTTTTCTTTGCGGACCTTCCATTAGTCAAAATTAATCTGCGGAGCCCTTGGCCCCAACAACGCCGTGCACCCCTGGGATATATCATTTATTTTCAAATCTGGAAAACTGGTATCGAAATCTCCGGTCGTATACCGGCAAATTAGTTTAAGATGTCGATTCGTTCGCAATAAAAAAGGCGTTAGGAAATACGTCGAACGCGAACAGATCGTCGAATCGAAATTTTATCGGCAATAACCCCCGAAAATCTCATATCTTCGACTGATCCAGACCCCCCCAGAAAAAAAAAACCGTCTCCTAAAAGCAAAAATATATTCAAAAGGCGATCTCCCTGTAATATAATTCATAATAAAACAAAGAAGAGTGACACGTGGCACATGTAAATTACCCAACAGAGATATATTTATGCGTGTTTGCTCTATCCTGGGTGTAGGGGCCGCCGTGCCGAACAAAACCCGTTACGTTTGACAAATATTTTATTGTCGACCTTATCCGGTGTGGCGCCGCCACCATCGGGCCACATAATAAAGAATACCGTCTTAACGGTGACAGATGTGGCAGATTGATCGCGCCGGGACCTTTCGACCCGCTCTAAATTCGTCTCCCTTGAGTTTTTGGGTCGACCGAGATGGTACTTCTCCGCGTCTTATTCCATTTTTGATAGCGCTCTACCAGACCCTCAGATGTTGTCTATCGCATCACTCTTATGTCACGTCTACCCGTCTAGCAGACAAGCCATTTAAGGTGTTATATCTAGTCTGAAGCTAGAAATAAGAAGGCTTTTAGTGATTTTGTTATGACGTTACTCATGAATCGATCAATGTGAAATCCTGAGCGCTCATTACACTTTTCTTGAGGTGCAAAGAACCATTTTTCATTTTAGTTTCTATAGCAAGGGCTTTCTATTCGTGCAAATATTCAAACTGCATACCCGCATTACTAATACTCCAGAGTGCAAGTCTAGGGAAGTTCAGAAGAAACTAACGTGCTCGTTTCTACTCAGTTTCTACTGATTAATCACTCGTAAACATTCGCCAACTTCCTAATTTGCATTAACATCGTTGTTGAGCTACGCCGAAAATTTTCTGGATTCTATATTATCTATATTAGCAAACATATACGCACTATCGTGGCCATATATTATGTCCCCTCTTTTGAAGTCCATTTTCCCGCAAATCTAGAGGCGAAAAATTTTAAAAAATTCTGATGCTGTCCTTGATTAATATGCTACAACTCATAAAAATTAGAAAGCTAAATATGTTGGCTTTTTCCCGATTTTTCCAAATTAAGACGAATTGACGCTGTTTTTGCCCCGTAAATTTTATTCGTTTAACTTTAGCAAAGAATTACTCCGGAAATAATCTATAGATTTCAACGAATTAAAAAGTAAGATCACCTGCGGAATGCTAGCTTTCAATGTGCATTTTTGTAAAATCGTTGGATTAGTGCTTGACCCACAAAAAGCTATATTATGCAATGCCAGCAATTCCTTTATTAGAAGAATAATGAATACTAGAATAATGAAATATAGACTATAGGGTACCCACTAATTCATAGGTTAAAAGCTTATTACATAATCATTGTTTATCTTGCATTTTCCCTACAAAAGATCGAGTTGAACCATCTCATGATTGCTGCAATTGACGCGGCGCTCTTCGGTCTTTCGGGCGAGCGGAAGAAGGGATCGACAGCGACGCCAAAAGTAGTGGCGATTATGCCTCGCCAAAGAAATTTGGATATCCGGCGACAGATTACCGAATTAACAAATAATGGCAAAATGAGAAATTCTCGGCAATTTAAATCGGGCTTCGGCATTAGCATTTAAAATTAATGAACGATCTGCAACATAATCTATGTGTCTACAAATTTACGATGCTAAATTTTAAAAGTTTTTTTGATATTTCTAAGTTTTATACGCTCAGAGCTGACATTTGTAATATATGTAATATATAAAGAGCTGTATTTATTTTATATTGTTTGTGCATGTATTTAAATATTATTAATAAATAAACTGTTGAAACTGTTATAATAGTTTGAATATTTATATAACAAAATCGGACATACTTTTGAAATATTTTTTTTTGTTGATCAAGCAAACTTAAATTAGTATTCACCACTAATCAGAAAATCTGCTAACTCCATATTATCAGATCTATCCGCTTCCATCAAAATCTTGTTTACAACCTTATTGTATAAAACTGAAGAAAACATAAACGCTAATCGATAAAAGAGATTTCTCTCGTACCGGGTCATATATTATAATAAAAATTATGCAAAAATTAAAAATTTAATTGTCAGTACTACCTTGATAAGTTATCGTTCTTTTTGTGTATTGATAATAAGCTGCCCCAGTTCTCTGAGCTGTGTCGGTTCTCTCCGACATGACAGCACCGCTAACGCCTCTCTTCCCCGCAGCACCCCAAAGACCGTAGAGGGTCGGAATTCACGCGGAGTTTCAGCACGATCTTTTGTATGAAAAATGCATGATAAACAATGATTATGTAATAAACTTTAAACCTATGAATTATTGGGTAGCCTATAGTCTATATTTCATTATTCTAGATCTAATAACGGAATTGCTGGCATTGCATAATATAGCTTTTTGTGGGTCAACCACTAATCAAATGATTTTACAAAAATGCACATTGAAAACTAGCATTCCGCAGGGAAGTTTACTTTTTAATTCGTTGAAATCTATAGATTATTTCTGGAGTAATTAATTGCTAAAGTTTAACGAATAAAATTTACAGGGCAAAAACAGCGCCAATTCTTCTTAATTTGGAAAAATCGGGAAAACGCCAACATATACAGCTTTCTAATTTTTATGAATTGTAGCATATTAATCAAGGACAGAACCAACCAGAGGAAGGGACGTCAAAGGAAGTTACATAATATATGGCCACGATAGTACATATTGAACCCTTTTGTTGTCGCCCCGTACAACACTACGCACTGCAAAACTAAATACAACCATTTCAAAGGATTTTAATTGCATAGAGGGAATTTACAAGCAATCAAACTTGGTTGACTTAACTCAAAAGGCAGGAAAATCAAGCGACGGACACGGCAACATAACATAAGAACTTTTAATACAAAACTTACAACCAAACAGAACTATAGGCTGAAAGGTTGTATAGTTGGGTCCTTCCTTTTGATGTTAGCGTCAAGGGAAAGGCTCTGGAATTATTTATACGAATAAAAGCCGTGAAGGGTGGCGGGCGAGGGGCGGTCGGAGCGAGAAAAGGACCCTTTGTATTATTTATAAATCGAACTTTCGCAAATATAACGACGCGTGGAAACAGGAGCGAGCGAGTTTGGCCGCCCTTCTCCTATTTCGCGCGAAAAACCCAATATAAAAGTTTGCGATCGCGATAACAAGTTACCGTGGGGTGAAAGTCGAATCAACTTATTGTATCTTATTGAAGATTGATGCCTGCTTATTTTCGCCTACATGTGTGCGCCCTAAACGACGTGGACACTTGGGTATAGAATTTCCTGTATCTGTCTTGTTTTACGTCAATGAAAATAGTGGAAATCTCATTGTAGTTTTATCTATTGACGGGTAATAAAAAAATAACTAAAAAATAAAAGGATTTTCGGAGATAATTTGTTAAAATTATCCGTTAAGCGATGACCTGGTTCTGTTGGCGTCTGCCAGATGGGGTAGTCGTTGCGGATTCGGATCATTAACTGTATGAAATTAATGAATTTTCGTTCAATCGAGCGATGGAATCGCCCCCGCAAAAACATGTTTTCCAGTTCACGACGCACAGTGGTCGATTTTGTACTTTAAGCTGATCATTATTTTTTATAAATACATTTTCTTAAAACAGTCTGAAATCTTGTGAATGTGATAGTATTATATCTCAAATACAGGAACAAATACACTAAAAAAATATATATTCAATAAACGACTTATTGCTCATATACAATGCCAGTGCCGCGGCAGTATTTGACCCTGATCATATCTACGATCTAGGTTTGATCTTCGCACAATTCCTTATTCAGATAGATGTGGCCCTTCTATTGTATCTGAAAGGAGGATTTGGTGTTCTGTTGACGACAATGATGCGTTTCTAAATATGCAGTTTGTGGTATTGTGTAGTTACGTTTGACCTATGGCATTTGATATCAATGTGACCAATCGTAGAAAGAAGTTACTAAAAACGGTGTTACAGTTTGTTCATTGTAACACCGAAAACAGTGTTACAATGTGTGCAATATGAATGAAAGGTAGAAAAAATAATACTTTGAACGGCTAGATTTGCACTATCTACCACTGTGCGACGTCCGGCCACTCTCTAGCTTGATTGTAACCATTTCTTAGCGAATTTCGGAGAGGAGCCACATGTCACCGGTGACGTCTAATGGAATTTGACCAATTCGACGTATTGGTGATGCTTTGTCACTAACTAAACCATTAACACCCGTTAGAAATAAGAATTTTGATTATTTCTCCGGCGCCTCCGCCAATTCTGTTAGGGCTTGTAAATACCATCTAGACACCACTATTCCCATTTTTTCTTTAATTTTAGTTACTGAGTATCCTCCAAACCATACCTAATCGACTTTTTGATTATTTTTTAACTAAACCATTAGCGCCCGTTAGAAATAAGAATTCTGATTATTTCTCCGGCGCCTCCACCAATTGTGTTAGGGCCTGTAAATACCATCTAGACACCACTATTTCCATTTTTTCTCTTAAATTTTAGTTATTAGGTATCCTCCAAGCCGCAACTAATCGAATTTTTGTTTTATCTTTTCAGGAACGATCAAAACGGCCGCTATATTGGACGTGGAGACGAAATCACACTACTGGCTGACAGTATTCGCGCAAGATCACGGCGTCGTTCCGCTCTTCTCCAGCGTCGAGGTGAGTACTTATCATTAAAAATCCGATTGCAATCTCCCCACGAAAGAACGTTATAAAACTTTTATAATCCGCGCTAGTTTCGAAATCTACTTATGGTTTTAGCATAACGAAACAACACGGTTTGAAGAGGTGTTCTTTCGCGAGGTTTTATCATTCCCCGGCGCGAACCATTAATCCTTATGCTCGGTACGTCGTTCGACATTGACCGTTATAAAGTAACTACGGCGCTATGATCCATAAATATCACGTCTTTACGATATAAATAAAAGGGCGCACTCTCTCTCGCCCCGTATAAAGGTGGAAATGCGCCAACGATTCGATGATATACAGCGTGCCGTTCCGAAGTAACGGAAATGCGCGCTAGATTTATTTTTCATCTAACGCTGTGCGCATTGTTTCGTCCCGACTACGATACGTTATCGTCCGTTGCATCCGATGTATATAACCGGTAATAAATGGCCTAGAACCTATTGTTACATAGATATGATACTGTGTAGAAAATATGTAATAATATATTAATGATGTTTATTTAGTTAAAAGTTAGCTTCAAACCTTTCTAATAAAACGAATTTAGAATATTTTGAATTTAGTAAAGGTGTTGAACATTGTCTGTGCTAAGGCCTACATCAAGGAGATAAAGCACCAGCGACATCTCGCGACAAACGCTTGAACTAACGAACATACTGATGTTGTAAAAGCAACCACACACGATCAGTTTGTTTACGACAATATAAATTATGAACTAATACTGAACAAATCCTGCACGTTTAGTGATTATGGTTTCAATAAATTGAATTAAGTAAAATATTTAATCGGCGTTCCCGTCAGTGGGATTCCAAGGCCACCTGGCGTGAGCCCCGATGAACAAAAAAGTTTTCCGGCATAATTAAGAAGCGATTTTTCAGCGCCGGCCTCGCTCGTGCAATTTTCTCTTCCCGGATAAATTAAGAGTTATTAAAAACGTAGCTCGCAGATTATCGAATGGTGCTTTAAGCGCAGTTCTGCGCTATCGCCTTTTTTGTTTTGTCCTTGGACTTTTTTCTGTCGATAGACAGGCGCGCCCTCCTCAACCCTTTCCACTTCCAAACTCTGATTAATTTTTAATCAGATTTTGATGGAATGTGGCCCGAGAGAAAGCGCCCCGCGCGGGGCTCTGATGAAGTTTCTAAATAAGCGATTTTATCGTATTTATTTATAAATTTAATCATACTGCCATATTGTTTTAATGGTGAGTAAAATTTTAAGTATACTCCTCAAGGTGTTCATTAAAATAATTTTGTAACATACCCAAATATTTCTCTTGATTAACATTTTCATCGAAGAAATATGACCCAATTACTCCCTTATATATAGCACACCATACGTTTACTTTTTTGAAATTTTGGTTTTATCTAGACAGTGTAAAATGTGGATTCACATCACTCCTGTAATGACAACGCTGCACAGTGGTTCGTTTTCCACTTGTAGCTGATCACAATTATTGTTTTTTGTAAATGAATTTCAAATAGTTGTTTGATACGCGGAAAAATAGTGAAAAAAATCTCAGCCGTATAGGGAATGTTTGAAGGGGGTTGAAATATATATTTAGTGTGAACATTCTGAGATCTTGTGATTATTATAATTTTGTAATTGCAAATACAGGAAAAATAGTCAAAAAAAATCTAGCACTTCTGGGGTGGGTTTTGGGGGTGGTTTAGATACAAAATTAGTGTTAAGGTTCTGAAACCTAGTGAGTATAATAATGCTGCACATATGCAGATAAAAAAGGTTTAAAAATCTAACAATGGGGTTGTTTTTGAGAGGTTTGAAGTTGAGAAACAATGTTTGTGTTAAAATTCTGAAAGCACTGTTCAAAACTGACTTAATGGGCTGAAAAGCACCACCATCAGATGCGCTAAATCATTGACTATCGATATAATATCACTTACCTTCTCTACTAAGTAAATACAAAACTATTACCTGTAATTATCTTCACAGTTAATGAAACTATGCCATAATTATGGTTTCTTTCGTAAACCGTATTTATAAACAATGTTTTCAATCAAATATTGTATCTTATTGAAATATCTATCCAATGATACCACAAACGATCTAGTTTCTGGTTATAAATTCTCCCCCACACACTTATCACTACGTTCGATATACTGTGGAAATCAAAACTGTTAGATCCATCGGGTATTTTATGTTACGTAAATTAGTTTCCTTTGACTCTATGACGTCATATAACCAAGAAAAAATCATATGTTTGAGTTGTCGAACCTAGTAACCCCCAATAAGCGATTCCACCAATCCACTAAAAAATATTTAAAGCAATGACAATCATGGTGGTCATGTAACTACGTAAGTAAGCAATCAAGAAAGTTTTGCAAAATTTGCTTGTAGTTATTGGAAAAAACAGTAAGTTAAATTTTTTTATTAATGTATATTTATTATAAAATCAAGTCTCAATCTCAGATAATTTGGGTCATATGAAAGTTTACACCAACAACATTCACAATCATTTAGTAACAAATTGTTCAACACGACAGTCGAGAATTGATGTGGAAATTAAAAATTAGTCCAAAAATCGACCTAGGACTTTAGCCCGTTACTGTACGTTATCTAAATTTTCCAGAGCGGCAAACTGATTGGTTATAAGTCAGTTGGTTATCTATGAACATGTTCATGTCACTTTGGATTAAACTGGACCATAGCGCTAAAATAAGTTTCAACGGCTAGATTTGCACTTTCAACCACTGCACGAAAACTACTACGAAAACAAATAGTAGCAAATTATTTACTGCTAGTTGGTTATTTTGGAGAGGAGGGCTCTGAAGTCAGAAATAAATTTTATAAACAAGATCGAGAATTTCATTCTTGAAAAAATAACAGAAAAAATAACTTAGAAGATATATTTATTTGAGCCATAGACACTTCGGGCCCAATAATATCTAACATTAGTTTAAAAACTCGCGTAAAGCGACAACATAAATTAAAGATTCTGCTTCCGAAAGAAATTATTTCTTTACTGCGACCATTTACGTCAGAAACTGAGCCTTCTTTTTCCATGACTACACAGAAGCGCTACTGCGAGAATCAAGACTCAGACAGTGAAGAGAAGATTATACCAACCAGTTTATCGATCTATCATTACTTGATAGTTTAGAATTAGAGGCGGAATAGTATTTAAGTACACATTTTTTTATTATTTATTTGTTTGGTTGTTAATTTGTATTTAATATTTGTTAATATTTACCTAGAATTATATTATAGGTAAAATTTACTTAACTAACGCGTAGCTTTCTTGTACATTTTACGTTTATGATAGTAATGAAAGCAGAATATCCTATACAGGCAACCTTTCAGGTAAGCAAAATAGTTTTTGATGTAAAATTTGCAGTAGGTACAGATTTATAATTATAACAACGCGTACTCGACCACGTTTTCAATAAGTTAAATATTTGTGAAAGTAATCGTCCCCCATATGCAATCCGCAATTTTGATTTTTGATCTTTTGAAATTTAGAGTTCAGATACATAATCAGCTACCATAAACCCTCTAACAGCCAAGTTTCAAATAAATTAAAGCACTATTTAGAGTGATTGTCCTCCATATTGAAACCACCATTTTGGTTTCATCAGTTTAGAGCTCAGGTTCGTAGTCGGCGACCTTAAAAACTCCCAAAATACACGTTTGAAGTAAAACATATTTTAATGTAGTCGTTCGCCATATTGGATCCACCATTTTGGTTTCGCAATTTAGTAAAATTTAGTTTCAGAATTTTGGCCAATTTTTCGCGAGTACAGACCACAAAATACAATAAACTCACGAACAAAGTCTGGCAAATCGTAGTCTAAATGATTTCATTTTATTTTCTTTGTAAATTCTGGACATATGCGATTTACTAATTTCAATTCGTAACGTTCTTCTTCGAATGGATAATTTTGGAATTTTTTGAACAGAATGTAACGCCATTGGAGTTGAAGCGTCTTCCCCATTCAGTTTCCTTTTTTGCTTCTCTAAAGTTAATATAGAATCCGTTTCCAAAAACGGGTAAACATGATTCACCAGTACTAAACAAATTCTCTCCTTCACGATTAACAAAATAAATATTCAAAATAAATTCTTAGACCGTCCTTGCTCGAAAAATATTAACCGAAAGTTGAAGGTAACGCATGCGGTAGGACTGCGGTAAGAGATTTAATAAAAAAGTTCCGTTGTATTAAGAAAGTTTCTGATAAAAAAATAATGAAATATGAATCGTGTGATGTTCCGGCAAGATACAAAATCCGCCATACAACTAACGCGGCGAAACATGCAAATTTAAGTTTGACAAGAGAATTTTCCATCCCGTTAAAAATCCTTACACACGTGCCATCCACAACAGAGGTGATGGGCAAACACTGCCGTTGACGCACGCTTTGTAAATCCCCGCTTAAAAACGACGGAAGACCGGAAATTGAAAGAATAATTATTACCCTCGAGCGTTTTATTTATACGCGGTTTATACGCTGCGACAGCAAAATGTCGTTTGAAGGACGAATTATCAATGCGACCGTGCTCTCTTAGCTTCAGGGATTTTCAAGGGATGAAACAATTTGTCCAACGGCAACGTATTGCCAAGTCTTTCGCTTTACCCTCATCCCCTCATGTAATCCCGACCATTGTTTAACGAACGACTTCGGCCTAGTTCTGCACCCTTTTCCAAATTGTCGGTTTTACAGCGGAGTTAATTTTTAGATAGGGTTGTATATCCGGACGATTTTAAACCTTTGTTATCGATTGGGGTTCGACCCCTTACATTTACAACAAACACTTTCCGTATAGTCGATTGGCTAAACCAGCGTTTCCCAACCGGGTTCCGCGGGAAAATAGTAACAAATAGCGGTGGCGATCGCCGGTTCATGGGCACATTATTCAGTGTTATTGTTTTGTATTATTTTAGCATCGGATTATTATTTTTAATATTGGATTAATAAACAATGAAAATCCATAAATAATTTTGATTTGGGACCCTTCCAACACAATAAACTACTGTTATTTCGATATTGAATCCAACGGGGACATTCTAGATTATTCATTAACTTCAATTGACAATATTACTTACAATTATATGTTACATATAAACAAAATTAACTCGAGAAAACAACAATCTGGCAGAGTTATTGGTCAAACTCTAACATTATTTGCTTATTTCTGTATTTTTGCCTTTCCAAATGTGTGACAATATAAACCTATAATTTGACTCTGCTGCTCATAGTGGTACTTTAGGAGAAGAACAGAGTTATAGGTGGTGTATTTCAATATGATCTTATATTCCAGATAAGATAACTAACCTATAACCAGACAAGTTCTGAGGTTCTATGGCGAAAATCCCCATTCATAGAAAATCAATAAATGTACAGAGTAGTTTGCAATTCTAGACGAAAGTTTATGCTGCCAGGAAACTAAAGTGTAATATCAAATTGCGTGTCTGTATTTAATTAAACAAAAAATAATTAAATTAAATTGAAGTAACTACTAATTTTGACAATAAAACAAATTTAAAGGTATTTCACATACTTTTATTTACAATTTTGTAAGTTTTTGTATTTAATTTTCACCTCGAGTTATAAAATACTTTGTATCAGTTCAGTTTTCAACATTGTGTATGTATGAGCTAGCTTTTTTTATTTAACAGACTTTAAGACAAAATATAGAGATCATCTGTTTAATTACTGTGTACTAATATCTTCTTGTTGGGTGTTTATTCCCACTTTTTTTCTCAGGACGTAATTATTGTTCTGACTTAAAATGTTTCATAATGACTTATTTTTTCAATACCTTAATAAATAGCAAAACTTCGAATATTAGCTTGTTATCATTAGGTCCATATGAAAGTTTTTATTCAGAATAAATGTATCTTAAAATTTTAATTAAAAAAGTAATGAATTTTTATAATTAATTGATTGTAAAAGGTTCTTCTTGTATTCTTCGTTTTCGCATTGCTTGATTTATATTTTGTTTTTCCTTCCTTTGGTAATACTTGAAGAAACTAAAGAGAACAAATAAGTTTGTACCTCTAGAGAAATATCTACAATGTTACAGAAAATGGATGTAATAAACTACAAAAAAATGCTATAAAAGAAGTATTACCTGAAACATCGCAACATCGAAACATCGGTTATTTAATACCAGCGATATTTCTGTATTGTTTTTAAGAATACACGTATTCCTCATACATCTTCCTGTAAAATTACAACAGTACCACCGCAATTTTACATGGCACTGTAAAGTACAGGAAAAACATTTTAATTTCACAGTAATAATCAAACGTTGAACTGCGTTTCTTTACAGAATTGTATCTGGTTACCTGAAAAACTGTGTTACAAGTTTTTCTCTGCGCAAAAACATACTCGTAATGCCTTGCAAAGGACATTGTATATTTTTTTTGTTAGGGTTCCGCTAGGTTCCAACACAATATAAAGGGTTCAACGGCAAGAGTAAGAAGGTTTGGAAATGCTGGTCTAAGTTAATATTCGTTGTTAGTTTTTATTACGAATTTTATATTGACTATCGTCATAGTCAACAACAGTAATGTTTTGACATTTCTTAAGATATTTATTTATAAGTGAACAAATCAACAATTCAAACAAATCATCTCCTATTTAGAATTTTAAAATAGATAATATAATAGGGTCATGACAATAAGAAGTGGTTGCTAATACTACAAATAATAAAACAAAATCTCCTGAACACACATACATACTACCACATTCGACTTTAAGCTGAAATAAATCGGATCAAACTTTTATTTTTTATTTACCATTATTATCAACCCCGACATTTAACGACCGACAAATAACGGATCCCTCAAATAATCCTTTATTTGCGTTGTAAACCAACTCATTTGTCCCCGGTAAAACTCGCCAAAGGTCACCGGCGGTAGAATTTTGCCCAGCGCACAATGAAATCTCTCTCCTCGCTGAAATGCAGAATCGCTCTATATAGTGCTCGGCGCGACCTAGCATTCTGCCGTCGGAAGTTTTTCGGCGAATTCTGTTCGCGTGCATGGACTCCCTGCATTCATGCAAACTTCGCCGGATCGTGAAATGTTGTAATATTTTTACGAGCGCATTGCAACGGCTCTGCACCCAAGACCGGATCCGACAACGTTGTGCTATATAAGACCGAACCATAAATAAAATAGTGAACGGTGCATGAATCGACTATATATATATATATATATATATATATATATATATATATATATATATATATATATATATATATATATATTCAAGGGAAAATGGTTATTACGTAAACTCGTCAGTAATATAGAATCAAACTAAAGAAGCGAATGATCCTGGTTCAAATCCAGGCGGAGGTGTTTTTTCCAAAAATTATCCTCACCTGGGTTAATTATCATTCGCTTCTTTAGTTTGATTCTATATATATATATATATATATACATATGGTTGGTACGGTGTCGCCTCCAACGCGTATGACATAGTGCACGTTGTCACCTCATATATAACGTTGATGGCTCCAAAATCAGAGGTGAGAACGTATCGCCTTGTTTTCAACGGAAATGTGGTCTAGGTGGCTTAGGGAGCTCAAATCCAAAAATTGCGTCGGAGCCGATAACGTCCATTGTATATGTACGGACAAGTCATGTTAGTTCAAGCGTAGATCACGAGCGCTAGTGTCGCCCATACTAGATACGACCGCTACGAAGTCACCTCCGCATATATGGCTCCGTGTTTTGTATCGTACACCGTACGCTGTGACATCCGAAAAACGCTGGCAACGTTGCGGAGGTGATAGCGCAAGAAACATATATTATATGAGTATTTTCATATTTATTTCTGCTCTCGGACGCCGTTGAGTTGTGCATGGTATGCGAGATACAAAGGTTTTTGGTTCAAATCCAGGCCGTGGCTGAATTTTTACTTTATCATACGCAGTATGTAAAGTATTGTAATCATGCCGAAAAAAATTCAGATTTTAGCGGAAATAGGTCTTTATGGGTCCCCTGAATATTTTTGACCGAGGTACAAAAAAATGTCTGTGTGCGTGCGTGCGTGCGCGTGTGCGTGTGCGTGTGCGTGTGCGTGTGCGTGTGCGTGCGCGTGCGCGTGCGCGTGGGCGTGCGCGTGGGCGTGCGCGTGTGCGTGGGCGTGTGCGTGTGCGTGTGCGTGTGCGTGTGCGTGTGCGTGTGCGTGTGCGTGTGCGTGTGCGTGTGCGTGTGCGTGTGCGTGTGCGTGTGCGTGTGCGTGTGCGTGTGTGTGTGTGTGTGTGTGTGTGTGTGTGCGTGTGTAAACGATTTTTGTGACGACGATTCCGGAGAAACTACTAAAGGTATCGGGACGAAAGTTTATATTTAGAAGTTTTATGACCAAACTTAGAGCTGAAAAGCTTTTGGTTCAAAAGGGTCAAAAGGGTCGAACTGGTAGTTTATTCTAAGCCTTTTTCAATGATTTTGCAAATGAGGCGCCATTTCTGTAATTTCGACAAAATAGTTAAATAATAAATTAAAGTAAAGGAAATTTTGAATAATTTATGCCTATGACTTTTTTTGGTAAAATTAATAGTTTAGCTTCAAGAGCAAATTCTATTTGATCGAGATCGATCGCATCTGCATTGATATGAAATTACATAGTAGTCTGGATTTGATAAATATTTTTTTGTGCTGTCACCAGTGATTAGAAATATCAAGATACGACACTTGCGGCGGCACCTTTGATGTCGGTGTTCCAAGTTTTACGAAACTAGCAGGCGCGACAGCCGTGATTTGAAAAAGTCCGCTAGATGGCGCCACTGCAAAAGATGCAAATTTATTGCTTCAAACTGACACGGACACTGTCACATTGACAGAAAAATGTAATAGTATATTGCCGCCTGCTGTCACCACAGAAATGTCTATGGTTGTCACACTCGAAAACAGCTGATTTCATCAGAGGTTGGAGAACGTTGCCGCTCTAGTGCGGCAATGTACAAAATACAAAATTCAAATAAAATAAGATCGCCAATTTGATTGTTTGTTGATAAGAAATATCAACCCGTTGTTATATCTAATTGTAAAAATGAAAAATTGAGAAAATTGTAAATAAAGTATAGCGATGAGTGTAGTTATATTTCAGTATGTTGGTACGGATGTGACATCTACAGTGTCATGAACGAATATAAATCTGCCAGAATTTGAATTATCTTTTGAAACTTGGCGTTTCGTAGAAGCGGTATCAACCTAACATTTCCTATACAGAAATATAACCATTTTAGATGTTTTTTAAAATACGTAATTCTCAAAAAGCAACACAAAAACGTTGATGTCACTCCTGCCGAAAACTACATAGCGCTACTCGCTCATATGCGACGGCGATGCTCCGCTATCGGTGACGCGCGGTCACGCGCCGCATCACCGCTCGTCGCGCTATTCCGTACTTTCGGCACTTGTGAGATAAATAACTATTATTCTGATGACAGTAGGTAGTGTCAAATGCTGATGCTTTGACAATACCTGCTATTAATACTATTGACTATTAAAATATCTGTCAAATCCTGGCTAACTAGTTTAATTTTAATGCAGACACAATTTATCTCAATCAAATAGATTCTCATGCAGCTAAACTATTAATTTTATTTTATTTGAAAAGTATACGCTGTATGAACAGGTTTCCGTAATAGTAGAAATAAAACTGTAGTTTGTTCTTCACTGTTCTTTATTTTATTAATCTTGTTAGATAAACTAACTAAATAAAATAAAGAACAGTGAAGAACAAACTACAGTTTTATTTCTACTATATTAATTTTATATTTTGTATGATAAAGTCATGTGCCTGGCTACATCAGATTTTTTTATTTCAAAATTACATCCCGCTTGTTTTTATCGTTTGTTATTTATTTTGAATGGCATAGGCTGCTTTATGTCAACAATTCTAGTGTACGCACATTTCAAATATTATTAGAAATAAAACTAAATAAATTATTTGCGGTGCTATTACATCAATAAATTCTATCAATTGCACATACCTTTTCTTGTGTTCACCACAAATCCTATTGAACCAAGTACTCAAGTAGACATATTAAAAAGATGCTGCGGGAATTTTTAGTTAATACGACTAAATATTACATACAGTTTTTTTTATTTGAGACATGAAAAGACCGACATAGACATGCAAATGTTTACTCTTCGCAGTTATGTATTATACAAAAATGTGTAGCAGTAGCCAAAGCTTCTCCGGGTGCCTGGGTTTTTAGCTTATATATTGTTTTTTTTATAATCTCCAATAAATACCCTATTGTGACAGTAAACCGTAGTGGTAGGCCTGAATAGTACAGCACCTAGTTTAGTTTATTGATCATCATTGTAGATATCAATTAAGGTAACAAGCTACAATCGCGGAAAGATGTATGTTCGACTTCCATTTTTCTTAGGGCGAAATACTTCAAAACCTACACAACAAATTGTGAATATATACACTATACAGGGTGTCTCAACAGTGCGATCTCGGAAGATTATGCCTCTGTTAATGAAGATCTTTTAAAACTCTTTTCACTCATATATACACAAAGCCGAGGCGCACATTGTAAAAATATTATCGTGTATACAGGCTGTTCCATAACATAGTACCAACCTAAACTTATGTTTTGTTAAATGGAACAACCTATATTTCGGCACAATTTTTAATTCCTCGCAAAATTTTACGTCAATGAAAAATAACATAACATACAGTAAACTTTCCACATTTTGATTTATTGGAATTTTTAAGGAAAAACAGCAGTCTAAGAAAGATTGTATATATCAATACCGGTTCTTAATTTTATTGCTCTGGCTTAGATTATGATTCCGTAAGAAGCGTTCAATAAGCGTGTTTACCTGCCATAACCAAATTGTGCACCGGTTGGTCATGATCTGCAACAAAATATAGGAAACAGGTTTTCCTAAGAAAGATATTTTTTTTAAATGGAACACCCTGTATTGAATTACTTTTTTGAATTCTATGCATCGTTCTGCACAAAAGGTACTAGCACACACCAGTGCTAAAATAAACAATTGTATTGTTATCGTATACACAGACAGACGTACAGACCGATCGATAATTTTGCGTCAAACTGAGAGTTGGGCATCACTCAACTAACCCGAGATGAGTGACACTCATGATTATCGATATCACTCGTCACTCATTACTCGTCAATCATAAATCTAAGAATTACTTATCACTCATTAATCGTAGAAACACGTGTTTCTATTTTGACTGCCGGTAGCGACTGCATGATATTGTTTTAAAAATATGAAAAAGAAAATATAATTTAATAGATTTTATTTGCAAAGTAAACCCACATTGCGGTAAATGTAATGTGTGTATACTTTGTTTTAATTTATCCAACTTTATCTAATCATAAATATGCATTTTTATAGAGAATAAATACTTACCTTAATAAACGATTTATATTTTTGCTTTAACTAAAGTGAATTGAACTCATGTCCTAAATGAATCTAAATGCATTAATAATAACTGTTTTGAATTATATCCATGGTGATCCACTTATTAAGGGTACATTCTGGTGTACCATTTTCAAAAATGACTTATTATTTTATTGCTTATTTTGATAGCACAACATTTAAAAAATACATTGCCTATAAAACTGTCAGAAAATAATTCTAAAAATTAACGATTCCACAGCCAAAAGTCGAGCGGCTCGTGGAAGCCGATTATATTACGATTATCGGCAACTTTTTTTAACCATCTGCGATACGTACATCTATCAATATTATTCACAAATTATTTTCTATAGTGTACCCACATTTCTCCTCTTTAAAATGACGTACCATTGGTTAATACTTAATTTTTCGTATTTCTTTGTGACGTTATTTTACAGTGTATTCTTTAAATGTTGTGCAATCTAAATACGCGATAAGAAATCATTAGATTTTGAAAATGGTACACCAATGTACCGTAAATGTAATTTAGAATGTACGTTGAACGTGTACGTATATGACGTGTCATACAATTCTTGATATAATTAAAAAGAAAACTGAAGAAAGCATTCTATAGTGTAATTAGGGGGATTATTCAACTGCGAAATCAGTTATGTCTGTCTTTCTTTACACTTCAAAATTTGGAAATCAAAGAAGTGTTTTGTTTATATTTATATAATTGTTTATTTTCTTTTTTCTTTTTTGTCGCTTTCACTGTATTATGTCTGGTGAACACAACAGTGCAATTATTTCTAATTAACCTGAAAACATAGATGCGGTTGTAATTGACAATTCAGAGCAAAACAAGCCAGATCTCCAAATCAAATAACATAAATGTCGGACAAATTTTTATAACACATATCTATAAAAAAGGTAAGTATTGGTTTAAAGATTTAGATTTTGTGGGTTTGTATAAAAATTGTATCCGCGCCTCTAGTTTACTTTCATCAGTGTGAAAGTATATCGAGTTTCTATTATGTTTTAAAACAGTGTAATTTCTATTGAACAGTCATCACTCATTACGCGTTAATCCCGAGTAATCAGTGATGAATATTCAATCGTGTACGGCAGTTATGAGTGGTAAGTACTGAAATCATCACTCATTCTGATGAGTGACCAATCGTTACTCATCACAACGACTGATAATTAATTCAACTAATTAAAATAATTTTATCATCACTTGTTACTCAATCACTCGATTGCCAAATGCCCAACTCTGGTCAAACTCATTAGACCATACCACAGTAAATGGGGGGGGGGGTATAAAAATGAGTATGTATTTGGAAAATAAAACTAGGCGTGCCCGAGAATTTTTTCAGTAATACTTTCTATTTATTCTAATCAATTTATTCCATGATTTTAGCGTCAATGCACGTATTTACACCAAACACAACAACGGACTTTGTACAATCTTAAACGACAATAGAAAGCTTGTAAAGAATTGGTTAACAATAAAGCGCTGACCACGCATGAAGGTTGGCGGCGCGGCAGTGACAGCTCTTTGTCTACTTTTTGTCAGAAAGCATTAACTGGGAAAAGAAATAAGTATAAAATCATAAGTTTGGTATCGATATAACTCAGAAACTACTTAATAAATTTAAATTGGAGTTTCACACATAAATTCATTGTATTTGTAGTCTGTCCTCAGCGTGGTACATTGACCTACGCACAAGGGGGGTATTTGACCCGAAAACCTGGCCAGAATTATTTTTTCACCTTAAAGGGCTCTAGATGCATTGTTTTATTTATGTATAACATTTTAACCTTCATACTAAGAATTTGAAGGTTAATAACTTAATAAACACAATAAAACAGTACAAAATAGGAAAAAAGCAAACTGTGTTAAAAATTGTTCTTCACTGCACTACACCTATTGTAAATTAATTACTACTACAACATTTATCATCAATATCTTTTGTGATTTTATTTCTATCATGGTCTACTTTATAAATTTATAAAATAATATATTGCATGTACTGTTTAAATACGCAGTATTGACAGATTTCCAATTGAACAATACATGTCGTTTCTGAGTTATATGAAATAATATTTTTGGGTCTGTTATGTTGTAAAAAAAATCTTGAAAAATGTTTTATATTTTTAGACCAGTGGTAGAGGAAGAAAATGAAAGTTTACACCAGTCGATATTGTGTATTGAAACGGTACTTACGCTATTCATGCTATTTTCCGTTCGATGCATTCCTTTTAAGACGTGATAATAGAGGCAATTAAGAACCTACTTTACCATATTTATCACTATAAAATCTATTATTTTTAGTATTATTTTAAAATTGCCTAATATTTATGCTTATTGTTTCCATGAAAACTTTCGAAATTTGATCATACTTCAAGCTGAAAGGGTCGTTTTTTAGTGGTATAACCCTAATACGCATGTGTTGGACCCGGATTCGCATTCCGCGTAAACACATTTATCGAAAACGCCTAACCAGTTTCTATTCACAAACTTACTATTGGCTCTCCTCAACAAGAATCCATTTTAAACCAGTGAACTGTGTATGCGAGTAGGTACTTTCGATGTATTTTCTTGCCTTGAATATGAATCCGATTGGCTTCAAGCAACAAATTTCCAAGAAATTCCTATACAAGTACAAAGTTTAAGGTTTTTTTCGGATGATTTTTAAGAGTCTCGATTATCGGGGTTGTTTGCTATACGTGATCCAATACGGAAAAATATACGTACAGAACGGCATTTACAACATACAAGATGCATTGAACATAGAATTGTCGATATCTCGATAACCGTAACCATTTGTATATAACTAAATATGGTTAAATATGTTCTAAATTACCTCTACTATCACGGTATAAAGAAATTGCATGAAATTACATATAAGCCGGTACATCAATTTTTAGATTTTCCTTTACAATGTATTAGAAATAAAATCACAAAAACCGCATCCGCACCTATCCGCCGCAGATTTTCCAGTAGTTTTAATGTCAAATATGTATACTATTATTTGAACCACTTTCAAAAGCTTAATTAAGCTAAACACTAAACTAAAACACTCAAGTTCTGCATAAAACTGTTTTTTTACAACAGCGAATGTTCTCGGCCCAGCTATAAACAAAATTGTGCGTAAATTTTAATAAAAATAATGTCGAATGAAAGTTCATACTTGGTTCCAAAGAATGTATAAAAAAAGGTCACATTTTTCCCTTAAAACACAAAATTGCAACCGTTTTCAAGAGCGTCAACTTATGTGCATCTATGTTCAGCCATACTAAAATCTAACTTTTGGCTGACAACAACACGTGGCGGAGGATCCAGGTGAAAAAATATTGCCGCCTTTGAATACACCGGTCCTTCACCTATCCCAGAAACTGGTTTACTTTTTGGAGTTTAACAATTTAGAAATTTGATTTATGGCCAGCTTTTTGGGTCAAATACCCCAATGTGCTACGTTGTGAAGGCCGACGTAAAATATATAAATAAAAAAATCATCAAAAAATAAAATAATAACTAGTTGGGTAGTTTGACCTACATCGCGACAAAGCATATAAATAGGGTACCTAATTAGTTTTTGCACGGTAAGCATATTACACTTAGAACTTAGTTATCCGAGTTAAAAACATGTTGTTACCCTTAGAAAAGCCCTCATAAAACCAATCATGTTTTGTTAGGAGCTATAACCCATGAATGTCCCATGAATATTGCCGTGTAATTCTTAATCATCCTCGGTAATATATATTATTCATATTAGTGCTAAATACTTAATAAATGACTTTTAATACTATTACTAAATGTGACTGTTTATTTTGTGAGAACCGAGTTTACGGGCTATCATATACATGCTATATAATAATGGCCTACTGTGACCTCCGTAGGTTTGGCAACACCGCTGGAGTTATCAGCGACACATCAGTTTCCGTTCATAGATAAATTGCGGAGGTCACTTCGTACCCTTTGTGTACCTTATATATGACCTACTAAAAAATCAAAAATCGTTTCCCCTCTTTTGATGCTCGCGTAGCGAAAGTTCCGCTCATTAAAAATATGCAATCAGATCAATAATATATTATCTGGAACACCCGGAGCCTAGGTGGCCTGCTCTATATCCCGGAGGTGACAACTTAACACATATACATATATATATATATATATATATATATATATATATATATATATATATATATATATATATATATATATATATATATATATATATATATATATATATATATATATATATACTCAATTAATAAATTTTTATTGGCCGTGTTATTATATATGTAACAAGGTAAATATTTGGGAAAACGGCAAAGTTTTTAGTTTTTTTTAATTTTCAATATTTCGCCTAAATTTTAGGCTTCTTCAGGAAATATTTTAATAAAAATATTCTTCTATTCCTAAGGCTTGCCAATTTGCTAGATGTTTTTAACAATAACTTAAGAGCACTAGAAGCTTGTATCCCATAGTTTTCTTTTACTTCTTCAAAGAATCCCATGTAAATTATTTAAATAAATGTGTTCTTCGATTCTTTATGCTAGTTCAGTTCGCTCGATGTATTTAGCAAAAAACTTAAGAAAACCATATGTAGGAAGATCGTCGCTAACGTATAATTCTTCAAAGAGACTTGCCAACTTATTCGATATTAAACCATAAATAGTGCTCTTAAGTTATTGTTAAAAACATCTAGCAAATTGGCAAGCCTTAGGAATAGAAGAATATTTTTATTAAAATATTTCCTGAAGAAGCCTAAAATTTAGGCGAAATATTGAAAATTAAAAAAAACTAAAAACTTTGCCGTTTTCCCAAATATTTACCTTGTTACATATATAATAACACGGCCAATAAAAATTTATTAATTGAGTTGACATTACATGGGATTTTTTGAAGAAATATTATTAACTACGTTCTACAAGCATTTACTACTCTCTATTTATGGTTTAATATCGAATAAGTTGGCAAGTCTCTTTGAAGAATTATACGTTAGCGACGATCTTCCTACATATGGTTTTCTTAAGTTTTTTGCTAAATACATCGAGCGAACTGAACTAGCATAAAGAATCGAAGAACACATTTATTTAAATAATTTACATGGGATTCTTTGAAGAAGTAAAAGAAAACTATGGGATACAAGCTTCTAGTGCTCTTAAGTTATTGTTAAAAACATCTAGCAAATTGGCAAGCCTTAGGAATAGAAGAATATTTTTATTAAAATATTTCCTGAAGAAGCCTAAAATTTAGGCGAAATATTGAAAATTAAAAAAAACTAAAAACTTTGCCGTTTTCCCAAATATTTACCTTGTTACATATATAATAACACGGCCAATAAAAATTTATTAATTGAGTTGACATTACATGGGATTTTTTGAAGAAATATTATTAACTACGTTCTACAAGCATTTACTACTCTCTATTTATGGTTTAATATCGAATAAGTTGGCAAGTCTCTTTGAAGAATTATACGTTAGCGACGATCTTCCTACATATGGTTTTCTTAAGTTTTTTGCTAAATACATCGAGCGAACTGAACTAGCATAAAGAATCGAAGAACACATTTATTTAAATAATTTACATGGGATTCTTTGAAGAAGTAAAAGAAAACTATGGGATACAAGCTTCTAGTGCTCTTAAGTTATTGTTAAAAACATCTAGCAAATTGGCAAGCCTTAGGAATAGAAGAATATTTTTATTAAAATATTTCCTGAAGAAGCCTAAAATTTAGGCGAAATATTGAAAATTAAAAAAAACTAAAAACTTTGCCGTTTTCCCAAATATTTACCTTGTTACATATATATATATATATATATATATATATATATATATATATATATAAAGGGAGTGAATTCTCGCAGAAATCTGCATACATTAATATGAACATTGGAAATAGTTAATACAGGCGTGGCTGTAGTTTTTGAACTTAAAAACTACCGCCATCTTGTATTAACTATTTCCAATGTTCATATATATATATATATATATATATATATATATATATATATATATATATATATATATATATATATATATCTCAATATATCAAAATCTGTGTATAGATATATTTTTATCCGTAGACGTTATCTTTCTGCCTAAAAAGTTTGTATTTAATTTCGTGTCATCTCTAGCTTTCTCTGGTCAAGAAATAAAGTTTTCAGTGTTGCCAAATGAAACTTGTTTTTGAAAATTGTTTCTAATGGCTACTGAGGATACAAAAATGACTGTGCAACATTTTAATATAAAGAATGTTGGCCATTTAATAACGAACTTTTAAAAAGATTTATACAGCATTGTGTTATAGTAATATAAATTGCTACAGCGTTTTACAAAACTATAAAGCTCACAGTTAGAAAATTATCGAATCACTAATAATATCATAGATTACATCGAGAGGGAACAAACAGCCATCATTTTAAGATAGTCGCACGCCTTGTCCTCCAGGACATTCACCTTTGCTCAGCACATGCAAATCTGAAAAAAAGAAAATTATAAAAACCTTTCGTTTCTAAACAATAAAATAAAACTTACTAGCACTCTGTTCGCAATTATAATTACTCATAACGCATTCATTTCCAAACGACAGTTTCTTTCCTTGATCGTCAGTACCACAGACTGGCGTGTAGTCATCAGTGCACTCCTTCAGACATTTCTTCTTCAAAGAAGGCTTGGTTGATCCCTTGGCAGGTGAACCAAGCACCGCAGCCAATATCACTGAAAAAATTCGACATATAAAATGACAGAAGATAATTGCAACCAATGCTTTGGTCATTGTGAACTTGTTACGTAACAGTGAAACAGTTGAACGCCTAAACACGGTGTGCAAAATTGCACCAATTCATGCGATAGAATAATGAGAGAGGATGTGAATTGTATATGCCCAGCCTTGAGTGGTAGCATCCTGTGATTTGATGAATTGGTAAACATAAACGTGCGAAATTTCTATATAATAGTTGTTTAATTAGCAGGCTTAAGTATATTGGTACGACGATAGGCTACAGTTAAAAATTTCTATTATCCACTGGTGTTTTACACTCTTTTGTGAATTAATTGCTTTGATACAGATAAACTATGAAAATATCGAAAAGGAAACAGGTGACAGGTTCATAATAGAGCTCATGGAAGATGTATTCATTTCAATGTAACTTGATATCTTAATATTATAAATAAACTTACCTAAGAAGAACGCGAGCACAAAAATTAACTTCATGATCAAGGTGTATTGTTGAACTATACAGATGTTCTGATGTTATGATCACTTTATAGCCGTCCCCCACCATCGAAATGACCTCATACCACCGTGGCCACCTTGTGTATATGAAAGAGGTCAATTAATAACAGCATCCTTTTCTGTCTCACATGATGGTCTACTGTCAGTTTCGCACTCTGATTTGCAGATTCCGGTCACAACATTGGAGCGGTGTTCTAGGAAAAATGCTATTCAATTTCGAACTAAATATAGAATTGAGATAGATATCATCTATGTATTTTGTATTACGCTGTACATAAACTTCTTTTAAGGTCCATATGGAGGTCATCATGTACCAAGGCGCATTGATAATGCATCTAGTACTTTATTTTGGAAGGTCTGGAAAGTTTTAAATTGTTAGTTTTTTGGTGCAACCCCTGAGTTGACCACCAGACGTCCACACGGGTTTTAGAATTAGCTGATACAAGAGAAGCTTATTTTGTGCTGACAGAGTTTTTGGAGTTTCATGCTTGTTTCTTCATTGCTGTTTCTACAACTTGAACAAACACATCGACTGCAAAGGTTGCCACCAAGGGCGTATCCAGCTCAAATCGGAAGGGGGGGGGGGGGCGGTTGTCTAAATTTAACTTGCTGTATGGGAGAAGGGTGCCCATTAGGGTGGTTCAAAAATGGTTTCCAAATCTAAAAAAATGGACAGCTATTTTGAAATTTTTATTTTTAACCCTGCTTGTAGAGGCCTTACATTTACATGTGAAAATACATGGGAAGAAAAAAAATTTTGGTATTTTTCAAATAGTTGCTCGGGGTTTGGGAAAACTTAAGATTACTTAAGGACTTGCAGAGGACTTTCCAGGGAAGTATTTTACCTATTATACATATGGATTTGACGCCCCACCATCCATCCCCATAGCGCCCTGAAAACTACCCTTAAATGAAGAGGACATTCTTCAAATAATTGATCCTAATCATCCGGTCTCTTTTTTCTCATTGAAATTATTACTATAAATCTAATCGAATGTTTATAAAGAATTATCAGTTAATTTACATTTGTTTAAAGAAATTCTAGTTATTTAAATAAGTTGTTTTTCTCGAAAATCTGTCTGAATTCTGTTTTCTGAGTTCGAAATGGCAAATTATTATTATGCACAGTGCATTATTCATTAAAAAGATTCTTCCTATTCTTTAAACAATCTATTGTTATTCATTTTCCACTTTTTTCTAATTATGTATGGTAGAAAAGTCAGTTTCTGTGAAATTAACTTATAAATTTCATGTTCGAGATATTTAACAAAAAAATCCATTTGTTTAAACAATTTTTATTTGCAATTTACTTAAAATTCATTTTTTAGATCGGTCTGGCCAACTGTTATTCTCAAGTGACAGCATTTATATTTTGGGATGATTTCTATTGTTAAATAATAAATTATTATTCGTTTTTAATATCGTTTACTCGAAAAAAATTAAATGATTTGCAATCCTTTTTTTTTAAATTGGGGAGTTACATTTCTTATTGAAATATTAAATTTCCTAAAGTCAACAAATTTTATTAATCATATTTCTGTGCCTATTTCTTATAATGATTTCCTACCACTGTGTGTCGCAAAATAATGTTGACTTTCTACTGTGATTAAGTCATTCATGTCTTTGTCAAAAGCACATCTAGGAAGCATTCAGAACAAACCTTATTTTCTGACAAAAATGTATTGATGTTTTGGTTCTTTGATTAAAGAAATTATTAGTTTGTTGAAGGAGTTAATGTGGACCTATTATTGACTAGAACTTTTCGGAGAATACAGTAGAGAGAAATCTCCACGTGTCACCCCCTTTTGGGATGTCAAGGTTAGGATAGCAAACTGTGGTGTTTACTGCCGATCACACGGTCTTTTTAGCAATTTAGGCAGACGCATGACATCAACTGAGCGGTAGACTTTCACCAGCTACTATTTATACTCAAGATAACGCCGAACTGCGAGGAGAGTGTTTACTGCGCCAGCTAACAATACAATTGGATGAGGTATTCACAACAAAGTATATTCATTTGAATCAAAATATTATTTCTTTGGAGGAAGCAAACTTATTTATTTATATCTTTGAAAGAAATACATCTCTTCTGTATACAAATATATTTGTTTGAATCAAACTTTTTTTGGTATTAAGAAACGTTTTTTAGATCAAAACAGAAATATTACTTTAATGGAAAGTGACTTGCTTGTATCCAAATATATTCATTTGATTTAAATATATTTCTTAGAAACAAGAAGTCTTTTCTGTCAGTACATGGATACGTCCAACGTCACAAG
Organism: Melinopterus prodromus; assembly: GCA_964023965.1. Taxonomy (NCBI): domain Eukaryota; kingdom Metazoa; phylum Arthropoda; class Insecta; order Coleoptera; family Scarabaeidae; genus Melinopterus; species Melinopterus prodromus. Next base: position 894,112 of record OZ030398.1, on the reverse strand, counting down.
TTTGTTGCTTTCCAGTCCAGCCCGAGTTTGTTTCTTTTGTAAGATATAACTAAACAAATCTAACCTAAAACTCGTCTTGGCTGACATCTTCAAATGCAGTCGAAAATCTACTGGTATATCTCCGATATACCGACGGGTGAACTTTATTCAGAACGATGAAGACTTATTCATTTCCCACATAAAATAATGAAATTTCAACTAATAAGCTAAAATTAAACACGCAAACGGATTGCAAACTTGTACAACTGTCAGGTTCGTAGTGGTTACTTATCAAACTGTCTTGATAAGATTTCTAAACACGAAGTTGCTCTAAAACTCATACAGAATTTCGATTTGGCACAAAATTTGACCTCTATTTATACGAAAATGTATCGAGAGTTCATGAATATCCCTGTGTAAGAACGAGTTTGCCGGTCACATGTAGGTACTCGTTACGTTTCGTGCTGAATTATTAATCTGGCAATTTCAGCTTGGTTTGATTCGCATACAGTCGCAGCACGTTGCGTAACACGCATCGCCAGAAATCGAAATTTATGTTGACTTTGTGCTCCCTTGGCACAGTAGAGGTTAGGACTCGAAGAAGACGCAAGGTGGGGGGCAACACGTAACTTTCCGTAGTATATTTGCTCTTGCACGTGTATATACGCTGTCGCGTATTGATATACTGTTCAGGATACGTTGCTATTAACAAGAAACTTCTGGAAACTTGTTTGAGTATACTCCTACCAATAAAGTATATGTGTGAGTGTTGATTCCTGTGTTATCGACTGGGAAATTTAACGTATCACTGTGCTTTGCCTTTTACACATTTCACTGATTCACTAGTTTGATGGGTTTAGTTATTTTTAGTCTTCTCACTAGATTCTTGTTGTCCAGTAGCTGCAGGGCCTCTGCATGACGTAGAACCAAATTTCTCTGGTTTTAGTACTCGGTTGTAAATGTTCTGTGCTGACAACTGAGAGTTTCTTCCCAGAACCCAGTACAGTATCCAGGTACAGCATCCTCAGCTTTGTATCCAGAGTCATACCCATATACTTTGCAGTGTTCACATATGGCACTATGGCGTCGTTAAACTTGACATCAGGGATGTCCTCGATTCTTTTGTTTGTGAAGTTAATGTGGACAGAATCAGTTTGTTGAGCTTGGTCTTCTATTTTTTTGTCCATTCATACATTTTATTGCTAGCTTGTTGAAGATTCCAGGTAGATTCTCCAATAGTTGATCCCACTGCCATTAGAGCCTTGTCATCTGAAAATGTGGCGAGTGTTACATTTTCCAGCTGTGTTAGGTCACTTGTATGAGGTAGATAGAGAACTGGTCCCAAGGCACTACCCTGGGGAACCCCAGCTTTAACTTCTTTTAGTTCCGAGTATTCGTCGATCTGATCTTCTGAATATTTATCAGATATACGACGTATTGTAAAGGCGGCATACTCTTTAGTTTGTATATCAATCCTTCGTGCCAAACCTTATCGAAAGCTTGTGGCAAGAATCAAGAAAGATTGTTGAGCATATAAGCCTTTCTTCTAATGCTTTCTCTGTGATATCTGTTATTCTGTGAACTTGATCTATAGTGGAATGCTTTTCTCTAAAACCAAATTGGTGATTAGGAATTAGTTCATTTCTCTCAATGATAGGTTTCATTTTCTTTAGAAGCAGCTTTTCAAAGAGCTTCGATATCATTTGTAACATCATTTGTGAAATCATCAATAGTTACATAATTTGTAACTATTCCTCAGCCATAATCACCGTAACTCCGCATGAATCATTTGCTTATTCATTATATACATTTATCCATTTTCCTTATTCACAAGTTTCTTGTTTTCAACTCTAGCACGAGTTTGTTTCCTTTGTAAGATAAGACAACTTATTCTAACCCAAAATGTAAACATGTTTTGTTATAAAATAATTGTAAATATACCGCATTGGCGTACGCATGATGATTTTATCAAGTAAAACGTACGGTAGAATTTCTCTGAATCACGTAGCAAGCGGTACCGCATTCCCTGATTTTTGCACATTAGACATTCAAATATTTGTTCCATTTCCCGCGCTATGAATACCAAATGGACGCAATAAATTCACATACGTTTGGCGCATTTCATATCACCTTATTTCCCAATGTTCTTAACATAATCATCGACAATTTCCATAAATTTTACCGACTGCAATTAGTGAAATAAAGCTGTGCCGGTGTAATTTCGGGGGTTTAAAAAAAGCGCGTTATTTTTCTTCGTTTTAATGCGCCGCGAGGTTAATGTTAATAAATGGCTGGATATATTTCAACGCAAAAAATAAATGGGCTTTGCGGCTATTTATTCATGGCCGTTGCGTGTACCTGTTGAGTGGATTATTACTTAGTTTAAACGTGACAGTTTCAAGACATTTCGTTTTATATTATTATTCTTAAAGAGAAAAAAAATCATTTTTTCAAATCCTATGTTAATTTCACTGCATACGGAACTGTATTAATCATCCATGTTAATATCACTACGCAGGGAGCTATATTGATAACTCCTATGCCATTAGAACTAATTGTTTAACAACCATCAGTACAACACCATAGACATATGATTTTTTTTTCTTAATTTACGGATACAACCGAAACCTATTTCATTAGATGAAGCGTGGCCAAAGAAGTGGATATGAAAGATTTTTTCGAATCTTTCGCCGAAATTAATAGACTCGCATTATCCCTATTATCCTTTCTCATCACGTATATCCAATGAGAGAGAGAGAGAGCAACCAATGTTCCCCCTTATGGGGTATTATCGCTAGGTATAAGTAATAACGTTAAGTGAGAATGCGTGATCTGCCTCAAGCCGACCACTAAAGACCATCGCGGTTCAACTTCAACCCCCCTGGAAAGGGCAAAAAATGGACACGTGAAAATAACCCGCATCTACTATAATGTTCTTGACGGGTCAGAATTTTTTTTGGGGGTGCGTCATGCGCCAGTTTTTAGTTTAATTAATTAAGCACACCGACTATATGAATCTTATCTAATTATATAATTATTATCTCACACGCCTACTGCTTTAATAAATCGTGTAAATCTAACATGAGAGTGATTATGTCTTAATGAATGCGATGGGTGATAACATTTTACCATAATATTTATAATACCCATATACCATTAATATCGGTTATAACGACGGTCAAGCGACCGGACGTATTAGGTTGTTATATCCGTAGGTCGCTATAGGAAATACGCATATAAATGACTTTTTTAGTGTACATAATTTTTATTTTAAAATCTACATAATGTATTTACGTATTACATGTAATTTATATGTAGTTATTTAACCAACAAGCATATTAAAAGAAGAAATTCATGATCAAGATTATTTAGCGCACGAGCAATAGTGAGTACGCTAATATTGTCAATCTGGCCGTTCAATATTCCAGTTAGTTTAAAAAAAATCGTCGATAAAAATTGAGGGGATATGACAATGTAATGTGTCAGTTATATCCCTAGGTGACGGAATGTTTTGATCGGATGGTTTCATTTCACGTATGTTTTATTGGCTATAATGAAGTCGTTTCATTAATTATAACAACTCGTACATTAATAGAAATGGCGCATTTATAGGGCTGTTTAATAAATGATTTTATATTTACTAAACAGACCCATAAATAAACGATCGACGGAAAAGTTATTTTAACGAAGTCTGTTAATTTGGTTTGTTTACATAGTTGTTTCTTTTCAAAACTTTTCAAAAATTCGCCTTCAATTGTCCTTTCTAAAGTTGAACTGGCAGACTCTGTAGCTGCATTTTTGTACTGTGTGGCTTTCAACGACTCATATGTACGGAACTTATGTACTTTTATTAAACTCCTTGCCTGCCGACACATTGGACGCCATATACCTAATTAAAACTAAATTAAAAGGTTTTTATTTTGACATGCGAATATCGGATGTAATAAGCAATACATCTATATGTTTTAGGGTGGATCTAGCAATGCAAGGTTAAATCTTCTAGTTAACAAACTGGTAGTTTACGTTAACTCCTAGTTACGAAAATGTCGGGTCTTTCAATGCTGTCTAAACTTCTAGTTAGACGACTATAGGTTAAGGAGAGGTTGGCAATGGAAAAGCAATGTCGCCAATCATATAAAAATAAGATCTTAGTAATTTTCTAGTGATATATAGCGCTTCACTGTCAGCTGTGCATCGGTAATCGCTATGTTACCGCATTTCTCTTTGAATTTCAAAGCTTGGACATTTTATTTGTTTACGAGTTTACATATTATGTTGTTTTCTGTAGATTTTTTTGTCTATAGACTATTACGCACATGTGATTCTATTATAATTCATTTGATAAGTTTTATTATAATTATATTATGTTTATTATAATAATATACCTAACCTTGTGTTTATATTGATCTAACCTTACTAACCTTACCTTAATAAAAATTGGTAAAGGATCTTTGAAGAATAAAATTTAACAAAATCGATCATTTGTTTTCACATTATTTGATTAGTTAGAGTACAGGTTAGTCCGGATTATCAAAAGTCTTCTGTATTTGCAATTAATACGCACCGTTACTCCTCCGTGTTCAATACTGTTGGATATCAATTAAGTGGCAGATAAGAGCACATTGTGTACCAAATACTTACCGAAGAAGGTTTAGTTAGTTATCACTTATTTTCTACAGCACAAGATTTATTTATTAATAACAGAAAATTTGTTTATTGTATAGTATGGGAAAATATTTGGCCAATATCTTTTATCGTTAGCGTTCACTCTTTCAAAATTGTCTAGAAAACAAACAAACATAACTTAACTAACTATAGATTAATATCATCGGGGAATATACAAATATCAGTTTCAATAATTCAGTGGATTAACAATCGGTTGTCGATTTTAGCTGTACGGCAAATATGGGTTTTAATTAATTAATAAATAATAACGATTATCCGACTACGTAGAAAGGTCAATATTCCGTTTACAGTAGCTGAACTCGCGTCCGAAACAATCCTAGCGAATTTGAATAATTAACGAAATGAAATTAGCCGTATAAAAGTGGGTAAGCATTGCAACTCTACTGAGCATTGCAATAAAAACGGCGCCGTAAAAGCATTCGCTGAGTACTACGTACTCAGTTCCTGTAATTAAATTAGCGGTCTCATATTTGAATGCACGGTTTACGGTCGACAAAATGTCCGTATCGTGACGCTCGGCGCGGTTGTATAATTTCATTTGCAGTACTTCCGGACTGCAGGACGATTAAATAATTTGTCGCGACTACGTACGTAAAGTATCAAAATATGTGTCTAGTTTCGGGGGTTGTTAAAATACCCATCCGTAAAGCGCGAGAGACTTAATTAAATCACATTTAGTACACCAGTTCTGGACATAACTATGATACGACTTTGTTTTGTTTTGGTGTATTAGGGTATTTACACAATCCCACACGAATGGTAAATTTATACGATACATCTTAAAACTGAAACCAGTAATCGAAATCGTGATAGATATAGTGTACGTTTTCCATGTTGCTCGCTTCTTCAAAGCTAATTGAATACTGAGTGTTCAACAATTATCCAATTTCTAGAATTTGTCAATTTTCGTCTCTTCGAGGACGCTAGTATTTGGTTTTAATCACCAATCGACTAACAAATGGCCTTCATTTGTCTATAAAGATCTTAATTGTTCATCACACTCAAAAGTGTCCTTTTATAGATAATCTATCTAAGTTACAACAAAAATTACATGTCAATCGGATAACAATTACTCAATTTCTATTGGTACACGTTTTTGAAAACATAGTTTCGAGAAAACTGCCAACACTACGTTTGCAACACGCGTTTGTAGTTCTATGCCAATGGCTAAAATGGCTACACAAATATGTTCAATATTTGCTTCAAACTACCAACTACCGCCATATGTGCCTCATTTAGGAACTATACAGGGTTAACCAAAATTACCGGAACACCAATAATTCACCAACGGAAAAACATATCAATAAAAAATTCTAACAAAAGTTTTTTTACCTGAAACAATCCATCATTCAAATATATTTTTAATATACAGGTGTTCATTTTATTATAAAACTTTCAAGCAAAAGCTTGACTTCAAACAAGCTATTGTTCAAATATATTTTTAATATACATTTTATTATCGAAATTACGTAAACCTTTTTTAAATGGATCACCTTGTGTGTTTTTACATTTTATAATTCTTAGACTAATTCAAAACATTTTTTATTGAAATAATTATCTTATAGACTGCATCACTTTTGAGTTATAAGCAATTAATTAAAATTAGTCATAATTACCGGAACACCAACATAATTCGCCAACCGTACAAAACATTTTTTTAAACAAGCTCTGCTTAAATATACTGATAATATACAGGGTGTTGATTTTATTATGGAAGTATGGAAAACTTTTCCTTTTTCTCATCAAACATCCTGTCCATTGTATCATCTGCATCATTTTTTAGTTATCAGCCTATCAACAAATTCCCGTAAACGGTTTTCTAGATGTTCGACAGTAATACTCTGAACTTCGTCCACTACCCTCTGTTTCAACGCATCAATATTTTACGGCCTATTGGTGTAAACCTTGAACTTTCGGTGTCCCCAAATAGAAAAATAAAATATTTGCAAATCCGGCGACCTAGGTGGCCATTCAATGGGTCCACTCCTTCCAATGCACCTCTGCAGAAAAATTGAATTTAAATAATTTCGCACTTGGACACCGTAATGAGGCGGGGCACCATCTTGTTGAAACCAAATGTTATTTAGTTCTAAAACAGTTACCAGTAGTTTCCAAAACAGTGTTCTGATAAAATCAATATATTCCAAGCAGTTTTTGGTAACTTTAAGTTTTGCACGATTGGCGATATCGCTTGCAAAATAAGTAAATGTCAAGTAAAAATACATAACCACAATGTGGCTACCAGTAGACACTTGACTAGACACCAACTGTCCCACGCAAAAATTGCCTAGTATATTGTATGTACCAAAATAGAAAAAATTGTTTATCCGTTTGATTAAGATAAATTGGTATGTATGTGGGAAAATATTCTTAATTAAAAGTACTACAGTTTTGATTAATTGCTAATAACTAAAAAATTATGAAACATAAAATAATGATTCCAATAATTTTTTTTAGCATTAGTCTTAGAATTATCAATGTAATGATATACAGGGTTTCCATTAAAAAAAATAAAAGCTTACCAAATGTTTATAATAAAATGAACCTGTATATTACAAATATATTTTAATGATAGCTTGTTTAATGTCAAAAAACGTCTGTTTGAATGTTTTTTGAAATTTTTTACGATTGGAGAGTTATGTAGGTGTTCTGGTAATTTTGACTTATTTTAATTAATTACTTAAAACTCAAAAATGATACAATTTGAATAAAAAATGTTTATAGAATTAGTCCTAAAATTACAAAATGTAACAACATACAGGCTGCTCATTTGAAAAAAAAGGTTTATAAAATTTCTACAATAAATTGAAAATATATTTTAACGATGATTCTTCTTTAACGAGCACATTTAAGACAATAACAAAAATTAAAACAAAAATAGATATTACCCCTTAGTGCGACAACATCAAATAACTAATAAATAAAAAAAACTATGAAAATGCGTTTGACGTTTGACATCAATGACACAATGGCCAGTTTACAAACCTAACAGTAAACAGTGTAACAGTTGGACGCGTGTTCATCGATCGTGGACTTTATATTCGATATAATAACGGGTTCGAGCTATACAGACATCAATAGCGAGCAATCATCCGACAATTTTAGGGAGATTTGTCCCATCCTCGCTTGCAATTTGCCGATTATTGTTTTCGCCGGATTTGTCGCAATCAAAACAACGTTTCAACTCACTTCGCAATCACGTCCGGCAACACAGGGTGTGTGTTGCTTGTTTTTTATCCTCTCTGCAAATAATACTATAGAATAGAGCAACGTTTGATTCGCGTTTCATCATTTCTACGAAAGATTCGAGTTTTTTTATCGAGAGGAGAAAAGTTCCATTTTAGATTTTTACGTTTAGAGTTGAGGCCTTCAGGCTATGGTTCAACAGAATTAGGGGAGGATATTGCAGCCTTTTGTCGACAGGGATGTGACTTTTTTGGCGTTTTTCTCCGTCGGATTGACAAAGCCTTCCCTGCCGTAGATAGAGGTTAAAAGTCTATTACATAATCTATTGTTTAAATTGCTGCAGTGCATGGCTATTTTATAAAGCAATTTTACTAGTGAGGCGATAATTTCTAGGTCGGTAACCAACCATTATTGTACTATACAGGGTTAGCCAAAATTACCGGAAGACCTAAGTAATTCTCCAACGTAAAGAAATTTCAATAACAAAATTCAAAACAAAAGGTTTTTAGTTTAAACAATCCATCGTTCAAATATATTTTTAATATAAATATCGTAAACTTTTTTTTCAAATGGAACAGCATAGATTTTTACATTTTGTAATTTTACGAGTAATTCTAAACATTTTTTATTAAAATAATCTTTTTATAAAATGCATAATTTTTGAGTTTTAACCAATTAATTAAAATCAGTCATAATTACGAAAACACCTAGATAACTCTCCAACAGTAAAAAATGTCAAGAAATACTAAAACGGGCGTTTTTTGACATTAAACAAGCTATCATTAAAATATATTTCTAATATACAGGTGTTCATTTTATTTTATTTATTATATATTATATATTTATTTTACCCTGTATGTTTTTACATTTATAATTCTAAGACTAATTCTAAACATTTTTATTGGAAAATTTTTTTATTTCATATTTTTTTAGTTATAAGCAATTACTCAAAACTCCTGAACTTCAAATTAAGAATATTTTCCCATATACGTACCAATTTATCTTAAGCAAACGGATAAACTATTTTTTCCTGGTTTGGTACATTAATTTTATTAATTGCTGATAACTAAAAAATGATGCAGATGATACGATGGACAGAATGTTTGATGAGGAAAAGGAAAAGTTTACCATACTTCTATAATAAAATCAACTATATTAAATCAAATATTAAAATCAAGTATATTAAAAGTATATTTAAACAGAGCTTGTTTAAAAAATGTTTTTTACGGTTGGAGAATTATTTTGGTGTTCCGGTAATTATGACTAATTTTAATTAATTGCATATAACTCTGCAGTCTACAAGAAAATTATATCAATATAAAATATTTTGAATTAGACTTACAAAATGTAAAAATTTACAAGGCGTTCCATTTTTTAAAAAGTTTACGGAATTTCCTATATTTGAACGATAGCTTGTTTAAAGTAAAAAAACTTTTGATTAAACATTTTTTTAAATTTTTTGCAGTTGGAGAGTTTGTAGGTGTTCTGGTAATTTTGACTAATTTTAATTAATTGCTTAAAACTCAAAAATAGTGCATTTTATAAAAAGATTATTTGAATACAAAAGAATCCGTTGTTGTTAGCATTAACACAGCAGGATGTTTAAAAGTAACGAAAACTTATTTAAAGGGTAGCCGATCATTCTCACCTTTAAAAACAACCCCTTAATCTACAGAATAGGATAAAATTCCAACACTGGTTGCACCTTTACATCACAAGAAAATCGCCGACATTCCTCCTTTGAAGCCTTACACACATTCTCTGTTTTCCCGAGACATAGCATGCAACGCCTTCACATGAAAATTGAGTCAAGACATCGCGGCCTTATTCGTGACGCATGCAAATATTCCTGGGATATCACAATTTCCATCTGCTGTAAATTATGCGAGTAAATCATACCGTTCCCGTATGATTGTAATAACAGTCTACGGTATTTGTAATTTAACTGATTGATAATTGATTGCGTGATATGCTAGAAAGCGGGGTAGCGTATGCATGATCAAACAGTTTCATTTATAGGCCAGATGTATACTCAAAACGTGCGCCGGTATTGAGTGAGTATCTGGAAGGTACGTGCAAGTTTATTGAGTTCTTTAACGTGGGGATAGAAAGGGGAAGAAATAGAGGATAAGAAAACCAGATTACTATTAAGTGTTGCTAATGCATGGCCTACGCATTCGCCTTTCAGTCGCGTACCTATTCAGCCTGCCTATATCGAGTTAACGAATTTCTTCGACGTTGTGTAGGTATGGGGAACGTATAAACTCGAATAAGGAACGAATGAGGCGTGTTTGACCTCGCTCTGACCTTGCATCGATCGCTACTTGTTTTATGAAAGAACTCCCACCATTCACCCACAGTTAGATTTATACTAAACTGTGTGTTTTTTACAGATCTACATAGAAGTTCTCAACGAAAACGATAATGTCCCACTCAGCAAGAAAGCAGTTTATTACGCTAGTGTCCCAGAAGATAGCCCTTCCGGTTGGACAGTCGTCCAGCTAGAGGCAACCGACAACGATGTCAATGAGACCATAATCAACTACAAGATAATCACTGGAAACCCAGGCGGTTTCTTCCACATAGACTCTTCCACAGGTAGGTTTCTGGAACTATTGAATAATGCCGTGTTCGGTAAAACGTTGGAAATTCCAAGGACGAAAATCCGGATGTGTGGGTATCTATCGCGACACCGTGCAAAACATTTACATCGCCATACCGTAATAAAAACAATCGGTGTACGATCTCAAACCTCACACGGTAAAAATTTATAACCGCACCGAACACGTCGAATTCTGAACGGAAAATAAAACGACGGGGCTCCGAGCGGCGTGCAGACGTGTTTACAATCGGCGAGCGTCTCGCTCTCACGTGGTCGTAATCAGCGAGGAATAGAATTCTCATGAATTTCTTAACACGTTCGAGACTTGAGAGCCTCATAAAAAGTCTTCGCATTAATAGAAAATAGATTTTTGTAGTACATTGGAGCCGGCTCCCATGACAGCACGTATTCCGCTAAGCGGAAGCAGTTGTACGACCTTTTACTGTCATATTGTTAGATGTCACATGAACTGAGGTAACTATCACGAACGCATTAAGAAATTATTTAGACCGGATGGGCAGAAAATCGATAAGGCAACAAACGATGACATGCGATATACTCGCGTTTTTCTCAAACGTTTTTCTGTTGATCTGCTATTCCAGGATCATACAATATTCCTTCCGAGCCTCTTTTGGTGTTTGGTGTTCATTCCTCTCGTTGTTATCGTTTTAAACACATCAGAAAAGCATTCATGCTTATCATATTGAAACTAATCTAAAATATTAACCATCAATTTAAATCTGAATTCTTAAAACTAAGTACTTGTCTCTAATAGGTTATCCACTGATGTCCCATATTTTCTTTGTCCTAAACAAGAAGCACTAACACTTCACTCACTGTGCTCTGCTTTTTTTACATTTCACTGGTTCACTAGTTCGAAGGGTTTAGTTATTTTTAGTCTTCTCACTAGATTCTGGTTGTCCAGTAGCTGCATGGCCTCTACGTTGACATGAGGGCTTAGGCGAGATTCATGCTTAGTGGCGAATCTTTCTATCTCTTGGATGACTTGTGGGACACGAAGAGAGCGTTAACCATATTCCTTAGCACTTTATTTTAAAGAGTCTGGATTCCTTGTATATAACCAACTCGGTGTTAGTATTTGGTTGTAAACTTGTAGTTCGTTCTGTACTCACAACTGAGAGTTTCTTCCCAGAAGCCAACACAGTTCTCTGTATTTGAAGCCAAGATGTACTCTCTTCTTCTTAACATGTTCTTTCCACCTTAGTTTAGTATCCAGAGTCATAACCAAATAATCGGCAGTGTTCGCATATGGAACTATGGCGTCGTTTATCTTGACATGAGGTATGTTCTCGATTCTTTTGTTTGTGAAGTTAATGTGGACAGATTTCAGTTCGTTGAGCTTGGTCGTCAATTTTTTTGGTCCATTTATATATTTTATTACTACTAGCTTGTTGAAGATTCCTAGTAGATTCTCCAATAGTTGATCCCACTGCCATTAGAGCTGTGTCATCTGCGAATGTGGCGACTGTTACATTTTCCAGCTGTGGTAGGTCACTTGTATATAGTAGATAGAGAATTGGTCCCAATACAGTACCCTGGGGTACACCAGGTTTTACTTCTTTTAGTTCCGAGTATTCATCGATTTGTTTTATTCTGAATAGTTCTGAATAGAGATTTTCTTGGTTAAATAAGTCTAACCCATCGTATTATTTGAGTATTTTCTTCTATTCGTGTTGCGTATTGGCAACCATCGCTGAGAGACGTATCGAAATACGATAAACCGAGCCGGGGGATTTTTTTCTCTATCAATTTGCCCCGCGTAACCGTGTATATTTTCTTGACAGATCTTTTATCATTCGAGACAAGAAAGGAATTAAATTCTTATTCGTTCCGACGTAAAATCGGTCCGGGTGATATATCGAAAGGGGAATCGAATTACGCGCCTGTATTAATACAACTGTTACACCTCGATAACGAAAAAAAAGGGTTTTTAATCGACGCTATACCGCTAAAGCTGACCAAAAATCGACCGGAAGCGCGAGGGGATGAAATTTCCGTGACGTCGAAAACCGTAATTGCGTTTGTTTTGAATTTTTCCCGGAAATCCTATGCCGTCGAACGGGGACGCGTATTCCCGATATTAATGAATATAAATTATGATATCTATCAGGGTGGGAGACCTGGGATTGAGCGTCACCGTGAAATTAGGTATTGATCTCGTTCCCGGATAACAATAAAATATGATTTTTTTTGCCTCCTAGCAGGTTTCCTCGATCGTAAATTTTATTCCCGTATTATTCCGGGTTTTTTTTTAATCGAAAAAAAAAATCATGAACAGCACCCGCATTTGCCAATTTATTGGTTGGGCACAATGCGAGCTATTTTAATTTTAAGCTTAACGGCGAGCGAGGAAATCCACATTGCGCGCAACGCGGCACGATTTTATTTTGTTTTTTTTTTTATTTAAAATATTTTCGCAAATCGTCGCGTCATGTGGATAGATCGAATATACGAAATGACTATCCGAATTACACAGGCCATTTAGAACCTATTTAACTAGATTTATTTTTATTTATATACAAAGTATTACGGTTATCTAGGTATTACCAAATGTTTGCAAATGTTGGATTAAAAAAGTTTTGTTTTAAATCCGAATTTTCTAATTTCCGTCTGTACTTCCCGAGATAATTTTATATAGAATCAATTTCTTTTTTTCGACCCTGTCCGCCGGATAGGTTTCCTTTGATGTCTTCTAACGCCTTAATTTTCTATTTACTTTAGTTTTTTTTTATTGTGAATATTCTTCAAAATATGAACATTAAAGGGCATTAAAGAGATTTTGTAATTCAATTACTATATTGTAAAAAATATACCTACAAAAGCGGCAATTTTTCTCGCGCTAGGTAGCATTGCCCATTAAATGCAAAACCATAGTGTTTAAAAAGATCGGTCAACGGGCATACTTTGGAAAAACATACAGCCCATTTTATTTTTAAAAAAATACATACTTTCCGTCGGAGTACTTCACAATCTATAAAAATTATTTGGTTGTAATCTTAATCACATTGAACAATTTCTAAAAAGCATACACGTTTGACGATCGCTGAACAAGACTGGTAGAAGAGAAAATCAAATAAATACCTTTTCTAAGTTTGCCGCGCATATCGCGAAAGCAAATATCATAACGTAGAAAACCAAAACAAAATATTCCCCGGATAACACGGGGCAACCCGCGGCGCATTCGCTGCCCGCCTTACTGCATGCAACCCCACATTGCAAATATTGAGCTCGATCGGTTATTGGTGAGTTTTCCGTTCGCCGGAAGCGCGAAAACCTCCTGCCTTTTCGTTTCCGAAGCGATTTTCGTTCGAGTGTAATGCCCGTCTTCGCCCACCCTGAAAAGAACACAATAGAACAATCGCTGTTGCAGTTCACTTCCTTTTCCGTTCGTTCCATGTGCGCTACATTATCCGACGAGAAGGATATCCGACAAAACGATTAAGAACATTGAAGGCTACTAGTGATGGAAATAATCATTTAAACTAATGAATAATACTATACTTGGTAAAACGTTGAAAATCCGGGAAACGTTATCTTTATTTTAACTTCTAGAATTGTGTTATTTCGTTATTCTGAGGATACCACGGTAATGAGCAAGTCTCTCTCCACCTTATCTAGCAATTTCTTATGGATCTGTAAGGAAGAAACGGTTATTTTTGCTTACGTGTCGCTCACTAGTAGTGATGGGAATTATCATTAAAATTAATAAATAATTCAATACTTGGTAAAACGTTGGAAATTTGGTAAACGGAGCTTGGTTTTTGTTTTTACCATTCATATTAGTGTCATTTGTTATTCTACGGGTTCCACAGTGATAAGCAAGTCCCACCCCACCTGATCCAGCAACTTTTACCATGGATCTGTCGTGGAAAAGGGTTCTTTTTGCTTGCGTTTCAATGGCTCGTCGTCGAAAGGTATTTTGTGGATGAAGCGTACGGCGCTGCCTTAAATCCATTCCCACTTTCCGGTACATTTCCCGCGTACAGTTTAGTTCCCATTCCTTCGGTTGTGGAATGAGTTGTCTTTGGTTCGCTAAGCTATCCAATTGTCATCGCGGTCTCCGTAAGTATTTTGCTCGGTGGCTCTAATGACACCACGACGGTGCGAACAATATTCAGAATCGAGGGAACACTCGAGGAATTGAAGAGAAAACGTCGATTGTACCTACCATTCAAAGGGAACGATTACAGCGCGCTAGTGGTGCAAATGTGCCAGATACGGGAAGATTCTATTATACAGTGTGTTGCACATACTTGAGGTTGCACATGCTCGAGTAAGTACAATCACTATTGTATAAACGAAAAATCTTCGAGTAGTTTGGCCCCTTTTCCAAGTATTGTATTCACGTTCAACATTTTGTTTTGTACAAGACATGGTGGTATTGTAATTCGCGTATATTTGTAAACGTTCAAAGCAAATAGGCAGAACTAAAAGCCCTCAACCTCTCATAATTTGAAATATTCACATGACGGCCTTTAACCTATTTCTCCCGCTCTGTCTCTCGTTTTAGCTATGCAATGTTTCCAGGTAACAACCGTGCACTCAGCGGTGGCATATTCACATAAATTTAAATGCATAATCCTGGAGCCCTTTCAACGCTAATCACGGGTTCCGTGAATGCGACGCAATCAAGAAAATCGTTCGTACGTATTGGAACTGAAATGCCTTTCAGGCTTTTCCGCGAAAAGCTGAAAACTGCAAAAATAAAAGCTGTTTTATGCGAATGCTTCGTACGATGATGTCGGTCTGTAAAATTCGTCGCAAATGCATGCACGTGATCGATTTTCAGTGCATTTGAAACTACAGACGACTGTTAAAAGTTAAAAATTATTTACTAGTCCCAGTGGTACATACTAAATGAATGAAAAGCGATGTGTATCGGTGGAAAGTTCTGTTCATGTGGTGGGTCGGTGGAAGTTAATAAATTATGGAAAAATGGTGAACAGTTACAATCAACAAAATTGGGTAAATCCATCAACTGCCCATTGCATGTCCTAGCATCCAATTAATTACAACATGTCGTTTTTAATTCATTTACAATTTCATTTTAGTTCTGCCCGAAACTAGTTTTAGCAGAGGGATTTTTATTTTTGCAATACTTTTTTTGGTAACATTTTTAATTTAACCATTTGGTCACAATGTTTAAATGGCGAACTGAGCAACTATCTTGCTGAAGTTGTCTGAAGTTTGCCTCAAGTTGTTCATTAAAAATAACTTACCTAGTAATATATCCAAATATTTCTGTTGAAAAACTGCTTTGATCCGAAAATACAATAACTTTATGACCATTTCGGTTATTTTATATTTTGTTACTAAATTATTTATTTTAATTTCTTAGTAAATTCTGGACATATGCGATTTACTAATTTCAATTTATAATTTGTCTTGATGGAAGGCATAACTTTGGAATACCTTAAACGGAATGAAATGTTTTCCCTGGAAACACACCTACGTTTAAAAATCGTTGAGAAATTAAAAGAAACCAAACGTCATTCAATACGATAAAACGTTGTTCAACCGACCTTGGTTTCTTTTACAACAAAAATCGTATTATAAACGTTATTTTAAATGGCTCTTACCAACCGGTGCGGTAGTCACTACTCAACGTTTTGTCTTATAGAAAATGTAAACGCAACGACAACTTGTTTGTTATAAACGACTTTAACTCGTTCATTTAGAAGAAGTACGCACGCAGTTCAGAATAGCAAAAATTACGCGCTCAATGCGTTGTAGTGCGATTGTATGCATGGTAACTCTTACGCTGTGCCCCTATTATACTTAGCGATTGGCTCTTGTGCGACGAGAAGAAAAAGCCACGTAGAGATCTACGTGGTCGATGGAAGCTCGAGTGGTTTTACCCCTTAAGGGGTAAAACAGTGGTTTTACCCCTTAAGGGGTAAAACGACTCTAGAATTTTAAAAAAACACGTTTTTTTTTTCTTTGCTTAAACGATACGTTAGAGTCATAAAAACAACATGCCATTTGATTTATAGTGAAAAACAAATGGTAAACGTTTGAATTATCGATATTGCCGCAGCGCCTCAGCCCGCTCTGCGCACGCACGTGGCGCGCTGTGGTTCATCGAATCACACGTCGCACAAGAAGTGTGTGTGTCAGTGCAGTTTACAAGCCACGTTGTGCACACATTTCTCCCGTTATTCCCGCCATTCAAACAGTGTCATTACTGTATCTGGTGATGGTTCGTGGAGAAAACGCTGCTTTTCGTCACTTTTAGGATTCGTATCGCTTATTGGATGGTTTACTGGGAAAGTGGTCGATGTTTTAGTAAAATCCAAATATTGTAAGAGTTGTGAATATTGGAAGAAAAGATCGGATACCGACGAGTACAAGGAATGGGCGGAAACTCACGAAGATGAATGCCAAGCGAACCATGAGGGATCCGCAGGAAAGATGGAAGTAGACGCCGTCATCGAAATGTTCCAGAATGTTTGCAGAATTGAAATACGGTAATTACGTGGAAGACGGAGATTCAAAAACATTTAAATCCATCTGTGATTCACAACCCTATGAAAGTTATCCAATTAAGAAGAAAGAATGCATCGATCACGTGCAAAAGCAAATGGGTACTCGCCTCCGCAATTTAAAGAAAAAGACAAAAGGCCTTGGAGGAAAAGGCAAGTTAAGGGGCAAATTAATTGACGGGTTTCAGTTTATTATGGTCTAGCAATACGGCGAAATCATCAGTCTATTGAAGAAATGCGTAATGGAATCTACGATACGCTAGACCACAAATTGTCGACTGACGAAGAACCGAAACACGACAAATGCCCGCGCGGAGAAAATTCATGGTGCTCATGGCAGAAGGCACAGGCTACTGGATCAGACCATACGCATAAACCACCTCTATCTCAAGAAGTTTACAAAGCGATTGCTCCAATTTATAACGAATTAAGCTGAGACGAACTGCTTTCTCGTTGCATCGGCGGGTTTACGCAAAATAGTAACGAGAGCTTCAACGCCACGGTCTGGTCAATGGCTCCGAAAACGACATCCAGCGGCAAACACGTTCCCGACACGGCAGTTTATATTAGTACAGGCATCTATAATGACGGTCTATCAAGTATAATGACGCTCATGCAGAATTTGGGTATGACAATTGGACCGAACTGTTATAACTTCTGCGTGAAAATCGACCAGCGCCGCATCGAATTTTCCGATAGATCGCTTAGCGATGCCGCCAAAAAGGCCCGAACATCCTTAAAAGCATCTAGGAAGGAAGAGGAGGAGGCGAACATCGACCTCGATGGTCAAATGTATGGTGCAGGCATCGCAGATTAGGTATACACAAATTTCAGCGATTAAATTGTTCATCAATTTTCACGTCCGTTTTCCTCGAAACCAGTTTTTTCAAACTGGGAGGACGGATTTTTCAGAGACTATTGCATGGATCAATTTGACATTTCTACAGTACACAGTGGTTGAAAATGCGGATCTAGCCGTTCAAAATTATTTTGGCGCTGTGCTCCAATTTAATCCAAATGTACGTAAATCTGTTCTTAGATAACCAAATGACTCAAAACCAATCAGTTTGCCACCCTGGAAAATTTAGTTAACCTACAGTAACGGGCTAAAGTCCGATGTTGATTTCTATACTATTTTTTACTTTCCCTATAAATTCTCGTTTGTAGTGTAGAACAATTTATTAACAAATGATTGTGAATGTTGCTGGTGTAAACTTTAAAATGACCGTATCGTCTGCGGATGAGACTGTGATTTTATATTAAATATTTATAAATGAAAATACGTAAGTTTAATTAAGCTTACAGTTTTTTGCAATAAATGGAAGCAAAATTTTCATTTTGTTTTTTGATAGATTACTTACTTGGCAATATGCCCACATAGAAGTGATTGTCATAATATGTCATATTTGGCTGATTTTTTATTTTTAGTGTCAGCCGACGTAATCTCTTATCGGAAGTTGATGGAGGAACCGCGTGTTACCGCATAATTTAGTCATATCTAAATTTAATAATAATAGAATTTGTCTAAAATATATGTGAAATACAGGGTGCTTCATAACCAATGTAAAAAATCTGATGTGGCCAGGCACATGACTTTATCATACAATATATAAAATTAATAGTTTAGCTGCATGAGAATCTATTCTATTGAGATCAGTCGTGTCTGCATTAAATAAAACTAGTTAGCCAGGATTTAACAGATAAATAAATATTTAAATAAATAAATAATTCCTTTATTAAAATAAGACAATATTAAATGCAACAAAATATTATTTATATTTAGGGTGCAGTTCAGCACACTTGTTTCCAAATTGCCTTACTCTTCCACTCAACCCCTTACGCAAACTAGAACTAAGACATAATTGTAGCAATATAAAAATAATTCCGAGAACTTATCAAAACAAAAACAAAAAAATATTCTAGAGTCTAATTACACGTAATTGCAGCAAATCCAACTCAACAAAACATCGCACCTGCCCATAAAAAATAAAAATTAAAAAGCCTCCAATGTGCGCTCGATGCCTAAAGTCCCCCCTGTTGAGCAAGCAGACAACGTTTCACCTTTCCCCCAAAACTGTTTAACGATAAATTTTTCATATCTTCCCTGAGACCATTGTATATGTGACTGACCTGGTAAGAGAATGGCCGTTTATACAGCTCAGTGCGATGGGCAGGTGGAGCAAACAAACCCCCGAATCTTAAATTAAGGTTATGGACATCCGTTCTACAGCATATCTTCCGCATGAGGTATTGTGGGATCCTAGTGAATAGCAACTTATGATACAATATTGCTGCATGCAACACCTTAGTGTTATCCATGTTCGACCACCCCAAGTCGCCCAGCCCATTCGATGCATGATCATACTTCGTCAAACCAAAAACAAACAGAACACATGCATTTTGGACACGCTCAACACGCTGCCTATCCGACGCCTTCAGGCAAGGACGGTACACGGTATCACAATATGAGATCTTTTGATACTACTGTCAATATAAATTGTGAGATAATGTCAAAACAACAGCATTTGACACTACCGGTACTGTCATTAGACTGAAAAATTTACCGATCTCGATCAAATAGAATTTGCTCTTGCAGCTAAACTATTAATTTGACCAAAAAATGTCATAGACATAAATTATTCAAAATTTCCTCTGCTTTACTTTATTATTTAACTATTTTGACGAAATTACAGACATGGCGGCTCATGTCTAAAATCCTTGAAAAAGGCTTAGAGTAAACACCCAGTT
Organism: Melinopterus prodromus; assembly: GCA_964023965.1. Lineage (NCBI taxonomy): Eukaryota > Metazoa > Arthropoda > Insecta > Coleoptera > Scarabaeidae > Melinopterus > Melinopterus prodromus. The sequence goes on along the minus strand of OZ030398.1, from coordinate 874,408 downwards.
CCTTTGAACCCTTTTAAACCAAAAGCTTTTCAGCTCTAAGTTTGGTCATGAACCTGCTAAATATGAAGTTCCGTGCCGATACCTTTAGTAGTTCCTTCGGAATCGAATTAACAAAAATTGAGTACACAGACACACACACACACACACACACACACACACACACACACACACACACACACACACACACACACACACACACACACACACACACACACACACACACACAGACATTTTTTTGTACCTTGGTCAAATATGTTCAGAGGACCCAAAAGGACATATTTCCGCTAAAATCTCAAAAATTTTTTTCGGCGCGATTACAATACTTTACGTACTGCGTATGATAAAGAAAAAAGTGGACCATTACCATCGGAAGTGATTCAAATGCTTACATGTGCTTACACTAGTAATGAGCTCGAAGTACATTCAAATGCAGAATCAGACGAAAATACGGATGAAGATGATTCTCATTAAATGACTCATTAAATATTGCAAATCGCGAATTCGTTAATTCTATTGAGAGTTAATTTACTTTAGAATTATTATAATATTTAATTTTTTTAAATCCATTTATTATCTTAATAATACAAGTATATTAAATTTTGGACAGATATCATTGACGCGGAGATATGTAGTGAATTGGTTAGGAAATTCGGAACAACTTGTTTTTGAAAGTGCAATTATTTGTTTTATGAAGGGTAAGATTTTAGTTGCTTAATATAGCAAAATATTTGAAGGAATGTTCTTTCTGTTGTTAATTTATAATATTTTACTTGTAATTGCAGTTTATGTACTATCATATGCATATAGTTCCAAAATTTTAAAGCAAACTTCGTTTCTCAATTTCAACCCCGGCGAAAACCACCCCTGGTACTTAAGATTATTTTTAAACATATTACTTGTATTTGCATTTATAATATTATCATATGCGCATGGTGTCAAAATTTTAAAACAAACTTTATTTCTCAGTCTCAACTCCGTCAAAAACTACCCCATTGGCACTTAGATTTTTTTTACTATTTTTCTTATATTCACAGGTGGGGTATTATTGCATACAACAGGCTTCAGAACTATAAATCTACTTTTTTTTATAAACCACCCTCACAACTCACCCCATAAGTACATCGATTTTGTATCATTTTTTTCAGTGTTTTCAGGTAAAATGTTCTCATTGTCACCAGGTTTTCGAATTTTTTAACGCCAAACATAGGTTTCAACCCCCTCAAAACATCCCCCGTAAGGGTGAATTTTTTTTTACTATTTATTCGCGAATCTAACGAATATTTTGAGCTCATTTACATAAAAAAATAATTTTGAACAGCTAAAAGTGCAAAATCGACCACTGTGCAGTACCTTCGCAACAATTATCTCTTTGGAAGTACGTAGCCGTTTTTTGATTGATTGTAAACTTTTTTTTTTATTAGCTTGTTAACACTGATTTTTAGGGCAAGAAATCAATTAATTTACTAAATTTTACTAAAAGTGCACCACTTTCACAAAAATTGATGAAAAGCAAAAACCCTACGTACTTCCAAAGCCAATTGTATACAGATTATCATTCATTTTGATTTTTTGTTCCAAGACTCATACATGCCGAGAAATCCGTCCTCCCGTGGCGGTATTTAAAAAAAAGCAGTTTTCGATGACGGGTTCTGGCGCCGCCATTTTGTATAAAAATGAAAATAAAAAAATGTTTTTTTGTACCTCAATATGTGTTAAATAAACCCTCTGAAAAGAAATTCTATTTCGCTTGTCATACCCCCAAAATAAATTTTCAAATTTAGGTTCTTTTTTCCGCCTCTAGAGTGGTTTTACCCCTTAAGCGGCATCTGCATTGGGAGGAATCGGCAATACGAATCGGTAAAATGTTTAATTCTCGTAAACAAAACGCTTTCAAAACATAAGATAAACGTAGCTTTTTATTCTGTTCCTTTTTCGCTTCCTTTCTTATTTCTCTAGAATGATTTTCTTTTGTCTGTTCAGACGCCTCCAAATTTGTAAATAATAGTGGATCAAAGAGTAGTACATATTATTTAAATTTTGTTAATTACTATTATCTTGTAGCGATGTAAAAAGAAGTCGAATTGCAGTTTACCTTATAAGGAAAAAATCAACTTTTAATATAACACACAATTATTAAGATCAGTCAAAGTTTTGGGTTATATTCTGACTGCTAGAACGTTGGTGGAATACGAAGCGATAGTGGGGTGATAAAAGTGTAATGTCAAATAAACAAACACAATAATGTCCTAAAATAAAGTTATATGTCGGAATTTAAGACAGTGTCTGACAGTGTTAAGACAATTTGGGACGTTTACCTTACGTGAAACGAAATACAAACGTTTTCCATTAAATTACGAAAGATCGGTCTCAGGCATTTCTAACTTATTTTAAATAATTCACCACCGGCTGGAGTCAAACGCTATTGAGCTGCAAAAAAAGTTGAAGAGAAAACGTCAAATCTATAATTCTCGTTATCAAAACGTTTTTTAAACGGAATAGAAGCTATTAAATTACTAAAAAGCTTTTTCCAGCTTTTTCTAAGTTATTTTAAACATTTTATAACCAGATGGAAATAAACGCGTATTGAATGATTTTGCTAAAATTAACATTAAGAAAAGAACCCAGTAGCGTGTATTATTACTATCCAACACCAATACAACCAAAGTTGGTCTCATTGAAAACTATGAGGGAGACAAGTTGCAAGACTTTAAGAAAGACCTATAACACTCATCATATTAAAGTTTTGAAGCGGTAGAGGTCGCCACTGTTAGCAGGGGCGGGCGGGTGGGGGGCGGCTAAATGGCGGACGTATTTTCTAAGGGGGTAGAACTTTCGCGGGGACTTGTTTGTTCTCGTCTGGTCGGTCGAAGGGGCAGGAGGGGGTGCGAAGATTCATCTGCCCCCGATCCAAAAAGTTTGGACGCCATTAAACCGAAGTAATCCGCCGGACCGGGAGCGCCATCTCCCGGCTCGAATATCAAACGGCGAAACTATAACTCGATTTGTACGAAGCCCGAATGTGGGACAATTCTATTAAGCGGACCGGACGCGCTGTTTGAGATTTAAATATTAGGTTTTAGCCGTGTTAACGGGTGGGTAGTCGTACGTTGTAGAGCGACATCTATATTTTTACGGGTAAATACGGGTTGCGACGCACGCCCTAGCGCTTTTAAAATATTCGCCCTGATGTTTAATATTTCAGCGGGATTTATCGCGAAAAGGGAACAGTTGGTAGCGTTTAATGTCAGCGTGTAAGGATTTTGTAAACAGCTGTTACGACTAGTATAAATGTCTAACTCAGTACGGAAGCGGACTTTGTTTGAATGTATTTTCTATTATTCTTCTTGTTTTAGCCTCAAACTTTTATGTATGAGGCCAGGATATAGTTATCAGCAACAACAAATAAAATACATAGTTCATAATATACAGGAGTATAGGGCAAATATAAACAATCAAAGCATTTTTGGCAAGGTTTTTCTTTCTTTATAGTTTATATAGTCCAGTCAAATAGTGTTTTGGCCAGGAAAAAAAAATATAGAAGTATTTTCTTTCTCATTCTATATGTTTTTTGGGGTGCTGAATCCGAATTTCAACTTTGCTACTTCCCCGGATATGCCTCCACAACGAAAATTGCAAGAAACCTAAAAATTTATGACTTCCTTCAGCTTTTTGCGAAAAAGTCACAAAATGTGCACGTTTTGGAGGATTTTTGAAACTTAGATTTTACGTTGTTTATCGGTGGTTGAATGTTATTATTTCGCTTCATGTGCGATTACGAGCAAAGTAGTTGGGATACAAATTATTATTATACACGTTTATAGATCAGATAGATTGGGTAATTAATTCTAAAAAGTACAGCCCTCTATCTATTTTAGTTTGTTCAGGAGGATTTTTGAAACTTAGATTTTACGTTGTTTATCGGTGGTTGAATGTTATTATTTCGCTTGATGTGCGATTACGAGCAAAGTAGTTGGGATACAAATTATTATTATACACGTTTATAGATCAGATACATTGGGTAATTAATTCTAAAAAGTACAGCCCTCTATCTATTTTAGTTTGTTCAGGAGGATTTTTGAAACTTAGATTTTACGTTGTTTATCGGTGGTTGAATGTTATTATTTCGCTTCATGTGCGATTACGAGCAAAGTAGTTGGGATACAAATTATTATTATACACGTTTATAGATCAGATACATTGGGTAATTAATTCTAAAAAGTACAGCCCTCTATCTATTTTAGTTTGTTCAGGAGGATTTTTAAACTTAGATTTTACGTTGTTTATCGGTAAAAAATATTTATTTTGGCATGGACTACTTTGACTACAATCATAATGACCTTGCTTTTAAATTATTTTGCCATTAACAAACTTAACTATCGCAGGTTTTTCGAAATGCATAATATAAAAATGCTATTCCCTAATATGAAAAATTATTATTTTTAAGAATACCCTTTTATTAAGTAAGATAACATATTTTACTTTAAATTTTTATTCTTAAGATATTTATTTGTGATTTGGTATTTCTTGGTAATTATTTGTTGCCTTAAATATTTATGTAGGTACCTACTTGCAAAAAAATCCTACCTTACCTATTAGTTAAGTACCTACCTATCGTTTAACAATTTTGTGTAAAGCAGTGATGCTTCTTATTTCAACATTGTATTTGGGGGCCTCAAAACTCAAAATTGCCAACATCGCTTTTTTACACTTTTTTTCGAATGTTTAAGCAATTACTGTTTTTTGTTTTATTATTCGGTAGTAATTAGGTATGATTTGACCCATCTGCAATTAACTAATTTCGACTCCAAAAACGTGTCATTTGTTAAAATCGGTAAAAAAATAAGTTTATGGAAAACTAATGATTTTATGGTGATATTACTTGAAGTTTTCCATAAATTTTTCCAGTCTATTTTAATAAATCGTACGTTTTTGGAAATCAGTCAAACATAAGACTTCCATGTGAGACTATATCGAAGAATAACAAAATCCTGTCGTAATTGACACGTACATGCATCGATTGACAGGATAGTGCTTGTGAGTGTTTCCCTAGCGGTACAAATTCAAAGGTTGAAACGAGATCGCTCTGTGTCGGAGGTCGGAAAAGTTTTCGCACCACGCGGCGTCGCAACAATCGACGAAATTTATTTCATAAGATCGCGGTAGGAAGTTTCGTGATGTAATAAAACGCGCCGCGCGCCGCCAGGAGGCGGTAACTTCGTTTCCAGTTTTAAGAAACGCGCGCGAGGCGTCTACTTCGTCACAGGAGAGACTTTTCCCCTGCTGCTCCTGACACCGACAAACAACTAAGTTGGACCCTCAAGCTTCCAGCGCCACACACACGCAGGTTTCTTTTATTTCTTTCAAGCCAAATCCTACCGCGCGGCGACTGTGTACAATGCGCGGTTTTGTTGTCCGCAACTGCGGTTTTCAGGCGTCCTTTTTCCCGTCCCACCGCAATGTTTTATTCAGTTTACAGATACTTAAACGTTTCTGTCCACTAAGGTATGTCAGAGCCACACCAGGCCTACACTAGGAGGACTCTGTTGTTCTTATTGGTTTCAGAAAAGTCCATGATGCAAAGGTCGATAATAATTATTGAATAAAGAAAGTAAAACGCCTCTCAACTTTGCAGATTTAATTTATTAATTTACTTTTGGTACTAGTTTCGGCAATGCTGTCTTCTTCAGCAAAAAATCTACAGGAAATGAGAAAAGGACATAAGTAAACAATCACGTGTATATACAGGGTGCGTTATTAGTATCCCGGCGGTCGATAGCTACTAAATCGTTAGAGAAAGAAAAAATGTTTAAGACAAAAGTGGTTTAGCTTACTAGTTTCTATAACGTTAATTATTTTCATTTATACAGGGTGTTGCATTTAGGCGTGACGTAAAGTATGTACATTTTGTTTAAATGGAACGCCCGATATATTTTATTACTGTATGAGTACTAATAAATTTGGCTATCCAACGGTATAGGTTGCTAACTCTCAGCGTTAATTGTATCTGAGACATTAAATTATTTCTCCAAAGTATTTTTCCTTGAGTTTTTTAAATGGAACACCCTGTTTTCTGTGGTAGTTGAATTGCCCATCAAGTTCCCTTTAATTTTTGTCAAATATGTCATATTTCGAATTTTAGTAGTTTTCGTGATATTTACAATTTAAAGAAAACTGTGTAATATTATCTAAATACGCCATTATTTTCTTGTTCTTTCTGTTTTGTTTGTCTCTTAGTTGTAAATCAGTAATAGTATATCCACATATAATTTAAGAAATACTTTAGCGAATTATAAAAAATAAATCCCTTTTTAAAATTATTATAAATCCTTTATAAATCCCTTAGTAAGCTATTTGAAGCAAATTCAGAAACAAACTATAAACACTTAATAAACATTGCACAACAAGTAACTATTATTTTAATTAATATTTGCAAGTTGTTCAAAACGACGCCCATTTTCTCTTCTGCAAGCTACGCGCTGTATAAAGGATCTTGAGATATTTTTTAACATGTGCCTCTTATTTACTCTAAGGTTGTCAAAAACATTTTTGGTATAGTAGGTGCTGATTGGTATACCAGCTCCTTCACATATCCCCATAAATAGAAATATAGTTTGTTGAGTTCTGGAGACCTTGGTGGCCACAATGTAGGACCTCCTCTTCCCTCCTTGCTCACCGTTTTAATTCTTGTTTTGTGCTGGTAATTAATATTACCTGTTTCTTCAAACTGCAACCGAACTCTGTTTATAACACTTGGTTGGGGATGCCGTCTATCCGGATATCGCTGTGCATACATTTTGGGTGCTACTAATGTATTTCTGTCGGCTTCGTCATATTAATTAATTCTTCTTTGCTATAATTATAACTCATCATTCCGAGAATGACAAATACTGCTACTAATTTTGACAGCAATAACTTATTGAGTGTCGTTAGATCTCAATTGTTTGTTTCTATGATTAATAAATCCTAATAGTATTAATTACCGTTTTTCAAAGTTGAATTTTAATACGGTATTACTGATTTACAAATGAGAGATAAACAAAAAATAACAAAAAATAATGGCATTGTTAGCTAATATTGCATATTTTTCTTTAAATTGTAAATATCACGAAAACTACTACAATTGGACACATGGCATACTTAACACATAAATTAAAGGGAACTCGGGGGGCAATTCAAGTAGCACATAATATACAGGATGATCCATTTAAAAAACTCAAGGAAGAGCCATTTGAAAACCGCAAAAATTTACTAAGTTTTATGAACAGCCTGTATAGTGAAGGTAATATCTTGGGATACTGTCATCTATTTATTGGGTTTGACTATTGTCTGACATAGTTCAACGGCAAAATCTGAAAGAATGTCGTTTATACATAGTTTTAAAGAAGATCCTGCAACGGGCAATTTTGGGGAGATAATTGAATACCTCAGGACCTATTAACGCTGACAGTTAGCAACCTATACGGCTGGATAAACAAATTTATTAGTATTGATACAATAATAAAATATATCGGGCGTTCCATTTAAAAAATGTACATACTTTCTGTCACGCCCAAAAGCTACACCCTGTAGAAATGAGAATAATTTTACGTTATAAAAACTGGGGAGTCAAACAACTTTTGTGTTAAATTTTTTTTTCTTTCTCCAACGATTTGGTAGTTATCGGCCGCCGGGATACTAATAACTCACCTTGTATATTGGGAAAAACAGAACTCACAGTCAGGAAATTAAGACTTGGATAGCTGCAGTAAAATCATTCCTGTGTCAGCAACACTGAAACATCTAAACAAAACACTACCGTATACACTACGGTATACATGAATACACAGCTGAACAATAGTGAACAGTGATTGAAAATTGAGAAGCTGAATTTATAAAATTTGGTCAAGGTCAAACAGAGGTTTATATATTATATATTATACAAATATAATATATTATACAAATAATCATATAAGCAAATAGACGGCGAAGAAAAACTTACGTTATATGTGTAGTCGGGTACGCACTAATACACAGTAACTACGGTTAATAATAATATATATTGATATACGTAACGTGATGAGGATATACAACTGTATCGTATCACAACTCTTTAGATAATGAATCAGGTTCCTCCTTTGTTGGGACCGGCCGCTGTCCGTGATTCACCTATCCACGGTAGATCAGGCCGTCGTCACACTACATATGGGAGCAGCACTTCAGTTACCAAATCAGCGAATACGTGAATGACGTTAAACAATTAGAAAGTTCAAACCGTATATCAGCCCATTTTTTCTTACATTTAGTTTTCACTGATCCTTGTATTTTGTTTTAGCTTGAGGTGGTTTGACTGTCGTGATCACATATATTACTTTTTCTTTTCAAGTTTTTTGTTTGTGTGCCATTTAAATTAAAAATAAAATATATAAACTCTCCTCCCCTACTTGCCCAGTCGAGGCGACCCAAAGTTTGCTTCGCTAAGTTGAATACTGTCTAGTTGTCATCTCTTCACAGACACGCCACCACGCACCACATAGTCTATAGCTATTTCGTACGGTTTGAACCTTTTCGCGTTCAACTTCAGAGCAGCATTAGATGCAAGATTTTTCGCCAACCGCTAAACAATTATAGCATCTGAAAGGTTTACGTCAATCCGAAGTAATTATTTAATTCCTGTAGAGAATCCACGTGATGAAATATAATCCATAATTGCTCGATAGTTAGCAGAAAATCTTGCAGCTTAATAACTTTCATCTAAAGCAATAACCGCAAGCATATAATTTTCTCGCGTTTGGAGAATATACTTCCCTGTGTGTGGTGCTTTCTCAAGAATACTAGAATGATAACACTATTCAGAGTACATAAATATTTTCAAATAGTTTCCCGTATAGGAATATCACGTTGTCGTGATAAATTCAGATTAATATCGAGATCTTGACGATATGTTTGCCTTAGGCCAAAGTTAGTACTCAATCTGGCCAGAATCTGGTTTCCTGGCGTAAGGTAGACGATATTTTCTTAGCGATTTTCGTAATCACCAGATCGCGTGCCAGATACCCTTGTAAATTAAACGAAGATTGGTGTTCGGTATTTTGTTTGTACTTTACTTATATCCCAGCAGAAAAAAATATGTATTACATAAGCCATGATAGAGAAGTTCTTAGCAAAAATTCTAAAAGTAATTATAAATAAAATTTAAAAAATTTATAACCGGAACCCACTGCGTATACATAGCACGTTATAAAATAAATCGAATTTCGAATCTGCTGCACAGACTGATGTACATACAAATTAAATCTTATTTCAAGAATATTGAGTTGAAATATGGTAAACTTACATCACACCCTGGCTTGGAATAACTTTTTAAAAGCCGAACCGTCTTTAGAGTGAAAGAAGCCTCTGTGGCAGGGGTATTTTCCAAGCACAGCATATACGGGGTATAACAATGTCCGCAGTTCTTTATTTTTAATGTACGGTGTGCGTGTAAAGTTTTTAACGAGTGTTTGTAGAAAAGTATTGATATTTATCATATTGGTGTCGGCATTAGTTGACGGGATTTCTCCCTATCCAAAGCCATGGGCCATTCTCCAACCATCTTCTAGGCGGGAGTTTACGCAATCGACTTATGTGCCCAGGAAAATATTTCTATAGGAACTTACTAAGGGCAAACATCTACATATGCTCAGACAGTCATGCGGCACTGAAAGCGCTACAATCAAAAGCCGACAAATCCACTGTCTGGAAGTGCAAACTATCGCTGGAAAAGCTAACAAAAGAGAACAAGGGATCGAAGGCAATGAACAAGCCGACATCCTAGCCAGAGAAAGCTCTAACAATCCCTTCTACGGACCTGAACCCTGTTGCGGTATCACAAAGAACCACATCAGGAAGATAGTCCAAAACTGGGAAGATAAAGCTAAACGAGCTTACTGGGAAACATCACCTGGCATGAGTAAGCTAAGGCTACCACAACCTTCTCCGCCTCCAAGGCCAGACAGTATCACCAGTTACAAAAAGCAGACCTTCGACTGATTACAGGTGTCCTTACAGGACCGTGTCCACTGAGACATCTCTCAAAGATTAGACGGACAAACAACGCAGACTGTACATTCTGCGAGGGGTTCCGCGAGATAACGGTACACGTATTGTGCGAATGTGATGCTCTAATGCGCAAAAGACAAAACCACTTGGGAGCCGCCATCATTGAATCAGCAGAGCTGACACAACTTACTGCTCCAAGAATTACTGACTTCGTGAAAAGGCTTGACATCGAAGGACTCTAATGTATGACGAAAATACAAAAGATCTTTTAGGTCTAATGGTACCGAAAGGCACAGATGCCAAACGACCCAACTCTATTAATTAATATTAATAAGCGACTAATAAGCTACTGGGTTTACTTGTCTGTTTTTGATTAGCTGTCATTCTCATGGCAGATTGGTGTATTGAGTATGGTTCTAAGTGCTGAATATTGTGCAAAAGCTGTTGCTCTTATGGCTGATGGAAGAAGCCAGAGGTATGTGTCCAGTCCCTTCATGTCAGTCTTTCATCCGTCAAAAGAGCACTTGGAATCGAAAAACAATTGAAATCGATGACCGATTTATCATTCTTAATACTCAACGGAATCGTCATATGACTTCAGTGAAGACCAAAAACCAACACCGTGAGGTTCGTAATACAGCTGTGAGGACAGTGTGTGGACAGTTCGTCGAAGGATACAAAAAGCTGGCTTAAAATTTTGTGGACCAGCAGCTGGACCAAAATTACTCCCACGTCACTGAGTAGCCAGACTCCAATTTGCTCGCGAACATTTAAATTGGACATTGGCACAATGGAGGACTGTACTGTCTAGACTGACGAGTCTAGATTTTGCTTACATTCGCCAGATGGAAGAGAACGAGTATGGAGACGACCGGGAGAACGATTTGCGGAGTGCACCTTTAAGCCCCGAATTAGCCATGGTGGAGGTTCCCTGATGGTATGGGCAGGAATATCAATGGATGCCTGCACCGCATTAGTTGTCATTGATGGCGGGTCGCTGACTGCACAACGGTATATTGAGGAGCTTTTGTAAAATTACCATTTGCTCCATTTATCGGCGATGGCTTTATTCTGATGCTGCAGGATAACGCAAGACAGCATCTGGCCTGCATGTACCCTAGATGGAAATCCTATAGAACATGTTTGGGACATGCTGGGCAGGCGTGTTAGAGGACGCGCAGTTCCACCAACCACAATAAACAAACTTCGTGTGGCACTTCAGGAAGAATGCCGGAATATTCCACAAAATGATATTCGTGAGGTCATTAGTGGCATGGGTGGCCGTATGCAGGCAATAACTACCGCACGAGGAGGCAATACGAAGTATTGACATTTTATTCAACTGAAATTTTCATTATTAATTATTAAATAAGTTTATTTTGCTGAAATGCATTCTCTTTCATATATTATATTAGCGTTTCCTCTTATTAAGCCGAGTTTACGTTCCAAGACGCAAACGCAAACGCGAACGCGAACGCAAACGCGACGCCAACAGAAAACGCAAACATAAAGAATACCGTTTATGTTCCACTAGACGCGAACGCAAACGCTAAGAAATACCTTTTCTATTTAGAGGTTGGCAGTAGAACACTAGTAGGGATTTTACATTTTAGCAGGTAAACAAACTATAGGCGCCAAATCGCCAAGTTTGTTTATTCGTTCTGAAAAGGTCTGTGGTAGTGGTTCTGTTCTTTACGTTAGCTGTTTTGCCTCTTTTTTCGATACGTTTGCTTGTGCGCCTGTGTTTATTATCAGCGTTTATTAACGCTTCATAACGTTTGTTATCATTACGGTAAGTTGTTAAGTCCCGATGTGTATATTTCTGTGATCTCTTAGATCTTAGAAACTGTTTTTATTTATACTGCATATATTATATTTTCCAGATTAGTGGTGTCGTGATCCTTGTGTGTAAACAGGAGAGAGTATGGACCCTGATGAAGAAGCTCAAGATGCTGCTGCCGGACTTCTTATTTTGGCTGCTGCTGCGACTTTCCTCGAACAATGCTAAGCGAAGCATTTATAATGTCCACGATGAACTAGCAAACTATTTTATGTCTCCGTCAGGAGAAATGGAACATCAATATGCACATATAAATAGAGGTCGTTTGCCTTAAAGTTAAATTATTTTTTGTACTTACATATTTTCTTGTTCTATTATTTTTTCTTTCCTTTTAAAGAATAAAACATTATTTATGTTGTTTAGTGTTTTTTTATTTATACTTAGTATGTGCAACAATAAAATATAAATGGTAAGCTACGATTAGACGACTGTCTGTTAAAATAATATATATAGTAAAAAGCAAATGTTAGGTGTCCTGGTCGTCTATGTCTTGCAGTTGGGCTTCCGACATCAATTGATAAATTTTTGCCCGGAGCGTTGGTTTAATGCGACCCGTTCCGTCTTTAATATTTGCCATCATCGTGGCAACAGACCTTCCAAATTCCAAGTCCAGTGGTGGAATTCCCGTAGGCCCTTTCCGATCTTCAAAAAAAATTCCCACCTTCTCCATGATTCCCAACAAAGCATCGTTTATCTTGAAATCATCCTTCCGGCTACAGGTACTAGTCGACGCAGAGCTGCTGGGCCGACTCTGCTCGGATCCTGCGATGGACATGTCCAGATCATCATCGGCTCTGCGCTTACGGGTACCCGTATATGCAGAGCTGGTGCGAACGTCTTTCAAAGGAGGAACGCTTTCACCTTCTTCCATTGATAACTCGCCTACTTCTTCCATCGAAAAATCTACGGTCTCTAACTCAAATTCGAAGGTCTGTGCTTGATCATTACTTCCCCTCTCTTCATCGACCACCTTCGCTGAACTTAGGGCTGGAATTTTATTCCCTGTTGTTCTGGAAAAGAAATAACAACTTTAGCTGTGATGTTTGATTATAATACATATATAAGTAGTGTAGGAATATAGCTGTACTTACTTGTTTCTTTTGATATGTCTATCCAGAAAGCCAAGATGCGACATAAATTGCCATGTCAGTCGTGTATTTGTGCCGGACCCGGAAGGTTGGTGTTGCAGGCGCTTTTCCTTCACGTATCGGTCACGAAGGACTTTAAACCGTGTTTGGCACTCGTAATCTAATATTAAATAACGCATAATAAATTAAAATTCAATTGCACTTCGACAAATATAACTTACCACTTGCACCTACAAATTCGCCTATTTGTCTCCACGCATTTTCTTTATTCTTTGTCTTTGAAATCTTTTGATTTCTTGTCGAAGATACCAGGATACATATGCACGCTGCTTACCAACTTCTCGTCGTCGATCTTCATAACGTTCATATTTATTCACAACTTTTCGTTCGCTCGTGCGGTGGTTTTATCGGTTATGTTTTGATGGTTATGTTACTGTTTTGACACGGCTTGGCTAAGAAGTAAATAGAACGTCACGTGCAAGCGCGCTTGACTGTGATTGGCTAGACGCCAACCTCGTACGGGACGCAAACGCGAAAAGTTGGAAGTTGGGGAACTTTTCGCGTCTGCGTCCCGTGTTGGCGTTCGCGTCTCATGGAACGTAAACCCGTACACGCGGACTGTATGTGGCAACTTTCTGCGTTTTGCGTTCGCGTTCGCGTTTGCGTTTGCGTCTTGGAACGTAAACTCGGCTTTAATGCTTATTAAATAAACTGATAAGTACCATATGTTGTTTTTTCTACATCCTGATTGCCTCGTTGATTGTCAAACAGTTAAAAGTTTTATTGAATGTACTAAAACAAAAAATTAACCTGGTTTTTGCAAAAATAAAAGTCGTCCTTAAAATACAAGAAGATGAATGTGTATGTATTTCAATAAATATTTTATTTTATCATTTAATTCTATTCAAGTTGTGTATAGGTGGGGGTGCCCTTTTCTTAGTTTAAAACGTCTCTACCCAGCAAAATATTAATAATAATAAAAATATGGGTCATGCGAAGTATCATAAGATAGCTCTTTCGAAACCTGAAAACAAACTTCGATAACTAATTTCTTTTTCCTTTCAGGCTTAATAACGACAACGACAAGACGACTCGATCGCGAGAGTCAAGACGAATACATACTCGAGGTAAGTTTCCAATTTCTATTCCGGCTATTCGCAGACATTTAAAGAAAGGTATAATAATTCAGGGTAATGTGTTCCCCTCTGTGATCAAAACACGGAGGACAGACACCAGATGACGATAATTGCTTCTTAATCGACCCCCAGCCCTCCGGGGAGTTGCCCGTTTTTGCGCGAGACGACCCGAATTCTAAGATCTATCAACCCTTATACAGGGTGTGTATAAATTGGCGGCAAAGGTTCACGTGGCGATGTTCTTCGCAAAATTCGTCGAAAATCTAATAAATCTCTATATTAAAATTTTTCAGCGTCATCCTTATGTCCTTTGGAGCCATTTGAAAGAAACACTGTAACAAATCTTCCAAAACATTTACTTATTGTTGTAATTGTTTTTAAGTGTATTTTTATGACAAACTTACCGAAAAACAAAAACTAAAAACAAGCTTTTAAGGCAGAAAGATCAAAAAGATCTTCAATATTCTTCTTTATTCTAAATTCCAGCTTCTGTATCAATAGATTTCAACTAATACAATCAATCAAAAGATCGGATATCGCGCCTTTGGAGACCACAACATTTTAGATTATAGATTGTCCTCCGATTGTCCACACGGAATTTTGCAAAAAATATCGCCTCGTGTAGTTTTTCCGCCAATTTATACACAGCATATCAGGTTAATTACTATTTATAGAAATGGGTATACATGGTATACGTATGGAACGCAAAAATAATCCTAACCTAAAACTCTTGTAAAATGTAAATACGTAAAATTAAAATTTAAAACCGAACGTTGTACGCGTTTTTTTCGCTGTTCGAAATCGAAACAACGAATACTACACGCGTCGCTTTTATTTTTTATTACCGTACGTTTATTTTCGCTGATATATGTTTAATTTTATGCGCATACATCGCGCTGTTCCGTTATATATTATTCAGCTCGATAAAAAATTGCATTTACGTGATACAGCGAGCGTTTTATGTTACTCTTTTTGCCTATGGATGCTTTTTATTCATCTAACCCGATATATATTTTATAGTAAATAGTAATAGTAAAATATTATATGATAATTTGTTGAGAAACAACTCAATTGAACGAATTAAATAACAATTAAGTATTTTTAGCTAAGTGGAATAACTTCTAAACTTTCCCGATTCCAGTTGCAAAATTACCAAGCACGACGGTAACAATTGAAGGCAGCATGTTCCGTTCCTTATCATAAATCCATCCGGCTGAAGTCTGAAGTTTGCTGAAACTGTGTACGGTGCAAATTTGCATATACAGCGGCCACAGACGGTATAGTACGCCGCGATGTCTTCAAAGTCTGGACAATAAAACTACTTGCGGGATAAATCCTCAAAACGTAGCTGCTACTAGCAGGAAATTTATCCCATTTATTACCCTGCGTACCTCTTTAATTAATTTGCTCTGCGGCCACAAATTTTTCAGGTACCGCTCATCTTTTTCCTTTGAGCTATTACCACGGTGTAATTAGTGAAGATTATCCACTGGTAGCTCAGTATAAAAGCTACGTGGAAATGGAACGTCACTGCAGTTTATATTATATAACCAGTAACTGGGTAACCAGTGGTCGAGTTCTGTTAAAATTCTGAAACTTCGTCATTGTTGATATATTCTTATAAAATTTTGTTCATACAACAAGAAAGGACTAAAGTTTTACGTGATCAACAGGAATGCACTAAACTGTTATTGAAATTGCTTGGGATTCTTCAGATAATTCAGTCATTCAGTCATAATTCAGTCTGTTTCTTCTCACTGAAATTATTACTATAAATCTAGTGGAATGTTTATAAACAGTTGTCAGTTAATTTATATTTGTTTACAGAAATTCTATTTATTTAAATCGTTTTTCGTTTTTCTCGAAAATCTGTCTTGAATTCTGTTTTCTGAGTTCGAAAAAATTTCTTCCTGTTCTTTAAACAATCATTAATTATTCTATTTTAACTTTTTTCTAATTATGGTAGAAAAGTTAGTTTTTGTGAAATTAACTTATAAATTTCATGAGATATCTAACAAACCTATTATCTATAATTAATAAATAATAAATTTGAATAAATTTGGTTTGATTTGATTTTGATTTGAATATATAATAAACCCACATTTGATTAAACAAATTCTATTTGTTTAAACAATTTTTGTTTGCAATTTACTTCAAATGAATTTTTTTTAGATTGTGTCGCTTCTTTAGTTGGTTTTCCATATCGTTTATTCGAAAAAATGTAAATAATTGAAATCCTTTTTTTTTAGGGAAATTGGGAGTTACATTTCTTTTTAAAATATTCAATTTCCTAAAGTCAACAAATTTTATTAATCACATTTCTTTCTCCATTTCCTATTCTGATTTCCTACCACTGTGTGTCGCAAAATAATGCGAACAAAATAATTTGTTGCTGTCTGGCAACGGTTATCTGTACTCTAATTTAATGAAATATTGAAAACGAATATTATGTTATTATTCGAACACTGGAAATCATCCCAAAATATAAATGATATCATTCGAATAACAGTTGGCCAGAGCGATCGAAAATAATTAATTTTAAGCGAATTGAAAAAAAAATAAGAAGGGGAATTTGTTTAAACAAATTTGGGTTTATTAGATTATACATACTAGATATCTCGAAAATGAAATTTATAATATAATTTTACAAATAAACTGACTTATCTACCATAATTAGAAAAAAGTTGAAAATGAATTTATAATTGATTGTTTAAACAATAGGACGAATTTTTTAATTAATAATGTCCCTATAACGTAAAAACTCCCATTTCGAACTCAGAAAACAGAATTTGACGGATTTTTGAGAAAACCGTATTATTTCAACAAGTACAGTTTGTTTCAAACACACATGTAAATTAACAGACAAATGTTTATAAATATTCCAAAAACTTATAGTAATGATTTCTAAAAAAAGGTAATGAAATGATTAGAACGGCCAATTTTCTGAAAAATGTATTTTTTTTTTCATTTGGGTAGTTTTCAGGGTACTGTGGGGTGCATTGGGGGCGTGAAATCCACATGTATAATAGGTCAAATTCTTCTATAAGTCCTATAACTTTAACATAAGTTTTCCCAAACCCCGAACAATTATTCGAAAAATACCAAAAAAAATCTTCTTTCCATGTAAATTTGAGGCCTCGAAAGGCACCAATAAAAATCAAAAGTTCGAAAAAGAATACGTGGTCACTCTATTTTGGATTTGGAAACGATTTGGAGGGGATCGTTGCATTCTAAATAAAAATAACCATCCTAGTGTTCATAAGGGAAAAAGTGGTATTAACTAATAAACATAATGCCAAAATACGAAAGGGATTGCCGCTCTATTTGAATTGTATTTAACCGAGTAAAAATTATTAAATTGGTTCCATAACCTATTTCAAGTTTCACAGTTATTTCACTTATTTGTGTATAGCGGCAAAAATTTATTAACATGGGCATGGCCTACTTCGACTACAATCGTTCATAATGGCCCTTAAAATACAATTGTAACATAGCAACGTCCGGAACTTTGAAAAGTGACATCACGAATCTATCGACGAGAGGTTAGATACGCAGGATGCTGACGCAGTTTTGAAAGAAGAAGAAATGTAAACATAACCTAATTGTTTTGAATTGAAAGAAGCATAGTATTCAAGCTTCGTCCGTAAAATTAAACCTTGAAAAGGATTAGGCGAAATCATGGATTTTCCTACTATAACTATCTGTTTATTTGTACATATATAGAAGTTGTTCAGCATTGTTTCGTTTTCTCTGCAGGTGCAAATATCCGATAACGGTTCTCCGATACTCTCGTCGACCACTAGGGTTGTCGTAACGGTCGAGGACGTCAACGACAACGGCCCCGAGTTCGAGGACAACTTCTACAAAGTGCAGATACCTGCCAGTTCCGATTTCAGTCAGCCCGCATTTCAGGTGAGTAACGGACCGCCTCCCACCCCTCCTTCGGCATTTCCACCGGAAAAACACTTGTTGGCGCGCGATTCGGATGATTGATTGATCGATCATCCATATCGACGAAAATAAACTTGTTCTCCCGATTAACGAATTTTTGCGCTGAATATTCCCAGCGTGATTGATGATCCAATGATCGTTCATAAACTATACAGTATGTAGTATGCGCGCCAAAGAAAAGTGTTGCAGCACGTATGCAACCAAATATACTGTTATAACCTATAAGCTGTCATTCTGACATTTTTTGCGCGCATAGTAGACAACATAGTAGGATCAGCCCTATGGATGGAAGTAAAACGTTATGCATAACGTGGATGTTATGTGATAAGTGATAACATAACATTTTAACATTAGGTCAAGAAAGGTGTTTTTTTTGGTACTGAGTGTACTGCGATGTCACTATTCAGCTTATTGCACTCAATTACACTATTGCAATACTTTTTTTGTCCAACGGAATTAAAAACTATTTCTAAAATACCGGTTATACAGTAGCGCGCTATACAGTGTGTTTCACGGGACGTTGGATTGTATGGGTACTTTTGTTATTAATAGAGATAGAAAGTCGGTTGAATGGTCAAAGCATTGCATACTTATGTTCTCTTTCATAATCTGTTTAGAAAACAGTTGAATTACAAATGAAGGGTACACGGGAAAAACGATCGAAGTCACATTTATACGATAAATGAGTTTTACATTGTAATAAAATTGTGACTTCGATCGTTTTTCCCCTGTACCCTTCAAATGGTTTCCAAGCTATTTTGAAAAAACCCAAAAAATGTCATTTTTTAATAATGATCATAACTTCTTTATTTCTGATCCCATAAAAAAAGCGTTTTGACATTATAAAGGCTTTTTTGTGTTTACAATATGATTATGGCTTAAATTTTTTTTCGCCCATGAATTCGTCAGAAACGAACGAAATTTTTGTTTTTCTTATGGACGCCATATTGGTTGCCAAAATTATAAACACCATACACCTTATTTATTTTTCAAGTCACTTCATAGATAAAAATCACAAGGGGTAAGATCCGGCAATCTTGGTGGCCATGATACTTCTGAATAGGTAGCAATTACTCACCGTTTATATCTTATATCTAATTGTTTCTCACGATTCGGGCATTATGTGTAGGTGCTTCGTCTTGTTGGAACCACATACCTTATCGTAACGCCAACGGTATATCGTCCATTCTTTCTTCCACGTCCTCAAAGAACAATATTGCCGATACATCTCCAAAATTAAAATTTTGTTATAGAAAATTGGTCCGGTTAATCGGTTGGCCACTATATCGCACCATACATTAAAACCAAACCAACCCTGATTATGGCGCGGCACAAAAAGGTGCTGATTTTTGCGGGCCCAGTAGTGCGTCTTGTTTCAGTTAAAATTACCGCAGTTAGAAAAATATGTTTCATCGAACCATGATATTTTTTTATCATTTCTGGGTTTTCACCAATTTCTTTCAACAGATGGGTACAGATGCGTTGATATCACATTGTTTAACAAAACGTCTTCCATGGCACCATGCGATTTTCAGCAATTCTCGAAGTATTCAACTTTCAGTCAATTGTATTACTCAGAAAGAAATGATGAATCCAAACAGGTATAAAACCAATATGGCGTCCATAAGAAAAAAAAAGTTTCGATCGTTTCTGGCGAATCCATTTGCGAAAAAAATTTAAACTGACATTATCAAATTGTAGACAAAAAGTGCCTTTATAATGTCAAAGCGCTTTTTTGATGGGATCACAAATAAAGAAGTTATGATCATTATTAAAAAATGACATTTTTTGGTTTTTTCAAAATAGCGAGACACACTGTATAACTGCAAAGTGCATATGCAATATGACATACATCATCCCACTTTCATTATGAACGTCATTCTGCACGTTATTGCTACACGTTATAATAACGTTTGACAGTTATCCAAAACATTTTACTGACCTCATAAGGCTGAATATAGTTAACAATTAACAGTAGCGTCAGTAACATTATATAACATAACCCCTACAGTCTATTATGCTGAAGCTTTTGGTGTAGCAGGGCTGTCAACGGAGGTCCCATACAACCAATCATTTCGCTCCGTACGCGCTTGTAGTTAATAAATTACGCTTACGCGAATTGTAGACCACAGTTAGTGGGAACAATTGCGATTCCGTGTCAACCCGCTGACACCTTCAATCACAGCCTACTGCGACCGAAATAACGGAAGCGCGGAACAAGGCCTATTCATCCGCCGCTATCCGTATACGAATCTATTATGCGGGACCCAGTTTGGTCAATATATCGACTCTGACGTCAGTCACGGTGTCGTCCTCCGCGATTTTTATTATTCAACAGTCACCTGATCATTACAGTATAGTCGATACGTTAAGAAGAAACCCCGCGTTGTTTCTAACCAACTAACAACTGAAAAGAGCCGACATAACCTTATTTTGAATACACCTATAAATAAAAAATGATCTAAAGAGTGTTCATAAGAACATGGTAAAAACACTCTGTTCTCCACTTAACACTGCGCATGAGCGTCTCCGTCTCACATCGGCGCTATAGGATGAGCCGTATAATCCTAAATACGTATATGGGAATACAGAATGCATAGGCAATGTGTATAACAAACTTGTATGTTTGGCTGACTACCAATACAATCGAAAATATCATTAGTAACGGCGAAGTAATAAATTAATGTCGTTATCAGGGTTGCCAGGTCTCCGGCATTGCGCCGGAGTCTGCAGCATTTGAGGCTCATCTCGGGTCTCCGGCAGGCATTCAAGCATCTCCGGCAAAATCATGAGGGAAATAGTTTTACATTACTGTAAATAATATATCGTCGGCTTAAAGGTAAAATGGTAAAACTCACTAACTAACAATTTGTTATATTTTATTGGCGCACGAATTAATTGTGGCCAAATGCTGATAAATGCATATCTAAACGAAAATACGATCAATAAGTGTTATTAAAATAAGATCAATAAATTCTTAAAATCCATTAATTCTCTGGAAAATGTCATTATTTTTATTGCTATTCTATTGTAGTCACGTTTTTGTAATTATTTGCAATGTTAGTTAGTTACTTTTACTTTTAATCAGACGATATGCAGACAGAGACATATCTTTGGTGAATTGTACATATTCAATGTAGTTCAAATTATTTTACACTACGCAATTTATCACACAAAATGTTCTACAACTTCTTAAGCAATAAAAAATTGCGTGTAGTGCCATTCACAATAGTGTAGAACCGCTATTATACAGTGAGAACACAAAGTATTGAAACACGACAAAATCTCTAAATCGTTATTTAAAAAAAAAATCGGCAAAAAAAATTGCAAAATATGTACACATATTTATCGTAACAATCGACATATTTTTTAAATGACACCATTGGCTTAATAACAGCATAGGCACGGCCGTACATAGGAAAATTTTCTAATAAATGGTCTAAATGGTCTTCTAATAAAAATCTAAATTTTCTAGATAGTTGAAAATTAGTGTTACATTGTATATTTTATAGAGATTTTGAGGTTTCTGGGAGATTGAATTCAAATGGCATACATTTACTAATGTTGCTAAAATTACAGTTTTGACATTTGACCTCACTTTTCCGGATGTCTTACGTAATTTTGAGTTCGCATTTGTATTTAGGGCAAATAAAGTTCCAGAGTACATTTTAAATTCCATTTACAACCTCCATGCTACTCAAAGTTATCAATATTTGCAATTTCAATTATGGTCTTTAAGCCTTAAATTTTCTTCCGCTACCATTAAGACAACTAAATGTTATATTAAAATAACTTTCAAATATTGGATTGCCATTACATCAGAATGTGTATTTTTATAGTAAAAAATCGACGTAATCAAAGACGTTTTTTCTTGGCCGTATAAGAATATTGAAAAAGAAACAAAATTAAAAAGCGCAAAATATCTGCAATCCTGTAGAACGTGGCTTTTGGAAATGGAAACTGCATAGGCGATTTGATCTATTCGTTGCCAAAATCGCATAGTTGAGTTTTGTGACCTGTTTGGGTTTGGCACATGCGAGGTGAAATTGCCTGACTTTTTTAATCACAGAATCAAGTTGACCCTACATCAATTATTTTAATATTTTTACTTTAAAAATAAATATTGTTTTTTTAACAATTATCTTATATTTTTTTGTAATCTTGTCGACTATACCTCCCCCCATCATCTCCGGCATTCTTATGAGACTAATCTGGCAACCCTGGTCGTTATCGATAGAGAAAGTTACGTTTTAGAAATATAATAAATAAATAACAACGAACGAATAATGCATTATTTATTTGTATTATAATGGATTACGCGTAATTTTATATTAAATAAATAACCCTAACTATGAGAATGAATAGGCAATTTTACGAAAATGTAATCGAACAATTTGGATCATTTATGTATTGGTTTACAGCGTAAAGCATTATCATGGACGTTAGCCGTGCATTTTTGTTTTTATTAAATAAATAAATGTGGCCGTAAAGCCGAATTTATAAATTATTTATTTACGCTTTTAGCTGGATTTATGTGACCCCTTTGTTGACTGTTTCCAGGCTACAAACCTATCATCAATGGTTGAGTGATATTGGAAATTATTCGATTATTGTTGACGTTTTGGCTAATTTTTAAATATGCAAAAAGTCTTCATTGGTATATTTAGAGCTATTTACCTAGGCAAATGTTTTTGCCAAAACCTGTGTTAGGCAAATAGCCTTTTGTTTCCAATTGCCTTTGTAATAAAATTATGGGAGGTTATGTACAATCCGTGCATGTTTGTTTTCAAATACTTCGCAATTAAAATTTAATTGTTGATTACTGTAGGGTAATATCATATTCTAATCGACGATTTTATAGGTTAGGATCGTTTAGTTTTCCTTTTACAAGGAAACAAAGTCGTGTTCGAATTGAAAGCAGTAAATTTCTGAATCACCTATCTCTTATTTTTCATACGGAAAGCCATTTATAACCAACTCAGTGAACATTTGGTGTGTTAAAACTTTTTGCAGGTCTCACGGTTCACTGATATTGCTTCGGAGGTCACTGTCATGTTCCAAACACAGAAGCCGAACCACATACCTATACATAGTTGTGTGAAAGTACGAAGATGAAAGTGATATCATCAGTTTTTTCCTTGTAAAATAGAAACTAAACATTCCCAACCTATACATCTTTTTTAGGGTATCATATCTGTGCACTCATGAGTATTGACGCCTGTCACATAAAATCAGGCATACCAGGCTAATTAGAATACGTTATTATCCATAAGTTATCAGCAACTCTTTTTTTAATTAAGACGTATTTGAAAACAAACATGCCCCAGCCAGGACAAAAACATCTCATCGATGTTTCTGAGATGTTGAAGTCACAAACTGAATAATCCTGAAATTGATCCCATAAAAATCGCTAGGATGTCAGATAACATCAATGGAACATTACATAAATGTTCACATTGAAAAGTTAGATTTATAACATTAATGGGACCCAACTGAACAATTTCGTCTACACTGAACATATATGCGACATTACATAAACATCAAATATTAACGTTTATAATGCAACAAGACTCTATATCTATTTAACCAGGCAAATAGCTTTTGCCTAAGCCTTTTGCCTAAAATGACCTTTTGCCTACGACATATACATCGCCCCGATCTCACGTAGTCTGACCTCAATAACATGCGGCTGTCAGTCTGAGCTGCCAACGCAATAACTGAACATAACTAATAAGTTTTCTTATTGCATATATGAAATTACTTAATATAGACCACCAAGTTTCAATTCGTTTAGTTTCTGCATAACAATCAGCAACTTGTTGGTGGTGTCGTCGTTGAAATTCAGCGATAACTATAAACTGCAGTTGCGAATTGCTTGCTAGCGTATAACAGTAACTGTTCTAAGTGCTGTCATTATGTACTTCAGAATGACGCCCCTGCGGACGATTTTGATGGTGCCGATGCGGCTGAAGATGAGTATTGGGAAACATTTAGTGCGGACGACGTCCTTGGGCTAGAACGCGTCTTCCGGGTAAGAAGCTCTTAGAAAAAAGAACATTACCGACACGATGCACCGTCATCCGAATAACCTCGCTCTGCATGCCATGGCCCCGCGCGCTTCTGTTTTATTTTCTGCATCTCCCCTCTCCCATTTTCTGTCCGAGCACGGATTTAACGTTTTTCAAAGTCCATCAATCACTTGGTTTTTCTACCGGCCCTTCCGCACGAAGTCAACGCAAAAATCGAGCATGCCTTAACTTCGGTTCCTGGTTTTATTTTTTTATTGTTATTCACTGTGGTGGAGACGCTTAATCGATCACTTTGGTTTCTAGGAACTATCGCAGCATTCATTTCGACATGATTTTATAATTATACCCATTTTCATTGTTTTTATGTTGCATCTATCTGCATGGTTGTTGTCATTACGAATCATAACTGCATCCTAGTTTTAGAATTAGCGTTTAAACGCAGAACGTTAGAGTAAATTCTGTTTTATATATGTTATACAGGATGTATACGAAATGAGTGCATTCATTTGTAATGGTTATAGATCTTGATAGTTTACGTCGTTCCTGATTACCCGTGTCGGATTTTGTTATTTAGTTTGATCAAAATGTACAATTACACAAGTATTGAGTTGATGTTTTTGTATATTAAAATATTGCCGTGCCTCATATTGAGTTACATTTACCCCTCCAAATTATTGCACACATTCCGTGTATGATAACCTGTATATTAAACCTCTGAGGATTTGTACTATACGCTAAACCTCTAACATTCTGGTTCACAACGCTTTGTTGGAAACGCATCCAAATAGCCCATCAGTTATTATCCATATCTTGTTTTCTTAGGCCTTGGCTTACGACAAGGACATCGGTAGGAACGCGCAAATTCACTACAGCATCAAATCAGGAAAAGGCAGGAACAAATTCAAGATCGACAACAGCACTGGAATGATATACGCGACCAAGGGGCTTGAACCAGGCTCCGAATATGAACTAAACGTAAGTATCAAAGCCAAACATTTAAAAAACGAGTCCCAATTAATGTTTTATACGTAGATAAAAGCAACTGACGATGGGGATGTACCGAAAAGCTCCACCTGCAGGTTGCAGGTATCTGTAATTCCCCCACCACCGTCTACATCCGCCCCTCCTATCGTGAAACAACCACAACAAGTCCAAGTTACCGAGAATGATATTCCCGGGTTTCTGGTTACTCTGATTCAAGCCTCTGACCCAGATGGCGATGTTATTTGGTTTGATATCGTTGGTAAGACTTTTATCGATTTTATTTGTATGTCGTACTAAACTTACTCCTCTTAGATGGAGATCCGAGGAACGAATTCTACATCGGTCGTCTAAGCGGTAACATCCTCCTGGGAAAACAGCTCGATTATGAAACCCAGAAGGACTACAGCCTGAACATCAGCATCACCGACGCAGTGAACATCGTATACACCCAGCTAAACATAACAGTAATCGACAACAACGACCATAGACCAGAGTTTTCTGAGTCTCAATACAAGGTTGAGATATCCGAATCTGTGGCAATAGACACAGAAATTCTGCAACTCCATGCTACTGACGAGGACAACGAAGGCAAATTGGTCTTTAGTCTACACGCCGCGAGGAACAAAATCTCCCTTCAGACATTCAAAATTGATTCCATCACTGGTTCTGTAACCCTGGCCAAATCTTTAGACCGTGAATCCTTATCAGAGCATCTCCTAACAGTCATGGTGCGCGATGGTGGTACACCATCGAAACGAAACTACGCGAGAGTCCTGATAATCGTCCATGACCAAAACGACCACACTCCACAATTCTCCGAGAAGATCCTAGAAGGAAAGGTGTTTGAATCGGCTAGTATAGGAAGTGCTGTGCTTAGGGCGTACGCCATAGACCACGATAAAGGCGAAAACGCCAGGGTTACCTATTCGATATCTTCTGGTAACGTTGGAAACGTCTTCAGCATAGATCCGGACTTGGGTATCATCCAAGTTGCGAGAGATTTGGATATCTCTGTGGCTACTGAATACACTCTGTACATCAGGGCTACAGATCATGGCCAACCTTCGTTATCGACCACGATTCCAGCGCATATAATGATCACCATGGCTGATAACGCACCTCCGAAGTTTGTGGAGAAGGAGGTAGCTGCTGAGATCTACGAAGATAAGCCTTTGGGAAGTTTTGTGGCGTTCATCAATGTGAGGAGCATGTCTTCGTTGCAGTATGAGATCATGAGCGGGAATACTGGGGATGTGTTTATGATCAGCCCCAGCACAGGTGTTATCATCACTCAGAAGGTGCTGGACTATGAGACTGTTAAGTTTTATAATTTGACTGTGAGGGCCGTGAATATGGTAAGTTTCAATTAAATACTTATGTTTTATCGTCTTCTGTTTTCTCGTCATTTTTTACCTTATCTTATCTTTGTTCGTCTTCTGCCTTCTCCTATCTTGTTTCGTCATCTCCTGCCTTCTCCTTTCCCTCGTCTTCTCGTATCTTCTGCATTCTCCGATATTGATTGGTCTTTTGCCTTCTCTCTTAATTGATTATGTGCCTTCTGCTATCTTGATTTGTCTTCTATGTTCTTCTTTTTTTGTTCGGCTTCTGCCGTCTATCTTGATTCTTTATCTGCCTTCTCCTATCTTTATTCGTCTTTTACCTTCTCCTATTTTATATAGTAAATGGTGATATCCAGGCGGGATGTAAATTTTAAATAAATTAAAAATTACAGCCACAACCTGGATTTGAACCAGGGACCATTTACTATACATTAATCACCATTTACCATTTACCATTTACCATTTACCATTAATTACCATTTACTATACATTAATCATTACGGTAACAACTCCGGAAAGATACGGGATGTCCGTATATTCATATCTAGTTATATTCTCCTATTTTATTCGTCTTCTGCCTTCTAATACGTTGATTCGTCTTCTCCTGCCTTTTTCCTTCCCTTGTCTTCCACCTTCTCCCGTTTTCTGCCTTCTATCTTGATTAGTCTTCTGCCTTCTATCTTAATTGATTATCTGCCTTCTGCTATCTTTATTTGTCTTCTATGTTTTTCTATTTTCATTCGTCTTCTGCCTTCTCATGTGTTGATTCGTCTTCGCCTGCCTTTTCACTTCCCTTGTCTTCCACCTTCTCTCGTCTTCTGCCTTGTATCTTGATTAGTCTTCTGCCTTCTATCTTAATTGATTATCTGCCTTCTACTATCTTTATTTGTCTTCTATGTTCTTCTATTTTGATTCTTCTGCCTTCTATCTTGATTCGTCATATACCTTCTCCTATCTTTATTCGCTCCCCATCTTCTCCTATCTTGATTCGTCATCTGCCTTCTATCTTTATTGACTTTCAGTCTTCTTCCATCTTGATTCGTCATCTACCTTCGCCTATCTTTATTCTTCTTCTCCTACCTTTTCCCTTCCCTTGTCTTCCCCCTTCTCTCGTCTTTTGCCTTCTCCAATCTTACTTCGTCTTCTCAGTTCTATGTTGATTCATTATCTGACTTCTGTTATCTTGATTTATTTTCTGTTCTCCTATCTTGATTCGTCATCTACCTTCTATCTTTATTGACTTTCTGTCTTCTTCCATCTTGATTCGTCATCTACCTTCGCCTATCTTTATTCTTCTTCTCCTACCTTTTCCCTTCCCTTGTCTTCCCCCTTCTCTCGTCTTTTGCCTTCTCCAATCTTACTTCGTCTTCTCAGTTCTATGTTGATTCATTATCTGACTTCTGTTATCTTGATTTATTTTCTGTTCTCCTATCTTGATTCGTCTTCTGCCTTCTATCTCTATTCGCCTTCTATCTTCTCCTGTCTTGATTCATTATCTGCATTCTGATATCTTGATTTATTTTGTTTTATTATTTTGATTCGTCTTCTGCCTTCTATCTTGATTCCTCATCTACATTATCCTATCTGTATTCGTCTTCTACCTTCTCCTATTGTGATAAATCATCTGCCTTCTCTCCTATCTTTATTTGCTTTCTATCTTCCTCTATCTTGATTCGTCTTCTGCCTTCTATCTTCATTCTTCTTCTCCTACCTTTTCCCTTCCTTTGTCGTCCACCGTCTGTCGTCTTCTGCCTTCTCCAGTCTTATTTCGGCCTCTGCCTTCCATCTTAATTTATTATCTGCATTCTTCTATCTTCATTTATTTTCTGTTCTCCTATTTTGATTCGTCTTCTGCCTTCTGTCTCGATTCGTCACCTTCCTTCTCCTACCTTTATTCGCCTTCTATCTTCTCCTATCATGATTCGTTTTCTCCTGCCTTTTCCCTCCCCTTGTCTTCCACCTTCTCTCATCTTCTGCCTTCTCCTATTTTGATTCGTCTTCGGCCTTCTATCTTGATTCATCTTCTGCGTTCTCTTATCTTGATTCGTTTTCTGCCTTATCCTATCTTGGTTCGTCTTCTGCCTTCTCCTATCTTGATTCGTCATCTCCTGCCTTCCCCCTTCCCTTGTTTCTCATCTTCTGCCGTCTACAATCTTAATTTGTCTTCTGTCATCTTGATTCGTCTTCTGCTTTCTCCTAACTTGTCATTCCCTTGTATATACTACCTTCTGTCGTCTCTTGTCTAATGTCATCTGCCCTCCTATCTTTTTCTGTATTCTTCTCCTATCTTCTCCAGTCTTCTTCTGAAGACACCGATTTATCACCGATATATCTCTTCCAGGCAAGTGCCAGTGCAACAGGCAACGTAATAATTCATATACTCGATCGAAACGACAACGTACCGAAATTTGTGCAAGACCAATACTCTGGCACCATTTCTGAAGCCGCTGGTGTCCACTCTCTAATCCTAACCAACACTAGCGACCCGTTGGTCATCAAAGCGCTGGATGCGGACTCCGAAGTCAACGGATTATTACACTTTGACATCGTCGAGATTCTTCCCAGGCGGTACTTCCAAATCGATTCGAACACTGGAGCTATAAGGACGATTAGGCTTCTCGATCACGAAACTCACGATAAATTTAGCTTCCACGTTACCGTCTCGGACATGGGTAGTCCCAAGCTATCTTCAGAAACCACCGCTCGTGTCGATATAACAGTTACCGATGTAAACGATTGTCCACCGATTTTTGAGTATCCTATTTATAACGTAACATTGTTACTTCCGACTTATAAGAATGTTGCGATTATTAAGCTGAATGCGACTGATAAAGACACGGATGGGAAGTTGAAGTTTGATATTATAGACGGGAATAAACACAAGGTTTTTGATATAAACTCTCGAACCGATTTGATCACTGTCTTAGAACCCGAAAACATGAAATCTTCGTATAAGCTTCAAGTTCGTGTATCCGACGGGAAATTTTCCAGCGTGACTAAGGTTTATATACGTGTGGAGCAATCAGAAAACTCAGGGTTAACCTTCCAGAAAACCATATACGAAGGATCGATTGTTGAAAATACCACCAAGATCCACACGGTTTGCGTTGTAAACGTTTTAGGGAGCGCTTTAAACGAACATTTAGAATTCAGGATTTTAAACCCGACGAATATGTTTGCCATTGGGTTAACCTCAGGTGTCATCAGAACCACAGGAGTTAGATTCGATAGAGAAGCCAAGGAGAATTATGAGCTTATCGTCGAAGCTAGAAGCCACATGCCCGAGCGGGAAAAACCAAGAGTTGCCCATGTTATAGTCAACGTTACAGTGCTCGATATTAACGACAATTGCCCGATGTTCGTCAACCTACCGTATTACGCCGTTGTGTCAGTTGATGACGAAAAGGGTAGCGTCATAGCTAAGGTGCACGCCATCGATATGGACAGCAATGAAAATGGTGAGGTTAGGTATGAACTAATTCGTGGACATGGGGAGTTGTTCAAGGTTCAAAGGGAGTCGGGAGATATTGAGATCAAACAGAATTTGGAAGGACACAATAGGGAGTATGAATTGGAGATAGCTGCGTATGATAAAGGTGAGTGGTAGTGTAGAGTATAGACGATATCCAGGTATAAATTGGCCCAATTTCTTTTGATGATAGGTATTACACCATGCAGAACTGATGTGAAAGTCTTCGTAAAAGTGATAGATCGATCGATGCCAGTCTTCAAGAAGCAATTCTATTCGGAAATTGTACCAGAAAACGTCGAACTTCATTCACCTCTGGCGCTTTCTGTTCAAGCAGAGTCGCCGCTGAAACGGAAACTAATCTACAGCATTGTCAAAGGGAACGAACTGGAGGAGTTTGCGCTTGATTTCAATACAGGTACGATCTCGTTAAGACTTGTAGTTTTTCCTATAGTTTTGCTATGTTCTCCACGGTTTCCTAATTACATTTCTTTCTAAAACAGGAGATGATTTCCGTAAACCTAAACAGAATTACACATTAAAAGCGTTTCTTAGCGCGTTTCTCAATTCCGACGACAAAAACTCTTCAGGTATTGGTTCTTGGCCTATACGTCAAAACGCTGCAAGCACGGAGTTTTTTTTTTCTGTGTTGATATCTGAGTTTGGTGTTGGTTTTTCTCCTTGTATACTTATGAAATAATTGTTTTTTGATCATTAACAACCCTAGTAGAGTTAGCTTTGTGGTTGAGTGATTACTATAAAACTTTAATAGTGTGGACGATACTAAACACGATTTTGGTTTTCCACAGCCCCTGACAGTAACACTGGCCCTTGTGAGTATTTTTACATATCGTTAATATTGCTGATCGCTTGTTGGATACACACATCTTCAACTGTCATGTTCGATTGTTGTTTTTCGTTCGTTTTATACATCATTTCTTGTTAGTTCTTAGTTTTAAAAATGCTCACAGTTTTGAGGTATGGCTTTTCTATCTTCTTCATTCAGCATGTTTAATAACACACATACACACAGATTGCAATGCATGGCACAACTAAATATATTTTATATCTGGGTTCTTCTAACTCCTAACAAAGCTAGAAGTGAAACGTCCATAATTTTAACGTATTTCTAGCATTGCTGGGAGTTATCGAATAGCAATAGGTTTTATTTCCTCTCAGACGTCTATTCTGTTTTTAATGTTATGTATCGTCTTAATACGTGTAATGTAAATATTGTGATTACCGTGCATGTTATCGTGCACAATTTCCGTATATACCCCCTCAAACAGATCCAACAAAAAAAAACATTATTTATAGGTGTAATTTCCGTGGTCGATGAGCTTGACTATGAGCAACAACAACAATACGAATTAATAGTACGAGCGACGGATTCAGTTTCCGGGGTTTACGCCGAGGTTCCCGTCTCGATAGTTCTTCAAGACGTGAATGATTGTCCGCCGGAATTCACGGAGGAAAGTTACAATATCTCCATATCTGAAGCAGCACCTTTTGGAACGTCGGTTCTTGTGGTGACAGCAAAAGATAACGACACGGGAATCAACCAGAAAATCATTTACACCATCAAACATGAAGAGGGCAACAACGCCACCGATTACTTTTACATCGATGAACACGATGGCACGATTTATCTTAAACAATCGTTAGACCATGAAAGATCACCAGCGCATCATTTTATTGTAGTTGCGACCGATCAGGGCAATCCAAGTCTGTCGACGACCGCGCATGTTTGGTTGAGTGGTAAGTATCTTATGAGCGATTGAGGTTATGTTAGTTAAGGCCCGCTCCTACCAACTCTAGAACAGCTTGAGATCATCAAGTTGTATTACGGTGGCAATTCCGCGCAACAGTGCGTGGGTTTGTTTGAAATCACTTTTGAAGGCAGACCTATCCCGTGCAGACAAACCGTTTTCAATATTGTACATCAATTTGAAAAAGATCTTTGTCTAAAGACCTGCACTGCTTGTCATCCAAGGGAGATAAGTCCACAAGAAATTGAGGCAAAAGAACGACGGGATGTACTAACCTGCGGTTCTGTAGTACTGGACGATAAGAGATCCACTCGAGGGATTGGCGAGGAATTGGGTATTGGTAACAAAACCGTTACTAAGGCTCTGAAGAAGGGTGATTTCCGGAATTATAAGTACTCAAAGACTCAGGAAACCTTCGCAGAGGACAGTATTAGTAGAATGGAGTTTTGTGAAACTGTAATGGAAAAGGCGGACGCAGATGAACATTTTATACAAAATATTATTTTTACTGATGAATCGACTTTTCCGGTACATGGTAAACATAATCCTTCCATTCTTCGATATTGGGCCCAACAAAATCAGCACCGAAGTTATGGTTACCGTACTCAATATTCCGAAAAGCTAAATGGGCTGGTATTTTAGGCAATCATGTAGTTGGTTCATTCTTTATCGATGGATCTCTTAACGCCCAGAAGTACCTTACTTTGCTGCAAGAGCAAGTACTTCCCGCCATTTATATCCTTCCCGGAGTAGATCAGGATGATGTTTGGTTTCAGCAAGACGGCTGTCCTGCTCATAACAACGCGGCCAGGGTGCGAGAGTTTTTAACAACCGCATTTCCTCACCGTCTTCTTAGTGGGACAGGCGACATTCGTTGGCCCCCAAGATCACCTGATCTGTCTCCGAACGATTCTTTCTTGTGGGTTTATATAAAAATACCATGTATGTTGATGAAGTCAATAGGGCACATAATTTACAGGAGTTGAGAGCAAAAATTACAGAAGCTGCCAACACTGTAACAGCCGAAACGCTCTCTGGCGCGAGGGCCAACTTTTAAAGCCGGCTCGGATACTGTCTTGTAGCGCAAGGCGGAATCTTTGAGCGGGAGTTAAAATAATGTTTATTTAATTGTTTATTCGTTGTAGAATATTGGTTAATTTATATATTTTTTGAGAATAGCGTTTTTATTTTTGCTTATTATTTTCTGACAATAAAAGAGAATTTAGAAATTATGTATGCATCATGTACGTGCATTTTTAAAAGAAGCACAAAAGAGTGCACACGGTCCTGCGAACAACAAACTACTAGCTACTAGCACACGAAGCGCGCACCGGGGAACCGCTTAGCCGCTGACAAATACGCTGGGTGGGGAGAGCGATGTTGCCGTTCTTCCGTAAATGCTAAGCCTAGCGTTCGGGGAAACGTACGGTATAGCTGTTCTGTATAGATGGTTTTACTTAGTTAGCTAAAGAAGATTCGGTATGTTCACCTAAAGGAGTAAATAAAAGAAATTAAAAAAAAAACAAATTAAACACAAAATATTTACCAGGTTCTGTCCACATTGCTAGTATACCGAATTGCATTGCATCACGCTGGCCTCGCCACCATAGCAATCAAGAGGTGTAACAAATTATGCAAAGTTTATCTGGACCCCAAGACACTATACCTGTGTTCGATTGCTGGCCGTGATCAGTTCAGTTCAATCTGATTAGCAATCATTTGGGTAAAGTGCCGTTCGATTGCCCGTTTAACGTCTGGCTCAAACTGATTCCACCAATAGGAAGCAAGTATTTCAAATTTGCGATCAAAAAGATCGTAATTCGATTCAATAGAACAGATCGCGGCCAGCAATCGAACACAGCTATTATGTACTACTATCCTTTGATCAAAATATTGTTCATATGCTATTTCAGCTGCTTCAGTTTCTTGTTTACAGTCGTCCGTAAGATTGAGCTTGCATAAACCCCGAAAAGATATAATGTACATATTAGCTAATATGTCGGTTTTTGGCACAAAGAATAAGTCTAAATTTGCATCATTGACAAGTTCCGTGAAACTTTTCACTATTAAAATAATTTCAACAATTTTTATTAAATATACTTTAATTGTTTTGAGCGCTGTAGTTTCTTTTAATAGAACCAATAACGTTAAATTTGCAGTACTATAACGGAGGCAGAGTAATGTCGGAATCGGTTCCTTCTGAGAAAAGGTAAAGCTTTAGCGTTTGTTTATTATGTGAGTATTTCCTTCTGTACACAGTTGTGTGTACATATAGCATCCATTATGATCAATGCAGGTATAGCGCTTGTAGTATTAATTATATTGTGATTATTTAAAACAAAAGTGTTATATTTAAAATTAAAATAATACACAATAATGTAATTATAACACTAAATCTATAAATTTCTCACGTTCTACATTTTATTACCTTTCCATGGAGCTGTTGATTAAAAAAATTGATTAATTTTTTTATGTTATTGATCTTTTTAGGATAAAGAGACACCACAGGCTCAAAAACCTTTTTAAACATCTTATTTAGCTAAGTAAAGCCGTATATACAGAATAGTTATATAGTAACTGCACTTTCATGTGGTGGTGAGCAACTGGAAGTCACAAACAAAAAGTTGAATTTTGTCTCGCTGTGTAATTAAAGAATTCCTGTGGCAATCAAAATCTTTTAACAAATTCAAAATAGAAATGGGTATCTACATAATTAATTCTAGATCTAAGATCACCACGTATGGGAAAAAGAATTTGTATTTCGTCCATAACCATTTCTTCATCCCTTTCGTATACTTCGTTATACATACTTTAACTGTGTTGAAAGATAATACAACACCATTTTTTAAATAACACAGTTTCTTTGTATCAGAAATCTAACAAAAATCACTGAATAAACAATACAGTATAATCACTTTGTGTACAACTGAGAGCAAAATTTATACTGACAGCAAGTTTTGTACTTACCAAGTTTTTTCTGACAGTTCTTGTGATCTCCTGGCTTAGGAATAGATAACCACGTTGGTAGGAGCAACTTTTTGGGATGACAGATTAACATTGCCAAGGAAATGTCAGGAGGTCGTAGGAGTGGGCCTAAAGTATTAAAATTATTATTATTAATTTGATTATTCCTTAGTATTGGATATGAATGACAACCCACCTAAATTTGAGCAACCTTCCTACTACTGCGGATTATCAGTGCACGCAAAACGCGATCAATTTGTGACGATAGTCTCCGGAAGTGATCCCGACGAAGTAGATCAGATGCGTTTGAGATATTCGATAGTAGCCGGGAATGAGCAACAGACGTTCTCGATGGATCCTAGCACCGGAATTATAACTCTGACTAATCTGGCCAACTTTGGAGACCAGAGAAGCGTTTTATTGAACGTCTCTGTTTCCGATGGTGTCTACACCAACTTTGCCAGGGTAAAAGTCGAACTGCTACCTGCGAATTTACACGCACCCATCTTCCCGGATGTAATCCTGGATGTTGAAATCCCCGAGAATCAGGATCCTGGTTATCTGACAGCTGTGGTTAAAGCAACCGATAAAGATTTCGGAAAATTCGGAACTATTACGTACTCTATTCAGTCGGATCTTTTACTGGAGACTTTCTCTATTGATAAACACTCGGGGAAAATTGTAACCAGGAGTAGATTGGATAGAGAGAAACAGAAGATGTACGAAATTCCGGTAATGGCGACTGATGGTGGTGATAGGTCTGGATTTCTGACTGTTAGAGTTAAAGTCACTGATCAGAATGATAATGCCCCTAAGTTTAATTTGAGGGAATATAAGGGATGTATATCGTCTAATTTCACCCTGGGGCAATTCTTTTTAAAGGTATGGGTCATCTTCAAACATTAATTAGAATGTTTAAATTATTCCATATATTTTAGATTCATGCCACAGATTTAGACGAAGGATTATCCGCACAAATTAGATACTCGATTTATAAGGAACCAAATTCGGAGGTTGGAGAGTTATTTGACATCGAAACCAAGACAGGTCGGCTGTATCTAATAAAGGACGTCAACAAATTCGGTAAGAATTTCATTTTTCGAATTCTTTTGACACATTTACATCAAACTTACCATTGTGAACCATTATCAACAAATTAGATTTGGGATATTTCGTTACATTTCAGTACTCGTATGTAAGCGCTACTTCTGGGTGTAGTAATCGTTACTTTGTAATCGTTACTTTGTAATCGTTACTTTGTAATCGTTACTTTTTAATCGTTACTTTTGGCTGTAGTAATTGTTAGTTTGTAATCTTTACTTTGTAATCGTTACTTTGTAAGCGTTAGTGTCAGCCGACAATACCAAATGTAAAGTTTGCGACACTCACTTTGGATTCAAAGTAACATATATCACAAAAACTACGTGAGTGAAAGTAGCAATTACTTTAGAAATCAAGTAGTTTGGGTATCATAAAGTAACGATTAGCAAGTAATCGAATATTCTATTACCCGCCCATCGCTACAACAAATCCTTACAAAACCTTTACTTTTAATTTACAGAAGGTCAGGTATTTCAATTTTTCGTAAGAGCGACCGACGGCGGTCAAAGTCCGAAACATTCCGACGTCCCCGTGAACGTGTTAATTAAAGGACCCAAAGAGCGACCGCCGATCTTCGAGAGAAAAGACGACAAGTTCTTCCTATCAGAAAATTCCCCGACAGGTAAGAAAATCTCTTTTTTCCTATCACCAATTCACAAAAACGACATTTTTATGTAGGTACCGTTATAACAACATTAAAAATGGTATCAAACATCAGCGTCACTTATAAAATCCTTTCCGGTTCCGAAGATAACCCGCAATTCACCGTAGACAACCAAGGCCAACTCATCTTGAGTCGACCGTTAAACTTCGAGTCTCAAGTCTCGCATTTGATTGGTGTCTTAGCTGAAACCGACTCCAGCCCTCCTCTGACTGCGTTGGTCGAGATAACCTTACAAGTTTTAGACGAAAACGATAACGCTCCACACTTTGAGAGTAACCCGTACGTGATCAGCCTTGCGGAGAATACAGAAGAAGGAACCTCGATCCTCAAAGTAACAGCACACGATGACGACCAAGGAACAAACGGGGAAGTCCGTTATGCGTTCGGTTCGGATTCAGGAGATGCTATTAACGTCTTTTCTGTGGATGCGTTAACAGGTTGGATAACGACGTTGGTGCCATTGGATAGAGAGACTAAGTCTGATTATAAATTTTCGATTATGGCGACTGATAATAAGCACACCGCTCGAGCAACGATTATAATTAAGTTGAAAGATTATA
Source organism: Melinopterus prodromus (assembly GCA_964023965.1). Classification (NCBI taxonomy): domain Eukaryota; kingdom Metazoa; phylum Arthropoda; class Insecta; order Coleoptera; family Scarabaeidae; genus Melinopterus; species Melinopterus prodromus. The sequence goes on along the minus strand of OZ030398.1, from coordinate 837,496 downwards.
ACGATAGTCCGACTTTGTTCAAACGGAAGAAATACGAAGGGGCTGTTTATGAAAACGCTCTACCCGGAACGGTTATTCTTAAACTTGACGTTAGCGACGCTGATGTTAATCTGGTGACCCCGATTGATTTTTATATCGTTTCCGGAGATCCTAGTTCGCATTTTAGGATTCGACAAACCGGGGAGTTATACGTTGTTAAGGAGCTGGATAGGGAGACTGTTCCGAATTATGACTTAGAGATTATTGTAACTGATGGATTGTTCACCGATACCACAAAGGTTCATATCAAAATTTTAGATATCAACGATAATCCGCCGTATTGTCTCAAGTATCGATACAGGCAGGTCCTTTCAGAAGGGATCCTTCCAGGATCGTTTGTCCTTGGCGTTTTAGCCTCTGATATCGACGACCAGGAAAATTCCAAACTTCGCTATATCTTAACCGGAGACGGTTCCGAAAATTTCTCGCTAGATAAAGATTCAGGTCATCTTAAAACCATCGCACCGCTTGACAGAGAAAAATCGGCGAAATATAACCTAATTGCGCACGTGCAAGACAGAGAACACTCAAATTGGGAATGCTCGTCCCAAATCGAGTTGGTTATTTCCGATTTAAACGACAACGCACCTCTTTTTTCACTACCGTACTACTCAGTAGCTCTTCCCGAAGATGTCGAAGTAGGAACGTTAGTAACTAAAATCCACGCAACTGACGCTGACATAGGAATTAACCGAAAGATAAAATACTCCTTCATCGACTCTTTCAACAACCATTTCAAAATGGCAGCGGATAGCGGCATCGTAACCCTAGCGAAACCGCTGGATCGTGAAATCCGCGCAATGTACAACCTAACAGTCCAAGCGGTGGATCAAGGGACACCCCAAATGTCTTCCGTGGCTTCTCTCATCGTAAACGTGCAAGACATAAACGATAATCCACCGGAATTTGCTTCGAAATACTATTTCGCGACTGTTCCGGAAATAAACTCGATAGGCACAGAAATCGCGCATGTTTTAGCAACATCTAAAGACACTGGTGTGAACGCCGAGGTGTACTATTCGATAATCGGCGGTAACGAGCATCGAAAATTCGTCATCGACAACAAAACTGGCGTCGTTACTTTATCTGATATGTTAGACTACGAACGGGCTAAAGATTACTTCCTGACGATCCAAGCTATCGATGGGGGAACCCCACCTTTGAGTAATGTCGCTACGTTGAATATAACGGTGACTGATTGCAATGACAACGCTCCAGTTTTCGGACAAAGCTCGTATACCGCGAAAGTAAGAGAGGATGCCATGATTGGAGATAAAATAACTCAGGTGAGTTCGTAACCTCACTTTTCGTAACCTCACTTGTCTGAACCTCACTTCTCCTAACCTCATTTTTCGTAACCTCACGTTTGAGAACCTCACAAATCGTAATTTTTATGTTTTTTTTTATATAGGTTACGGCTACTGATTTGGATAGCGATGATAACGGTAGGGTGACTTACTCGATCATTAGAGGTGACAACAACAGTCAATTTAGTATAGACGAAGATACCGGGTTTATAACGGTAACCAACAAACTGGACAGGGAACTGATTTCTAGCTACATCCTGGAGATCCTCGCTAGGGATAATGGATTACCAGTGCTGTCCAGACAAGTCTTAGTCAACATCGAAATTGCGGATGCTAATGATAATCCGCCGTTGTTTTCTCAGACAAATTACACCGCAGTCGTTCAGGTAAGCTTTTGTTAGGAACACTTATTTTATTATGCACAAACCTGGGTACCTAACTTCTCTTAGACATAGGTCCTATAATATGGCCCTTTTCATGGTCAAGACTCAAGATTATCTGGGAATTGTTATATTTGTTATTTATTTATTAAACATAAACGGCAATAACATACCTTAAAAAACAATATAATTAACAAATATCTCATGCGTGCTAAATAAATTTTAAAAGTTAACAAAAACAAATTCGATACAGTTACAGGTATAAACTGAACAATAACAAAACCCGTTTTGTTGATTACTCAATACTCTTGTTATTATACTTTGTTATTGACTTGATTATATTGTTATCTTTACATTTAATAATCAATACTGTAGTGGAATTTTTATTTTCCTATGACAGTTATGATCATTTATATACGGTGCACAAATGGATTTTTTTGTACCGTTCCGAAACTATTTATTGTTTTTTGAGGACCATCTTGAGGTGCTACATGGGCGGGTATTGGAGTATTCGTTACTTTGTAATCGTTACTTTGTAATCGTTACTTAATGATACTCGAAGTAATATCGATGCTTGTGGATTCTTGAATCTTTTCTGGAGTATTCTATTCGAAACCGTCGAAAATTCTTATGACGAGTTTCCTGTGCCTCTTCAGACATTTGCCCAATTGGAAGTAAAACATGTTTTATTACTTATGGTCCATGTAGTAAAATTGTATGTAGTGTAACAGGCATTGGATACTAGTTATAGAGTGAAACATATAAATTAGAGCTAATGAAAGAAAACCTGTTTACGAGATGTCAACCAACATTGTGAACACCTGTGAGCATATTCCATTTTCTCTGTTATGGAACTGACAGACATTTCTGTCCTAAATTAAATTTCATGGTTTCATGATTACCATATTGTAGACATTTACAGTAGCTGAGAAGTATTTCTTCGTTACAGTGCTGTTTTCACATAAAAGAAGCAATAAATCAAGACAATTGGTTTGATATTAGTACTATCTTAGTACTTATTGCTCTAAAAATTAGGAGAGTTAAAACAATACACAAATGTAGGGGTTTCTATTTAAGAAAACATAAGTTTTATCTTATAAAACACCTTGTATATTCAAAAATAATTGTAAAATGTTCGCCCTCGCTACCCGAATATCTGGGTAAAGTCAGTTTTAAACTAGCATCATTAACAGAGGCACAATCTTCCAACACCGCACTGTTGGGACACCTGTATAACAACCAAAATATCATGGTCAATCTTTTGTGAACGCCATATACCGGGTGGTCGTTTTAAGTTGAGACTCCTAAATATCTCGTTAAATATGCATGATACGACAAAAGTGTCTTTAATAAACTTGTAGGACTCAAAGGGGGAAATGAGATGACGATATCATTTACATTGCAGATGGCGCTGCAATCGGTGAAAATGAGGCTAACTTCATTTTTTTAAATGGGAATACCCGAATTTTTTATCAAATTATGATTTTACGCTAAATAAGAACAATCTTTTGTCTGAATATTTTTTTCGTACAATGCATCTATTAAAAGTGATTGACGATGGAAGTTTCTGGCGGCTGCGGCTTCACCGATTGCAGCGCCATCTGCAATGAAACTGAGATCGTCATCTCATTTCCCCCTTTGAGTCCTACAAATTTGTTTAAGACACTTTTATCGTACCATGCATATTTTACGAGATATTTAGGAGTGTCAAGTTAAAACGAGCACCCGGTATAGAGATGTTCTTTTTGTTTTTGTTCTTAGATCAACCTAAAAGTGTATGCCAAATATCATAACTTTCAGTACTTTCCAAAACATCTAAGGTGGGGGTGGTTGTAGGGTTTGGACCAGAAACTCAACAAAGAGGTTTTAAATGGAACTCTTATTGAATTTTTGTTCTCTAAAAAAAAATATTTCGTTAACATCGTGACGTTATCATATCAAAAGTTCTTCAGTGTGGTAAGTTTGAAATGATTACCCTGTATTTTCCACAATAGCAAGCTATAGCAATGAATATTTGATTGTATATAATCAGTAGGACTATATGATTATAAAAAAATAATAATCACCGCGCACCTAGGCGCAATAAACTTTTAGCAGTCTAACGCAACCTACACTTCGGACCATAATTTTACTAGATTTCGGTGGTTATTTATAAAAGATACATTGTTCAATGAATAGTTTTGTAAACTATGATATAAAGTACATACCTTGATATAAATTATCCATGGTAGAAGTTTACCACAAACATGTATATTATACGACAAAGTGTATACAATTGATATCGTACGAAAGCACTCACCAAAGCGTTTGAACAATATTGGTTTTTGAATAGTAATAGATTCTTAGGCTTGTAGCCGAACGATGCCAAACTTTACGTATGGCTGATTTAGCATATTATCTTTGATTTTAATACATAAAAAGTAAAAATATAGATCGTTGGTTTTGTGGGTTATGTCCTGCTAGATTCCCAAAATGCCACACTGTGCGGCGCGGCGGTACAGCGGAGTAGAGTATCGCCTGGTAGATTTGTAACGAAACATGCCACGATCAGGGTTGTAACGATTCCCGACGTACGGTTCTTTCGTATCGGTACGACTTCGTATTTCGTCACAAAGTAATCATTAATGGCTTATTGGGTAGTAACGATTACCGAGATACGAGTTCGGACTTCGTTACTAGTAATCAGTAGTGCTATTGCTTGGTAACGACATACGAAATCGTATTATGTTACCATTAGAAGTAACGATTACAAAGTAACGATTACTGCGTCCGATTACGATTACATAAAAAATAACACTATTAACTTGAATTTTTTAGGAGGATAAACCCATCGGTTACCCGATACTCAAGTTCACCATAACCGACGCCGACATTTCCCCGAACACCTCACCGTACACCTTCGATTTCCGCGCCGGAAACGACGGTAACATCTTCCGCCTCGAACAAGACGGCATGCTACGAACCGCGACCAAGTTCAACCACAAAATTAAGAACACCTACCTCCTGCAGATACGCGTTTTTGACAACGGCACGCCGCCGTTATATTCCGACACCGTCGTCGTGGTTAAAGTCATCGAGGAATCGCAATATCCCCCGATCATAACCCCCCTGGAAATCAACATCAATTCATTCTTGGATGAATATCCCGGAGGTATTATAGGAAAGGTTTATGCCAGTGATCAGGATGAATACGATTCGCTAACGTATTCGTTATCTCCAACTTCTGGGTTAGCTTATCCGACGCATGAGTTATTTAAGATTGATCGTATCGATGGGACTTTAACAGCGTTACCGCGGTTAGATGTTGGGGAATATAGACTAAACGTTTCTGTAACTGATGGAAAGTATTATTCGCATGCGATTGTTAAGATTATTGTGGAAGTAGTTACGGAGAACATGCTGGATGGCGCTGTTGTGATCCGGTTCAGAGAAGTCAGCCCGGAGTCATTTGTTTTAAGCCATCGTAAGGGTTTCGTGAGGGCTGTTAGAAATGCAATGAATTGTCGATTGAAGGACGTCATTATAGTTAGTATACAACCATCGAATGACTTCGAGCACCTCCGTGCGAAGCGGCAGATAACCAAAGATTTGGACGTTTTATTCACGGTCAGGAAATCGGACGATGATAATTATTATTCGTCTGAGGAGGTTAGGAAGGCGATTAACGATAATTTAGAAGATCTTGAGTCGAGTACTAAATTGGTGGTTGAGGAAATAGTGAGGATGAAGTGTACTGCTTCGTACTGCCAATTCGGCACCTGCCAGGATAGGTATGTCATCGAACCAACGAGTATCAAGCCCATATCGACCGAAGTTACCAGTTTCGTATCTCCTAAGCATGGTCATAGGATGGATTGCATCTGCAACGAAGGTTACGGTGGTGACCAATGCGATGTCGTCATAAACGAGTGCGCTAGAAGCAAATGCCCGACCTATAAGATCTGCATACCCGATTCTTCAGCGCAAGGCTTCTCCTGCCAATGCCCAGAAGGGTTCTCAGGCTACCAATGCGATATCGACATATCCAAATGCCATGACGAATCGTGCTATGCACCACGAAACCCTATGTCGTTAAAAGGCAAGAGTTACTCGCAATATCGAATAATCAATAAGAAAACGATTGAAGACCAATTGAGTTTGAGTTTGAGGATACGCACGATGCAACCTTCCGGGAACCTAATGTACTCCTCCGGGAAAGTCGACTATAACATCCTAGAGGTCGTAAACGGGGTTATCCAATACCGTTTCGAACTCGGAAGCGGAGAAGGGGTAGTACGAGTTTCCACCGCGTATGTTTCCGATGGAAAATGGCACGAGATACGTTTGGAGCGCGACCATAACAACGCAAGGCTAATCGTCGATGGTATCCACTCAGCGCAAGGATCCGCGCCCGGGATCAGCGATATCCTCAACCTACAAAGCGACGAGATGTATTTAGGTGCTGAAGTCCACCAGCATCCGTCGATTTTAGGCTTGGAAGATATCCAGAGGGGATTCACGGGCTGCATGGATGATATCCGGATAGCTAGGATTTCGGTTCCTCTCCACAAATCCGGGGATAATTCCATAGCTGTTCTGAAACGATTCGCAAACGTTGAGTTTAGCTGCGATTCAAACGTGTTACTTCCAGCAGGTGCCTGCGGTTCTCAACCGTGCATGAACGGCGGCAGCTGCAAAGAGACCCAAACCGGTTTCGAGTGCTTATGCCACGCGAGGTTCAAGGGAATCCTATGCGAATTGGACACTGACCCTTGCGCATCTTCACCGTGTTTATACGGAGGCAAATGCTCGGCTACGGTTGGTGGTGATTATTCTTGCGATTGTGAATTTCGGCTATCCGGGAAAAGATGCGAATACGGAAAATTCTGTTCCCCGAACCCCTGCCAGCATGGAGGAGTTTGCGAGGAAGGTGACGATTCACCGTTATGCAAGTGTCGCTTCTTCACAGGTGACTATTGCCAATTCGACTTAAACGAGTGCGAATCGTCACCTTGCCAGAACGGTGGAACGTGCGTGAACGAAGTTGGTTCCTTCCGATGCCTATGCCCAGCGAATACCACCGGTCCGTATTGTGGCACCTCAAACATGCTGCGTCTCGGTTCCATCTCTCTAGGTCTTATCGAACTGATCATCATAGGTGTTGGGATATTGGTTATCTTCATAATTATCCTTGCGATTATCATAATTTATTGCAAATCGCGGAAGAAGAAGAGGAATAATAGGCAGGGGCAGAACGTCATCGTCAACGAGACTCGGAAGGAGCAGATCCTTCTGAATTCGACGAGGCAACAAGAGATGGTGGAGTTCAAGCGCGGAAAGTTCAACAACCTAGAAGTCCAGAGGGAGGCGACGATCAGGCAACCTAGGCCGCAGTCTTACGCGGCAGCCCCCCAGAACGAGAACTACAACTATAATTACGCGCCGATGCTGAATAACTTCGAGTCCATAAGAAGCTACGGATCAGCGGGTAATTCCTTAATTCTTATCGATGCTGAATACGTGTAAAACTTTTTCACCCCCCAAAAAAAACAATGAGTATTTTTTTACATGCTAACTTTTAAAACCGGAACTAGCTCAGAGCTGGCTTCAGGCTGCTGCACACCACGCAGGTAAACAAAAACTATTTAGTATTTTTCTTTTTAGTTTTTTCTGATTTCGGATTCGTCTGAAGCTGGTTCTGGCATGTTTGATTTTTGGAATACATAATCGTATCTAGTTCTACGATATACTTATTGATTCTTCCTGGTAGGTGACGAGCTTGAAAATCCGCCTTTGAACAATTACAATGTAAGGAATCTCAATCTGAACAACCAACAGAATCCCATGGGGAACCATTGCGACTCTGATAAAACCGCATGGGCGGAACAGATGCATCTAGCGCAGAGTTACGCGGAAAAACCGAAAGTAAAAAATGGTAAGTTGCCGATAAGTTTTGTTTTTTATAAAATTTACTGCATGGGTCAGAATTGCCTTAATACTAACTACAGGCTTATCAACTTAGTTTATTTCTATATCTTCTAGCTTTTATTAGTTGACGTATTTATGTTTGTTGATAGAAAAAATAGGTAAAAGGTAAACTTCCCAAATTCGGACACTGTCCTAAATTCCATCATATTTCTGTTTATAATAATAATAATAAAAATATCTTTATTGTACCAGTTTATCAGAAGATCCACTCTGACGGAATTTGGTTGAGAAGTGTTAAGTGGCTTGGTTGATCTGCAGTAGTATTTATCCTGTGGGGAGTTATGTTCATCTGATAATATGATCTTAAATCAAGATACATATTAGTCCCTTTTCTCTTCACTTGTGGCTGTTCACCATGCATCCATCAACTGGTTGTAATACACTGATGCCAACGTCATTATTTTAAGTTTTATAAAAAGCGGTTTGCCGTGTGTTCTTTGGTCCACTTTGTTGATGTCCCTTATTGCCTTTTTCTGCAGAACAAAGATGTTATCTGCATGGGCTGATTCTCCCCATACTTGGATGCCATAGCTCAATCTTGACTCTTGAGTGAAAAAGTGCATGGTAGGCAGTTATCGCTGTGTGTTTATCTATTATATATCTTTGACTATCCTAATAGCAGAATTCGTTTGCAGTCGTTTGTATTTTTTTTGTAGATCTTGTTCGTTAGCCTCTCGACAGCTAATCGTGGTATCATCGGCATATAGAGCTATATCCCTGGAAACATCCTGTGGTATTCGTTCATGTATATAAACAGAACAGCAAAGGACCAACAAGGGATCCTTTTGCAACACCATGTTCAAAGCTCTGAAGTTTGCTCCATGTTCCGTTCACATAAACTGCTTGTCTCCGATCATCAAAGTATGATTGCAGGATTTTCAGGGGTTGGCCTCTGACACCATTACGTTCTGCGTTTTGAATTAATATCAGGTGCTGCATGCAGCCGAAAGCCTTGGAAAGATCACACACCGTTGCCACACACTGTTCACCCTCCTCTATGGCATCCCAAATGAAATTAAGAATTGACAATATTGCATCAATCGTAGTTTTCCCGGTTCGGAAATCAAATTAATTAGTGCACAAAACCTTGTTTTTGTTGAAGGATGATAGCAACCGACTCAGCAAGGCCGCCTCAAGAACTTTTGAGGTGACAGGAAGTATGGAAAATAAATTCTCTCTTCCGGAGGCTTAAAATTTAAGGTTCTTTCTCTGAAACTCTGTCAAAGAAACATGAACTACCAATTACTCAACACTTTTTACTTTTGGCTTACCAAAAATGCTTCTCCACAATAAGGACTGATTTAAAATTATTCTAAAATAAAAACGCAAATCCAAAACAGCACTTAAAGTCTATTAAACAAATAATCAACGAACAATGCAGAACTGCTTATAAAAGAGATGAACGCTAATCAGTGGCGTAAATAGCAGGTGTGCGAGGTGTGCGGCGCACACGGGCCCACGAGCTAGGGGGGCCCATTGCAGCCGGTCGAGTTTTTGGGAGGTCTCGCGAAAAAATAAGATCGTCGGCATATAGGTAAAAACCACTAACTAAAATCTAATAATTACGAAACCCTGAGATTTTAGGCAACTTAGAACAACTTATTGATCACCTCCTCGTATGATTCGCATTTATAAGCATTTGGCTACAAATTAATTCCCGTTTCAATAAAATGTAACAATATATTAGTTAGTGACCTTTACCTTTAAGCAGACAATGTTGGTATTTCTTATAATTGTTCAAAAAACATTAACTGAGGGGCCCCTCTGAGCGCTGGATACGGTTTTGGAAAAAAAAGAGATCTGAGCTGTTACTAATAAATGAAGTGGAGAATTTTAAAACTCAGGCCTCCACGGATGCCATTCTAAACTCGATACATTATATTTATTGTTACATAAACACCAACAATTTTTTGTAATAATAGAATTTTATTAAGATCAAGCAAGATAAACTTTTAATTCATTAGAATTAAAAAGATAAAATAACTTTCAAAACTGCTTAGTCTCAATACATAAATTAAACGTTAGTCTAAAAGTACTAAATATATGTAAACACATATTAATAAACTTTTGATATACTTACAAACAAAGTATAAATATAATGCTTATAGCAATAATACCAATGGTAAATCATTTGACATCATATTATATAATACATCTAGGAATGTATATTTTTATTTACTAACAAAATAAAATAAATGATTATATTATATAAAACATGTGGCATTATAATGAAAAATAAAAGATACATCATTTGTTATTAGTGTTGATTATATTATTGATGCAAATTAGGAGTCTTCTTGCTTTTATGGACACTTATGGTTTAATCAACATTTCCACATTCAGCTCATGAGCTCTTTCGTTTTCTATTCCTAACAAAGCTAAGCTGGACAAACGAGTCTGTTTCATGGTAGTGCGTAATCACGATTTAACAATTTTGAGTTTTGAGAATGTCCTTTCAGCACTGGCGGTGGAAACGGGAATAGTTAAAAGTTAAATAATAGCTGTGGATATCACTGAAAACGTAGTACACAAGACAGAATATTGAACTAACAACAATTATTGGGCAAAGTCATATACTGTATTTGTTTTTTATTTCGTTTTTGAACGCATTCCTATATGATAGTAACTGTGGATGAAAATTTGTAGATAAATCGTCTGCATACGTCTCTATTAACGGCTGGCCTAACCGATATAAATTGTCGTCTGTTGCCAAGCGTAAAATATCCGGAAAAATTGATTTGGATAAGTTAGTAACATTTTCTAAGCTGCTGAATCTGTCTTTTAATTGTATAATCATAATATCTAAAGTTGAATTAAATATATTAAGTTTTCCTCATCATTATTTAACCTTTGGTCATTACACAATTCAGCAAACTGACGTTTTACTTTCCATAGAGTTTTATTTTCAAATTTAATCTCTATATTCCACAATTTTGCTACATTTGCTGCTGTCGTTAACGCAGATTGAATTGTTTCTCAACTTGACCACACTGTCATACGCTCTTTGTAACACATGAGCGGCCTTTTGTAAGTCGTAGTTTTTGGATTGTAACAATTTTGAAGCCGCGTTTAATGATGGCAAAATGTCTGTTTGAATAATTATATGACATACCGTTTCGAAACATTCCATTTTCTTTTTAATACATGTTGCATCATTTCGCTCAAACATGTAAAAAGTATAAAAAGTCTTGTTAGTGCGCAGTCAAATCAGGGTCTAGGGGTTTCAAAGTATTAAAATAACAGAACGCAAAAAACAAAATTCAATATAAGAAAAAATGCCTCCCAGTGTATTTTAATTTTAAATTGTTGCTTTTGATGGCATTAAAGTCGTCGCTAAATTAAAAAAAATCTAAGAAACGCTTTTTGACCAAACTTAGCATAGGCTCCATCAGAGTGGGGGCCCATTGTCTCTGTTCGCACACGGGCCCACTCACTCTTATTTACGCCACTGATGCTAATTCTAAACAATGATAATATTCTTTTGGCAGAGATGGTCACAATATAAATCAGTAAACTCTAATAAACAACTTGGGTTTATTATGGTTGTGTGTTTTCATCAACCCCTAAATATTCTCGCGCCAAAGAAACAGACGCCTGCGCTCCCATATCACTCCCATATCACTCCCATATCACCATATCCCATATCACACACAAACGTTAAAAAAATCCGTAACGTGTTTGAATTTGGGGCCTTTACCTTTAATACATGGTCTAGCTTGTATTTTGGCCGTGTACTTTAGGGTTATAATGCGATTTCTGTATTTCTGACTATTCTTGCGATTTTCATCTAGATTTTAAAATATCGAGCCCAGTGAATTGCGACCCCCCTAACAGACTTTACGGTGGGAGAAGTAACATAAATCATAAATCATTAGGACCTACGTCTATGAACTCAACAGATGACGACCAAAGATCTGTTGGCAGTAAGTTATAGCTTCCATTACTTTTAGATTAGAAAAAGATTATCGTATCTCTCACATTTATCATTCCACTAACAACAAACATTGACGCGATTCATCAAATGAAAAATTTACCATTTCCCCTTCTCTCGTTAGGCTACCATTGGGATTGCTCTGACTGGGCGAGGAACAGCCAAACCCCATTGGCTAACATAACGGAAGTCCCTGGCAGCGAAATACCAGATTCCTCCAGCTTTCACAGTAACGAAAGCAACGAGTCCAGGTACCACCATCCGCATAGCATGGGTCCCGTCAACCCCGACAGGGACATCGAAACCCTCAATGAAGACTTATCCGAATTCTTGGCTGACAGTGAATGCGAACGCCACACGGCCAGCCCAAGCCTCAATGCTCTCGATAGCAGCAACGAGGAATACCGTTTTACCACAGGTATGTCGTGAAAATTCAGATTACGTATAGGTATTTATTTTTCATCTTATATAACTCGACAAAATAGATAAAGTTTTGTTGAGAATCGTATTATAAAACTCCAAAAAATCAATGTAATATCTGTTATTTATAGGACCGAAAGAAACATTCGTTTAGTCAATTTAACACAAACAAAAAGACCTTTGTAAGTCTAGAGCGTTTAGCCTGAGATTTGTTTGTATTACTGCATCAATAAATAACAATTTGTTTTTGTTTTCGTATGTATTAACAATAATTAACACCCTCTTTTAACTGTTCCAATGCAGTGCCTTTAATAATCATAAAATCAAGTGAGTATTCATAGCTGTTGTTGCGCCACTGCTATAATGCCTGATCTTTGCAAGCTTTTCCCCTTCCTCTGTATTCTCTCCAAGTTTAGCAATGTTTAATTCTTGTGTTTTCGATTGTAGCCGATAGTTATGTACGTCATCCTAACACATACTTGCCTACACACGGATACAACATACCCAGTGAAGCAGAAGGCGACTGCCTCCATAGTCCTGGTGCGGACTCGGACGATGTTGAACCTTACGGATTCCCAAGTAATCGAAATCGTCGTAAAAATCGCGACGATGATATCGGATCAGTTATTACAGCTTTAGGTATGTTAAATGTTCGGATCAAATTAGAAAATCAAATAAAAAAAATCAACTCAAGTTAATGAATAATGCTGTGTTTGGTAAACGTGTGGAAATGTTATTTTAGTTATTTTTCGTTTATATTTTCAGAAGAACGTGATTCGTTGCTTGGACCAATCTATGGAAGTAACAGTGATATGTCGACAAACTTGTGCGAAATAGAAGATTCTGAGTGCGAGAGTGAACAGAAACCGTTAAATTATTTAGGGGTTCAACAGACGTCAGTCTGATACACCTTACGATATGAAACCAGTGAGCTTTACTTTACGACCTGTGAATCCTACTTATCCGAAGTATGTGTTAATTGTAAATCGTTTATATATATATATATATATACGTCTATATATAGAGCAACGTTTTAGTTCCATTTTAAACCTACATGTTTTTATGTACTTTTTTATTTTTTTATAAGAAACAAAAAGAAAGAGTTTACACATTTCGGAATTGAAACTGGAAGCAAATATTTGTTATCATAGTTCGTACATATCACCTACGATATGGATATTAGTTCTATAGATGGAGAACACTATATGATATAAAATTGTAGAAATGTTGTACATAAATATTAACGAATAATGTATTTTTTTATAAAACGTGTACGTACGTTAATTTGAAAATGTTTCCTCGGAATAATTGTTGAGAAAGGTGATTATTTTTTCCCTTGTGTCTAACGATGTTGAGTGTTTTTCGATTCTATATACGCAAAATAGGTGAACGACTATTTAAAATGTGCCTACTAATCGGGTAGTAGCTGACACAAGGCCGCTCCGAACATGAACAACGGTCTTTTTCTTTAATTCTTTCGTAATTAGTATAATTTAATTGCATTTACTATTTCGTAAGACTAATTTTAGTGCTCATAGAATTTTAGGTTAGATTTTTTGCATGTGATATGTCCCGTCTATATACGTTCACTTTAACGTAACTGTCGATTTCTTTTTTGTTGTAATATTATGTTGTCATTAATTTATCAAGTGTAATTTGTATGACCTGTGTACGTTTTTATTAAAAGAACAATAAAGAACCTTCTGTAATAAATGTTTTATTTGTTGTTTTTACGCTTGCCACCCACAGGTCAGTATCACCACAAAAGAAAAATTGTGGTATTTACAGTTTATATAGTCTTTAATTGCTGAATCTGCAGTTTTGAGGAAAAGGCGTGGGCCGTATTGGTAAGTCGTGTATTATTTTTATTATATTTTGCAAGACGCTTTATTGGTAGCGAAAACAAACATCCTACACACTACGTACCAAGATATTATTTTCTTGTCGAAAGTAAAACGTATTAAGAATTCTATAGCGCAAAAACTATTTCTTGCAGGCATAAGAATGTATTTTTTTCACTGGTGCATTCATGCGGCATTAATATGTTTACCTCAAATAGTCTGCCCAATATCGGCGTAGATACGGCCACGGAACTACAAGTTGTTGTCGAGCCAGCCGATGCGTTCGAGACCTTGCAACGTGTTTGCAAGTCCAGATGTGCGATGTTACGAATCCGCATTAAACATTCATATTTTCGGTACAAATATTTGACAGTGCATATCTCGCAGTGCAATTTGCTTAGATTAATAGGATAATAATACTCGAAAACAAAAGACGATAGCTAATTTTGGTTTTCACCATTGAGTTTCTCTCAAAAAAAGACGATCTTTTTCGATCATTTTTCGATATCTCTTATAGTTACCGATATCTCCTATAGTAACATCGCATTTGGCCCACCTGTACATACTTATTTAATTACATACTTACAAAATAGTAGCTCAATTGATTAATTACTTTTATAACAAACCAACTGCAAATCATTGAAATAATACTGGGTGCAGGGCCGGCCGTAGCGTTTTTGCCGCCAAAACAGATTTATACAAGAATCATGATCCAGAAAAATACAGTCAGCACTCAGACAATATTTACGAAATTTATTTGTAATAAAATACAGCCTTTGGAGATTATACTAGTACAAACAATACTTTTAAAACAACAAAAAGTAAAGAATACTAGTAGCTCTTTCGAACCTTTTTTCTGCAAAATCGCGAGTAACTTCTTTCAGATCTAATGTATTACTCAATTCATATTCAGTGGCCTTCATTGCTAACCCATTAAGACATTTTTAAGTAGACATGGTTCTTAAGTACTTTTTTATTAATATTAGTTTAGCAAACTGTCTATCGCCCGCTCAGGTAGCAACAGTTATAGACAGGGTTCGAAAAAACTGCTAAGCAATGTTTAAATTTGGCCCAATGTTAAGGGAGGTAACGAATTTTTAAAAACGTCAACTGGACCTTCTGGAAACAAGGTCTATGGACGCAAAATAATTTAACATCATCATTAATTCGCCCGACTATGAAAATAGTACCAATAATACCATCAAAATGTTTACTGAATGAAGACATTCTTATTGAAATTTATTATAAATTATCAGTGATTATCAGTGAAATTTGTCATGAACTACTTGCATCAAATATCTCCGAAAGTATTAAGCTTAGCAGAACAAAATGTACACCATATTAAAGATGAAAAGAATTACTTAAAAATATTGAAAGATGTAGATTTGGGAGAAGGTTAAAAAACGGGTTTTCAGAACCGAAATATTATGTCAAGATCTACACTGTTAAGTCATCTGTCATCAACAAACTTCTGTCGTTTTTGACAGAATAGATATTGACATAATATCTCCGTTCTCTACATTTTCCCAAATCTAAATCTTTCAATATTTTAAGTAATTCTTTGTTTATCATGTACCCAAATTTTCATCAAAATTTTATCTTTAATATGATGTATAATTTATCCTGCTAGAGTAATATTTTCGGAGATATTGATGCAAGCATTTCATGGGGAATTTTTTAATCACAGATAGTTTTTAATTAATTTCAATAATAATATCATCAAAGAGTCAGCACATTTTAATATTATTTTTATATGCGGGCAAATTATGTGTCTACCCAAATAAAAATTAACTAGCTTACCATTTCGGCAGCAAATGCTAAACCGGTAAGATGGAGGATTCGCCAACTTTTAAAGCGGTTTCTATATCTTTGGAATGTGCCAGTAAATCATTTTTACTTATAAAATTTTCTTTAAGTTTGTAGATATCGCATAAAAACTCAAAAGGATCGCTAGGACTATTTTATATTTCTCTTTTGATTTTTGTATAGGATCACTACAGTACACTTGCATATTATTTTTCCTAATTCATCATATATTTTTCCTAATTCTTTATAAAAGCTAATGAGCTATTTTATTTAAGTATGTCTATTATTGGCTGCTATGCATCTTAAAATATAGGAATGGCCTGAAGCCTGTCAATTCCGATTGTATTTGATTGTATTTTACTATTCCTTTATTTTCTAGATTCAGGCAATATTTTAGAGCCGTTTTTATTGTAGTTCAGTTGGTTTTGCCGCCCCTAAACTTTGCCGCCGTAGGCAGTTGCCTACCTTGCCTACCGCCTAGGGGGGCGGCGGTCCTTATTCATGCATATTGTTGGTGCCACTCGACATAAAATCTTATCATGCGACTTCAAATCTGGTCAAGTAACACAATTTTCTGCTATGGAATACGAAAGTGTCACACAAATTATGACAGTAATTAATAACATATTTTTAAATGAATTGTAAACGCATTATCCACTATTAAAATGTTATTACCAGCATTTTAGCAAATAATTATTGTTTGAATTCACCTGACGCTTTAGACACGTCGCGCCATCTATACGCAGGCAGGCAAAGCATCGGCGTGCTTGGACGGGCCGATAAGTACGCTCTGTAGACAATAATTGTTATTTTAATTAATAAACCATGCATTTTAGCGCAAAATTTCATAACGAAATATTCGAAATCGATAGAATAGGGTGCGCTGAATCCAAAAGTTAAAGCCGTTTTTCTATATCGCTTTTGGTTATCGAGATATTGAGTTTCATGAATCTTTGGTGACTATTTTAGTACATATAATAAACATACCAAAACGTGGCTATGGTAGTACCTTTCGTAAAATCTGAAAATGCATATTATGACAAGTTTTCAGGAGACAAAGCTTGGTTTACGATGACAACACAACATAATACATACCTGGGGTAATCTTATGTCTCGCATCGTCAATTCGAGGCAAGGCCAATGTTGTAATTAACGTTTTGATGTCACAAGTTTATGAAATATATGAGCGTCAAGAATTTTAAAAAACTAAACACGGCGAGTACCGAAGTACAGCCGTTTCTTTCTATTCGAAAAGCAAGCCGATGATATAACGTGACAACGCATTCATATTAGGACTGCATCGGCGTATAAAATTTCGTCGATTTTACCGAAATTTATTTCAACTAAAACCCAGTGAAATCAATCTGATCGGAATGTCAAGTGATATTACGAAAATACCTCACGTCTATAAGCTAAGTCTGAGCTAAGTCCACGCTTGGTTTTACGAATTCTGCATACGCAAGTAGCGGCCTGTTGCAATTTTTATTATCTATGTATCGTGATTTTTGACCTGGGCCAATACGCATCTCTTGCATTTGCAATTGACGAGTTACCCACTATAAATACCGAGATCAAATACGGCAGAAGCACAATCACAATTGACTTGTTTAATAGTGAACAACCAAGCGAAAAAATGATCAAGTTCTTCGTAAGTATACAATACTAAAATATATATTTATTTGAACAAGAGCAATCTTTTAGGTTTCATTTGGACTTCTGGTAATTTCTGCCAACTCTCAAGCTTTGGACCTTGTTCCCGGTGCACCATTCATAGCCAACTATGGTTCTTCCTATAATTCCCACGTCATAAATCACGATATTCGAGTACCAGTGGTTCAACCAGTTGTTGCTAGATATGCTCAACCAGTGGTTGCTGCATATGCTCAACCACTGGTTGCTAGATACGCTCAACCAATAGTTGAACAACCAATTCCCAGATATTCCATCAACTCACCAGTCCCAGAAGTTTTACCAGCCAGTGTTGTTTTGGGCGCACAAAGTCCTGAAGGTCCAAATCCAGATGCCCAGAGGAGATCATCGGATCCGGAAAGACTTCAGAATCAACGTAACGAAAAATTGAGGACCAATGAAGAACCAAATGCCATACCAGCGCCAGTTTTGCTCGGTTCTAGATTTCTGGCCAGGAGCCAAGTGAAACCTACACCAGTCCCGAATGGTTTTGTCTTTTCTTCGAGGAGTGTAAATCCTGAAGACCAGAGGAGAGAGGACCTGAGAGAGGGACAATTCAGAACAGCCCAGTTCCAAATTTTGAGGAATTCCGGGAATAGGGAAGAATCCCAGAGGGGCAATTTAAGAGATGGTCAAGAAGATAATGCAAGCGGTGTTAAGGCAAAACAGACAAACAATAGGCTGCAGACTCTTGAAGAGCCAAGACCAGAGTTGACACTTCGTCCAAACATTTACAGTCAAATTATTACTTTTTAAAACGATTTAGAACGGTGAAGGAATAAAATTGTCATGTTACAAATTTGGTTGTTTTATTTAAAACTATAAACTGGATATATTGTAATAAATATATTCAAACAATAAAACATCATTTTCTTAGCTCTATATATATAATAAATATTGAAACACAAAACCACTTATGACATCATTCTTTTGGCAATACTTTGAGCAAGGATCGAATTTCCCATGGCAGCCAAACCACAAACAAACGGTCTATCTCCTTTCAATTTTTTCAAAGCACTCTCTGGGATAATACCTACTAAAGCCATACCTTCTACTTGTTCCAGTTCGGATGGAATATCTTTCAACAGTTTGAAAATGTTTTTTGCTACAGATTTATTAATTGCGTCGTTATCCAAATTCAATATCATACTCTGAAAAAATATATATATAGGGTCATTATAAATGATTGTAGTGAACGTAAGTCATGCTTAGGTTACTAAATTTTTACCGCTTTATAAAAACAAGTATCGAACTTACAATAGGTTATGCAAACAATTTAAAATTAAAATTGTGTATTAAAGATTGGAATTTATTTTCGGCCTAGTACCATCGCGAGCATAAAAAACAGGGACAACAAAAGGTTTGCAATTTCCCGAAAATTGCAAATCTTAACTTCTCAAAGGATCCGAGGTTAAGCAACAATGGGCGCTCTACCGCGGTATTTATGGCTCGAATAACCATTCTTCAATGCATAGGCGGTCCTATTTGTTTATATTTTGTCCAGTTTTCGTATTATTTTCCTTCAATTTGAGTAAATTTATGGATATCGGTTTGGGAGTGTACTTCTACTCGAGTCGCCATGACGACGGATCTTCTTTTATAAGCTATGAATTAGTTAGGTAATTAATAAGTTACCGTAGTAAGAATAAGAAATTTTACTTTAGAGTAGTTAAACATGTTTTCTTGCAATAAAAGAAACTATATCTAATACTGTACGAAACTAATGAGAAACCGTTGACTAAACTTTTTGATTTTTAAGCTAGTAATTAGTTATTTTGTAATTCTTAAGAATAATTAATCTGTTGTGACTAATTATGTATGTAATTATATTAAATTTTATTGCAAAAAGGTCAATAACTTACCTATTATTTATGATTTTTGTTAATTGTTCCGAAATGTTATATCAGTATTATTAGTACCTATATATTATTTTTGTATACAAAAAAAATCTTCTTAATTCAGGATTGTATATGGGGGCCCCCAAATTCAAAATTGCCCAGGGCCCCATGATGGCTTAACGCGCCTCTGCATCTGTGACATGACAAGCGTACTCCGACTTTATAGGTTAGAGTTAGAAGTATGTCAAGCGGCTGTCAAGCTAAAGTACGTGCACGCATTCTACTGGCAGCAAATGAAAAGTAGCTCACAATTCACAATCCTTTTCTGTTCAGAATTTTGTTGGATTGAGTTTGCATAAGTGAAAAAATGTGTAAATCGTGACTGTTTTGCAGTAAAACGCAAAAAAACGCGAATGTGCGCGTTAGGGTTGGCTTTTAGGGTGTTTATAACCAACGTAGCGAAATCATTCACTAGCTCTTAGTCTATTAGATGTTACTATAGACCAATTGGTAAAGAAAAAAATTACCTGGACAACAATTCCGTAGTTTTGTAGGCAAAACTTGAGACCGTTGAACAATGGCTGTTGTTCGCTCGAGTCTTGAGTATCGACAACTTGGCATATGAGAACCAGCGAGTCCGTCAGGAACTGCAAAGCTGGATCTTCGCCGCATTTTAAGATGAGATGGTTCGTTATGCGGCACCATTCTTCTTTCAGGCACAACGGTAACACCTATGATGATATTATAGTAATGCTTCAAATAAAACCAAAGTATGTAGTCTTAAGTATTAGCCTAATAAGCTAACCTTTATTAAAATACTGATGGCATGGGCCTGATGGTCGTAAGGAAATCCAGGGCATATATAATCGAAGAATTCTGAGTCATTTTCGTGGTCGCAATTAGAAAAGTAGAACTTATTTATTAGATGACGACAAGGAATATCTGAAATAAAAATACTTGAACCATGCTGTTGGCATAAAATACAGTATGTTCCCGGGTCAAGTTACAACCATGTAAGTATTCTGTCACAATGTTTGAATGATGCTGGGCAACCGTCTTCCTGACAGTACAATGGCCGTGTAAAATTTCAATCAAAACAACAGTAATAAACATTTTCTTTGTAACTAGATTCGGGGACGTACTGTATATCATCGGAAATAAACCTTCTGTCAACGTAGTCCTGTTAGGAATTTGCTTGATAGCTTTTAGGGATTCTTGGCATAACTCAGCTTTTATGTTCGTAAAATCAAACAACGTCCATCGGAATTTTTCTAAAATTCTGAGAGAGATCCCAAAGAAAGTTTGTAGGTCATTCTCGACTGTAGTTTTTATGGTCTCCTATAAAATAAAGAATTAAAGAATCGGTCGATATATTTTCGAGAATTCTCACCTTGTATAAAATAAACATCGGCCGTAGATCTTCTTGATTATTTTGATCTATATACTGGTTCGTATACACTTCGAAAATATTCTGAACAATTTTACGATAGCTGGAGCTCTCTTTGCAGATAGCGTTGAATAATTTACGATAATTATCCATATTATCCATTGTTAACTTAACCTCATCCAGAGTCTCGAGTAGTGCCTTCAAGAATAACCCTTCCACTTCGATGAGATTTTTAATATGCGAAAAAGTCTCGCTCAACCAGTCGAAAACCATTTTCGACTTGACACACTCTTTATAAAGGTGGCTCAAAACCAAGAGCGGTTCTTCCAATAACAACAAAATAATTTCTTTCAAAGGGACAATCTCAGGTCCTAATTTATTTAATTCCAACGTTAATTTGCTCATAACGTTACGGCCGCCCAAACGATTTTTCAAACCGTGGCTGTAATAAAATCTCGTCTGAACCAAAACAAGATCAGTCACAGATAAAACCGACGCACATTTTAACGCGATTTTCCTCGATTTCTCGCTCTTGTGATGGACGTAACATTGCAGAATATGAGATACGTCTTCAGGCGAGCAAAGGTCTGCGTTTCTTTCGACGCAACGCATGCTTTCGTCGTTGGTGAAGATGGCAGTGTTCAGTAGCGCTTGGAACCATCGTTTCCGATTTTCCGTGTTTACGTCGTCGATTTTCAAAATCATCGTAGCCGTGGTGGCTGCGTGGATTAAATCTTGAATAGTACGAGGTTTTTTCGCTATCGTTCCCAGCATTTGTATCAGCTCAGAGGCGAGTTTGAATTTTTGAAATTTTTCGATCACGTAATACGCTTGCTCGCCTATGGCCAGCTGTAGTGGTTCTCCTTGATGCTGAACCTAAATTTAATTATTGGTTGCACAACCCGTCCCAGAGAGTTTAAATATTATTGAGAAAAAGTATTCTTCCCGATATACTATCGGTTGCAAAAGAATTGAGCCCTGTGTTTGAAGGCTCGTAACTATGCAACAACTAAACAAAAGACATTGAAATCTAGTGTGTTATGGACCAGAATTATCTGTACATAAAATATTGAAGTTTCATAATTTTCAGTTCCTAGGTTTGAACATGAACGCGAGACAAATGTAAAAGTGTTCCGGATATTAGCAGTTTTTACTTTATCATACGCAGTATTGAGATCAGATCATTGAGAAAGTATTGTTACCGTGCCGAAAAAAAACATTTAGATTTTAGCGGAAATAGGTCATTTTGGGTCCCCTGATCATATTTGACCAAGGTACAACAAAAATTCTGTGTGTGTGTGTTGTGTGTACGTGTGTTCTCGATTTTTGTGGAAACGATTCCGGAGAAACTACTAAAGGTATCGGGACGAAAGTTCATATTTAGAAATTTTATGACCAAACTTAGAGCTGAAAAGCTTTTGGTTCAAAAGGGTCCAAAGGAACTGGACGTTTCCTCTAAGCATTTTCAAGGATTTTGCAAATGACCCGCCATTTCTGTAATTTCCTCAAAATAGTTAAATAATAAATTAAAGTAGAGGAAATTCTGAATAATTTATGTCTGCGAAATTCTAGCAAATTCTATTTGATCGAGATCGGTCGCATCTGCATTGATATAATACTAAATAGTTAGCCCGGATTTTACAAATATTTTTAGTCTAATGACAGTGCCGGTAGTGTCAAATGCTGATGGTTTGACAATATCTCACTATATCTACTGTCAATAGTAAAAAGATCTCATATTGTGATACCGTGTACGGTCCTTGCCTGACGGCGTCGGATAGGCAGCGTGTCTTAAATGCATGTGTTCTGTTTGTTTTTGGTTTGAGGAAGTATGATCATGCATTGAATGGGCTGGGCGACTTGGGGTGGTTGAACATGGATAACACTAGGGTGTTGCATGCAGCAATATTATATCGTAAGTTGCTATCCAAGAGAATCCCACAATACCTCAAGCGGAAGATACGCTGTAGAACGGATGTCCATAACCTTAATTTAAGATTCGGGGGTTTGATTGCTCCAACTGCCCATCGCGCTGAGCTGTATAAACGGTCGTTCTCTTGCCAGGTCAGTCACATATACAATGGTCTCAGGGAAGATATGAAAAAAGTATCGTTAAACGGTTTTGGAGGAAAGGTGAAGTATTGTCTGTTTGCGCAACAGGGAGGACTTTAGGCATTGAACGCACATCGGAGGCTGTTTTAATTTTTATTTTTTATGGGCATGTGCGATGTTTTGTTGACTTGGATTTGTTGCAAATTTACAATTAAAATTAAAGTTGTGTAAAATTTATGCAATGAAGCCGTGGACACTGTTTAAAAAGAGAAACTTTCAAACCAATTATAATCAACTAACATAGCGATGCTGATGGCAAATTATTAGACTCAATAACAGCAGTACAGATACTGAAGAGTGCGAAGGTGAGCTACTAATTAAAGAATACATAAGCATTTATTATAGAAAAATTTTAAAAATTACGAGCTCCAATGTGTAGACGAGATTCTAAGTGTTCCCTGATCAAAGTTTGATATTTTTGTAGCGAATGGTTTAGGAGCACAAAAAAGAATTCGATAGTCACTCTTTTTATGTAGAAATGATTGAGCAGTTTAACACACTTTATTTATTTTGTTTTTGTTCAGTTGTTGCAGAGTTACAAGCCTTCCAACACAGGGCTCAATACTTTTGCAACCGATCTTGGTGGCAAATATTTTTTAAAGAATAACAATTTCTGATAAATCAATAATAATTTTGTTTCAAAGTTTCTGTGACACGCTTCAGCAACACTATGGCTTCTATACATAAAAAAATAACTAACCTCAGCCCAAGTGCAGAAAACATCAACTGTGACTGCTTTCATAATTGTCGAAGCCGAATCGATAATGCCGATGGTAGCTCTCATTAACGGTTCATAGTTAGGACTGCAGTGCTGCAATAATTTCAGCAAACCCATCATTGCTAGGCCCATAACTTTATAGATTCTGGATTTTGTCCATCGGTGTAACTGGTCCGGGTTTAAGCTGACAAAATTTAGGAGTACTTCCAGAATCATATCGTCCAGTCTGGTCATGACGTCCATCATCTAACAAGAACGTGCAGTAAATGACGAACGACAAATAGGCTAAGTAGTGCAAAAACGACACACTTTTATCTTTTTATGAACAAAAAATATATAGGCATGAATTCTTATTGATTATTCGTTTTTAAAAGATAGAAAAAATATTTTATACAGAACTTGTGTGGTCCATCATTTTCTGCAACAGAAAATTATTTTCATTTATGCAGGATGTTGCGTTTAGGCGTGAAGGAAAATATAGTAATGTTTTTAAATAGATCATATAATACTATGACCAAAAAAAATGCAAACTATTCTTAAAAATTGCATATGAAATTGTTAACATCTTGATAACGCTAATACTTTGTATAGGTAAAGATAAATCTGGTTACATAGACTCCCTGGGAGTCTATTCTCGTCATCTTCTTGAAGCGAATACAAGACTTCTCGAAGGTTAGGTCATATGTGATATGATAAATATGTAGGTCAGAGGAATATAAATTTCAGTCTTGCTAGCTTAATTTTTCTACCAGTCACATACTAAGTTGAAGACATCCTACGGTTGTCATAGTATACCTATGCACAAACAATTTATTGACTTATTTTTATTGTTATCCTGTCATAGATTAATCCCAAATTAAAATTGCAGGGATATGTGTAGAATTGTTTTAACTTTTTTGTAGAATTTTTGATATTTTCTTCTGCTTTTGTTTTTAATCTGTAATGGAATCTGACAACAAGATCTGCAGTTTTTAGACCGTATTCGTCAACTTGGCATATTTTGTTGTATTATTCAAATACGATGATAACGTTTCCCAGAAAATTATTGTAGGTTGGACGCATTTGAACACTTCTGATATTTACCCATGATGAGACTTGTAATTATAAGAATATGGGTACATTTTCTCTTATTTTTTAACAAAATATTACTGTGACTACCTTTAACCCGACGATATAAAACATTAATAAAATTTAAAATAGGTGCAGATAGCACACATCTGTCTCGTTTTTACAGTACTGTATTGACTACTTATTGCAAAAACTCACCTTGTAACTCTCAGGATCTATACAGTTCAGTTTTGCGATAATATTCTTAATAATAATATAAGAATACTTAATCGACAATTCGGGAATTACTTTCTTGAGACACGGAACTAACTCACAGAATAGTTCTTCAGTAATTTGCACGGGTAGTTTTTGAACAGCCGAACAGTAAGGTTCAACTAAATCTAGTTCGATAACAACATTCGCAAGGAGACATTTGGAGAATGTTGGTATTATCTTCACAAGGTGCGAAAACTCTTTAACGTCTAAGACACTCGCGTCATTAAAATCAACGTTAATCGTAAGAAAGAACGTTATATCTTCTAATTGTCTTTCGTATAACTTTTCCACTTTACGTTTCTGTATGTAATGTTTATTCTCAAAGAACTCTTCTAACTCTTTGATCACACGATTCATCTTCATCTCATTACCTGCAAGAAAACTAGAACTGACAAACTGAACTAACGAAATTTAAATTATTATACCTCCTTTGTATTTTATTTTTGTGAAGTCACCAGTGGTTTTGCTTAGGCTAGACAATAATCCTTGAATCTCGATAAAATCCTGATTTATCTCCATTTTATTATTATCTATGACTTGATTAACGTTATTATTAACTGTTTTAATATAAAACTACGTAAAATATATCACCGATATAACGCACATAACCTAACAAACACACTGAAACACTAGTAAACTGAAATTAGCTGCACAATTTAAATTAATGGGGGCATTCAGCCGTTCCAGCCAAAGTTGCTTGCGCTGCCGGCGCCGAGACTAAGCGGCCGCGGCGGCTGAACGGTCAGATGCAAATACATGTATTTACGCTTAGAGCTGAGTTTCCAGCGCTTTCACTCAGCACAAAGCGTAAATACATGTATTTGTATCTAACCGTTCAGCCGCCGCGGGCGCTTAGTCTCGGCGCCGGCAGCGCAAGCAGCTTTGGCTGGAACGGCTGAATGCCCCCATTGTAAATGCCACCAACCGCGAAAATACGATTGCAACCAAAATCCCTATGATTTGTTATTGTATAGGTTATGTTAAGTTTGTAATTTTAAGCTAATAATAATGTGGAAATCTATTGTAAAAGACGGTTCTGTGTATCTATTGAAATTTTCAACGGATCCGGAAAGTTTAATGTACCTTACTAATATGGAAGATATATGGATCGAGCAGTTATCAAAAGAGAATCTAGCTCTCAGATTTAAGGTAAATTCCAACTTATCTGGTAATTTTACATTATATTTATTTAATTTGAAGGAATTAAACCCTATATGCCAGACAACCGATGTACCAAAGGAATTACTATCTATATATGATAACATTTCCGCTGATTCTATAGAATTTGAAACAGTTTCCGATTCACATATAAAACTTAAAATTACTTGCGACGTAGACGATTTCAAGTTAAATTTTGATTGGAATTTGGTGAAACAACCCAGCAGTATGGTAAGGTCCATTTATAGTGGTTCCGTTTTATTATTTTCATTAATAGATAATTAGTTTTTTAAAGAGGTTACGTTATGCTTAATAAATACAGTACAAACTTTGGAAAATAGGCAAGAGCGTCTGTATAATTTACTAGAAAAGAAAGACCGAGAAATTGATGAATATATCAGGGAATTTGGAGAAATTTCTAGAGGTATATATATATGTTAGAAGTCGTTCATATGAAAATTTTAATTTTTTTGTAGATTATTTAAAAACCACAAAGTTTAATAAGAATAAGTTGTGCGAAACTAAGTCAAACAATTTAATGCATGATATTTTATCAGATGATTCAATCGTTAATAATTTGAATGAAAAGTATGGTGGAAAAATTCTGAAGAGAAAAGCGTAAGTATATTTTAGATACTATATATCCCGGTATATTCTGTATTTATTCTTATATAAATTCTAGACAAGGACTTAAGGATGAAGGGAGCCAAAAAAAACTGAAACCGTACCAAAAGAAATATTTGAAAACCTGATTTTACTGTTATCTATATGAATATTTTGCAATAAATTCTTATCTTAATGTTGTACTGATTTTTATTTACAAAGAAACTCAAACCGTGCCTCTAAAAGCTTTAAAAAAGCAACTGAATGATTGAATTAATTAGTAAATTGTACAAAACCACCATTTATTAATAAATTCACACATTTCAATACAAGTACATACGATTATAAGTCAGAGCAACATAATTCAAATGTTATTATATATACATGTTATGTAAACTAACTTAGAAATATACATGTATAATTACGTAATAACAATAATAATAACATATCAACTGCTTATATATACATAATTGTGAGCAAAAGAGTAATTGAAATTAATATCAGTTTCAATATGCTAAACAAAATGTTTAGACCTTAGAGTACACAAAGTAGAATAAGTTTTTAAACATAACCCCCAAAACTCTCAAGATTTTCTATTTTTTTTCTATAAATATATTTTACATAGACTTTTGTTCCTATAATTTTCTAAAATTCTATGCCCAATACTACATACTAAAAGAGTATAAATAATTCTTGCGTATAGAAAAATTTTGCCTAATTGGAAATATCCCCCAAGAAAAAAGAATTTCTAAACTATATAAAATATACAAAAATGAGTTATTGTAACCCAAACTTACATAATGACTATATAAGGGAAGAAATCATTCATACACTGACTGCTTTTATGTACAGCAAAATAAATATGGTCCTTTTCTCCAGGTAATTTTCTTCTTTTCGGAAATAATTCGCAGCATACAGGGGAATTTAAATACTGAGTGACACCTGTATACCCTAAAGCAACAATAAATAACATAATCTTGAATAATTACAGAGTAAGTATTATTTCATTCTATTCAAGACATAATCAGCGGCAACTAACAACCCCTTCTGGTAAGGGCTTTCGGCTAAATGATTCGCTAATTTTATAGCCTCAACGCAATGCTGCTTCGCCAAAAATCTAGTCTGTTCTAATCCTCTCGACTTGTGTACCAACTCAAACGCCTTTTCTACGTCACCTGGATCTTGGAATCTTCTCATAATCATCGGATTCAACTCAGGATACTAAAAAGAAAAATAATTAGTTACTAACACAGACCCGGAAATATTGAGTTTACGGTTCAAGCCTACGTAAAGCCATTTTTTTATTTTATTTTTTTCTGAATACTAACTTTTTCGCATGCGAATAAAACAGGAGCTGTAGCAAGCCCTAGTTTCAAGTCTGCTGCTGTTGGTTTGCCCATCAGAGCAGACGACGATATGAAGTCCAGCATGTCATCAACTAGCTGAATAGCTAGGCCGACGTTTCTTCCGTACTGGTAACATAATTCCGCGAGCTCTTCGTCGGCACCGCCTAACATAGCAACCTGGATGCCACAAAAGAAGAATTGCGAGATCAGTTTCTATTACTTGTGTTCGATTGCTGGCCTTGATCAATTCTGCTCAATCTGATTCGCGATCATTTGGGTAAACTGCTTTTTGATTGCACGTTTGATGTCCGACTCAAACTGATTCCACCAAAAGGAAGCATGTATTTCAAATTTGCAGTCAAAAAGATCCAAATCCGGTTGAATTGCACAGATCGCGGCCAGCAATTGAACATAGTTAATGATACTCACTATTGATCATTACAAATAGCCATCAAATAACGTACAAAACGCATGCGATGCTTTTGTTCTGCTTTGTTAGCATTTCCATTACAGTATTTACCATATACGTATCGGCATAATGCAGGCACGATATTGACGGGAATTTCTTGCATGTACTTTGTAATGCCCAACCAAAGGTGTATATATCGTAGGCAAATGGTTATATTAGGCAAAAGGCTTTTCCGTAGGCTAAACCTATTTGCCTGGGCAAATACATATGGTCCATTTATTTACATTTTTAAAGGTATGCCTAGGCAAATGTATTGGCCAAGACCAGTGTCAGGCAAATAGGATTTAATTGATGACGCTACGGACTTCTCTACTCGTACGGAATGTATTTTAGCGTATCCAAACGTAACCGATCGATTTCTGTACAAAATGCTATTTGCCTAATAACGGCGTGGGGAAATACATTTGCCTAGGCAAATAGCTTTAGACATATAAATGAAGGCTCAATATCTATTTGCCATGGCAAATAGCTTTTGCCTAGGCAAAAGCCTTTTGCTAGAAATACCTAGCCATTTGTCTACGACATATACATACAAAAATCCAGCTGGGTTTTAGTTTTAAATTTTACTATGGTACTTACAGCTTTCATGGCGTTCGCTATCAGTGACGCGGTTTTCCTGTAGGTTTTCGTTAGATAGTGAGCGAATCGTTCGTTTTCGGTTTCTTTTGATCCCAGCTGCATGAACTCCCCTTGGACTAGGTCAGTTACTACCTAAAACAAACGTATACACGGTTCGTATAGAATCTTGTGCAAGTTTTATTTAAAAACTATGTTACTTTACTTACCTGGCTAAGTACTAACGTGACGTCGTCATGTTTCAGTCTAGCAATCTGCATGGAGGCTACTGATAGAATAAAATCTCCAGCCATTGTGACCTGCAACAAAATTGTCTTCCTTTATTTCAAAACATAAACAATTAGCTTACGTTTGCATATCTTCTTTAAAAACAGGGAATTTGGTGTGTGGATTTGTATGTAACAACCTGCGTACCTAACTTCTCTTGGGTAATAAGTTCTATGCGTCATATTCAAGGTCAAGACTCCGCTAACAATTAGAATGCAGTTTACAAAAACTGCAGTGTTACGAAAAGTAGCCTCAAGAAGCAATTAACATTAAATTATTGACAAAAATAACCTTCTGTTAACCCAAATTGCAACGCTTACAAACCATATGGGAAAAATATCAAATCAATTACAATGTTGCAAGGATAAATTATTAATGTTTTTTTTTATCGCGTTTCGTCCAATTAAGTCAAACTGTTCACGCTTTCAAAACCACGAATTGGCTCTTGTTTTTTATTATTTTACCAATGACCATCGTTGAGATATCTCATATAGTGCGTCGGTTTCGCAAATTCTGATAATCAGAGCCAAACGTAAATAACAATTTCGTGTTTAAGCAAGTTTAATAATGATTATTCGTTAGTGAAAGTTATCGCAAGTCGTTCTCGTATTCTCTTCGGTAAAAGTTGAATGAAGATACAACAACGGTTAAGAGATCACTCCGGTATACCGCATGACATGTGCGCACGGAAACAAACTTTCAAATTATTCAGTTTTCATGAAATTTAGGTTAGTTAGCGTGTGTATGGCGATCGAAAGTCTGTCGATCATCGCTGGGCAATTTTTCAGCTGTTTTTCGCGATCAATTTTTAATTTGGTATCGAAGAGGAATTAGAATGATGACGATGGTACACATTTGATTGTTTGACATATAAAGCGACGGCCAGCATTCCAAATTGTCCGAGACCGCTGTTAAATAATTCATTCTTTGCTTTCTACAAGGATTTCTCAATACGCGCTCACCAGCAAATAAATTCCTTCACGTTAGTATCAGCCGACAATAAAGTCTTCAATTGTTTATTAAATAGAACTTATCTATGTATACGTGATGGCGGCTCTTTTGCCATAAATGTTATTTTATTCTTTTTTAATAAATAATTTTCAATTTCGTAGCAATGCCAGCGTTATCGTTGTTTGGGCTTTGATCTTATGTTTGCTATGATTAGATAATAAATCAACTACCTATTTATCTTCACCAACACAAACCTGTCTACATTATCATTCAGAACTAACTTCCTTTAAGTCCTTGAATTCACAACTAACCATAATAATTTTAGAAATAAAGAAATCATGAATTTATTACACAAGTACGTATTATATTTTGCAAGACATACTACATACCAAGAAATGATTTATTTACTCGTCGAAACTAATCTCGTACTACCCGAAAACAATTTCTTGTAAGTAGAAAAAAAGAAGTTTTCTGCTGAGCATTGACGGCATATGTTTTGCTCAAATATTCTAACAAAATGCTGCGTAGAAGTTATTTTACGACCAGAAAATAACAAGTTCTTTTTGTCCAGGAAATCCACATGTGCGATGTCTTGAATCGATATACATTTTTATATTAGACGCGTTTTCCACTATGACTGGGCGTAATACAAGTGATCCGATTTTTTTTTACTGAATTCCTTTAATAGAAAAGGCGTCATTATCAATAATATTTTGTTTTATGCACTATAAGTTATTACAAAATTAAAATAAATTAAAAAATACCTATCCTAAGCAATTAGCTGCAACTTGAGAATATTTAAGCTGAAGAGTTCAGATCTAGTAAATCTAATTCCGAAATTTCAAGTTTCCGGAAATAGTAGAACATGAGAAACGTCTAATGTACCAGTTGCGTGAGACACCCTGTACATACTTAAAATATTAAAATCATCGGAACAATTGGTCATAGAAAAAGAAATTTTGTTGTAATAGTAACACCCGTGTATATACCACCTATATCCATATGAATAAGTACGCTTTCCCATGCATGTTGAGAGTACAAGAGCTTTTGTACGGCCTATTGTTATGGTATTCGCCAATGTCAAGTGCCAAGTTTATTACGGTTCAGTTGGTTTGGTCGTACGATTGACATTCGGTCTGAAACGACTGAGTTTCCGGTGCGTGTTGCATGTTTCAGTTAATTTTCTATGATAATTAACAAAACTCTGTACCCGAAGAATAAGTGAAGGTGTACCCTACTATATTAATTACCATTATGCACTATGAGTAGAACTGAACGAAATGAAGACAACTTTCTCGTAGATTCAATTGTTCAGTCAATTATAATTGCTAAGCAATATCTCACACACCAGTTTGCAACGAATACAATTAATTAAAATCCAAATTTCATAATGACGCACCGTTCTTGTTTTTGCAACAATTTAATTGTATTATTATTCGCAAATATGTGTGGGTGCTGAATTTTTGTTTCGGGCGTGACTACACTTGTGGTGTTATTATCATATCATGACAGCGAATTACACATGTCTCGATCCTTATCAAGTCAAATTTATGTTTAACGCATGTTTTAAATGTAATGAATTATTTCATATTCAATCATTTTTGCAATTCAAATGGGCAACTTTCAAACTTTCGATTTGGGGACCGTTGACCGTTTGCTAAAAACCGATGGTTTCTTTCTTAGATCATATCTGCCATATTTCTTGTTACAGGAAAACAGATTAAGTATCGAAAAACTTACTGTCTTGTGGAATCCAACTTTTCGCAATAAAAAGTAACCAACGTTTTTATTACGAAAATGCATTCCGCGACGCAATAGTTCGTCGATCATATCGCCATAGGACCTTACCTGTGCCCTAGACACATATACAGATAAATTGATTATTTTAGATTAAATAAATTAGGAAATCATACACACGCACACCATCTACATGCTGTGTCACGTACATGCATTGAACAAGTAGTGATAAACAAAGTAATTGTCTTTGAAACCTTGCATGGTATTGTGTATAAAAAAACATGCAGTGCAGAATTAACCTTAAACCTTGTAATTTTACTTTTTCTTGTATCCTGTTCTATAGAAATTGTTAAGGTTGGAAACACATTAAAATTTTATGAACTGTGATAAACTTTAATATATAGTATAAACTGTTATATTACCTAATTAATCTGTCACCGAAGCATATATAAAAATAATTTTTAACCCTTCAGCTTATGTCCAGGTTAAACATTTTTACTGGAATTTATATCAGTAAAGTAACAAATCACTCAGATCAAACGATTGATTGATTATTGTCAAACTAGTGAATCAGGCATTATTTATGATCGGTAGAACACATCTAGCTTTGAAACTTCCAAATGGTAACATTTTGGAAATCTAAAAAGGCCTCAAGTCATATTTCTTTGCCAAGAAAAATGCTTTCATTTTACTACTTTTCGATACATATTGAGAGATAAACAAAATAATAATGATTTAGGGGTACCAACTCCGTTACTACCAGGCAACAGAGCGACTAGCCGATTAGTATTGTAACAATATTATACATCGACAGCCAAATTATGAGCCAAATTATGCTGAAAATTATTTTTTACGTTTGAAAAATTACTGAACGATGATATTCCATAAGTCAAAATGTAGACTACCTATCTCAATTAGTTAGTCACTATTTCCCGTTGTGTAGCAAACAACCTTTAAATCACAATAATTTGCATATACTTCATACTTCCTATGCAAGCTTTCAGATATATTACGAAAAACGCTACAGAAAAATTGTTATAACTTTTCCAAATATTAAATGTATAGGAATTTGAAAAAAATTGTTACATATCTTTGCTTCATATGACAAATTCGTAGGTAATTAATCGTTGTATTTACTCATTTACGCTAAGAAAATTTCTTTGTGGCATACAACCCCTAAATCACAGTCATTTTGTCTACTACTTATTTGAGTATTGCGGTACAAATTACATATCTTGACAACAGAAAAATGTTTATAACTTTTACAAAAACTGTTTAAATAGTTTTCTCTTAAGCCAAATTGTAGGTAATTGATTGGTATTATACTTTAAATGGCTACATTAAAAACTGAAAAGCCTCCACATTACGATATTATGTATGGCACCAAGTAAAGGGAGTTGATATTTTGGTTGGATGTGATAACAACATGTCTATAACTTTTTCAAAAATTATTATATAACTTTCCACAATATACGAAACTATAGGTAATGATGCGGTAGTCCTTCATGAATGCAAAATGTTTTGCTCTGAGATGAATAACCCCTAAATAACGATATTGTACTTATGTTGGGTGGCTTCAACTGAACATTACTTTGTTCTGCTTTAGCAAAACGTTATAACTTTTCTAAATGTTGTTCTATAATTTTCTGTCATGCGTCAATTTGAAGATCATTAATGGGGGTTAAATCCTTTGGTAGTCGATTTCGGAACATACACAATTTAATAATCTAACAAATGTGAATATTTATAAAAAAACGAACGTAAATTTTTTAGGTGTAAAGGTTCCAGTGTTTGAAATTTGCAACGTTTTCAAAAAATAATTATTAAAATATGAGTATTGGTTTGGAGTCTATGAAAACAAAATTGAAACGATATTTCATATATCTTGTGACAAAATCAGTGTCACTGTTTTGTGTTGAAATATATGCATTATTTGGTATTCAAATTTACTTTTGTGGGAACGTCCCAATTGTTGATAATTTTGGTATATCTGATGTTCGGATTATATAAAAGACGAAATACATATGAAAACACTTGAGAAGCAGAAAAAAAGGTAAAATAACACCGGTAGAAATATGGAATTTATAGGATTTATTATTCAATTTATCTGTGACCGTGATATATACCTATATATACATAAATAATTTTTAACCGATCAATTTTAGATTTTTTGAATAAATCAATTAAATAAGGAATGGTTTATCTTGACTGAAAGTAGTTTTTTATTCGTCATTGAAAGTGGGAATAATTAAACTTAATTAGCATTCTAAAAGACCACGTGTGAATGAATAACAACTACATCTCGAAATTCGTTCCACTTTTAGTTCAACCAAAACGTTCACTTTTGTTCAACGTTACTAGAAAAAAAAAATCATCTATTCTCCGTCTATAATTCCGCAATTATTTTTCAATCAGCGATTTTGCATACTTCAGCTTTTTTTTCCCCCGAAAGGTTATTTTCATCAACCCATCCACCAGTAGCGAAATAACATCGCCAATATTATTAAAGCACCCGCATTTACATGTTGACGTCATTGAATTTGCCCAGGCGATTTGAAGAGAACGCATAGCGACTACAAATTATCAACGCCAAATTCTCCAACGAGAAACGAATTAACGCAGCTCAAAAAAGCAACCTCGCGGGTTTTCCTTACCTTTTTATGATTCCAGACAACGTTGACGCTGGGCTTACCCCGTCGTAGGTCTGACTGATCGATGACATCATCGTGGACTAGTGAGGCAGTGTGGATCATCTCGGATATCATGGAAACCTCCCTCTGTGCTGGCAGCAAACTAGAAATAAACACAAAAATCATTTAAGTTACTAACATTTTAGAATCAGATAATTTGCTATGCTAACTAACAAAGATAAAGAAACAGAAGAACTAATATGACTAATATTTCTAATATGACTTATCCCGAATAACTGCAGACTTCCTAAATATCAAATAACTGAAGAATTTTAAATGAAACACCCTAAATATCTCGAGATACTACGAAAGATCTATAACAAATAGCAAACAACCATTTATTTCGGATAAATCACACTAGAATCTCAAACTATGGAAAATTGTGATATTCTTCCAGCCAAAACGAGTTTACATGTTTCTTTGTCATTGTTAGTTACCTCAGACTGATTTGTTTAGAATAAAGGAACTAATTTAATTTTTATCCTCCGTTATATGTTTTTCATACTTATTTATCATTGCTTATTTCATTATCACTTCACTGGTAAAGTATGTCTACAATTTAATAGAGGTTTATTTATTTATTTCTTTTACCAGTTATATCAAAGCAACTAAATAGTAAGGGAAAAAATTATTTAAAAATACAAATCTTATTATACATGTACTACAGATTCTGCAATACATCTACGATGTTATTAATCTACAATACCAATCTATATAAGTAGGAACCAACCAAGCAGTAGGGTGCAAAAAAAGAACTTTCTAAGAAAATCAAAGTTTTGGGTTGATTTAAGTTGGCACTATGAACCCACATATAACATCAACAAGATTGAGCCAAGTAAGAAAAAATAGTTCTCCCACAAGAGGCTTAAAGTTTATAATTTTTTTCAATTGTGTTTTTTGTAGTAAATGTAAAGGTATACAAAGCATTTTTCAAGTAGAAAATTTCTAACTATTCCTTATTTGGCATAAATTTCACAATATTTCAGAAATAGTTGATAATAGGCCTAATACAAGTTGATGTCAACAATTACGATACAAATTTTAATCAAAAACTGCGATAATACGTTTGTGTTGAACGTTGTTGTGGGATACCCTGTTATGTTTTACCATTTTTAATGAAACACAGGATAAAATAAGTCCTTAGTCTTCTTCAGTCTGCCCTCTCTCCTTCATCTGTAGGCTAATGTTTCTTGCATCTGGAATTTTTAGTTTTTTTCTGGGCGCAGCTTTTTATTCTGTTTCTTTTTCGCTTCCTTTCTTACTTCTCTGGAAATATTTTCTTTTGTGCTTTCTTCTTTTTTATTAACAAATAATCTCTCCAAGCATTAGATAATAATGTTACAGAAGAACAGTTTCTTTTTACTTTATTTGGAGGTGTCAGGCCAGAATAATTATTTTTTTAATGGAGAATGGCATGAGTTCAACGGTTATCTCCAAATATGGTGTATTAATGCCAAAATCACTACTCTCTGCTGATAGTGTAATAATTAGGGATTATTGATATCCGTACTTTCGATACTCGTGTCAGAATTTGAACAAAATACGCACAATTAATTGTTATATAGCAAACGATGTAAAATAAGTTATTTTCTTGTGTAAAGACAGCAATAGAGCAATATGTATTACTTCTAATCATGTACACAATTCCGACAAACCTGTCTGATTTAAGCACGTGCTATATTTACATGTACCTAATTCCGACACCCCTAAATTTGTAAATAATAGTGGTTAAAAGAGTAGTACACCATATTATTATGAAAATATAAAGCATTTTTAGTCAGCCTAGATAGATATTATTAGAATTTTCTTAATTACTATTATCCTGTAACGATGTAAAAAGAAGTCGAATTGCAGTTACCTTATAAGGAAAACATCAACTTTTAGCATAACACTCAATCATCAAGGTCAGTCAAACTTTTAGGTTATATTCTGACCGTTAATCCATTGGTAGAATAAGAAACGATTGTGGGTTGATAAGTGTAATGCCAAATCGAAAAACCGGATGTCCTAAAATAAAGTTCAATGTTGTAGATTTCTTATTTTATCCAACTAAACAAAAATTTGTCGAAATTTAGGACAGAATTTGGGACGTTTACCCTATGGCAGAAACGTATTTTTCGAATTTTCAAGTCCACTAAATACTTTGTATCTAACGTGGGACACCTGTATAGTTCCTTGACCTTATATTGCTCAATGTAAAACAGCGCGTTGCATCCGACAGAAGATAAATTAGATGGCGTATTCTACCATCAAATTCTGACGTAACAAACTTGACCCGGCACGTGCACAACAGCGTTTCAGCGGCTGCCCATCATCACAGCCGAACTCGAAATTCCGAAAAACCCGCCGAGCGAGATGTCCGCGCCCGGCGAACACATGTCTTAGAAACTTAATTATATCGGTCTCCTCGTTAACTGAAGAAACTTTCTCTCCGTTTGTACGGCGGATAAACGATATGGATTCTCAATGATCAACCCGATACGGCTAAAAATCGTATAACGATGAGAATTATAGGCGTTGGAGCGCAGTTCGTCGCCTAACGCGTCGTCGATATCTCCGGAATAAAATCGCGATTTTCGTAAATTTTTATGTATGTTCGGGTTATTTTGTTAAATCTAAGATGATTTAGCCTTAGTTATCTATATAAAAAATTGCTTAGTTTCTGAGCAACGGCCGCCAGATTTTTTTTTTATAAATAGGAAAATTGTAGGGACTCGCACCCATGCCGGTATGGAATTGAAATTAAATGACACGGATTCGGTGTTAAAGTAATTTTAAAGTAATTGCAAATATAATTGTCCAAAGTCGTAAATATTGTAAACGTGATGTCGGTGATTTCGAAAATAGGCTGTCACGTCGAGGACGTGCCCTTGGCCACAAATATTAACATTAGTTGTGTTTGACTTTACGGCGTGAGCTACCGTATTAATTGTTTAATTTGTTTTATTTTATTGTAACCTGTTGGTTACACTCATGCCTATTGTTTATGATCTTGACACCAAGACGTTAAAACAACATTATTGACCGTTATTTCGCAGCAATTATTATTTTTCTTTAGTTTTGTCTTTTTGGCCTCGTGCGCTATAATATTACTCCGCTACTGGAGTCGGTTGATCAAAGTACTACTTTTTACTCTGATTTGGCGGATCGCTTCAAGGAAACAGCGTCCATTATTGAATTAAACTGTCCTACGCCTGGATTTAAAACATTAAAACGAGTATCACGCTTCAAATTTTGTCAACAAAAAAAGCACCTACACTAACCAGATCGAGCTAGCGTATTAAATGTTTGATTTGTTTTATTTTATTGAAACCTTTTAAGGGGTGATTCCGGGTTTTTCCTCTAAAACCGCTTTTTTTAGAATTTTTTATTGGCGAGACTATGCAATAAATCGATTCCATACTTTATTCCTTCCTCCACTTTCTTAGACTATATTTTGACTTTTTTGCTCATTTCTAGCTTATTTTGCAGACTCGAGTGCACGTCTCGACGACCTCACCAGACGCTGTTTTTCGCGCACATTTACAAATATCTTCGTTTTCGTGCCAATAACGATTCCTATTGTTGTCATAGTTTTAAGGAGGGCAGAAAAGCCATTTTTATAAATTCCTGCTGCTGCATAAGTCGCAATTTTGTTTGATATGTTTTCAGTCACGGTAAAGATGTTTGGGTGGGAGGAACCAGACAGTAGAATTGAAGCTATAGGTTCTTGTTTTGAGTTTCTCCTCCCCAAACACCGTTCTAGCAACTCTCTCGACGACAAGTCGTTGTAAATCGGCTTAGTAGCATTATCGACATTTTTATCAAATGTTATTGAATTCATCTAGTGTTTTCTCGGCTTCGGTTTTTCGCATTTGTATCAACACTGTGATCCCGCAGGGCAGTACATATGCTGGGGATTTTCATTCGTCCAGATCTTATGATAGAACTTGGTCCACAGAGTATTGTACATATTGTCAACAGTCTGGATGTCTTTGGTAGAATCCACTATTTCTCCCGCTGACCCATCATGTTCGCAGTACAGTTGTCTGTATGTACTTCGATACTATTGTTATGTTGCCAGATTCTGATTCCCAAAACTCACAGGCCTGACAATAGGAAAAGTTCACGGCAAACTCAACCACTTTATTAGTATATTTCTTCATAAGTAGGTACTGTGATCCCATACAACGGAAGTGTAATCTGTCTTCTTCCATGTCTCGTCTCCAAACCCATGTACTATAATTTCTTCGTCTTCCGTTGCCCACAATATATCGGCAGACGTACTAGCAAATGCTTTTCTTTCACGATTGTGGATTTCCAGAAAATTTTCTTTTTTGTTGTCTATCAGCACGTGAAGGGTTTTTTCTTGGTGTTTCTTATCCATGACTGTCCACAAACGGATTTCACAGAATAATAAACCACACACTGCAAGATCTATGGCTTGAAATTTTTTTAACTCGAGTGGAAAAATTGTGGACCGTATTTTCGGCACCTGCACGGCGTTGGCTAATTTTGCAAATATTGTCTTGAAACTTCGTACACACATTCTTAACACCCGAAATAATATTATAACATATAGAAAAAAAATCGAGTTTTTTTTCATCGAAAACCGGTACCCCCCTTAAATGTTTAATCTGTTTTGTTGTAATCTGGTGGTTCCACTCGTGCCTATTGTTTTTAATATTGACACAAGGCTTTAAGGCAACATTATTGACCGTTATTTTGCTATAATTATTATTTTGCTTTAGTTTAGTCTTTTTTGGCTTCAGTCTCTTTTTCGTTTTGGTATCAGTCTCTAATCTTGCCAACAATAAAACGACCAACACTAAACAAACCGACTTCCGCTGTCTTATTAAACATTATAACCAGAAGGAAGGCAAACATGCAAATATCGTCAACCGACAAACGCTACAAACGACTTAGTATGCGTAGAAATAATCATCAATTGTTCCCAAACAATCGGAGCAGATACCGTGGCACAACACGTCAAGTCAAATGGGCGTCCATATACAGTCCATTGTACCGGAACAATTGAACGAACGCAACCTTGCCCAAGGCCATCGGTAGATATGCATATCGTACGTTTCAGTCATGTCTATATCTATATCTGTCTATTAATAGCGTAACAAATAAACCCACCTGTTCTTTTTGTACATGTGATAATTGATAGCTCTGGCCATCAGAAGGGCTACCATAGGGCGTAGGGCTTTCCCAAGGCCGTCGAAATAATAAGTGGCTATCTCGTACAGTTCCTCTTGGTACGTGTTCTCACGTAGCGTCTATAAATAAACAAAAAATAATTTTAAAAAATGCCTACGTCTGGGTTCGAATCAGTAGCTGTATATGTCCGGTCTTATCGTACCTGTCGGATGTACGTGTAGACTTCCTTGAGGTCGTCCTCCAGGAGCAAGTAGGGATCAACCTGGAGCTCGGCCAGAGAGCCAGGTTGCTGCGTCCGCATGGTCGCGAACGATCGCGCTGTAGACGCCGCTTCCGGTCTGCTGCATGGGTGCCAACTGGTTGTATTGACCGTGCTAGCCGCCGCCGATGCGCCCAGCGTGCTTTGATTTGTTCCCTAGAACAAATTAATAGGGTATTATAGTCCTGTTAATACGGAAGTATAACAGCCGACTGTGGCTTGGTAACGATGTCTCCATTAGGGTATGACCAACTTGTTACAAGGACACATCTATCTGTATGAATAGGATGTTTTGGTGCAGTACTTAGAAAGTGAAATTAGTTGTGTTCTCAATTGAAAATTGAGAAGCCTATTTGTGTACCGCGTGACACTAGATCTAATATAACACTATATTGCGCAAAATTATTGCTGCTTATAACAAACTTACACAATAACGCCCAGCGTACCGAAACAGATTATTTGTTTATTATATACTGTATTATTTGTGCTAGTATTGCATATCTCTTACTTCTCACAAAGCTTGAAAATCTTCGGCAAATTTACGAAAATTTGATGTGGCATCACCCAAGATCGGGTCAATTTTGCATATAAATAAAATAAATTAGCGTCAATCGTCATTTACATTTATAGATTTATCGGATAAAATCATAAAATCATCAAATAATGGCTTTACTTCGCGGAGAGTTCAACGCAACATCAAACAACAACCCGCGGAAAATGAAAAAAAAAATTACAAAATCAATAGCGTGTGTATCTTATATACATATACATCGTTCGTTCGTTGTTAAAAGTTACATGAACACAATAATAATATTGCAATGTATCTGAGTGCGCACCTGCACATAAAATCTTTTTCCGATACGGCATCCCATGTTCGTTTGTTACCGAATAAGGTTTACATAAGGAATTGCAATACAGCATTTCATAATGTCAGTCTTTATTATAAGGCGTAGAAGAAACGCAAGATTCTTCCGCGGAATGATCAAAGATGCAATGATTTACATAAAAAGTATACAGTTTCAGTTGGTTGTGTGAACAATGATCAATCAATTGGATGAGTAGACGTGTGTGTAACAAATCGTCACGTAATATTATTGTTGTGGAACATCTGTGAAATATGCACTGAGAAATCAGACTTTAAATTAAAAATTAAATTACAAACATTACTCTTCAATAGGTATTAATTGTAAAAATGTAATTTTATAAGCAGCTAGTGAAAGAGTTATTACGTAGACGTCAGTAATCCCACATAGGTAAACAAACTATTACGATTTCACCAAACAAAAAATAACTGTGTTAAATAAATATTATCCGAAAAACTTTCATCCCAATACCATAAATATGTAAATAAAAACGAACGTTTTCTGACTTGAAAATGAAGACAAAATCGAAAGTCGTACGCAAGCAAAAGCAGTGAACTTGGTTAATAAAGAGTATGCCCCACTTTCAAAAATAACATTGCCGATTTATTTAGTGCAGAATTATATTCGACAAGTAGTTTAAAATTATGTAAATGTTGTATTTTGCCACGGTACCATTATTGGTCAATATATAATTCGATACTATCTATAGAAAGGTGATTTTGTAGATAGTTATTACCACCGTTTGGTTAATTGAAAATAATAACCAATTAATAACATTCGCGTACATATTTAATAAATTGTTTGTGTGCAATTAAGCAATCATATAATAGATATGACATGTTTAAACAAAATATATTACAACGTTTACTGAATGATTTAAGAGTATAATTATTAAATATTAAATGGAAATCATCCCAAAATATAAATGATCTCACGTGAGAATAACAGTTGGCCAGACCGAACTAAACATAATATAAATATTACATAATATAAAATATTAACAAAACCGGATTTTAAACCGAGCTAATCAGCGAGGTTTAAAAGTTTCTTATAAGCTGTTTAGAAGTTTCTAATATTATCTTCTTAGCAATAGGTCCGTATGTAACGGTTTGCTCAGAATAAATGTTTCTTAAATTTTGTATTCATTTTAATTTGACTTCTGATATTCTTTAAATTTATTAACGAATTTATATAATTATTGTAAAAATTCCTGTTTGTATTCTTCATTTTCATATTTTGTATTTGATTTATCTCTTATTATATTCCTTCCTTTGGCAATACTTGAAAGGGCTGTAACTTTTGAAGGAAATGAAAAGAACAATTAAGTTGATACACAGGGACAACCGCAAAGTTATAGAAAATGAAGGTAATAAACTACAACAAAAATGCTGTAAAAGAAAAATTAACATCTCGCTGGTTATTTGATATCAGCTATAATGATATTATTGTTATAGATTTCACATATGCGACATACACGTTCCTGTGAAACTACAGCATTGTCACCGTAATTTTTCAGAATATTTATGGAAATTTATGGAATTTTCTACCATTGAAGACAGTATGCGAATAATTAACCCAGGTGAGAATAATTTTTGGAAAAAAACACCTCCGCCTGGATTTGAACCAGGAAGCCTCCTATTTCCGGCTGACAGCTTTTCCAGTTGGGCTACAGAGGCTGTGGAAATTGATAGGTTTTATAAGTCACTTCAGGACTTGCAATCCGAGTTTCGAATTAAACAAATCCATCGTGACACATATTGGGGCTAGATGGAAGTTTGGTAACTAGGAATCGCTAAATGTTTATTGCTAAACAGCTCATACAGATGAATTAATTTCAGGGAAAATGGTTATTACGTAAACTCGTCAGTAATGTAGAATCAACTAAAGAAGCGAATGATAATTAACCCAGGTGAGGATAATTTTTGGAAAAAACACCTCCGCCTGGATTTGAACCAGGAACCCTCCAATTTCCGGTTGACACCTCTCCCAGTTGAGGTACAGAGGCTGTGAAAATTTATAGGCTTCCTGCTTCAAATCCAGGCGGAGGTGTTTTTCCTAAATTTGCGGAATTACCCTTAAATTTTATATGGTCAAAGCACTTTCAGCAAGACGGTTGCCCAGTTCACCATCAAAACACTGTAACCGAATGGTTAAATGTGCACCTCAAAAACGGATTGGACGAAATGGCGCTGGGTGTAATAGTGGCAACAGTTTTATTATAGAATTATAGATTATCGTTACGATGAGCAATGAAGATGACGATCACCATCATCATCTCCATCATCATCATCGAAGAAGCGGTCATCCTCACAGCAAATGTTCGTCTAGCACAAAATTTGCATAACTGCCGAAACTGAAGATGTTGTTTTTACGCAACAATTGACAATTTTTCCAAAGAGAAATCTAGCCTGACCATCTTCTCGGACAAAAGCGAGACTTGAGCATCACTTCTAGCAGTGCAAGTGATGAGCACCTGAGCAAGAAGATACGATTCTGCGCCGAGCATTGCTAATACGTCTCTCCATCACTTTGTTCACTTTCACATTCCTCTCAAGTGGCTCGAAATGTGGGTTAGACGGCCAAACCGGACTGTACACACACACACATACACATGCACACGAACGCGTAAAATCACAAAATACAGCAAACTGTGAGATTCTTTGGTCGATATGGCACAATGCAGGAACCTGAAGACCTGATACATAACCTCTTACGCAATTTTATTACATATCATCGTGTTTGCACTTCCTAGCCTCTTCGAGCTAAACTCAGTAGCCAAGATAACTGCTTAATTCGTCTAAGTAGGTGGCATAGCGTGACGGGTTGGCCTTTTGCGAAACGCCATGGTGTTAATTTTCAGTAATGTCGCCGCATGGTGTAACACGGGCAAACATGACCGGCTCGAGCGATTATCAAGCGTCATTATATCGAGATGATTGCATACCAAGTGCACAGTCATTAACTAGCCTGAAAAAGGTTCATAACTATGTCAATGCTAAGACCCATAGATTGCTCATAGAGAATTTGTATAGAGGTTTTTAGGAACTCAAAACGCGAATTAATCCTTGATCAAGAAGACCATGCATGAGACCGAGACAAGTGATTTTTTTTAGTTTGGTCCAGCATAC
Organism: Melinopterus prodromus; assembly: GCA_964023965.1. Lineage (NCBI taxonomy): Eukaryota > Metazoa > Arthropoda > Insecta > Coleoptera > Scarabaeidae > Melinopterus > Melinopterus prodromus. Next base: position 793,549 of record OZ030398.1, on the reverse strand, counting down.
AGGGTCACACATTCTAATATGACTTATCTCAAATAACTGGCTTTTAGATAACTAACTTCTCTGATGAAGCCTGGCTTCATATTCCAGTTTATTTATATGAGTAAAATATGGCTAGCATTAAATTCCAAGAACTTTCGGAAAGAATTTTCTTGCGTGTTCAGATCTTATAATTATGGACTACTTATATACTTATTATCCAACCACCCCCAAATCTTGATTTTCTTCAAGAAAACTATTTTTGGGTACTTGCATGTGTATAAATAAGCAGAACTCCGTCATATTTCCGTTCGACATCCAAAATAAAAAATACTATTGAAAGAGAGAACTCTGGTAAGGATGTAGTACTGTTCGGTCAGATCCAATAAAAAGTCGAAAAGTTATGGACGTTCAAATTCAGAAGTTTCCCTTTATTTTCAGAGTATCTGAACTTTACCACCAATTTGCCAACCTGTTTCAATCCATATTTTATTTCTATTTTTTACTTGATCATGTACTCAGTATGATAAAGTATTGTAATCGTGCCAAAAAAAATTGAAATATTAGCAGAAATAGGTGTTTTTGGGTCCCCTGATCATTTTGATCAAGGTACTAAAATTTTTATATATTTTATTATAAAGTCATGTGCCTGGCCACATCAGGTTTTTTTTTTATTGAAAGCCCATTTAAATTTGCGTTTAATATGAGTTTGTTTATTAGAATCGGATGAAATTTGACTGAGTTATCGAAGTTTAATCACCGTCTTGACATTTACAGTAGGCAGAAGGCAGAAGATTTGCATTAACTAGACATTATTTTGGTTGTTTATTACCTTGCTTTACTATATTTTAGTCTATCTAATAAATTATTAAGTACTGTGCGACTTGTACCGAAATATCGTAAAATCAATAATCGACAATAATCACCAAATTTCATTAACTTTTTGCATTTTCATTTGAATTTCTTTCCGCACAGTCTTGGCCAACTCCGTGACGAACATGGTGAGCGATTTCGTCAGGAAATAAAAGCAAAAAAGAAAAAATCTGAAAATAATTGGAAACTTCTGAACTTGAACATCCAAAACTTTTCGATTTGTTATTGGATCTGACCGAACAGTGGATCTTTATAATAATTATATCTCTTCCAGCTCAACAATTCCGCTGTCTCCTGAAAATTATATTTCGTTTTTTTTTGTAACAGTTTTTCTATTTATACAGATCTCCAGAATACACTGTCGAAAGAAAAATTCATAATATTTACGGTATTTATGTAAGTCTGCGTGTATCATTGGAAGGTGGGATATTTTTGCAATGCTAAAGGAAAAGCCAAATTGGGGTCATCGAGTGGACATCACAATTTATTCTCTTGCACAACGCCTCTTGTCGTTCTCTCTTAAAAAAAGCTAAATAAAATAACCTCGCTGGAGTTCCATCCTCAATTTTATGAAACAATCCAATCGGTAGCCGCAATATGTTATTTCTTTAACTTCAAATTGCGACATCTTCACGTAAATTACGGTAATCTTGTGAATTTGTCACACCTAGTTTGATACACGATTGCATAAGCAATTCCACTTGGAAGCAGAGAGAATTGTTACCATCTTATATTCGTATCCGTTCTTGCATAGAGCACTCAAAACAATGAGAGGCTCGGATGTTCAGTGACACAAATTATGTAACTTCGTTTGGACACGTTACGTTTTTATTGTAAATGGACCAAAGTCAGCCAAATTTGTAGGTTATATAATACTGCACGAGTATTAATTTAACTGGTTTTTGCGTTTATATAAAATATTGAGTTCACTCGAGTATTGGTAACAAGACTGAAATGTCACAGACAATTTTGAAATACATCATTATCGATGGGATTTTGTTGAAGTAATTAAATTAACGTTTATGGTTCGCAATATTTTAACGAACAGAACTACTTTGGGCTAAAAATAACTGAGGTTAAAAGATTAAATTTTTGCGATGGCTTTAGAGTAATTTTTTTTTCAATGGTGCGTCAATGGTACGTCAATGGTTTTTTATACCGTTTCACATGAATAAAAAACATATTCACCAAAAGCTTTGAACTCCAGCATGTCGAAATAGTTATGAACAAATAGATACATAATGCGTCTACAAGAATGAGAAATATTATCGTTAATTATCACGATTGTTGCAAGCGTTACGTTTAATGATATATAACGAATGTTTCTCACTATGTTGAAGAAATCGTGAGAACAACTGAAAAGAAGATAGATAATTAAAGGTTATGTTGTTGGTCGAAGATGGCATTAAACATGTTTGAAATTATCCTCGCAATTGAACCACCGACCTTGGCATAGTGCAAACAACGAAGAAGAGATTTAAAAAACGAATTGCCGACGCAAGCCGACTACAATACTTTCTTTTTCTACTTTCACTACAACGGTTCTTCTGTTCGATGTTAAAAATAACCAATTAAAAATCAATATGAATGAACACTATGAACAAGTTTGTAATTAAAGAAATTATTAACTGATTAAAGGAATTAGTGTGGGCTTGTTCTAGAGAAAAACGTTTCGGAGGGTACAGTAGAGCAAAAATCTACAAGTAATTAAAAGAATATCTCACGTTGGAGCTCGCAAACTTATAAAATATATTTTTTTAGAAACGCGTTCTGTAATGCCCATAAAAAAGCAAACGACTCTTGCATTACATTCCGTTCAAGAATTTCCAGAATTATCCCTTCAAAGAAGAGCGTTGCAATATGAAATTAGTAAATTGCACATCTCCAGAATTTAAGAAGAAAATAAAATTCAACCATTTAGATTTTAGACTGTAATAACGATATATTAAATAACTGAAATTGGTAAGTTTATTGTATTTTCAGATGAAAATTCTAAAAACTTACCAAAATTCTCTTTCTTAAAGTCATTTACCTACTAAAGACACACAATAATCGCTAGAAAACAGCTCCTAGCAGAATTATTGGAAAAATTTAACATTAATTATTTTCAATACTCGACCTATCCAAATGTGTGGTGGAAACTTGAGTTTAGGACAACAGCATAATAGAGGATTGTAGACTTCAATATGATCTTACATTCGAGATAAGATTACTAACCTATTACCAGCAAGTTCTCAGTTTCTGTGACAGAAATTGTGTCGAAAATAGGAAATCAAAAATTCTGTTGTTTCCGAAAAATCGGACTGGAAACTGAAGTGAAATTCAAAATATTGTATCCACATTTAATTAAAAAAGTAATTAAATTAAATAAATAGAAGTAAGTACTAATGAAAAATTGACATCGCAAAAAACATTTAACATTAAATTTTCACCTCAGGTTATAATATAACTAAATATATGTAACAATGACGTGTAATTTTGGTTGCAAATATACTATTCTATTCTATAGAAATCATCTATTACAGATGAAATTAGGGTGTACAGTGGTCCAAAAAACGGACTTTTCGCTAGAGGGCAACGATCCCCCAATCTGTTCCCTTACCAGAAAAAAAAATTCTCCCCAAATTTGAGAATAATCGGTTAACGTTAACACGTGCCACCGAGCACCTCAAATTTCCCATTTAAAATACATGGCAAAAATGCATTTTTCTTTCCTTTTTCTTTCACGTTTCGGATTTAGAAAAAAAAGTTGCGAGGTATTATCAGAAATTGTTCAGAACTCTCCAAGGAACAAATCCACGACTATGTTTTTGTTCACCACCCCCTACCCTCCCCATAGTACCCTAACTATGAGACAAAAGTTTCCCCAAATTTACAATTTTACAATGGAGCGTGTTTTATTATTGTTTTTCGCAGAAGTGATTATTATTGAATTATTGCATGTTTTTGTCATTTATAACTAATTTGAAATTGTTTAAAGAATTAGCATTTGTTTAAAATATATACGAATGGCCGAACATATTTTTCTATTTTTTGCAGAAGTTATTAAATTATTGGATTTACTAATTTACAATTGTTTAAACAAATATATACCTATATACAATGTTTAAAGGAAATTTTATTAGGAGCATTTTTGGTCATTTACTAACTAATTTGCAATTGTTTAAACAAAAACCTACCATTTGTATACAAAAATAAACATTGTGTGTCATTAATTAACTAGTTTGCAATTGATTAAATAAATACCATTCGTTTAAACAAAAATATACAATGGTACCGACGTATCTTTTTGGCAAAAACTATTATTGTATTTCTTGTCTTTTTTTCTAGCCAAATTTGTTAAGTAACCAATTTTCAATTATAACATATAATAATTAGTGTTGCAACCATAACACTTCCACCCCAAAATTACAAAAAAAGACCATAAATCCTATAATGATTTTTGTCAAGAAATACGTACTAACATTGTATATTATTGTTTAAACAAATTTATTTGTTCAAACAATTGCACATTAAGTAACAAATTACAAAAAACATGCCAACAATGTAACAATAATAATTTCTACAAAAGGAAAAAGCAATATATTTGTTTAAAAAATGGAACTTTTTAAACAATTGCAAATTCGTTAAAAAATGACAACAAATGTCAATAATTTAATATTAGTTTGTACAATAAATATAAATAATATGTCCGTAATAATGTATATATTTGTTTAAACAAATAGCGTTTGTTTAAACAAATAGTATTTGTTTAAACAATTACAAATTAGTTAATAAATGCCATAACACTGCCAATAATCTAATAATATAATTTATGCAAAAAATATAGAAAATTATATCTATTACAATGTATATATTTGTTTAAACAATTGCAAATTAGTTAATAAATGAAAAAAACACTAATAGAAAAATAAGTGCGTAACCACATATATTTTTGTTTAAACAAATGGTAATTGTTTAAACATTGCTAATTAGTTAATAAATAATAAAAATAATTTAATAATTTTAGCTATAAATAGAAAAAATGAATTCGTAACATAGAATATTTTTCTTTAAAGAAATGGTAATTGTTTATTAAAAATTTTTTAATTTATGGGTCGATTCTGTGCACATCTATAACGTCTATAAGGCCAAACCTATAAGTAGTTATAGATCTATAAGGAATATTGCGATTCTGGGTGCCCTCATAGGCTATAGATACCCTTATAGATACTCGTAAATATTCTTATTGGGGTGTTTATGGGTATTCTAAGCGATTCTGAGCAGTCCTATAACGTCCCTATGACAAAACCTGTAAGCTATTAAGTAATATGCGATTCTGTGAGCCCCAATAGACTATAGATCCTTTATAGATACTCTTAGATTTACGTGTGGTCCGACGGTCACTGTAACTTCCTATAGATACTATAAGGATTGGAGAAATATGTGAACGATACTCGATCACATATGAACATGAATCTGATCAATTGAATCATAATCGATCAGATCGAAGATATCGATCTTTTGTTAACTGATTTGATAGATTTTTTAAATTAAAAAAATATAAAAAAATTAACGTAATTGAAATCGATCTGATCGATAACACAATTTTTTACACTAGCACTGTGATTCTGTAAGCCGCAAACGATTTACCGTAAGCAACTCTCCAAAGAGCTGGCTTTGTGAAAAATACTATTGTGTAAATAAACATAGCAGTGGTATAATATAAAATATTTACTTTTATTGTGGGAATATTGTCAACGAAAAGGGCATATGTCCTGGTTCTTTTCTTTTGATAATCTGGGTATTTTTTTTGGGGGGGGGGGGAATTTTCCAGTTGTTAATTTTTTTTATTTTTTGTGTTCAGGTGATACCTATCATGGAGATGAAATATATAACAAAAGGACTTGGAAGCAGGGTTGTTATGTTTAAAACATAGTTTTAAAACAAATATTTTGTTTTGTACTGTTTGGTTTTAAACAGGTTTTATTCTTTATTTAAAACTGTTCTTTTTTGGGGGGATTTAACACAAGTTTTTCTTTTCATGTTTAAAACATGTTTTTTGCGAAGTGATTATTTAAAAACATTGGTTTGTTAAAAAAACACAATTTTATAAAAAAAAAAAACATTTGTTTTGTTTTAAATAAAAAAAAAAAACGTTTTTTATAACAACCTTGCATGGAAGGCAAAGTTCTGGCTCTTTTCCTATTAAAAGGCACTTTTGGTTATTATATGTCATTTTTTTTTACTTTTGATAAAAAAAGATAATTAAAAATAAATAAAAAATAATTAGGTAATATATGTACCTATATCTATCATAAAAAATTTAAATTATTATTATTCTTTTTTAATTGTATTATTATATTTACCATAAATTATGTACAATTTCTAACAGTTTTTACAAAATTTTTATATATTTTTTAAGTGACACTATATAAATATTGTGTTTGCATTTTATTTTCATATTTTTTCGTTTTATCGTATACACATAAAAGAATAAAACACAATATTTGTTTGTATTTTGTATGTTTTATTTGTAAATTTCAAAGAGTTCAAGTGACATTTATGAACAAATAAAATCCTTAAACAAATATATGTAATGCAGTGTTCTAAATAGTTTCAGTTATAATACTAATGCATAATTTATCACACAACAAAATGTACGAAACCTGACTAATGACAATAAATAGAATGATCGCCTCCACATAACTTTTTGTGCCTACAATTATTTTGTGTTTCAATCAAATGTAACAAAATGTCAGTTAATGACTTTTACCGTTAAGCAGACAATATATTATTTACAAGAATGTACATCTACGCTCTTCATATTTGATTTGCCGGAGATGTTTGAATGCCTGCCGGAGACCTGAGATTAACCTCAAATGTCGCAGACTCCGGCGCAATGGCAGAGACCAGGCAACCTTGCTCTTGAATAAAGCTTCTAATCTAGTCCCAAAGCTTTGAAATCATAATATTTTGCATAGAACATTTGCACACTTTTTAACAGTACAATTTGACTCGCCTACGTGAGTCTCAACAATTCATCGCGATCATTCGATGATCAAGTGTTTAGTGCCTTGCGTTATACCTTGATGTTAGGCCGAACAAAATTGGCCTGTGCAATTGGCAATCGCCTACGTGAGTCTCAACAATTCATCGCGATCATTCGATGATCAAGTGTTTAGTGCCTTGCGTTACACCTTGATGTTTGTCCGAACACAATTGGCCTATGCAATTGGCATAAGTTTTAACCATAGATTCACATCATAAATAATAATCGTCTGGTTCAATTATTGTGATTGATTCATTCCCATATCTACAATTAATTCATAATAAAAACATGATTTACAATAACATGTAGAAATATTGTACCTTCTTCAAACAAATGTTTTGATTGCTTGTTGTAATCGCAAGCAGCCCTATCTCGGAAGCATATAATTATCACTTTGGTAGTTCCTATATGTGGATCCATTTTAACGATTTAATTCTTGTATATATTCTCTTGATTGCCAGTAAAGTTTTTATAACCTCAATCACTGCACCAAACTGTGACAGAAATATATGCCAATAGCATTGCCAACTGGCGCATGATTGCCAATCTTATAAGTTTTTAATTAAACAAAATATATCATTGAAGATACAATACTATTTTGGCGTACCCAATTGACCGATTTAGCTGCTTTGCCGCACTGATAAAAATCCTAAACTACTACTGCTGAAATCAAACGGGGTGACGATTAGTAAAATTCCGCCCAAACAGCTGATTCGGCTGTCCGCCATGACAGCCGAACTCGAACACAGAATCCCGTTTCTATGTGGTTTCTATAAGAGACTTATAGGGTTCTATAAGGATTTCTTATCGAAACCTATAGGCTATAGATCTATAACGTTATAGAATTTTACGAGTGAAAACACAGAATCGACCCATTTGATTATTTAATAATAGACCAAAATATATCAATAATACAAGAATAGTAATTTCTGTCAGAAAAATTATAAATCACGTAACTTTGTAAAATTGGGAAAATTTTGCCATATTTTTAGGGTACTGCAGAATACGGTGGGGCGGTGAAAAAAAAATAGTAGTTGTGAATTTGATCTTAGGGAAGTTCTGAACAATTTCTGATAATCTCCCGCAACTTTTTTTCTAACTCCAAAACGTGAGAAAAAAACGGAAAAATATGCATTTTTCCAATATATTTAAATGGGAAATTTGAGGTGTTCGGTGGCACGTGTTAACGTTAACCGATTCTTTTCAAATTTAGGAGGAAGTTTCTTTCCCAGAAGAGGAACCGATGTTCGTCGCCCTTCAGCACAACAAAAGATTTTGCAAGGTACAAATTTGGTCACCCTAGTGTACACAATATCTACTTGAGTGTAAGAAACTATATTTTCAGGACGTAAATATAAATCTGAGTAAAATGTTTCATTCAATGTCTAAAAAAATACAATCGCTTGGAATATTAACAAAAGCGGATTTTAAATAGCGATATTATTATCTTGTTAGCAATGCGTCCATACGAAACTTTTTACTAAGAATAAATGTTTCTTAATTTTGGTATTCATTTTACTATCTTCTGATAGTTTTGAATTTAATTAATGAATTTATTTAACTATTGTAAACGGTACTGCTTGTATTCTTCGTTTTCACATTTTTTATTTGAATTTTCATTTTCCTGCCTTTGGTAATACTTCAAAGGGCTGTAATGTAACTTTTGAACAAAAAAATGCTGATTGATCCCAACTATAATGTTGTATTTTTTACAGAACTCACGTATTCAACATACATATTCCTGTACAAATACAGCATTGTCCACGTAATTTTACATGTCTATGGCATTTTTTGGTAAAATTCTATTTGATCGAGATCGGTCGCGTTTGCATTAATATAGAACTAGTTTGACAGTTTGCCAGGATTTGACAGATATTCTCATTCCAATGACAGTAGGTAATGTTAAAGACTGATGTTTTGACAATGCCTGCTGTCAATAGAATCAGAATATCTGTCAAATCCTGGCTAACTAGTTTATAGCGCGTAGAGATGGCTATGATTCTTGGGTGTGTCCGACCATTTTCACTTTCTACTTGCTCCGAGCAAAACAGGTGAATGACGACGTGGTGTAAGTACATATTTAAAAATAAACCACGGAATATTGGTATCTCTATATTATACCGATACTCTGCGGAAATACCCACCTCCACTGTCACGGATACTAAACAAAACGAAAATTTAGCTTGTATGATGCTCAGTGATAAGTGATAACATAACACAACATATACTTCCCGACATTCCAAGACAGTTGCAAGTTTACTGGCGGAAAGTGCCATAGCTAAATCTTACTTAACTTTGGCATGTTATTGTTATATCAGTTATATCACAGAAGTTGTGATGATTATACTGATTACGCAGAGGGTATATTAGGGAAACCAATTCGTCACTACTTGGTCTGTTATGTTGGTATGTTAATCATCGCTCGGATTGCTTTGCGTCTGCAAAGGTGAGAGTGGCCTTGCTCGTTTCAAGTGGGTCAGGTGTTACTTTCTTCTGTCGTTGACCAAGAAGACTGCTGCCTGGCTACGTACGAAGCGGTTCGATGACTGTGACGAGATGGATGGCCAGACATGCCGTTTGTTGCAGATTTCGAAATTTAATAAGAACTAAATCGTACTAGTACGTTAAAATTGGACGAAAAATTGACCATGAAGGGAATCAACTCCAATGTGGTTGCCCTTTTGGGATCAGACGAGGAAAGTGTTGAGTTTCTATATTCTATGTCGTCCGCAAATTTTACTATACAGATAGAAAAGATGTCTTGTTTTTAAGAAATAAATTCTTTTGTATATTTATAATATAAAGGTGTCCAAACAGTGCGATGTCGGAAGATTGTACCTTTGTTAATGAAGATATTTTAAAACTGATATAATACAGTAATATAATACACTCATATACAGAGTTCCGAGCCGCACATTTTAAAATTATTAGTGTGTATATAAGGTGTTCCATAAGGTAGTACCAAGCGTCTGCCATTAAATTCCTAATTTTTATTTTAGACTAATCTGGGCAAAAGTCCGAATTAAATTCTTTGGGTAGTTTCTGAGTTATGTCGGCACAAAAAGAGGTAAATCAATGCACAATACAGTTTTTGGTGGTCCAAAAATTCAATTTGCTCAGGATTAAGCCATCAAATTATTGTATGTAAGAGAAATGTAAAGTTAGGACGAAACCTTGATAGAAAGCTTTCGAGTCCGCATTCGTATTCAGCGAAAATGGTTCTACTGAAAACGCCTATCATTTATCAATATTTAACTATCTTGAATTGTCTTTTTTTTGCAGCGAAGCGTCTGCCATTAAATTGCTAATTTTTTATTTTCGACTCTAACACTAATTCACAAAAATTTAAAACCAAGTCATCGTGAAGTCTTGTTTTTAAAATTTTACGCCTGCCAAAAAAATATGGTGGTTATTCAGTTTTTTTATACAACAAGTGGAGAAAATTACTGTATTTATTATAATTTCAAAACGCTTGTCAAAGTTTTCATTACTATACCCGGTGTCTCAACAGTGCGATCACGGAAGATTGTACCTCTGTTAATGAAGGTATTTTAAAACTGATTTCACTCATAGGGGCACATTTTAAAATTATTAGCGTGTATACAGGTGTTCCACAAGGTAGTACCAACCCAAACACATTTTGAATTATTCGCAAAATTTTACGACAATGAAAAATAACATTACCTACCCTAAACTTTATACTTTTTGATTTATTGGCATTTTTATGGAAAAACAGCAGTCTAAGAAAAGCACTATATCTCAATACCTGTTTTTAATTTTATTGCGCACGTTTTGATTATGAATAAGTAAGAAGCGTTCTATTAGCGTGATTAGTTATCATGGCCAAATTGTGTACAGGGTGGTCATAATCTGCAACAAAATATAGCAAACAGTTTTTCCTAAGAAAGTTATTTTTTAATGGAACACCCTATATCTATTTAATTTTTTAGATTCTACGCATCGTTCTGCACAAAAATGTACCTACTAGTACACACTAGTGCTAAAATAAACCATTGCAGAGATAACTAATCTTTTCATAAAAATATCGATTTTTCTATCAATAAGTGCTTCTACACCTACATTAACTATTAAACCAGCTAAGTATTTACCTATACAGGGTCTCCCACGACGAGCTGCCATTAGAAGAATATGGAGAACCAAATGAAATGACAGATTGAAAATTTGTGGACTTATATTGTTGGACACGATCGTCTCAACTAAAATATTTTGAGTTTTCGGTTACTTCCGGTTACACCGGAAATGATGTCATATTTTATATTTCAAATGGAACACCCTGTATTTTAACGCAGTTTTGAAATCTTCATTAAATTTTAGATCAATTTTATGTTACATTCCCTACACCTAACGTGTGTCATTTTTGAGAAATTAATTATTTTCATTAAAAAATGACAGCTGCACGGCTACTTTCAACTACATACTTATAAATTATCTCCTTTGACCGTTGGAAAAAAGTCGTCCGGCGAAATTGTTGTGAAGGTAACGTATTATCGACACATCGGTAGAACTCTTCTAAAAGTTATACAGGGTGTTCAAATTATAAGATCAAAATTGAATTCGAGAAAAGTACTGTTCCATTTGAAATATAAAAGATGATATCATTTCCGGTGTAACCGGAAGTAACCCAAAACTCAAAATATTTTAGTTGAGATGATCGTGTCCAACAATTTAAGTCTACAAATTTTTAATCTGTCATTTCATTTGGTTCTCCATATACTTCTAATGGCAGCTCGTCGTGGGAGACCCTGTATAGTACTGTTTTCTCGAATGATTTCATCTTTTTTTAATAAAATAAAACATTTTAGCACATCTGCATTTTAATATAATGATTTGAAATAAAATTTTACTTTTAGGCTATGAAAAACTGTGCTAAACAAGTTATTAAGGTATCTGGCAGTGTTATTAAGTCAGATATGCATAATTTTGGGAAACTAATTGACATGGTGTGGGAATGCAACAAAAATGCTTTATTGACAAGTAGAGTTAACAGAAACCACTGACAGATCATTACATTTAAAATAACAAAAAAAATGATACCGACTTCCGGTGACCGGATCGAGTAACTTCTCATTCCAAAATTTTAAGTTTCCGGAATTAGTAGAACATGAGAAATTTCGAATGTACCAGTTCCGTGCGACACTCTGTATATATTGACACAGAAATCTAGTGTTTCAATAGCAGCCCCTAACATGCACGTTTGCTGTATTTCACATTTTACCGCAAAACGCTGACGATATAGCAAATTTAGCCTCTGTACAAAATTGCTCCTTATAAAATTCTGCACAAAAACGGTATAATCCACTTTTTCTTAAATGCAGTGTTTCTTAAATTGCAAGCGCCCCAAAATAGGGGTTTGCAGTTTCAGAACCACACTAGTATTTTTATTATTTCAATTTCCAGGCTCCAGCATACATATTCCGATATTAACATTTTCTTTTGTTAATAATTCTATATTTATATTTAATTCCGTAAAAAATTATAGTTCTATATTGAATATTAAACAAAAACATCTGTCGGACGCTTTTTTTTATTTTTGCCCCTAAGTAGTTTGAGAACCGCTGTATAACAGAAAAACGTGTAGATACCCCTTTTGTGCAGAATGTTATAGACATTATTTTTGTACAGGAGGTAAAATTACGAAATCCTAACCGTTTTGCGGTAAAATGAGAAAAACCGTGGACGTGCACGTTAGGTGGTGGCTTTTAAAGGTACATTCTAGAGTAAGATTTTAAAAAGATATATTGATTTCCGGGTGGAAACCGCGTTGAGGACTTTGAAGCAGTCGACGTTTCGCGCTCTGTTGCAAGAGGCTTCTTCAGGACTAAGTTATCAAACCAAGCGCTAAGAAGATATCATCAAGAAGAGATCATATCATCAAGAAGAGATCATCTTCTTAGCGCTTGGTTTGATAACTTAGTCCTGAAGATGCCTCTTGCAACAGAGCGCAAAACGTCGACTGCTTCAAAGTCCTCAACGCAGTTTCCACCCGGAAATCAATATATCATTGACTCAGACCGCGGAAGTCTACAATTTAGATAAGATTTAAAAAAATTAATAATTTTTTATTGCATATTTTGGTTGCACAACATTTAATGAATGCAATTTAAAAAGTTCAGACTGAAAATTCGAAAAATTAACGATTCTACAGCCAAAATTCGAGCGGCCCGGCGATGCCGCTTATATCTCGATTATCGAAACCTTATCTTTAATTTTTAACGATATCTTTCCATATTTTTCAGGAATTCTTTTCTGTAGTACATCTACATTTATCCTCTTTAAAATGACATATTATTTTATTTCATAAGCTTAATAGCTTTGGAGATATCGAGAAAAATATGAGTGGACAAAATTAAAAGTTCGGGTATGTCTGCAATTTAAACGCAGTTTTCTCGGAACATTATTTTGTTGGGTGGTTGACACGATTTCGCAAAAACTAGCAAGCCGATTTTAAAAATTCTTGCGGTATTGTATTCGTAGATTGACTCGCTATCTCGTAAATTAGAATAAAAATTAAAAATCAAAAATTAAATGTATTATCCAACTTTTTTAGGAAAAATAATCAATTTCCTTTGCATTTTTTTTTAAATTTTCCTGAGGGATCCTGTCAATTCCACAATTTTCAGTATTTTTTAATAATCTTAGTTTGCGCGATAGCGAGCCAATTGGTGTTGGATTTCAATATTCTGTGGCGTCCGTAAATTGGATTAGAATCTGGGAGCCCTAAACCAACCCGTTTACTTGTACGTTATTGATTTTTTTGCAAAACGGTCACGATAATACTCATAAAATTTTGCACCGGAAAGGTATTTACGACTTTTTGTATACAGTGGTTCTCAAACTACGTCGGATCTCAAAAAGACAACTGTATTGGTATTACTTCCCATCTTTGTGCAAATTTTAATGTACGATATCTACTCGAATCATAACCCATGGCAAAATCATTGCTATGGGATACCATCATTCATATGTCATAGGATATTGTTGAAATATCGTTTTCTAGTGTAGTACTGGGTTAAGGTTCTGTGAATGTACCTCTTGAGAACCGTACGTATGCTACAATATAATATTTTGAGAGTCCCAAGGTATATTAGAATATTGTTATTTGAATCGTCAAGGTTTCTGGTTCCTTTTGTGTCGAATGTGCTTAAGAGACGTTTAATTTGAGGAAATTTTAAGATTGTGCGTCTTATACAAGGCCAACGCGTGTCTTTCGGCTAGAGTAGCAAACGCATTTTCTCATCCGAATTATAATATCCAATTAGTTCTTACGCAATATGCTTTGAATGAAAATGTGGCCGAGCTACCATATTTGAAAGTCTGCCTAGGTCGTTGGAATATAAATCTGAAAATCTCAATTTACAATGTAAGCACATAAGATAAATTATGCATGTTTTGTCGCATGTTAACGATTTGACAAATAAATCATATACAGCGTGGACCGAGAATTCAAGGTTGCCAGATTATTGGTTTTGGAAGATAAGAAGAAAATTTCAGTCGTTCTTTGCAAATGTTTATTTAAAAATTCCTGGGATAGGTGGTTTCATGTATAATTACGTGCACAACCAAGGAGGGCTATATTAAACGACAGTTTATTTTTTTTTTGTTTATTTTTTATTGAAGTATTTTCTCTTTGTAATAAAAATACTTTAGGTACTTCTTATTTTGTCAAAATTGACAGGAAAAACATTTAAAGTGATTTTCTTATTAAAATTAATAATAATAATAAAAAAACAATAAATTAACACAAAACTGAGGAATCCGAAAATCAGATATTGTGAATTGAGTTTTTAAGCTCGAATCAGCTGTACTTTGTTTTATATTTTCTGTTATTGGATAGTATAATCATTTGTGTCTAACCCTGTTTTTTAGTACCTACATGCTATCTAGACTAAAATAACACATTGTAGCGGACAAAATTTACTATTAACATGAGTCTGGAACCTATACGAGAAAATGTACGGTTAATTTAGTATGTATAATCCATTATAATTGATTCAACTAATTTTTTTGCGATTGCACGTCAAGCGATCGCTTTACTTTAAAGAAGAGACATTGCTAATGTCAACCGACAATCATCAAACAATCGTTTGACATTACTTATAACTTATAGATTGTGAAAACTGTGTTAAAGAAGTTTAATAGTAGGTATCTGTCAGTGGTATCTGTCAACTCTACTTGCCAATAAAGCATTTTTGTTGCATTCGCCAAAAACCCACACCATGTCAATTAGTTCCTAATGGGAAAAGTTCGCCATATTTCCCAAAATTATGTAAATATCACTTAACAACCCTAACAATATCACCACCACTCACATATACCTGAATAACTTGTTTAGCACAGCTTTTCATAGCCTACAGGGTATAAGTAAAATTTTATTTCAAATCATGATATTAAATTACAGATGTGCTACAATGTTTTATTTTATTTTAAAAAAGATTAAATCATTCGAGAAAACAGTATTTTAGGCAAATACTTAACTGGTTTAATTAGTTAATGTGGGTGTAGAAACACTAATTGATAGAAAAGTCGATTTTTTATGAAAAGACGAGTTATCTCTGCAATGGTTTATTTTAGCGCTAGTGTGTACTAGTACTTTCTTGTACAGAACGATGCATAGAATCCAAAAAGTTAGATTAAGCATGTTTAATTTTAAAAAATTAACTTTCTTAGGAAAAACTGTTTGCTATATTTTGTTGCAGATTATGACCACCCTGTACACAATTTTGATTAATAGCTAATCACGCTAATAGAACACTTCTTACATATTCATAATCAAAGCATGCGCAATAAAATTAAAAACAGGTATTGAGATATACTGCTTTTCTTAGACTGCTGTTTTTCCATAAAATTGCCAATAAATCAAAAAGTATAAAGTTTAGGGTAGGTAATGTTATTTTTCATTGTCGTAAAATTTTGCGGATAATTCAAAATTGTGCCTAAATATAGGTTGTTCCATTAAAAAAAAAAAAACATGAGTAGGTATGGGTTGGTACTACCTTATGGAACAGCCTGTATATACACGCTAATAATTTTAAAATGTGCGCCTATGAGTGAAATCAGTTTTAAAATACCTTCAATAACAGAGGTACAATCTTCCGTGATCGCACTGTTGAGACACCGTGTATAGTAATGAAAACTTTGACAAGCGTTTTGAAATTATAATAAATACAGTAATTTTTCTTCTTGTTGTTTAAAAAAAACTGAATAACCACCATATATTTTGGCACGCGTAAAATTTTAAAAACAAGTCTTTACGATGACCTGTTTTTAAAATTTTGTGAATTAGTGTTAAGTCTAAAATAAAAATTAGCAATTTAATGGCAGACGCTTCGCTGCAAAAAAAAGACAATTCAAAATAGTAAAATATTGATAAATGATAGGCGATTTCAATAGAGCCATTTTCGCTGAATACGAATGCGGACTCGAAAGCTTTCTATCAAGGTATCGTCCTAACTTTACATTTCTCTTACATACAATAATTTGATAGCTTAATCCTGAGCAAATTGACTTTTTAGAGCACCAAAAACTGTATAGTGCATAGATTTTCCCCTTTTTGTGGCGACATACCTCAGAAACTACCCAAAGAATTTAATTCGGGCTTTTGCCCAGAAATTCTTTGCATTTTGCGGAATTTTCGCAGAAAATCAGATCAAGATTTGTTGGGTGCTTTTTAGTTACATCGCCACAATAACATGAAGAAACACAAGAGTATAGGACTCTTAATTAAATAAGGGAGACAGAAAATTAAATAAACCAATTACAGCTCGCTACAGTAGTTACTGTTCAATTCGTCACAAGATTTCACACAGTTAATGTGCTGCTTGCATTAAAATACATTAGAATTTCTATTATTAATATTATCACGTTCTCCGCGCCAAAACAAATTGATCGACAATAATGTGATAACATCTCTACTTTAACCTAGTCAGCCACAAGCTTCGTGTCGAAAATTACAATCGTTTAGGCTCGAATTATCGAGCAACTACTGCATTCCTCATGCCGTTTTTGAAACCTAATTCGTAATCACTGTCGTGTTTCGTTCGGAAATAAAATTATTCGGGCATGTTGTCACGTCGCAAGAGCAACTAAATAGTATTCGGGATACGCATTTATAATTCAATCGGGCAGTACATGCGACTTTTATGTGATAAAAGAAAGTTCGCGACAAAGATAGTAACTTTGGAAAGTTTTAAACGAATTATACTCACATAGAATTTTTCAAGAACGAGATCCGCATTTCAGGCCTACTTTTGAATAATCCGAAGAGATTCGGTTATCTAATTATTAATTTACACGTTGAAAATGTATGCGCACTTTCGATTTCACAAATGTCAAAAGCGAAAATATCGAAACTCGCGGTGTTAAAAGAGCATGCGCGAACGCATCGAGAGCCAAAATATCTAATTTGAAATCGCTCAAATATGTTTTACGATATCCCAAGCGATTAACTATAAAATTCATTAAAGATAAGACGATAATTGCGTATCTATGCACTAAATTAACCAAACAAATTGTTTTGCGGTTCCATAGATACAGGATTGTTATAAGATAAAATAAATTTTGGGATGAAATGCGTGTTTTTTTTTTGTTCTGACCTGGTATTGCCTCGTTATATTCCGAACTAGGGGTTGTTGGTATCCAAATTTGTCGCGCACATACGTTGCTTTCTTTCTTGCCGATTGTAACTGTCCAAACTGACACAGTTTCTCTTGCAACCGAGCACAGAGTCTCCTGGACCCTATACAAGCCATAGTTCGAACTGTTGTGAGGCGGTAATCACTGATCGTCGAAAAGACGAATTGCACCTTTCCACCGACTTGTTGGGGACCGCCTTGATTATCCCACTACAAAAGTACAAACACAGGTGATCGCCGCAGCGCTTTTATTATTAAGTCATGGCTATCCGTATGTTAAACGCAATTAATTCGGCACTACAGAAACTCGAACAAGCGATTGCGATCAATTTTGGACGCCGTTTTCCACCAGGTATTAGCTAAATTACGTAACATCCAAAGTTTGGGAACCCACACGCGCAAACCTAACCTATCATATCGACGATCGACAGTAACTTAACCTCACTCTTTGACAGATGCATACTGCCTAGCCGGAGTTTTACCACAAGAAAAACCTAACCAAGCGCCAGCGTTCTCAATAAAAGATATAATCGGTGACGGATTTTTATACGCAGTCCCGAAACATAGAAGATCCCTCGAGAAACGACTAAAAAGAAAATTTGGCAGTCCCGATTACGTTCTGAAAATACTCAAACCGAAAGCAACGCTACGGGTTTGTAATACATGCGGGGATGATCATGAAGTGGGAGTTTTATGTCGTAAGTTCTCCTAAAACAATTTAATGCTTTTGTAACGCATATCGTTTTAGCGACTTGTTATAAAAAGGTCGTAGAAGAGACCAAAGCGATGCAAGAAAAAATACAAGAGGAATTGAAGTTGGAACCCGTTGAAAAGGAGGTGGTCGTGTTGTACGATGGTGAAAAAGATGAGAAACCGAGTGAGTTCTTCGATGGGAAGCGAATTGTTGAAATGAAAAAGCCTCGGCCTTCTTGGTTTAGTAAGAATTTGACGCAACAGACTACGCAGCAACCCGCTACCACAACTGACGTAAAACCATCAGAATTAGGCTGATTTGTCATTATTGAATTGTAGATTAAAATAAAACTTATAAAAAGAAAGAATTTTCTTTATTATTATAAGTTTAAGGAATTTAATGTGTATAGGCAAGTAAACATACACACGTGAGGGAATGGTGGTATAATTTTGTAGGTTTTTAAACTTGTTTCCAAAAAACAATAAAAAAGCATTGTCTTACTTTGTTACGTCTTTTAATCATATTTAAAGCTATGTGTAGACAACTCATAATACTTCAATTTTATTTAAAATCATTTCCCCACAGATAATAGTACCCTACAACTTACAACAATTAGCTATCACAATTTTTTTCAACATTTTTCTAATTATTTTTTATCTTAGTAGTCCTACATATCGCCCGCAAACCATAGAACTAAACGATAAAAGTTAAAATTTCGAATACGTTGCTTATTCTGCAAGCAATTAACAACATACGGTCAACATGGTCCCGAAAAGCTAAAATTTTGTTTCGTCTTATTCATTTATCGGCTACTTTTCCTGATTTCTGTGTATCGTTGTGATTTCAAGGCTTTGATTCAAATATTATACACAATAGGTATCATTTTCGGAGATTTGGTTTGTATGTAATTTTTTCCCTAAGCATTATATCATTGTAATTATTGAGGTTGATCATACTAGTAGTCAAATTAATTTAAAAAGCACAGCCCTTAAGTTGTGAATCATGTGCGTGTATGGATGATATTTTTGATGATTATGCCAAGGAAGAAAAATCCTCAATACTGTAGGACTTTAATACTGAACCAATAAGAAATCTGAACACAAAATTGGCAATAGTGATATTAGGATGTGTATATGAGAGCTCTTAACGTAATACTCTGTATAGGAAGGTGAAATACAATTAAAATCAGTCTAATTATACAAGCAACGGACATTGTGAAAATTATTATGGTACGGCCAGACAGGTCGCTCAATATAGGTTATGTTCCTTTTTTCACTAATGTTTCTATTGGTAGAAAAGCAGCCTGTCTGGTCACCTCTGTCAAGGTTTCAGGCGATCTTACTGGCCACGCGAAGCATTGACATAGTCCGCGCTCAAGTTTTGTATATACATTAAAAATTAGGATCATATAATATTATCTAATTCTCTAACAAGAGGAGCACCCACGTATTTGGGCTTCTACTTTTGGTTTCAAAGATTTCGAATCGTTCTTGGGCAGTTCCTGAAAGGGATCCCCCTGAAAGAGATATCAGAGAGATGCATATAATTGTATAATTCTTATTGTATGGGTTGTTAC
This sequence comes from Melinopterus prodromus, assembly GCA_964023965.1. NCBI lineage: Eukaryota > Metazoa > Arthropoda > Insecta > Coleoptera > Scarabaeidae > Melinopterus > Melinopterus prodromus. Next base: position 773,747 of record OZ030398.1, on the reverse strand, counting down.
TTTATTTTCTCGAAGCTCCCTGATTTTCCTGGCTAGTGTGATGAAAGCGTCTTCAATGTTGATGTTGTTCTTGCAGGATACTTCGAAAAACGGTAATTCAAAATTTTCTGCCATCTAGAAATATATGTCATTTAGAATTTTTCGCTTTCAACAAACAACCCAATATTTATCACCTTTATCCCACTATCGGTATCTACAATACGGTCTGGCGATTCGCATTTGTTTCCCGCCAGTACCGTCACAACATGTGGTGAAGCATTCTAAAAAAAACGAACATCTATAAATCGTAGATATGTAGAAAGAAAATAAAACTTTACCTCTTCGATATTTTGGAGCCAGTACGTGATGTGGTTAAAAGATTCCAAATTTGTGACGTCATACATCAGCAAAATTCCCATTGCGCCCCTGTAGTAAGCGGTGGTCAGGGTGCGAAACCTTTCTTGACCAGCTGTGTCCCATATTTGTAATTTTATTGGAACACCATCTAAGTTAATGATCTTCTGCTTGAAATCAATGCCTATAAGGTAAAAAATGTTAACCATCAATAAGAAAACGATAGATTTATGTATAATTCGCTTAAGAGAACAAAAGAGAATCGATACGATGCTCGGAAAATATTTTTTATGAAGGTATAACTCACCTATTGTTGATATATACGTATCATAGTATCTTTCGTCGCAAAATCTGTGGACTATGCACGTTTTTCCAACATTTGAATCGCCTAAAACTAGTACCTTGTAAGTGGAAGCGAAGTCTAGCGCCATATTTTGTTTCGTTACTGTCCGGGAAATTCCTTGTTTGGATTCGCGGCGCGCAACAATTGATTTTCAATTGGAATCGAGTGCGCAAGACTTTTCGGAGGAAATATGACCGCTAAACTTGAAAATTTCCTTTTTGTTGCCCAGCAAAACTAAGGTACGTCAACTTTTATGTTACCAAATGGAACTCAACAGTTTCCAGTCACGTGTGGAATGACGATAGGAAAAACTTGAAAAACTATAGCTGTTGAACTGTTGTTGAAATAACAATTGTAAAAGTTTTGTGACCTTGAAGAACTAACAGAGCGTTTCACTAAAACTTTTGCACAGGCACAAAGAAACACTGAAGTTTACTTACACTGAAACTGAAGATTAAACGACAGTTTAAATTTTTACGTTTTTAAATTCAAGTAAACCTAAGATTAACTAAACCTTTGCAACTGAACTATTGCCATGATCTCTATGGACATATCCTGATGAAAAATAAGAGATATTTCATGTTTTGATAGTAAAACACATGTCTAGACTGGCATAAGATAACCTTCGAACCAAAGTGTGGTCTTCATCGAAACATTCTTAGACAAAAGATATAAAAATAAACCCATCAAAATCGAACAAAAATTGAATGTACTATTTTAGGTTATGTCCCGTTCAAACAGTTTAGACCGCGATTACACGAGATGAGAAACAAGAGATTAATCTAAACCTTGGTTTAAAATGAAAGTACAGTTTAAACTGAGATTGTAAAACCGGGCATTTACGTGTATTTTAAGTTTTCAGAGCTTTAAAAGGTGTGTTTAGAGGAAAGAATGTTTTTGATGTTTATGTTTAGTATTTAGAAACCTAACGTAAACAAAAAGCCGATTATCGAATTTTAATTAGGGAATAGACAACTGGAGACACAGACACTAATATACCAGTTGATTGGTAACCTAGGCAACCGCCAAAATATACACAATAAGTATATCGATTATGAGCAGACAGTGCAACAGCACGTGAACGTAATTTAGCATATTTCATTCACTGTTTAGTTTTCAGGCAAAACAGCAGCGATGTCGGCCCTATGCAAGAACAATCCCAACAAGAAATTAGTCATAATGAAAGAGATCTTTGTCACCGACGACAAAAAGCAAATGTCTTTTGCGGAAATAAATAAATTAGCCGCACTTAACCATCCGAATTTAATAAGGTAATTAGGCAATACGCAATTAAGCACGCTAAATGCCTGAACACCCACAAAATTACGAAAAGAAAAACGTTGTTTTATATGTAATCTGTATTACATAATGTATATACACCAAATAAATATTATTATACATATTATAACGCACTTACCATAGTGATTTTATTTTATTATCCACCTATATATAAAATCCGTTACATATTACTATTATACGTAGTATGTAAAACTTACAAACGGCGCTCATATACAACTACTATTGCAGATACATGGGCCAATATAAAAAGGAAGAATCAATAGTTATTCTTATGGAACACGCCAATGCAAGGAGTATCGATAATTTATTAGAATACAGGAAGAGCATTTACCAACCGCTGTCAGAAAAGCATATAATAATCATGTTCTCTCAAATTTCCAACGCTATGATGTATATTCACTCCAAAGGAGTTTTGCATAGGTCTGTCCACGCATCTCTGTCAAACCCAATTAAATTTAAGTCAAAATATCTTTTTTAAAGGTATTTGGCACCACACAAAGTATTTTTAAACAGTAACGGAACGATAAAAGTCGCTATCGTCTCTAAAATGATGTTTTCCTCGGAGCCTATACCATATTATTTGAACCCAGAAGTGGTAAAACCCTATTATACCTATCGGTTATTTAATTCTGACATTAATACATGGTTTTGTAGTGCCTTGGTAGAGAATTCAACGAAAAATCAGATGTTTGGGCGATAGGGTGTCTTCTCTACGAGCTAGCATGCTTTTCAAAGCCTTTTGATGCTGAAAACTTTTTAGATTTAGTTGAAGTAGTGATAAAAGTAAGTATAGCTACATCCATAATACCTTATAGTTAAGAAACTAATCAAATTTTATAGTGCAAACCCAAACCAGTGCCTTATATTTACTCCAGTAGTTTTATCAATACCGTCAAGGAGTTACTTGCTGAAAAGAGTGATGATAGACCAACTGCAAAGTATATCTACGAAACCATAGTTCCTAATCTTTTGAGAAATTTAAAGAATACACCGAAAAAGTTGTTTTTTGCGTCGCATTTCCTAGACGGCGACAAAAATTACTCCATGCTGTTTCAGTTAACTTTAAACAAATTCTTCGATATCATACCAATTGAACTACCGAGGACACGTATCGTCTCCTTCAGTGTCAGCAAAACTCACTGCATAGCAGTCACTGAAGGTGAAGTATTAATATTAATTGATTAAATCGATATAAAAACTCTTAATTCTCCTAGATTATCTTGTATATAGTTGGGGACAGGATAATTTAGGACAACTTGGGCACGGAGATACACCAGCTAATAGAAAATATCCCATTTGTGTTGAGAGTTTGCGAGGAAAAATGATAGTTTGGTAAAATAATTTCAAACCCGTAGTTCCAATTTTATAACACTTGATGATTTTAGTTCTATAGCAGGGGAAGGTTTTAGCATATTTTTGGATACGAATGGATTACTGTATAGCTGCGGTAATGGAGAATATGGATGCCTGGGTCATGGGAATTGGAACAGTGTTAGCAAACCAAAACTAATAGGTATGTACGGGGTGATCCACACTAGGAACAAAGTACCTTAATGACCTTAAGAAACTAAAATTCACGTATCTTTCATATATAAAAGTTCTAGATACTCTTTCGCACTACAGCCCAAAAGTACTTTCATGCTTACAGATGTGTCCAACAACAACATACCAAAATAAACATATTTTTTAAATGCAACACTAGGTATATTATTGCAGTTTCTTACTTGATTTTTATTTTAATTATGATATCAAAATGCTTACGCTATTATCAACTGTTACTGAAATATTGTGAAATTAATGCCAAAAACGGGATTTTTTCCAAAAAAATGTTCTGAGGTAGCTAACATGGATAAGAGAACAAATGAACTAGTTTTGAATACCAATAATATTACACTTTTCGATAGTTATTGGTGATTTCAGAGACTTTGAAAGATAAAAAAAGATAAACAAGCTATAACTCATGCACAATGCACAATGTTGTTTACGTTGTTATCGGTGGTTGAATGTTATTATTTCGCTTCATGTGCGATTACGAGCAAAGTAGTTGGGATACAAATTATTATTATACACGTTTATGGATCAGATACATTGGGTAATTAATTCTAAAAAGTACAGCCCTCTATCTATTTTAGTTTGTTCAGGAGGATTTTTGAAACTTAGATTTTACGTTGTTTATCGGTGGCTGAATGTTATTGTTTCGCTTCATGTGCGATTACGAGCAAAGTAGTTGGGATACAAATTATTATTATACACGCTTATGGATTAGATACATGGGGTAATTAATTCTAAAAAGTACAGCCCTCTATCTATTTTAGTTTGTTCAGGAGGATTTTTGAAACTTAGATTTTACGTTGTTTATCGGTGGTTGAATGTTATTATTTCGCTTCATGTGCGATTACGAGCAAAGTAGTTGAGATACAAATTATTATTATACACGTTTATAGATCAGATACATTGGGTAATTAATTTAAAAAGTATAGCCCTCTATCTATTTTAGTTTGTTCAGGAGGATTTTTGAAACTTAGATTTTACGTTGTTTATCGGTGGTTGAATGTTATTATTTCGCTTCATGTGCGATTACGAGCAAAGTAGTTGGGATACAAATTATTATTATACACGTTTATGGGTCAGATACATTGGGTAATTAATTCTAAAAAGTACAGCCCTCTATCTATTTTAGTTTGTTCAGGAGGATTTTTGAAACTTAGATTTTACGTTGTTTATCGGTGGTTGAATGTTATTATTTCGCTTCTTGTGCGATTACGAGCAAAGTAGTTGGGATACAAATTATTGTTATACACGTTTATGGATCAGATACATTGGGTAATTAATTCTAAAAAGTACAGCCCTCTATCTATTTTAGTTTGTTCAGGAGGATTTTTGAAACTTAGATTTTACGTTGTTTATCGGTGGTTGAATGTTATTATTTCGCTTCTTGTGCGATTACGAGCAAAGTAGTTGGGATACAAATTATTGTTATACACGTTTATGGATCAGATACATTGGGTAATTAATTCTAAAAAGTACAGCCCTCTATCTATTTTAGTTTGTTCAGGAGGATTTTTGAAACTTAGATTTTACGTTGTTTATCGGTGGTTGAATGTTATTATTTCGCTTCTTGTGCGATTACGAGCAAAGTAGTTGGGATACAAATTATTGTTATACACGTTTATGGATCAGATACATTGGGTATGTATGTATGTAGGGTGTTGGAGGTCAAGGATAATCCTCGTGGCACCCAGGCCCCATTGGGCCCCTTGTGCCTCCCCCTACGCTCACTCTGGCTGTGTCAGCCAGCCTAGGTAGTTAACGAAGGCTAGGACGCAGCTCAGAGGTGCGTTCCTGATTCCGTCCATGGTTGGCCATGGATCCCCCAGCAGGCGTTCCCTGTGTTCAACCAGGTCTGGGCATTCACAGAGAATGTGTTTTACCGTCTCATCCTCTAGCTCACAAGCTCGGCATATAGACGTTTCCGCGAGATGCATCACGTGTAGATGCTTCCGTAAACCACAGTGACCCGTGAGAATACCCGTAATTAAACGTAGGTTTTTTCTGGACAGCTGTGTAAATTTCCTAGCAGTGATGCTGGAGGAGCGAGGGAGCCCTTCCCTAGCTTGGTGACAGCCAGGTAGATTCTCCCACTGTCGGATGAATTTCTTGTGGGTGAGGTCCTTCAATGATTGTAGCAGAAGGTTATTAGTGGGTAGTAGAAAGGGTTCCGGCGAGCTTACCAGTCCGTTGGCAGCTCTTCTTGCTAGTTTATCAGCGTGCCGATTGCCCTTATCCTCAGAATGCCCTTTTATCCATATGAGGTTGACCTTGTTGTGTCTGGACGCCTCCACAAGGGTGTTATGACAGTCCAAGACTAAATCGGAGGTAAACCTGCAACGACTTAAAGAGAGTATGGATTGTCTGCTGTCTGTATAGATCGTTACGTTTCTGCCAATCTTGTCGGAGCTGAGTATACACTCCGCGGCAGTTTTTATGGCAAAGATTTCCGCCTGCGTTACAGAAGGATACTTGCCTAGGGGGATGGACTGTCGTAGCTGGTAGTCATGAGAGAAAATGCCAGCGCCAGTACCACTATCTTTCCTGGAGCCGAGATACATTGGGTAATTAATTCTAAAAAGTACAGCCCTCTATCTATTTTAGTTTGTTCAGGAGGATTTTTTAAACTTAGATTTTACGTTGTTTATCGGTGGTTGAATGTTATTAATTTGCTTCATGTGCGATTATGAGCAAAGTAGTTGGGATACAAATTATTATTATACACGTTTATGGATCAGATACATTGGGTAATTAATTCTAAAAAGTACAGCCCTCTATCTATTTTAGTTTGTTCAGGAGGATTTTTGAAACTTGCACATGTACATTGTGCAATTGTTGCACATGCACATGTTCTTAAATTAATATAAAGTTGTCCATTTTGTATGTATTTTCGGATTTAAACATTACCTCTCAAAAAATATATTGATTTCCGTGTGGAAACCGCGTTGAGGACTTTGAAGCAGTAGACGCGACGTTTCGCTCTGTTGCAAGAGGCATCTTCAGGAATAAGTTATCAAACCAAGTGCTAAGAAGATATAGCACTTGGTTTGATAACTTAGTTCTGAAGATGGCTCTTGCAACAGCGCGAAACGACGACTGCTTCAAAATCCTCAAGCCCATTTTTTAAAGTAATGTCTATCAATCTTCATGAATGTTAATTCCAGAATCTTTGGTATCACGAAATATAAAAATTGTGAAGTGTGGAAGCAAGCACGTCGTAGCGTTGGACACAAAAGGAACACTGTACGCATGGGGATCGTCAAACGATGGCCAACTGGGCTTGGAGAATGTGAAATATTGGTATTTATATCTATATTTTCATTCCAATTTAACATAATTCCCCTATAACTATTATTGTAGTTGTGTCCCCACTCGAGTAGTACTCACAAACGTTGATATAAAAAATATATTCGCCGGAGAAGACGCGACGATCCTCATCGCATCAAATGGCAATATTCTGGCCAGCGGTAACAACAATTACAATAAACTGGGCATAACCAAGATAAATCCCGTGGTAAAATTCACCATGGTCGCCGCGATAAGCATAAAAATCAAAGATATCTGCATGGAAACGAACCACACAGTCATGCTAACAGCGAATGGAGACATAATCGTCATTGGCCTTTATTTCGACAGACAAGTCGACTTGAAAAAGTCCGAGATTTGCCCAAGATTGGTGAATCTACCTGATGTTAAGTTTATAACTTGTGGTTCTTCGTTCTTGTTGGCTATCGATGGCAAACACGAGCTCCACTTTTGGGGATCCTACTATCGTCATTTGACAGGAGCTAACCAGAACGTATCGCATACTAATGTTATTTTAAAACAGATTGAGGTATGCTGGATCGTGGTGTTGAGTTTTAAGGTTGTTATTATCATTTTTTTTTTATTTTAGAGTGAACAGAGGGAAGGTGTAAAAAATTATTATATTAAAATCATATCGCAACCAACAAAAATTTGCAGGTGAATTAATTTTATCTGGTAGCCAACCAAAGTTTCACTGAGGTGGAACAGGTGGCATACACATTTCGTTTTATGTTTCAGTTTATGCTTAAATGAGAACTTACAATTGGATGGGAATACAACAATCGGAGGAATATACGCCCAAGACAGCAACGTTTTATTATTGGTTCACCATTCTTAAAATAATCATGTATATGCGTATAGCTATTACTACAAACGCCGTTTTATTGTACAATCTTGGAAAGATGAATATTCCTATCGCTATTTCAGAAATGTAGATTTTGGTACTCTTGTTGCGATGAACTAAAAAACGCCGATAGTCACAGAATTCGTCATCTACAGTTGACAGAATTGAGCCAGGTATTATTTTTATGATCTACAAAGGTACAAAGTTTACTCTAACGTATAATTTTAATGCACAAACTTTAATATGCTTTAATATGGACAAAAAATGCTCTTACGCTGCATAGTTCGTATATCCTAAATTTATTATTTCTGTAACCGTTTTCGATCATTTCCATACAATTATATTTTAATTGATTGTCATCATGTATAATTAATTAATGTAACCCTTACCTTGCTATGTAATTATGCCGTTGATTAAATATGAAGTTCATTGTATAATAATTAGCTATAATTTTCTATTACATGAAAGAAAAATCTCATTTCAGATATTGCATAACACTAAAAATTATACATAATGCATAATGTATTGCATCTAATAGAAATTTTTATGTGTTAGTAAACGCAAAAATCAATTTTATGTTTCAATGTTTTTACTGAAGGTTGAATTTTCAGAACTAAATATTAACATTTACTCAACAACGAAATAAATTAAAATTTAATTTGTTTCAAATCTGTATTTACGGTGATCTATGACTTGTGTTTTAGTGTGTGTTTCGATATATTAATTATATTATTATTAATATTATTATTATTATTATTAAAAATTATGACAATTATATCACTAGGCTAAACAAATACATATAGAAAATAAACGTCTTCCGGGTTATGCCGTGTGTCAAGATTTGTTAATGCTGACGTTTCGCGAACCATGTTGCTCGCTTCTTCACATCTAATTGAATACTTGAAATACATATACGTAAATATAATTGTTTAGTTATTAATTTATTTTTTACTTATGTTACATAGATATATGTATTTACATTCGAGCTTTAGCTCTAGGGAAGCTTTTTGATTTTTGAATTGGCTGGAATATAAATATGCAATAATGATTATTGCTAAAACTTTTTTATTTGTTAATTTAGAAGCGGTTACAAAAGATGTCGTAAAATATAGAGGTCGAAATTTCACAAATAAACGTTGCAGAGGGGCATCGTTATAAAAATTTCAGTTTGTAAAAATTGTATGTTAAGTGGTCTTTTAGATAGTCCCAGAGTCTGTAAAAACCATCCTCCCCGTATTTTCAAAACCACTACATCTAGAGCATTGAAAAACTACATCCTATAAAAGCTAAAAGAAAAGCTGTAAGGGTTTCAAAAGTGGAACAGTTTGTATTGTTTGTAAATTAAAAAAGCCTTTATTTTTATATTATATATATGAAGTATTATAGTAGAATTTAATTTTTGTGTTGTCACACTCGAAAACAGCCGATTCCGTTCGAGGTTGGAGAACCGCTATGGAACTTTGCCGCTCTAGTGCGGCAAAGTACAAAATACGAATTTAAAATAAACTAAGATCACCAGTTTGATTGTTTGTTGATAAGGAATATCAACCCGTTGATATATCAAATTCTAAAAACGATAAAGGTGCGCATAACACCTACAGTGTATTGTGTAATGAACAAATATAAATCCGTCAGAATTTGATTACTTTTTTAAACTTGACGTTTCGTCGAAGTGGTACCAACCTAACATTTTCTATACAGAAAAATAACTTATTTTGAATTTTTTTTAATGCATATTTTACTCAAAAAGCAGCACAAAAAACGTTGTATGTCACTAGTGCCGAAACCTACCGTACTTTCCGCACTTGTAACATAAATAACTATAATCTGAGTTATCAAGCATGTAAATTAGATCTCATGAAAGATATTTGAAACATTAATTGCTGTAAAGCAAAAACAATACATAATACATATTTCGATGCAGTTGATATTCATACAACCATTTATATTATTCATATAAAATACATGCTCCATATGTCTGTTAATTTAAATACAATGAAATATCCTTAAAAATAAAATGAAATTTAAATTTAGAGAATTTATTTTCATTTAGTGAATACATTTTAATACTATTAATACAAATTCTGGAATAGTCGATCTTCAATAGTAATTAATCATTGGCAACATGAACTTGATTTGTGCATTTACTTAAGTAATTAAAATATGTATTAGATGAAATAATAGTTATTTAACCAACAAGTATTACAATTATGGTATTACATTATTATTGTATATTATTATACAAGTTTTATAAGACAAAAATCGTCGCACGAGTTGTTTTGGACAATACGTCTTATAAAACGAGTGTTATATACTATTTTTGTCTAAATTTAACATAAATTTCGAAAATTGCGGTTGTCATCTTACGATCTAGAGTAGTTTGTTCTTTATCAGTTGGTTGTTGTGGTAAAATTCACGAATACGATTGAGGCGAACCAATAGCGATTGAGATGTCAGCCTTATTTGACACTTGACGCCAATATCATCAACCTTGGAAAACTAAAAGTTACTAAAAGTTTGTGATCTAGTGCTTTCATTACGACACCGAAAGCGGTTTCGTAATGAGTTCATATCGAACGCAAAGTAGAAAAATAATATAATAGGCTTATAAATAAAACCTTAATTGGAATCCAAATGAAAAATATCTGACACGGTGAATAACAACTAAAAATCTGTTATATTATTTATAACCATCGTAAACAAACACGTGATGGACCATTTTTTTTTTCATAGCTGAGGAAAGGATAACAAAAACAAGACCTTCAAAATTGTGAGATAGCAATAGGAACATACATTTTTCCATGACTATACATTCACCGAAATAATTATAAAAGCAATAATCACAACAACGTTTTTATAGATTTGAGTATCAATAAACGTTTTTCGTATTTTATGTCTTAAATCTTCTGAAAATCTAGCAATATGGGATCAACTGGGTTGGTGATGAAGTGTCTCGGATTCATTTTTATCGGTTTCGTCTCACTATTGATTTTAACTCGGTAATTTTTGATGATTGTGGCTAAACCAATTTTGGTCTGCATAACTCCAAATCGTAGACCTGAAATTCGCATGATTAATTTAATATTCTCTCTCCAAATGATATAAAGGCATACCGATACAAATGCGAGGTCCGTCTCCAAAAGGCAGGTAAGTAAAATGAGGTCTTTTGTTCACATTTTCTTCTAAAAATCTTTCAGGAATGAACTCCTGCGGGTTCTCGTAATACTCAGGGTCATAATGAATCCCTTCTACTGGTATAAAAACTTTGGTCCCTTTCTGCAGAGTTACATCGCTATCTGGGATTTTGTAATCTTCTGTGCAAACTCTATTCAAAATTGATAGGGGTGGATATTTTCTAAGAGTTTCTATAAAACAAATATTAAATTAAAAACGAAAATTAAACACCATATCGATCATATCATCACCTTTTATAACCATTTCCATATAGTGCATCTCCATTATCCCATCGTAAGTAAGTTCTCCGTTATGGTTCTTCATAACCGCGTTAATTTCTTCCCTTAATTTGTCTTGTACGTCCTCATTTCTCCCCAACTCATACAAACAAAACGACATGGTCAATGACGACGTTTCATATCCAGCCACAAAGAAGATAAAAGCTTGTGCTGCTAGCTCTTGAAATGTCAATCCGTCCTCGCCATTTTTCATATCGAGAAGCAGCTGGAACACATCGTTCTTCCGAACGTTATTCTCCTCCCTATACGTTGCATTTTCTTTGATGACTTTCCAGAAGAAATCAGTGGACACCTCCGGCAACAACCTAACACCAAAACGCCTCGCTAGATCCGGCATTACGAAAGAACCAAACGTTCTTGCTAATTCGTAGCCTGTCAACTGGAAGACCCTTCTTCCTTGCACTGAGAATTCCGTGTTTGGGTCAGCCAAACTATTACATTCAATTCCAAACGCGCAAGTACCAATGATATCCGTTGTAAATCTAGACGCCAATTGTCGAATATCAAAAGTTTTATCGTCGCCTATAGCGGATTTTAGGTGGTCGGAAATGCTCAAGATTATGGGAAACATCATCTTCATTTTTCCGGATGTGAAAGTCGGCGTTAGCTTGATCCTAAGATTGCGCCACTTTTGGCCTTCTATTGAGAATAAATGGGCGCTAAGAGGGTCTTCTACTTCATTGTAATAAACCCCGTGATCGACGAAATGGTGGAAATCGTTTTGGAGGATGTGCTTTATCAAATTCGCATCGATTGCGATTAGGCAGGGCATGTGAAAGAAATAGAATCCGGAGAATTGATGGTGCTTGGCCTTCATTTCAAAATAAACATCCGACACGGCCTGTCCAAATGTTCTCTCTTCTTTTATTACCGGTTTGCCGTTACCGTACGGTATTTGTGGTTCTATGCAGGGAACACATTTTCTGTCCCAATACGTGTATACCCATTTAAAATAGGCAAATGCAATTGTTAGAATAATCACAACGAATGTGGATGTGTACGTTAATATTGTAAAAATCATTGTAACATCTCTGGAATGTGATAAAAAAAGGTTTACGGTATAAGTCAGCTATTATGACTCATTTGTTTATGTATGTATATTACCTTTGTTATCCCTCCAGTATTTGCTAAAAATAAGCTTGAATCTACTAGCACTCTTACACTTTATTGTTAGGCACACTTATATATTTGCACTTATTAAAGTTTTTTGTACTATGTGTGAAATTACGTTGTGTCTGTTACGAACAGACAATGGTTACTGATCTCGCAATTTATCTCGCAGTGTATGATTGAAGTATCTGCTATGTAGTGATGCGGTGGGCAGATATGGAACAAATTTTAGCCAAAATGAGGCAACCATGGTATCTCATAAGCGGCTTTCAAGGTTTAGTCAATTACACGTCAATTACATACATAAATACATTCACATCTATACGTATGTATATCGAACATTATGTGGTGTATTTGATGAAATATGTTGCAATCAGACGAAAATTGTCCACACCTTCCCCTTCTATGAATAATGACAATTGGTCTCAGGACTCAAATCTTAAAAATGTATTTAAAACATTATTAATAGGTACATCATTAATAACATTATATTTTTAGGTTAAGCAATTTTGGTTGCATTTTTAACTGTCGAATTTATATTTATGTGGTGCTAATGACCGTGTCCAATATATTTAAATTAATATTATCTGGAGATATCACGTTAATGATTTCCAAAGAAAATCAATAAAAATTATTTAAATTACATTATTTTTATATGCATATTTCTGCATCTTGGATTTTTAGTATGTTCTTTTTCTTGACGCAGCTTTTTATGCGGCTCCTTATTCTCCTTATTCTCATTTTTCTAGAATGATTTTTTTTGTGCTTTCTTCTTTTCTATTAACGGAGCATTCTGGTGTAACTGCACACAAAATAAGGCATTTTTAAATATTTTTTACGCAAACTGCCTATATCTCCGAAACGGAGGGTGGTAAAACGAAAAAAAAAAAATGGTCAAACATGGTCAAACAAATGGGCAAACGATGGCGTAATAAAGTCTTGTAAATTCCAATAATGGGGGGCTAGCGTGAAGTGGGCCCCCCATGTTGAAAATGTAAATAACTCGTAAACGGTGGGTGGCCAAACAAAATAAAAAGATGGTCAAACATGGTCAAACAAATGGTCAAACGAAGGTTTAATAAAAACTAGAAAATTCCAATGATGGGGGGGCCAACTTTACGCACCTTATTATTTGACGAGCACATAACTAAGAATATAAATCGCGAGCGTGAAGTTAACTAGCGAGCCGTAGGCGAGCGTGTAATCATGCGAGCGATTTATATCCGTTATGTGTGTAAAATAATTTAAATGTATTTGTCAATAGTGGCGAGGCGAACTGTCAAATAACTGCCATCTACGTAAGTTTTGACAGACTTTCACACTAGTGTTGTATAGTGATGACAGTTCGTTCAAATAATGAAGTCATTATTATACAACGCTAATCATAGATACGTATGCAATGAACTTATTATGTATGAGTCGTAGATAAAATAGTCATAGCGCAAAAGAGTTGTCAGTATTATACAAAGCTTTATCGATATATTACCAAGTTTCGGTGCAATTTCATACATATGAATGATTTGCCATTTTTCTCCTTCAGAATGTGTACATCGATGTTATAAACTCGATGTCCTAAAAGTTACAACATGTTGTCAAAGTAAACCTTTAAACCTTGCATAACATATAACGGATTTAATGACTCGCCAGTTTTTTGCGAACATTTAGGTCCAACATCCAGTCATAGGGGCACTAATCACAAGGAATACTAACGAAAAACACTCAAACACAACCACAAAGCGAACACAACTGACAGGAAAGGGTGTCTACAACACCGCCAAGCGGCGATTTTTTTAACTTAGCGTAGCCCGTGCACTGAATCTCTTGCATTATTTTCACGCATTTTAAGCATATTAGGAAAGTCTCACGTGTTAAACCGATCGAAAAGTCAAAAGGAGGATCATTACGTACTTATTTGTAGTTTGCGCTGCACAATTACTAACGTAAATTTCTCGGGGAAAAGATGTACCAAAAACGCAAGACTACCGGCAAAGTTTGACATCTGATATGAAGCGCCTCTCAGCGGCCAAACTTAGAACTATTTCGTTACGGATTTTAATTTAGCGGTCTTTTCAGATCAGGAAATTGTATTTACAACCCGATAAATATTTTTTGTCAATGGTGACAAGACTTTAATCAAATTGTGTGTTTTTAATACATGATTAAATAATGTTATAGGTTATATCTGTATTTTGAAACAGGGAATAAATAAAATACATACTTCTTGTTGTGCCCAAAATAAGTTTTACAACATTATATACAGGGAATAAACTACTAATATACAGGGATAGACAAAAACCAAACATTTGACAAAAAAAACAATTTATTCTTAACTTAAGTTTCTACTATAACAGGCAAATCATCTTCATCTTCTGACTCTAAATTACTAAAATCCCAACAGTAAGTCTCTGTTAACTTCTTCTGAAATCTCTTAACCTTAGTTTTAAGCTTATTTCCAAGCTCACAGGATGTTAGAACAGTTCTAAAAAACTGTCGCAGCTTCATATAAACGAAGTTATTATTCGAAACGATATCAGCCAAAAATTCCTCTGGAACTTCTTTCACATGCAATTCCAATACCGATATAAAATCATCGTAGAGGCTCTGATATATCGGCACAGCGTCGTCACATGAACATAAAAGACTAACAATTGCTTTCCAATGCTCAAATGCCTCCAAACTATGCCCCACGAGAAAACATATATAGGAAAACTCCATTTCACCTAATAAGTCCATTGGGCTAAAAAAGTATTAACTAAATTATGAGGTATAATTAAAAGATTGTTATAACGTACCACCCATAACTTTTTAATAAAATTTCTAAAGTATACGTAGAATCCATACAATGTTTCGTTATTTCAGATGGTGTGGCATCATCAGGGTATTTTTTCGTCGGTAACAAAGTAAACTGTAATTCAGTTCCTGGTGTAGGCTTTAAATTTGACACGTAACTATCCAATATTTCTTCTGGGGAACTAATTCTCGATCTTTTGGCATCTTTGCTAGTCGATGGTGAATCATCTATTATCATTATATTACCTTTAGGCCTGTCGGAATCACTACACGCAATCAGTTCCAACGCAGAACGAACTTTTCCGCATTGGGGCATCAATTTACTTATTAAATTATCTAAAAAACAATTAATTTTACCAATTACAAGGTTTTCCAATTACTCGGGGCTAGCAACCCAGTAAATAACTTCAAATATTTATAATTACTATTTATATGTGACGTTAGGTTTATCCACCTATCATTAATTTCATAAGGATAAGGTCCTAAGAACTGATCCAAAACATGAATATTATCCTTGAGGGAAACAATGTCATTCTCTGGTACATCGTCTAAACTCATATCTTCGTTTATTTTGTCCCATTTCCTTGCTAATACTTCTCCAGATTTGAAATTGTGAAAAAACCCGGTTCTCGGGGCTGTGTCACCAGTATCAGTTACGCTGCTGTAAAATATGTAGTGTATTCCAGGGGGAATCATTTTGACACCCCTGAATTTTTCTCCTGTCGTCCAAGATTTCATATCGATTCCAAATTCTGTTCCTTCCGGAACATCTAGAAATAGAAAAATCGCGCCTTCGTTGAACAACTTTCTTGCAGTTGCTTGATCCATTATTTTATTCTGTTTATTTCTATAACAAATTGAGATTTCAAATCATCGCAACGATGACAGTTAAGGAAGAAGAAAGGTTATGTTTGGTTTATGTTTAGGAAGCGTTCAGAAATTGAATGTAGGTAATTTATTAAATAATTTATACGACTTATATTTAATAGTAATAAAGGAGCTAACAAAAAAATCTTGAAATGTTGGTATATTATCCTAATGATTATTACAAAAACTTGCGAGATATACTTTTGTGATTTCTGAGAAATGTTCTAGAAATACAACGTTGCCACTGCCATAAAACATGAAATTACACAATATAAAATATGTCTATTAAATTAGTATAAGCTGTAATATATGGATTTAGATGAGATATACAAAAATTATTGATGTAATTTAGTAATAGTTTGATTAGTAAAATAAGCCGCGTGTGATTGCCACACTTTAAGAAAATGGCAACATGAATTAGCTAACATGGATCATGCTATAATACTTTTGTGATATTCCATAGGCTTTAGATTACGTCACGTGGTAAGTTGACACGAATATAAGATGCGATTAAAGGTATTTTGAGGCGTTTTTTTGGAGATATTAATTTGTTTAGGTGTTGTTTGACATGGCATTGTTCGTGTATTTATAACTAGGTTTGTGCAGAAATAACTACATATTTACAAACTATTATTTTTATCATATACTGCATGAACAGAATTGTATTACCGAGTGACGTCATGAGCATGATCAAGTATAATATAGAATTGCTAATAATATCATGTTTTAAAGGGGTTAGCGTTTGTCTCTGTTGCGTGTTTTGGTCGCGCGTAGCGCTGTCATCGTTTACGACAACCGTTCGTAGAACATTCTAGAGCGGTGAGTTCTTGATTTTAGCCGAGGCTAGTGCACTATCTCCGTCATTTTAGCAATATCGAGCGTCGAAAACGTTTTGAAATTCCGCGTTGGTCCATTATTGATCACCGAACCTCAGTTTTCTTTCAATAACTGACTAACAAACCACGTTTTTCATCTAGGTTTTTGACAACTCTCACAAGATGGTAAAGGAAACAAAGTTCTACGACATCCTCGGGGTTAAACCCGGCTGCAGCGCTGACGATTTAAAGAAGGCCTATAGGAAATTAGCCCTAAAATACCATCCGGATAAAAATCCAAATGAAGGCGAGAAGTTTAAGCAGATATCTCAAGCTTACGAAGTACTCTCGGACCCAGAGAAGAAAAGACTTTATGATCAAGGCGGGGAGCAAGCCCTTAAGGAAGGCGGGGTTGGGACAGGTTTTTCGAGTCCCATGGACCTCTTTGATATGTTTTTCAATGGCCCCTTTGGCGGGGGAAGGGGTCGCAGACGAGAGCGGCGTGGCAAAGATGTGGTGCATCAGTTGAGCGTAACACTCGAGGAACTTTATAAGGGAACCGTCCGTAAACTAGCGCTGCAAAAGAGTATTATTTGTGATAAATGCGAGGGACGCGGGGGCAAAAAGGGGGCCACGGAACAGTGCCCCACCTGCCGGGGGACAGGCATGCAAGTCCAAATTCAACAGCTTGGACCTGGTGAGTTAAAACAAGAGTTAACGTTATTTTTAAATGACCTTTTATGCAGGCTATTGATTTTTATCTAACCTGATTATGTTGATTTATTTTAAAAAATAAATAGTTTACGTTATTATTAATTAAATACTGTTTAAATTAAATTCGTACGTAAAAAAGTGATGCAACGATTGATGATATCGCGGTTTTCTATTTAAATATGTAAATAATGTGCTGTTTTTATGATGACTAACTGAGGTCAAGATAGTAGCCATGTTGTTGGAACATTCTAGATGTTGCTTACTTCCTTGTTGTGTGTATCTATTTATAGTTTTCTGGAATAATATTTTTGTCACCTCCCTCTGTAAATACCATTCACTATTGGTTTTGGAAGATTGTGGAAAATATGGATGAAATTTTAAACTTTATTAACATATTACCAAAACTAGAACAAATACTGGAAATCATTGTTAAGCAACAACTATGTTAACCATTAATTGCAGTTTGTAAAATTCATTTTATGACAAAGCACTGAAGATGTTTGGCTTAAGTCAAAACATGACGTTTTTCTTGAAAAAAACACTATTTTTATATGTTAAAAATCTTGTGAAACTAAAGGTGATTTTGTGTCCAATTTTCTACTCAAAACAAACAAAATTAAAATGTTTAAAAAATAACAAAAAATAATATTTTCTTTTTTATCTCCGTTAACAAAAACTAAGATTTGGCATACTCTTAGGTATGATCCAGCAGATCCAGTCGATGTGTACCGACTGCAGGGGTCAGGGAGAGCGTATCAACCCGAAAGATCGCTGCAAGCAGTGCCAAGGCAAGAAAGTTATCCGCGATCGTAAAATCCTCGAGGTCCATGTGGACAAGGGAATGACAGACGGCCAGAAGATTGTTTTCAATGGAGAAGGTGACCAGGAACCAGATTTGGAACCAGGCGACATTATCATTGTTCTCGATGAGAAGGAACACTCAGTATACAAACGTTCGGGCAATGACCTGATCATCAGGTTTGTCTGGTTTTTTATTACTAAGTTGTAAAGGATAGAATTCCTTTGCAAGTTTGCTCTATTACATGTGTATTTTGCATTGGCATTTGGATGAAAAAATACGTGTAAAAATGTCTAGTGATAACGATTAGGTATAGACTTTCTAGTTTGGTGCATTTTAACATTAGAAATATTAAACGTTTAGTTGGAATTCACTTAATATTGTCTAGCGGGAATTAATAAAATGGTCCAGCAATAAAAATCTTAATATTGAACTAATACACAGAACAGAATGGTTACAAGATTGTGAATTCACCAAATGAAAGTTTAATAAATACAGGGACAAAAGTTTGTATATACAATTAAATTAAATGAAGGCATGAGTAGACAAAGATGTCATCATATCACATACAAAAACTAAATAGGTAAAAACATAGAGGACATGCTTAACGGTTTTAGAAAATTAAAGACTTTTATAAAAGCAAATATGCTGCAGTTTGCTTAAAACAATCTATTGTAATAAACAATGATAACGAAAAAGAAACAAAATAAAAGTTTTACTTCTTCTGTTGCATCTGTGTAAAGTAAATAGTTTCTGAGATATTCAAATGTTTCTAAAATTGGCAATTGCAGGCCTTCTTTAAAAACTACGTAAATACTACATATTTGCAGTTATTGTCCTACAAATGTTGTCACATAATAACTAATAATGCAGTAATTTTTTTACATTTTCAAAAAGTATCTTGACATTTTTAAATGGAACAAATGTTTGCTAGTTCAAATGTTCCTTAAGTTCTTTTTAATTTATATTCAGTATGTCCTATACCTATTTTGATTAATTTTTGTGATACTTGCAATTCAAAAAGTAGAACGCTATTTAATATCTTATTATTGCTCTGTATACTGAGTATTGGGTAGTTTGATGTACAATATTGTAGAGGAGCCCATTTAGAACCTATTTAACTAGATTTATTCATATACAAAGTATTTAAAAAATTTATAGCTTGTATGTTTTTCTAGTTTTGCAAACAAACAGTGAACAAACCCGGACACCTAGAAATTAAAGTAGTACCCCAAAGTAAACCAGAAACAGCGTACTTTTAGGGGGACTATTGTGCAAAATTGTTCACTTGTGAACATTGTGCGGAGATGTTTCATTGTAATGGTATGTGCACTCGTACACAGAAACAAATAGAAACCGCTTAATCCTCACTTGATAAGCAACATTTGAGAACGGATTTGTGTTCACTACAAAAAACAACCAACAAAATCTACTTACCTTCAGTGTTAATTGATTTAAAATAGCTTATTTTTCTGGAGAGATAATTCAAAATTGATATAATATCAATGATAATATGAGTAATACTGACAATGTGAAGGAAAATTGGGTTGTTTGAAGGCGTTTTTAATAGATTAATTTTTGCTCTTAATAAAAATCCAAATCTAAAGATGCCTATCAGCTTCTTTTTGTGCATATTTGGTGTCTACAAATTTTCGCGATAGTTGACCTGAAAGTACGGTTGAGGGTTTACTTTAGTATTAATTTGAAGTTTTTAGATCCCCTGTTGATTTGCCATATGATTCAAAAATGGCAAAATTACATATAAAATAAATTGTTATTAACCCTTTCACAGCGGCAATATTTTTTGCTATTTACTAGTTTTGAGGCGTATGATCATTCTCATCCTATTGTACATGAATTGGGAAGAAACTCGCCCGCACCATTCAGCAAATATATTCGTCAAGAGCAGTGAAAGGGTTAATATGTTGATAACGGTAATACTTTGTATAAGGATAAATCTGGTAAATAGGTTCTAAATTACATCTTTTATCACCTGTTAAAGACTTCACATCAAACTACTAAATACCTTGTATACAGAGCAATATTAAAATTAGCTCTTGCATCAAGTTTTCATTAAATTGCAAATATCACAAAAACTAGAAACATTTCGTGTATGACATACTAGATATAAATTGGAGCGAAGTAAAGGGCTTTTACAACAAACACATTATACCGGCTTTCAATTGAAAAAAATCAAGAAAGAACCTTTTGAGAAGCCTCAAAATTTACCATCTACCTACTGGCTTTGACTATGTCTGACAAAGTTAAAAGAAAAATTCGCAAAATGTTGTTTTTACATTGTTTTTAAAAAGATCCTGCAACGAGCATATTGGAAAAGCATTTGAATATCTCAGGAACTATTAACGTTGTGAGTTAAATCCCATTCTTGAATAAATTTAGCATTTTGGTAAATCCAAAGTCTGCGTAAAAATAACCATAACCTCCCAAAACATCAAAAAACATAAAAGAAGTAATCTTAAAACCAATTACATTATCGAATTACTTGTAAAACACTTCCAGCTCCATTCCAACCTAACTTTTTTAAGTAACTTTCAGACAGGAAGTTGAACTGGTTGAGTCTCTCTGCGGTTTCCAAAAGATCATCAAGACCTTGGACGACAGGGATCTGGTGATTACAGCCATTCCAGGAGAGGTGACCAAGCACGGTGACGTGAAGTGCATTCTGAACGAAGGCATGCCCCAGTATAAGAACCCGTTTGAAAAAGGCCGTCTGATTGTCCAGTTTTTGGTCAATTTTCCGAACGAGATCAACCCGGAGATGATTGTCCAGCTGGAGTCGTGTCTTCCACCGCGGACCGAGATCATGATTCCCGACCATGCGGAAGAATGCGTGCTGGTGCCTTTTGATCCGGAAGAGGAAGCCAGAAGGCGTCAGCATAAGAATGCTTACGATGAAGATGACGAACACGGTCACGGTCAGAAGGTCCAGTGCGCAACTAATTAAGCGACTATTTCTTCTTCTGTAGTAGGGTAGATTTCTGTGCTGCACATTCGACGATATTCAGTTACGAGTAACTTTTTTGTTGGTCGACGATATTGTTTTGTAATAGCTCTATTTTTGGTTTAATTAGGGAAATTTTATTATTTTAATAAGTGATGTCTCTCGGCGACGAACTAGTGCGGATTATGTATACATTTTTTATTGTTATTATATAACAAATCTTTTGTATTTATTGTATCTAGCGTACGGAATTTGCTGGCTGAGTGGTTCCATGTTCCGTAATTATGTTTTGTATCTCCTTATGTATATATTTGGATTCAATTCTGTAGACTTGATTTAATAAATCTGTAACATTACCATTTCATTCAGTATTAATAAATTAAAGTGCCCGTGTAACCTAGATCAATTGTTTTTGATTATTTGTTACAGTAAAAAAATAATTATGTCGTGAGTTTAGAAGAAATTAGAAAAGGGGTAAGTATCGATAATTGTCTGCAATTCTAATATTTTTACTAAGAGTTGTGTTTTAAAGGAAAGCATCTTTAGAAAAGCTACTGGTAAGTAAAAGAAATGATAAAATTGTAAGATTAAAAGCTTAACGGGAATCCTTACCCCATACATTGTACTCGCAAGTCGCAAAGCACATAAAAGTTCTGAGGAGGTTTCTCATCTATTGGTTCACAGAATTGTAAAAGCAATACACCAAATTAAAGAAATTTTTGATATTTTTTGTTACTGAATC
Organism: Melinopterus prodromus; assembly: GCA_964023965.1. Taxonomy (NCBI): domain Eukaryota; kingdom Metazoa; phylum Arthropoda; class Insecta; order Coleoptera; family Scarabaeidae; genus Melinopterus; species Melinopterus prodromus. Next base: position 751,802 of record OZ030398.1, on the reverse strand, counting down.
TGACATATATTTGATGATTTTTTTTTTCGGGCAGCACAGGTTAAAATTGATAAGTACCACATACGAGATTTAAGTTACATCTTTTACAAAATTTCACGTAAAAATATCAATGTTTATGTTTTTTATGCTGTTCCACTCAAAACTTTACTTCTTTGAGTATACATGAATATAAAAAATGACGCACATGCCAACTCTCGCTGAAAAGACAGTGTTAAGAATGGTTTTCAAAATATAAATACATATATCAACTTTACTGCAGCCATTTCAGCTTTATCTCTAGATTTTTAAATGGAAAAAGTCCATCTTTATAGAAACAACTAGTAAGTAGTTACGGAAATTAAGTAAAACTGAACCCAGATTCTCAAATTCCAGTTTTTTTCTAGGAATTTGGCCGCCTAAATAATACATTCATTACGTTAATTATTATTAACTGCGATAGTATAGTTTATTTTCTAAATAATTGCAAAAGCCATGAAGTATATTTCGTTTTTGATTTTTGAATATCAAACGCGCGCAAAGTAGAAATCTACCGCTTCGCAAGTTAGAATGAGGGCTACGAGATGGCGCTGGTGGTGTTCAGATGATTGTACAATTTGAATGCAATTGGCGACGGGAGCGTAGAGCGGCGAATGACGCAAGGGTTTATGGGAAATTTAGATGGGAACCATATTTTTCAGTGGCTACGTTAACGCGAGTGAAACCAAACATACCGGAGCGAAAGTGTTGTGTTTGGTGCGAAACGGCGCCGTTTTACCGGTTAAATTTGTTCGGACGGGCGGCTAGATCGATATAGGTCGCAATATGTTATTCCAGAGCGCACTACGCAAAAGTAAAACGTAATTTTTCGGTAGCGCAGGTGTCCAGAAGAGTTAACCAAAATAATATTTCATCGCAGCTGCACGGAACACCGAATTCTCGCGGACGAATTTGTAATGCTAGATAATCACCGAGGTTTTTTGGTTAAAAAGGGAACTAATACGAAATGCAGGTACGTAGAGGTGATTTGTTTATGTTTACGATGAAAATGACGTTACCGCAACCTTTTAGCGTTTTATTACCGTTGCAAATTTTATTTACTGTCTGTTCTGTCAACTTTCTCTTAATAGATTTATTTATTTACGACCCACCATAAACGAATTTCGTTTTATATTGTATTCCTAACCCTCATTTTCGCCCGTTATTCATTTGTTTTATATAGGTAAACAACCATATTGTAGGTAAACAGATTTTGTTTCTTGTAACATGGCTTGTTATTCATTTGTTTTTTATAGGTAAACAACTGTTTCTTGATTTTACTTATTATTTGTTTATTTTTGAAGATAAATGAATGACTTTTTGTGTTATTTTTCAGAATTGTTGGTTATTAGATCTCGGCTCTAGTTTTGAGCCGATGATATGCTCCCAACATGGCCACGAAGCCTGAATTATCGACGAATAATCAGGGAATCCAAAACGTCGTAGTGTACGTTTCGAATGACAATTTCGCATACGCAGTTAACCCGCAGAATGTCCCGCAGGGCCTCACGAACGGGTCTTACCACCCGTCGTCGCATCAGATGGCCCCCCTGGCTCAGAAGTGCTTTCCCGATAAGGTAAAACACGACTACCCGAATTTCTACCCCGCAAACGCTGTGATATCGCAGAACGGTTTTCCCGTCGCAAACTATCAAAATATTAACGTTCTGAACCAAATCAAAAATGCCGCCGACGTACCGGCATCGGAAAAAGTTCGCGTCGTTGACGAGTGCGAGTATCTCGATTCGAACTGTGTGATCGTGGGGCCCGACGGGCAGGTCAGGTGCGATTCAGTGCGGTCCGAGACTGCGGAATCCAGCTGTAGCAGCTTGAGTTCTGCCGATGAGGTCAACCAACAACAGGAGATGGTCGTTTTCGACGGTAGTGCTGTTAGTGTGAGACACGGCGGGGTTGTGCTAACGGTGGGCCCCAACACGGGGCCCCCTCAACATCAAAATAGTGCTTCTGTGCTCGGAACTGTTCCCAACAATCAACAACTCTCCGTCACTGTGCCATACGGGTGGAAAAGACTACTCAGTAATGGGGCCATCGTTTACATAAGGTTAGTGTTTTCAATAAATTTTTTAAGCTTTTGTTTAAATTTTTATGTATAAATTAATCAAGCATTGCTTGAATAGAAAAGGAATTGTTATTTATAATTTGACGATAGTATTTTGAGGTTAGAATAATGACAGCTAAGTTTATAATTGGAAAATTGAGTCAAGGTCTGTTTTTATAATATGGAGAATATAGCCGCCAAACAATATAATAAATGTTCTAAATTTAAGATAGAACAAAAAAACAAGTTTTTATGTTTCTAGTTTCTATAAATAAAAACAGCTGATAAACCCCCAAAAACTTGACTTGTATGTGGTTTATTTTCACCACAAAGAAATCTACCCTGTGGTAGGGTTTTAAGCTTCTTATTTTATAGCTCAGCACGTAAAATCGCCAGGTATATTAAAGGTAATTTCTAGCCACCGAAAAATTGCGTCTTACATGAATTTGCCATTGTATAGAAATCGCCTTTTTGGCTTCTGTCTATCTATTCTTCTATACCTCATTGTTCTCTTGGTATGTCCCTTGGTCTAGGCCGATTATTGCCCGTATCAGTGCCCTAATGACGGTTGTAAATTTCGAAACTTGGGTCCATGGCTTGGCGTGCAGCCTGTCGGTGTTCTTTTCTTTATACAGCCGGTCAAGATTTATAGAGCATAGTACAAAGGCATGAGGCGAGGGGCATCGATCCTTTTTAGAAAACAGCTGACAGTCTTCCGGATTTCGTAATCTTATAATGTTGAAAGGTTGGAATTCTCAGTTAAATATTTGAAAATTAATTTATATATTCTTTATAACCAGTTCGAATTTGACAGAAATCGAAATGTTTGGCACGTTCAGTTAAATTTTTGCACCTGGTTTGAATTTTTCCGAAATTAAATCGATATGTTACGTGGCTATTAGTTAAAAACCGGAACCGTATGTATATATGTCGTTATTAACTGGCTTGGAACGTGTTGATAAGCCCAGTCGAATCATATTATCCAGACACATGTAGGTACACACAAAAGGGGAAGCAGCTTTCAACAGCTGTTGATCGACGTCTGGGTATGTAAGCTCTATACTGGGGCTTGTATTTGTAACTGGGGGACACAGAATAGGTTTCATTTACTTCCGGTTGGTGACATATACACCCAACGCTTGATTTCCCAACATGGTATCATCAAACTATCAAAAACCAAGTAAAAAATCTCAGATCACTTAATAGGCCCACGAAATAATTATTGCGTCAATCGCGAAATGCTCGCTACCGTTCGATTCTGAAAGTCCTTATGCACCTGCCATCTGAAAAGAATTTCAATATTTATGCAAATTTTGGTGTGGATTACAAATGAATCGGTGAGTGGAAGAACAGAATAAGTCCAAATAAGGCGTTTGTGGCAAATGAAACAAAAAAACTGTATAATTCGGCAGCTGTGTATTTGACAAATTTGGTAAGCACAGAAAAGTTATACTAAATTTCATTTGCAGTTGTTCTGGAAGTGAATTTTGGTTCAAAAGGCAATAATAAATAAGCAATTAGATAAAATATCGGCTGCACTTGTTCTGTTCTTCTTCAGTCAACGACATGCGTATCGATAATAATCTCTTATTTGTTGAAAGAAAAAAAAAAGTGGTAAATAAAAATGAATAAAGACAAAAACAACACGTTTTATATTAGAAACAAAATTAAAACTAACAAAAAAAGCAAAATAAGAAACAAGATTATTAAACTTGTCATTAGTCTTGATCATGATTTGATGTTTCCCAAGAAGTAATATGGTAATAAAATTTCTTCTCCTTCTAAATATTGCACCACGTTTCTAAGTTAGCAATTTTTAGGTATTAAATAAGTATTGAATTTTTGTATGCTGATTTTGTTGGAAGTGCGGGACGATTATCAGTTTCTATACAGTGAGCACGTAAAGTAAGGAAACATGACAAAATCTCAAGAACGAATTGCTATTTTATTTATGACCTTATGATACCAAATAATTAATTTTTTACCTGCAATTGTTTTCAACAGATGACGTCATCGACATTTTGTTTAAAATGGCACCCCTGTATTTTTTAATGAACTACAGATCTTTTAATTGTCTTAGTGGTAGCATAATATTTGTATGGCCTTACATAAGAAAATTTTCGAGAAAGAGACAATTGAAGGTTATGGAATATAAGTGACACAATCTCTGGAACGGCTCGACCGAATTTAACGAATTTTTGGAATTAAGTATTTTGGATCCATGTGAAGTCACTGGCGTTACTACCGTTGATGCAACGTTTACAGTTTCCGAGATATAACCTCAAAAACTTTTGAATTTGAAATAAGACACCCTGTATATATTGACATTTTCTGGTACAGTCTTCAATAGGTTTGTTTGAGCAGTAGTAAAAACATATGGGTATTCTTCTGCGCATGCACAATGAAGGTTTTGGATGGGCAAAACCCCCATTTTGCATGCGCAGAAGTAAGAATAAGTGCTTTATATACTTATTTTGGCGCTGCTCGAACAAACCTATTATTATAACAAAAACATCTGAAATTAACAAAAACCTTTATTACTTAGGTCTAAAAAGTAAAGAAGAAAAAATTGATAACAAAACATTTTTACATTTTCCAACTACTCTAGTTGGTTTACGAGGATTCTCAACCATTGACAAGAACACATTGTTTTAAATTTGATCGGTTTATTTTTGTTATCATTTTTTTCTTTGGTAATTTTTAGACCTAAGTACCTAATAAAGGTTTTTGTTAATTTCTAGATATTTTTCATATAACACTGTAACAAGCGTAGTAACATTGAATAGGCAATGGAAGACTGTAATGGAAAATGCCAAAATACACAGGTGGTCTATTTCAAATTCAAAAGTTTGAGGTTATGTCTCAGAAACTGTAAACGTTGCATCAACGATAATAACACCAGTGACTTCACATGGTTGCAAAATACTTAATTCCAAAATTTCTTTAAAGTCGTTCCGGAGATTTTGTCACTTTTATTTCACAACCTTTAATTGTCCTTTTCTCGAAAATTTTCTTATGTAAGGCCATAAAAATGTTATACTACCATTAAGACAAATAAAAGATCTGCCAAATTCAGTAAAAACATATAGGATTGTCATTTAAAAATATATCTATGACGTCAAAAAAGAAGTGTCCTGGGCTTCTGTTCTTCCAGTCATTGCGTGAAGTACGGTGCTTCTACAGCAGTACTGGAAATATATATGATTGTTTTACATATTTTCGAAAAAATCGAGAAATTTTATACAAAATGGGTATCTTAGTTTAAAATGCCAAATTTTGGAATTGCGTCTGATTATTGTCTGCAGTAATACTTATATATAAAATATAATTAATTGTTAACTATAGCACAAGTTATTTTGCTTCTGAAATTCTCTAGACTTGCACTCTGGAGTATTGTAGTAGGTGTTTGTAAAAAGTTGGCAACCATGTTTACAATATCGACGATTGTGAAAGTACTATATCATCGACAAGAGAACTCAAACACATTCCAGTTTGAATATTTGTACAATTAGAAAGCAATACATTAGCAATACAGTTATGTTTATAGTAGCGCCACCTAGCCCTGATGATTTTTTTATTTTGAAGTTTGCTACAGTTCGATATGTGAATTGAGATGGGAGCCTTAAACCAAGTTCTGTATTGGCTGGTTTTCAGAATGGATACACACAAACCATAATAAACACTGGTTATCTGATCGCCTCAAGACAACCAGTAATTTACCTTAGTCGTAATTTCTGACCATTTCGAGATAGTGGCGGTAGATATAGCTTGGCCGTAGAATTCGCTCAAAATATTGCGATAAGAGACGTAAGGTTTCTGTATGGCGTGTAAGGCTCGCTCGCGTGCATGCGTGATTGTATTATAAAATGCGTGTTAGGGTTGTCGCGTGACATAAACTACCGTTCACCCCTTTGACCGTTGCCCAGTAGTAGCCGTAGATAATGTATTCATTATACAGAAATAAAGATAAGAGAATATCGACCTAGGTATAAATCAACGGTACTAAAAGAAATCATAAATTTGTATAGGTATAAAACATTTCTGAATTCTCTTAATTTATTACAATATTGTGGAGAGCCAACAATTTAATAATTTCAAGTGTCCGATTTTTTCGTGACGTCTTTTTTAAATAGTTTCAGTTTCAATTTACAATTTGTGGGTTGCTAATCTGCATAGACCTATACGTCTTTGTAGATGTCCTGCATTCTTCGAAATATTTCCTCCGTTTTTATACTATCAAACGCCTTCTCAAAGTCAATGAATAGTAGTACTATAGGATAGTCATAGTCATAGTCGTTTGATTTTGTTAATAATTGTTGTACCACCAAAATATTGTCCAATGTGGAAACATTTTCTTATTCTTTTTTAGTTGTCCCGCTCTTGTCCTTCATAACAATTATCTTGCAGTATCCCAGCTTTTGGTTTCTTATACATTGCTTTATACTCCGTTCCAGAGCAAGCTCTAACTCACCTATCTTTTTATTTTGTGACCATTCTTACCATTTCCTTCTTATTAATTTAGAAATTTCTGTGTATTCGATCTTTTGTTTTCCTGTTCTCTTGGTATCCCTTTATTTTTCTTTTCTTCTTTTGGGTTTTCTTCGTTATGTCGTACTACTTCTTTTATTGCCGTATTTATTTTATGCGTTTGGCTCGTAATATCTGTGGTGTTGCATACTTCCTCCAAATTCAGTGTAGACTTTATCTTTTCTTCAATGTTTTCGGATTTTACGCCTTCTGTGTTTTTTTTAGCTTCTATGGTTGTTTGTGTTTCAGATTTATTTTTATTGAGAGTTTTATGGCTCTGATCGCTACCTATGTCAATCTTCTGTTCTACTTCTACCTTTTTGTACAATCTCTTTCTTGTCCACAATGAAATAATCGATTTCGTTCATTGTTTTTCCATCTGGGCTGATCCATGTCCATTTTTTTGTGTTCTGGGTTATTATAACCAGTGTTATTTACAAATTTAGAGGTGTCGGAATTAGGTACGTGTAAATATAGCACGTCCCTAAATCAGACATGTGTGTCGGAATTGTGTACGTGGTTAGAGGTAATACATATGGCTCTATTGCTGTTTTTACACAAGAAAATAATATATTTTACATCGTCTAAATTTGGGGCTTTTACCTTAGTAGTTTTTAACAACGTTGCAAATACAGAAAAATCATTCAGATAATAAGGGCAATTTTACCACCTTCAGCAACAAAATGGTCAATAAGGCGCAGACACATAATTATTATATTATAAAAAAACAACATTAACCAATAGATTTATCAATTATAAGTAAAGCTGTGATTATATGCGAAATGCATATTTTGTAATATTGATATGCGAACGAGTTATTTTGTGTATCTATATGAGTTACGTAAAAATAAAGCATTTGAGCCTAATTTCAATTTGCGTATTTAGCATATTTACTCGTTTTCAAGCATATTGTAGAGAATATTGCATATTTGGGCATATTTGCTTATTTTTGTCATTTTTAACACATTTTATAGAACAAAGCAGACAATCTAAAGATTTCCTACAATACATAATTTAATTCATGTTACTTGGTTAGTCCATGGAGTCATAGCAGAAGAAATACGAAACACATTTCTAGATATTATAAGATTCGTAAATTCTACAAAAAAAAATTTACCAAAGCACCATTGCATATCGAATATTATAAAAATAAATTACCCGGGTTACGTCTTTCCCCGCAACTTATTATTACAAGGTGGGGTACTTGGATTAATGCGGGTGTATTTTATGCAGACAATTTTGAAGGCTTGAAAGAAGTTGTGAACTGCTTCTTATCCGACGATTCCATGGCTATCTGGGACTATAAAATTATATTGAATAATGTTCCGACTCTTTGTCAATATCTAGCATTTGTTGAAGCCAATTATGCATTTATTTCGGAATTGCTGACTAAAGTAGAAATTCAAGGTTTAGAACTCACTGAATCCGTAGAAATGGTGCAAACATTGAAAACAAAAATCGACAATATTAAAGGTCCAACAGCGGAGAAGATAAAAACCAAATTACGGGACATTTTAAGAAAAAATAACGGGGTTCTTTTTCTGATAAAAATGGCTAATATGTTGCAAGGAAACGATGAAGAAAATGTTCAGAGGAATCACTTTTGGTGGAAAATTTGGATAAACAAATAATAATTTATATTTTCTGGAATACATTAAGTAAGTAATAAGTTCTTATTTAATTTTTTAATCATTCATTTTTGGTACCAGTTCTATGTACTAATTTTTGTCAAATATATTAATTTTTGTGCTCGTATTTTACCTTACCTTTCCGCATATGTCTGCATATTTAGTAAGATTAAGTACATATAATTTACAAAATATATGCATATATATGCGCATATATCCGTGTTTTTAATGCATATAATTCACAGCTCTAATTATAAGTAGGGAAAAAGACACAAAAGTGAAATTTGTTCCACAGCTTTATTTAAAACAGAATTTTCCGGAAAATATTATCGAGTGGGTGTAGGATAAAGGCTTGTGAATTAAACCGCGCTCAATGGCGATTTCGATGGGCTTCGAAAACAGAAACCCGATAGCTCGCGCGCGACCCCTATCGGATGAAATATTCTCCGCATTTGTCGACGTTATCGTTCGAAAAATAAAGCGACGTACCAACGTTGAAATGTAAATAGGGCCGTTGCGGGCCGGCTATATGCCTTCGATTCTCCTGCACATTCGACCGTATATACAGGGTCCTATAATGATCCTGAAAGCGCTGTTATCCGCTCTATTCTGTATCCTCTGATGACTCTGATTTGCGCGCAATGTTACCCCTTTGTCGAGATTGCAATGAAATAAACTGTCGATTTGTATTATCGATGGATTTTTAGCCAAAATTACAATTTGGTGAACCATAGAAATAGAATTACTCCAGTCAAATCGTTTCCGAGGATAAAAAATAGTATTTTTCTCTCATTCTATGTTTTTTTTTTGCCGTAGGGATGGGTATCGAAGCAAGAACTATCGATGTTTGACATAGATGGTACATTTTTTTCGAAAATATCGATATCTCGAAATAATAATAATCATCGATGCTTTTGTACATTAAACAATGATGAACAGGTAAAATAGAAACAATGTTGTTTATAAAGAACAAAATATTTCCATGTAATATTTGCCTTTTTTATAACTTGAGTAAAAACTGTTTTACTTGCTCATATTTTCATAAGTTAGGGTGAAATGTGCACAAGTGTTTTTTAGCATTGAAACTTAAATATGTATGTATGTAGATATAGCCTTCAAAAAGCATTCAAAAAAACAATCTATCAAGTCTATATCATTTAGATTAAATTACATAACAAAACTAAAATAACAAAAATGCACAAAGTTAACAAAATTACTCCTAATACATATTGGTTATTAACATCTTTCAAGAAAATTTTGCAGCAATTTCTCCTGTTAGCCGATTTCTCTGTTGATTTAGAAATTTTCCAGCAATGGTGAAAATTCGCACGGATGGAACTGATGTTGATGTAGCGAGAACATATTTAAATATTATTTTAGAAACGATGGGATATGTGGCCAACATTTCTTTCTACAACAGCATACGTTGTCTACCCACCCTCTCTAAAAGAACATTAAAAAACTAGCTTTACAAGCTTATTTTCAAAGAAATTCTTTTTTTTTGTCGAGACTTGTGTATCAAATTGTCATGGTCTTTAAACAAGAATGGAGACCCGTTCGCTGTAAAGAAAGACACTGGGTTCAAGTCCAATTGTGTTATAGTTCAAACACTGCCATATGCAATATGCAAAAATATCGACAGAAAAATTATCGATGAAAAAAATATCGATGTTTTAGAAACACCAATACCCATCCCTATTTTTTGGGGTGCTGAATTCGAATTTCAACTTTGCTACTTCCCACGGACGTGGCTTCTAAACGAAAATCGCAAAAAACTCAAAACATCGACCTTTTTTCAGTTTTTTTTTGCGAGAAAGTGATAAAACCATGCACTTTTCTAGGTATACAAGAAGTATATAGAAGTACATTACATTTCCTATAAGAACACCCCTGAAATGCATTTTTTGGTCGTCTTTTATTGAAATAAAGTTATGGCAGTTTGGTTTAACTTGTTTTGACGGTGAGGTCTATGCTGTTCGTAAAAATTACAACTTCAATTAAAAAAATATCTAAAAAGAGGAGGAGCAATGTACACAATGTATTCAGGCTGGCTTCAGGGTGATGTTGGAAGTGCTCTTTATTTAAACATGACATTTTCATTTCACATTAAATTGACCCGATATTATCAAAAGTGTTGCATAGCCAAACATAAAGCAACATAACTTTTGATTGAAACGTTCTGTTATTGCAAATATGGTATGGTTTCAATTTTCACACCAAAAGCAATCCGTTTTTAAAAGAAATAGTTGAATTAACTACATATTATTGGAAATACGAGTAATTAAACATTTGTACCGTTTTTTTGTATATATTTATAATATAGGTTTCTACTGTTTTTTTTTTGTGAATGGCTCTTGACAACGCGCTATTGCGTCTACACAGTTTCACCAAAATAGCTGAAGTTATGCAATATGTAGGGAATTTAATGTAGGTTTGTCAGAATCTAAGCTTTTTTGTAATTACACAAACATAACATAAAGTAGGAAAATTTGGCCTTTTTTCAGCGCGCTCTAGCGGCCAAACCATTCAACCAAAAAATACACTGGAGGGTGCTATTTATAGGAACTTTAGTGTACATTATTTTTGTATATAGCTGTCTACGTCGAAAAGTGCATAGTTTTATGACTTTTTAGCAAAAAACGAAGAAAAGTCGAAAATTTGAAGGTTTTTGCGATTTTCGTTGTGAAGCCATATCCGTGGGAAGTACCAAAGTTGAAATTCGGCTTCACCACACGAAAAACACATAGAATGAGAAAAAAAAAAAACTTCTTTATTTTTTTTTTCTGGCCAAAACACCATTTGATTGGTCTAAATTTGTAGCCACACAAATTAGTAGCCGCATCTTATTTAATTTGTCACACTGTAGCAGATAAAATTTACTATCAAAAGGATTCGGGAACGTATGCGAGAAAACGAACGGGTAATTTTGTAGAATTGACTGAAGTATTTTTTGCGATTCACGTCAACCGGTCAGATGACATAAGAAATGCTCGTTCTAATGTCAAACGACTGTTTGACGTGCAATCGCCAAAAATTAGTTGAAACAATTATAATTGATTATACTAAATTAAACGTTCGATTTCTCGTAAAGGTTCCAGAATCATTTTGATAGTAAATTTTGTCCGCTACAGTGCGGTATTTTTGGTATTGCGATTGAAACCATAAGTTATCGATTGGTATCAGTTTTATCGACTGAAATTAATCTTCCGAATACAACGTATATAAAAAATACTAGGATGACTGGACTATCATAATACAGGTTTTATAAACAAGACGAAAATTGGCACAGCAGTTGCCCAAATGGAACGAGTGCGCTAATACGTCTTATAAAACGAGTGTTTTCTACCATTTTTTCTACTTTGTCACTTACCACAACTACCACCTGTTGAAGATAACTACGCTAAACTGTAAGATGACAACCACGATTTTGGAAATGTATGTAAAATTAACATCGCAAAGTAGAAAAACGTCTTAAATGTGTTTATAATTCAATGACAACCTACATTTTCATAAGCACCTTAAAAGCAAAACAGAATTCGCATATAAAATTATACAAACATTTAGACAGTACTAACACAATCGCAATATACACCATATATTTATTATATTAAATAAACTATTAGCTAATGTACACATTGGTAATCAAATCATACAAGTAAAAGAAACAAATACAAATGCACTAAAGAAGGGTTAGTTTTATTAATTTATTAATTCATTCATGAAGTAATTTATGTCATATTAAGTAATTTATTGACGTATAGCCCTGCGATAGCATGTTCCGAATATCTGCTCCTATAAGTGATAATACAAATTAATAAGTCACCAAAACTCTATCTAATGAAGAAAGAACTACATAGCTAAATAATAATTTATATATTCCAGTCCCACTAATTCATATAGTATGTGTTCTATGTAAGAACTGTAAGATATACCAATGTAGCTTTCCATTCAAACTACATTATTTTTCCAACAATATAGTTACTAGTATTATCTCTTCGTTTTCCTGTCTTCAGTACATCTGAATGTGGATTGTCTTCTATCACTATAACTTGTATATTATATGGACAGAAATAATTAACTTTTTTTCTGCCTTACCATTTGCTTTAATTTCTTTGTCTGTCATTGACATCCTTTAAAGAATCCTTTACACTGTTTTCTACTAACCAAACCCGGCGTTCAACAAAATTATATGATTTACTTTACATCTCTGGAAAGTCTGGACAGGTCTTCATTTTGTTTTTTCTTTAAGGGTTTTTTTGCAATCCTTTTGATCGAGTGAATAATCCAATATTTATAAGATAATTCTGTCGGATACACGGGCCAAACAAAACGCTTTAACAATTATAATATACTTAATGAGGGTACATCGAGCACCACTTTAACCTCAATTTATCAAGTAATAAACAGCGCCATAAAGGCATAATACGAGCTCCCATCTCCGTGTAGTGAGTGAGTCTGGTATCATATTCAGGTCTTCATTAATTCAGTCTTTCGCGACTGGTTTTGTGTGGCTTTGTTGCGACAGTTGGGTATAAACTCTCCATGCACGGCAAAGAGAAGTGTATACGCATCTTCAAGGCGGTTAGAGCAAGTTCGGCCGGCATAAAAGTATCCTATAAACCGGCTTGTTCGAGAACCTGGATTCATTACGGTGTACTGAATCGGCGAGCAAGTTCTTCCCTCCATTTGGAACTATGCAGCGCTCGCTCGCGTCTATTCATATGCATATGCGAGAAGGTCATCATTGAATGCCGAACACATAGCACTATGCTTGAAGCATTTTGTGCAAAACGTAACTGTGTATAGGGGTTTTGTCTGGATGAATGTTTTGTTGCAGGGTGCATTCGTTTTTTAGTGTCTTGATACCTGGGACCCGAACGCAAACACCAAATGACAAGGAATTTGCTTAAAGCTACAATGTGTTGCCATGTATGGAATTGTCTGCATTGACTGAAGATTTCTTGTTATTAATGATTAATGCATATTTATTTGAGGTAAAAAAAATCTATTTGTAAGGTGTTTGAAACTAAATTGTGTTCTGTCAAACTGCATTGTCTGCTATGGCATCACACCAAGCTTTCCGTAACCACAATATACATTTCTTGATTTTAATTAAAGAGCATATACATTTTGAAACTTTTTATTTAAAAAAACAACATTATTAACGCTTTGTGACGGAATTAAAAGTTTTTTGTACTTTTAATTGTTTTAATTAACATCGACTTTCTTATTTTCTCAAGAAGCCTGTTATGGCTCAAAAATCTATAAAAAATACTTGATAAATTAACGAGTTACTTTATTATATTGATATTATATTGACCATAAATTGCACATGATTCGTTATGACACTAGTATTAATAATATTGGTGTAACTGCGGTTTGCGCGGCGTAATTGAGGCAGATGCAAATCTCATCTTAATTATGGATGGCTTAATGCTAAACCCGGACAGGAAATAGCCCCAATTTAGTTATTAATTCTCAGTTGATGATAGACTGGCAACCGCATGTTTGGTACGCCAAAACGTCTCGCTTTTCGATAGCCTATATTTTGCGTTTCCTGTTTGGTAAATTTTGCGGTTTTCGGCTTCACGCTAATTATTTCCGGTTGCGGTATGCGACGGTATTCAAATTTTATAATCGCGTCGATATATTTAGATTAATGACTCGAGTTTTTTTTTAAAGTGTTGTAGGTCTTCTAAGCTTTGCTACAAATATAAATATTGTAAAATATTTCACGCACAATGGCTTGCTTGTTATTATCGAAATCTATATGCATACCAACTGTATCGCTAACACAGGAAACGGTTACATCTGTCCCCATTCTATACACGTTGAGTCACCGAAAAAAGGGGGGTTTAGCTTACCTGCCTGATGTATAATTTACACAAAAAACGAGTTACGTAACACATAATCTCCTGTGATGGTTTTTTTACGCAGAATTCCAGCGTATTTCCACGAAATTCTGCTGCAATTTTCGAACCATCAGTCTTTTCGCAGATGCAGTCACTATTTAATAATAGCCGAATACCGTTGTTATCTATTTTTAAAACAGTAAAGTTGTACGAATACGTGAAGTATACGCTGTAAAGGTTGAAATAATTCAGTATTAAATTCAATGCATGGATTATCATGTGTAATATTGCTGCTAAACACTGGCCGGCTGTAATAATTAATGACAAAAGAACGCAGTTAGGATATATTAGCTGTTAATTATAGGCTGCCAGTAATTTCATTTGCATAGTAAAGGATTTAATTGAGCTCGCGTAGGATGCAACTGTTTAAATTAATTGCTGGTGCCGGCAAGCGAATTTGAAATTTGATTGCAGTTTTTTGTCCTAATTGTTTTGATATTTAAGTCTGAAACGTACATTTTTCAAGAAATGTTTCTGAGGTAAGGGTAACTCCATGTCAAATCAATAGTTTTATTCATCACCACTTTGGATTTTGATGAATTTTTGTACAATTGTTGTCTGCATCATGTCTTTAAAAAAATAATGTCTACATACATTATTTTTAGAAGAAGTCATTTATAACATTGAATTGTATTGAAACTGAACAGTTATTAATACTCTAATAGTCTAATAGTACCAATTCTATGATTTAAAATTAATAACAGTATTAAAATAAATACATAATAGTGTATTGTAGTGTATTGACTGAACTTGTTGAACTTGATACTTACTTGTATCATTTTCAGTAAATATTATGTTTGTAAACATTTTGTTTTGTAAGACATGAACCCATTTCCGCCTCACTTTCAAACTGTGGGAATTAACTAAAAACAGTGTAAGCTATAATCTGTTTTTTTTTAATTTGATTTTATATTATGCCCTAGAATGGATAACTTATGCATTAAAATGATACATATTGATCATTCAATAAATGTGAATATGTTAATAAGCCACTTGTTATTTATATTGTGCGTTAAAATGAATAACTTCTGTATTCAAATAATAAATATTCTGATTTTGACGATTCGTATGTTAATGATAGCGCTTTCAATAATATACGATATAATTAATTAATTCAAATGGGTCACCTTACATATTATGTTAAATGACAATGCTATTGTTTTCGATTTATGATGACTTTTTTTTAATGGCAACACCATATTTTTAGTACTGATATTGATAGATCTGTAACTTGTTTTAAAGGTAATTAACAAACGTACCTATGACTTTACATAACAAAATTTTCGACAAAAAAATAGTTGCAAATTAGGGTAGTATTGATAACTTATTCTTTATGGAATGCGAATAGGCGGTTTCGGTTGACGTATTAGCGCTGAATACGAATTTGAGCTAGAATTTTGCATATCACGTCAGGTTATTGAGTTTGTTTACGTTTCTTTTAGAGAGTTGCCCGAACCCTCTTATGAATCGCTGTAAATGCTTCAAAATATTTGGGAACAAACTTTTGGGCTTTCAGGTAAAAGGGTAAATATTAGCGTGTATTTTCAGACCATTTTGAGGTTTCTAGGACAATAGGTTCACCTGGTATAAATTTGTCAAAATTACCAAATCGCATTAATTAAATTTTGTTCCCACTTTTGTCGAAAACCTTGTACGATAGTAAATTAAACTATTTTATTAGATTTTCATGGCAATTAATTCTACCCAAAACGAAATTTACCATTCAATTTACAAAACTTATTTTCCCTAAACTTATCACGATTTTTCAATTTTCAATAGTCTTTCTCGAATATTTTCTTTTGTAAGGCCATAAAATGTTTACTCTGCCATTTACACAACTAAATTCAGTAAGAAAAAATGGTGTCGGGTCTTAGAAAACGGAAAAAATCCAACAAAAATATTTATTTTAATAATTAAAAATTGACCTCTGCAAGGTTGTTTTATAAAACTTTACATGCCATGAACCAATTTCCACCAGTGTCCAATAGATGTCATGATAATAGTAGTTAGACAGCAACCCGTACTGTTACTATCGTTTGAAATGACGAATTAAATCTATATCCTGTACAGGGCTCAGTAGTTCAGCGGTAGAGCAATTTCCCCGGCAAGGAAGAAGGCCCCGGTTCGAATCCGGGCTGAGACCGTATCCTTTTAATTAATTTTAAAAATTACTTCTCACTTGGATTCTATTTACGTCATATTCCCTATATAGTATATTTAAACCGATTAAACCAGTTTCCTACTTTCCACTAGCAAGATTTGCGATAAACTTGACATACCATGAACCAATTTCCACCAGTGTCCAATAGATGTCATGATAATAGTAGTTAGACAGCAACCGGTACTGTTACTATCGTTTGAAATGACGAATTAAATCTATATCCTGTACAGGGCTCAGTAGTTCAGCGGTAGAGCAATTTCCCCGGCAAGGAAGAAGGCCCCGGTTCGAATCCGGGCTGAGACCGTATCCTTTTAATTAATTTTAAAAATTACTTCTCACTTGGATTCTATTTACGTCATATTCCCTATATAGTATATTTAAACCGATTAAACCAGTTTCCTACTTTCCACTAGCAAGATTTGCGATAAACTTGACATACCATGAACCAATTTCCACCAGTGTCAAATAGATGTCATGATAATAGTAGTTAGACAGCAACCCGTACTGTTACTATCGTTTGAAATGACGAATTAAATCTATATCCTGTACAGGGCTCAGTAGTTCAGCGGTAGAGCAATTCCCCGGCAAGGAAGAAGGCCCCGGTTCGAATCCGGGCTGAGACCGTATCCTTTTAATTAATTTTAAAAATTACTTCTCACTTGGATTCTATTTACGTCATATTCCCTATATAGTTTTTTAAAACGACACAACGTAATTTTTGTAATTCCTCAATTTTTTTTTGTATTGGAGGAATATTTTTTGTATTGGTTAAATATTTTATCAAATGCTTACAATAAATGCACGTTTTATTTAATTTATTACTCATATAATTTGTACCGAAAGAAAATTTCCCCACAAGCCCTATTGTGTTGTACTATCGTGGCCATATATTTGTGTCCCATCTTTTGACGTCGACTTTCTGGCAAAACTAGGGGCGTAAAAATTTGAAAAAATTCTGATGCTGTCCTTGGTTAATATGCTACAACTCATAAAAATTAGAAAGCTGTATATGTTGGCGTTTTCCCGACTTTTCCAAATTAAGAAGAATAGGCGCTGTTTTTGCCCCGTAAATTTCATTCCTTTAACTTTAGCAATTAATTACGCCGGAAATAATTCATAGATTTCATCGAATTAAAAAGTAAAATCACCTGCGGAATGCTAGCTTTCAATATGCCGTTTTGTAAAATCATTGGATTAGTGGTTGACCCACAAAAAGCTATATTATGGAATGCCAGCAATTTCGTTCTTAGAAGAGCTAGAATAATGCAATATAGACTATAGGGTACCCACTAATTCATAGGTTTAAAGTTTATTACATAATCATTGTTTATCTTGCATTTTCCCTACAAAAGATCGAGGTGAACCACGAACAGGCATTTGGAAGTCCCATGGGAATTCTTGGCAATTTAAATCGGGTGTCGGGATTACCATCTAAAATTAATAAGTGATCTACAAAATATTCTACGTGTCTAAAAATTTACGATGCTAAATTTGTAAAAGTTTTTGATATTTTTAAGTTTTGTACGCTCAGAGCTGACGTTTATAATATATGGAATATATCAAGAGTTGTATTTATTTTATATTGTTTGTGCATGTATTTAAATATTATTAATAAATAAACTTTTGAAACTGTTATAACAGGTTGAATATTTGTATAACAAAATCGGACATACTTTTTAAATATTTTTTGGGTTTATCAAGCAAACTTAATTTAGTTATTCACCACTAATCGGAAAATCTGCTAACTCCATATTATTAGATCTATCCGCTTCCATCAATATCTTATTTACAACCTTATTGTATAAAAACTGAAGAAAGCAAACACGCCAATCGATAGAAGAGATTTCTCTCGTACCGGGTCACATATTACAATCAAAATTATACAAAAATTAAGAATTTAAGTGTTAGTTCAAATTACTACCTTGACAAGTTATCGTTCTTTTTGTGTATTGATAATAAGCTCCCCCGGTTCTCTCAGCTGTGTCGGTTCTCTCCGACACGACAGCACCGCTAACGCCTCCCTTCCCCGCAGCACACCAAAGACCGTAGAGATTCGGAATTCACGCCGAGTAGCACGATCTTTTGTATAAAAAATGCAAGATAACCAATAATTATGTCTCTTATCTCGCGTCTATGCGTGTCGACAAGCCCGCGCATTCTTTTCATGTCGCGTACGTGCAAACCGGTTTGACGGTTCTTGATGTTTGCCTTCAAAATTGTCGGTGTCCAGGTTTATAAACTGAATAAATGTGCATTTGGTGTTTGTGATGTTCGCGTCGAATGTCCAATCTGTTTTCCTTCAACCACAAGTTAAAAATTGTCGAAATAAACGACAAAAGGATGATGATGGTTATGTAATGAAGTTTGGCGATGCAATTGGCGAACCTTCGACGCATACAGCGACCCCTATAAATCGCTGTTTGATTTACGGGCGCTCGGTGCCGTGTAGTGTAGCTATGCTCTGCGATCGCGCTGAACGAACAAAAGGATTGTAAATCGCACACGCGGCCGAAGCAGTTTTGAAATGGCGCAAACTCGTGCAAAACTCTCCTTATAAGCGAGATCGATATGCCGGTTGACGATCCTTGGCTTGCTTGCTCCGAATATCCTATCCTATGTGTACTCCAATGCACGGTGAATACGGCCTTAAATGCGGTTCACTGACAGTCGGTCTAACTCCCCGAGCTCACAAGTAATGACGGAGCTTTTACCGGCGAAATCGTGCCGTAAAATTCCGCTATGCACTCCTACACTAAGTCACCCCCAACAAGTGTTAAGGGTCCCGTCTCAATTCAAATAGCGAACTGTAGCAAACTTCTCTCCAAAGCTGCGAAATAAACGCATTTATTACATTTGACGTATGGTATAACCTGTGTTTGAGTTTTCTAGTCGATGATATAGTTCTTTCACAATTGTCGTTATTGTAAACATGGTTGTAATAAGTTTCGAAAACGCACTACAATACTCCAGAGTGCAAGTCTAGAAGTTCAGAAGAAAATAACTTGTGCTCTTATATAGTTAACATTTAATTATATTTTATAATGTATTACAGCAGACAATAATTAGGCGCAACTGTCATCGGAAAGCATTTTTAAGGGCGTTAGAATTAATAGTAGAATTAAATTTAATGACCTAAAAAGCAATCTAAATAGTTAGTAATTTGATAGAAAGAGAAGTCGGGATAGAAGTAAATTTAAAAATTAATTAAAAATTACTGTCTCAGCGCGGAATCGAACCGGGGTCCTCTGTCTTGCCGGGCATATCTCTACCGCTAAGCTACCGAGGCCTGTGACAGAAAATATATGTATTTTTATCATTTAATCTTTCAAAATAAAGGATAGTAAAGATGATGGCAAGATATAAATTTTAAACTAAACGTGGTTTTCTTTAGGAAAGTACTGAAATGTTTATTGATTTATAATGTAGACACGTTGTGCACAAGAGCCCCCCTGGACTTTAACTGAGCTTTTTCTAGTTTTTGTTAAAAAATAGTGTATTTGCAGATTTAAGATTATCTACCATATTGACAAGGTTTCAGAAGTGAACATTTGAAAACCAAATGTTGTTCAGCTTGTTTTCACTATTATCTTTCTTCACGATTATTTTAAGCTGATTTACAGAAACAACCGGATTTTTGTCCACCTAAAAGTTCAATATAGGCTACTGTGCGCGGCGCCAAGATTTGTTATTCATGTGTGCGCCCTATTACTCACGTGGCATCTGTTAAGTGAATTAAATTAGAATGGAAAACAACCCAATGTCACATTGCGGTTTTCATTCTGAAAGATCCGCGCTGCTATTTCGGATCATTTGCTACTGACTCACCGATCAACCGTCATTTGTCACACTGTTATTGAGTTGTTATTGTTGCAATGCAGGCGGGTTTGAAACGAAAAAAAAAGCAGCCTAGCCAGGACATCTTAGTCATATCTCGGATGACTCTATAAACATGCATTTTTACTTTATCATACGCAGTATGGTAAAGTATTGTAATCGTGCCGAAAAAAAAAATTGGGATTTTAGCGGAAATAGGTCTTTTTGGGTCCCCTGAACATTTTTGACCAAAGTCCAAAAAAATTTCTGTGTGTGTGTGTGTGTGTGTGTGTGTGTGTGTGTGTGTGTGTGTGTGTGTGTGTGTGTGTGTGTGTGTGTGTGTGTATGTGTGTACCCGATTTTTGTGACGACGGTTCCGGAGAAACTACTAAAGGTATCGGGACGAAAGTTCATATTTAGAAGTTTCATGATTAAACTTAGAGCTGAAAAGCTTTTGGTTCAAAAGGGTCCAAAGGAACTGGCTATTTACTCTTAGCATTTTTCAACGATTTTGCAAATGAACCGTCATTTTTGTAATTTGGTAAAAATAGATAAATAATAAATTAAAGTAGACGAAATTTGGTATAATTTATGTCTATAACATTTTTTGGTAAAATTAATAGTTTAGCTTCAAGAGCAAATTCTATTTGATCGAGATCGGTCGCATCTGCATTGATATGAAAGTACATAGTAGCCTGGATTTGACAAATATTAGCTTTTTAAACTTGACGTTTCGTAGAAGTGGTCTCAAACTAACATTAAATGCGTAATTCTCAAAAACCAACACAAAAAACGTTGATGTCACTCCTGCCGAAAACAACATAGCGCGACTCGCTCACATGCGTCGGCGACGCTCCGCCATCCGTGACTCGCCGCATCACCGCTCGTCGCGCTATTCCGTACTTTCGGCACTTGTGAGATAAATAACTATTATTCTGACAGTAGGTAGTGTCAAATGTTGATGCGTTGACAATACCTACTATTGATACTATTGACTATCAAAATATCTGTCAAATCCTGGCTAACTAGTTTAATTTTAATGCAGACACCATTTATCTCAATATAATAGATTCTCATGCAGCTAAACTATTAATATTATATTTTGTATGATAAAGTCATGTGCCTGGCCACATCAGATTTTTTATGGTATTATCGAATGTGTGTTTTTTTAAAAATAAATATACAATAAATAGTAATGTAGTAGCCAGAAATTATCGTCTTGTCTGTCCACCGCAAGAGGCAAGGGACCCGAATTAAGGTGTGCTTTGAAATGAGTAGGCAACCAAAAATACGTAATAATTTTGTTGTCAGTATTTCACCGAAATGATTCAAATTTTACGTTAAACTGAACTTGAAACCTTTGCCGATAATACAAAATATATCCGGCTCAATTCTGCCGAGTCTTTTGACTGTTGGATTACATAGACAAGTGATTACTGCATTCAGCACTGGAAGGGGAAAGCCTTCTTACAAAGCTCGGTAGTTGAGTTCAAAGTTGGTCTTTCATGAAAGCGTTGGACCTAGGGGAGAACATAGACCATAAAAGGCAAACTTTAAAATTGCATATCTCGGAAATGAATAGTAATATCTAATTTTTACGAGATGGTTTCCACTGATGAAGCATGTAAAATAATTTCTGTTTTAATTGGCTTAAAACGTAATGTTTATCGGCTTGAAATACGGTCATATTTTTTACCCTCGCGAAAACGTTATAATTTTCGAGACTTATTTTTCTAAGCGTGAGAAGTGGCATTATGTATTATTATAGTCTTGTTATTTAGAAATTATAAGAATCAATATTACGTGCAGATGTTTTTATCTGCAAACTCAGACAGAAGTTGTTGCAGTCTCAGACAACAACCCCAAAATGAATTAAAAATAACTAAATCTTAGAAAACAAATAAATACAACAATAACGCTATTAAAAACTAGTTTATCAAATTATTTATTTTAGATGATACTGTATTTATTTTTGTAAACGTTGTAAATTTTAAGGTTTCATCTGAAAATCAGTTTTAATTCCCCTCTGCCTTTGTCACAGTGTGTAGTAGGTACCGCGGTAATATTTACCGTCCATAGCAGACGGTTGACCTCAGTCCCGGTACTCCTATAGGCAAAACTGGGAGAGCTGAAGGTGATTCATCGCTTAAAATCGTATGAACCAAGATATGAACGTA
Organism: Melinopterus prodromus; assembly: GCA_964023965.1. Taxonomy (NCBI): domain Eukaryota; kingdom Metazoa; phylum Arthropoda; class Insecta; order Coleoptera; family Scarabaeidae; genus Melinopterus; species Melinopterus prodromus. Next base: position 729,510 of record OZ030398.1, on the reverse strand, counting down.
CCGCGCGAATTGGTTATTAGCTGTGTATATTAAGTTGCCTACTAGGTAGTTCGTTCAAGATTAATAATTAATTATTAAAAATACTGTCATTTAATTGTGATAATTGTCCTATCTAATTTATATATCCATCATTAGCATGTTTAACAGAAGCGAAGTGAAAACATACCAACGAAAACATCTTGTTCACATCACACGTTCGCGCTCGAATTGGAGGTTAGGTTGCTACCGCTGTCATTCGTTCTTATGGTTCTAAGAACAGACGTACTTTTTTGTCTTGCCCATTTAAATTATACAGCAGACGTATGAAAAGTATGCTATTTCGTTTTAACACGCGTCAATATTTAGAAATATTCTGTAACGTATGTCTAAAATAACAGCTGAAATCTATGAGTAATCTTTAGCTCTCCCAGTTTTGCCTATATACCGTATGACTCTCCCTGGTGTGTGGAATCATGCCCCGCGGGGGTGAGTGAAGTTCGCGGGTGAATATGTAGTATTATTGTGTTATTATGCATTTTTCAAGGATTTTGTATAATTTATGTCTATGACATTTTTTGGTAAAATTAATAGTTTAGCTATAGCAGCAAATTCTATTTGAACGAGATCGTGTCTGCATTAATATAAAGTTAGCCAGGATTTGCCAGATATTTTTATTCTAATGACAGATTTTTTTGACAATACCTACTGTCAATATCTGCCAAATTCTGGCTAATTCGTTTTATCTTAATGCAAACAGGATCGATCTGGATCAAATAGAATATCATGTAGCTAAACTATTAATTTTAAATATTGTATGATAAAGTCATGTGCCTGGCCACATCAGATTTTTTTCACAGTTAAAGGTCGTTTGACATATATAATATAAGCAATAAAGAAAGGTATAATAAAATTTATATTTTAACCTACAAGTGACTTCTTCTTTTATTCTTAATTTTCAATGTCAAGAAAACCTGTAATATAAACGGAAATCAATACTCGTTAAAATTGTGTGTATGGATTCATATTTTTCACCGAGATAAACGGTGCCTGTTTTTTGGTATTGTGCACGCCACTGCGTGCTGGTAATCACGTGATCCGCGTTCTCGCGCTTTGGAATCTGCTGTAACACCGTGAGGTACCCGGTCTTTCCATATCTGGTAAACCAGCCTCAATAAATATAACCTGTCGCTAGTGCACGAACAGTTTTTCGTCTCTTCAAAAGTATGAACGATAACGCATATTAAATCGACAAGAACAAGTTACTAATAACAGTGGATACAATTCTATATAAAAAAATGAGTTATGGTTTTATAATTTTATAATCGAGGAAAACAAACATGGGCTATCAATAACATTCTAAACTTTGTTTCTATTATGCTATTATTACGACGCTGCTAAAAGCGGGATTTTGCAACGCGCAAGCCGATCATTAATTATAATTACAATAAGTGAAGGTCGGTCTACACTGAGCGCAGATATATCTTTAAATGTTTCCGAACTGGAATAACTCATGCCAATAAATCTCATTTAAATCGTTTGTGGGCTATAATTCCTTCAGATTTGATAGTAATTACGGACTCTGAATGTAAAGTGGCGTCGACATTGTTGTCTAAATTCCCATGAACAACAATGAAACACTTGTTTTTTTTTAGTGGGACAAATCACCTGTATACACGTTGTAACCGACATTCGGAGTACACAAACATATCAAAAGTACACAGATAGAAAAGATTTCATGTTTTTAAGGAAGTTTTGATGTAAAATAACGTTTCTTTACACAAAAGAAATCTGATTTTGATTCAATCAAATGTATTTGGTTACAAGAAGAGATTTATTTCCCTTAAAGTAATATTTTTGTTTTATCCTAAAAATACGTTTACTTCCACCAAATAAATCACATTTTGATTCAAATATATTTTTAGTGTCATACGTCTGGCTAAATTTGCTAAAAAAGGCCGTGCGATTGGCTCAATTTGTATTTGCCATCGCATATAGCTGTTGCCTAGGAGGAAACATTAGTGGAGAGTGTTACACAACGAAAAATTATTTTGTTACACTCACTAATAGTACACAATGACCCACGTTTCATTATAGTTAAAATATATCTAAACAATAATAAAAACTGTTCTGTTATGTAGAACTTTCCCATATGCGATGAACAAGTAACAATTTTAGATAATGAACATTCATATAATTCATATAATTACGAACGAATATCCGAGTACATATATTCAAGGTCAATCACGAATCTATCGACTTGAATCAGCAACCTTGACCTCAGTTTCGGATTGAAATCTAAACAACGAACGTTCTAAAATCGTAAAAAAACAATTCCGGGAAGTGATGGCGGGACAATAGTGTGAATCGGGCCTAACCGGTGTCACCTCTATGGTTTCCCCCCGCAGATCGTTACGAAATAAACTCGAGGCCTTCTCGATTAAGAAATTAAGTAAATACTGCGTCGTAGCTTAACGATTTTTCCGATAGCAGGACGCACAATTCTCGAGATAGAGCGAATTTTCGGAACGTTTGACCTTCGCGCCAAAAATAGACCAACAAATCATTTTTAAATGTCAGCTACGATCACCGCTCCCTCTTTTTGCTCGAATACTTGTTTCTTTTTTATTGCACGACGCACAGCGGTCAATAATACACATTTAGCCATTCAAAATGTTGTTTTTTACCACTACGCAGTAAGTTATATTGACAACTCCTATGTCAATATTACTGCCTAGGCAACTGTACTAACATCATCCATGTTAATACTAGAGATGGAATGAATCGGGTATCGGCCGGATACCGGATATCCGGCCAAACTCCAAAACCGGATCGGCCGGATCTTTACTGCAAATTATTTAAATTTTGAACATTAAGGGGGGAGCCTCGTATAGATGGGTAGAAAAATCGATTTTTTTATTGTATAAATCGAAAGTATATCATTATAAGAAAATTCTGTTAAAATTTCAAAGCGAAATTTCTAGCGGTTGCTTAGATATAGGTACTTTCGCTAAGGTCCTTCGACGCGCTGAGCAGGTAGCAGTGGGGGCAGAGGGCCGCTTGGAACGTGCTCGAATACAAAGGGAGAGGGGATTTGACGCCGAAGAAGACCTCTTTTATGGCACAGGCATGGCTGAATAGCAAAAACATCGATAATGTAAAGTAAAGTAAAAATACGTCTTCGTCTACCGCTAGCACCATTCGTTTTTTTTATAGTTTTTTAGTTTTAGTTTTAGTTTTTTTTTACATTTCCGAGTTTAAGTATACTCAAAATACTTATAAATGTACAGTAAAAATTTGAAATAAGACTCTTACGTAGTTTTAAATTTAAAAACTTGTACCGTGGCAAAGATTTTAAATAAATCGTGAACTTTGGAGATGGCGTGAAGTTAGCTTATAAACTTTCAGGTTTATGCAGTTGGGTGTTGTAAAAATTCCATAGTTCAGAATTTCGATATTCAGAACATTATATAAGTTTTTAGGCAATTCTGGACAACAATTACGAGCAAAAATATTGGGGTGAATAATCCCGAATATTATTTCTTTTATTTTGTATTGTTTGGTATTTAAGGGAGTATGCATACGAAAGGGGCATTATGTGTTGATAAAGAAACGTAAGGTTGTTACACTTACATTTTTTCCAAGTGCGGTGGATTAACGTTTTAATTGTTTGTTTTTAATGTTTTTAATTATTTGCAAAGAGAATTATCTGGCAATAATGGTGAGGAAAAACATCAGAATTTATTTCCAAACATGTCGTCTATTGAATGTTTTCCATTTATATATTAATACATTTTCAACATACAATCATCATTCAAACTAATAATGCAGAAAAATTGCTGTGTACCCAAAAAAGAAATAATTGATGCTACATTTCATTTTTATTTGTCTTCTACTTCACGAATGACGAATGATAAAAATATACATTTTCTTAGTTTATTGCATTATGGCTAAAATAATATTAAAGAATGGAAGGTAATGGTAAATATTAATTTCAATATTGTCAACTCATATGTCAATATCACTGCATAGGGTAGTGTATTTATTAACATCATCCATGTTAATCATGGACTAGGTCGTATCACTATTAGTAGAGCTCTGAAAGAGGTAGACTATAGATACAACACCAAAAAATCTCAAGTCTAATTAATAAACGTCATCAACAAATACGAGTCACACAAAACGCTAAGCAAAACGAACTTAATTAGAACATATTTCCTACACAACCAGGCCATAGAATGCGATATAAAACGAGATTAATTAAAAGTTTGCATCGCATGCTCAGAATCCAATTAAACCGCAGCGAATACCCGGACCAGAAGATAGACGCTGACGTCGTATCTAATAGACGTAATACAGTCAAAGTGGACGTGTTCGGGGTCACCCTACGATTCTCGGGGGTCGAACCGCTTCTGGTGTGTTGAACTTTCTAACGTAACGAACGAGTTGTCGGAGGCGGTTCGCCGCCCCCGACCAGTAGGTGGGGGCGGCAGAAGTGGCCGGTGAATCAATAACATCTCCCGGCATCGCCACACCTAGCCTCTCCTAATTGATCTCGGCGAAAACGTCACCTTTTACCGCCGCCAACCATCCCCGCCACCGGGGTCGCCACCGGCGACCCTAATGACATTGCCTAACGAAACCGCCTGAACGTCTACCTGCCCTCCTACATATCCTTCCTACCTATACGTCTACCAGTCCTTCTACCAGTACATAAACCTGGACACAAACCTGTGCATTCTTGGAAATAACTATAAAAATAAAAAAAATCTGATGTGGCCACGAACATGACTTTATCATACAATTTATAAAATTAATAATTTAGCTGCATGAGATTCTATCGAGATCGATCGTGTTTGCATTAAAATAAAACGAATTAGCCAGGATTTGACAGATATTGACAGTAGGTATTGTCAAAAAATCAACACTACCTACTGTCATTAGAATAAAAATATCTGGCAAATCCTATATGAATGCAGACACGATCTCGATCAAATAGAATTTGCTCCTACAGCTAAACTATTAATTTTACCAAAAAATGTCATAGACATAAAGTATACAAAATTTCCTCAACTTTAATTTATCATTTAACTATTTTGACGAAATTACAGAAATGGCGGCTCATTTGCAAAATCCTTGAAAAATGCATAACAATATTGCTATCCGCAATCCGCACTTGAAATACACATTGACTTTGTAAACACCATGGAAACACCAAGCTGTTTCAATATTGTTTCACATAGCGTACGTGCGCGCGTGTTTCTCCTCCTCATCACGTTCTCCATGCATGTGCGTGTTGAATTGACGTTTCGCAACCGCCGACGTTCTGAATACTGTCAAAAGTTTCAAAATTTCCTGGCTACCTACTATTAATGTAGTAACTATTAATTTTACCAAAAAATGTTATAGGCATGAATTATACAAAATTTCCTCTACTTTAATTTATTATTTATCTATTTTGACGAAATTACAGAAATGACGGCTCAATTGCAAAATCGATGAAAAATTCTAAGAGTTAATAGCCAGTTCCTTTGGACCCTTTTGAACCAAAAGCTTTCAGCTCTAAGTTTGGTCATAAAATTTCTAAATATGAACTTTCGTCCAGATACCTTTAGTAGTTGCTCTGGAATCGTCGCCACAAAAATCGTTTACACACACACACAGACATTTTTTGTACTTTGGTCAAAAATGTTCAGGGGACCCATAATGACCTATTTCCGCTAAAATCTCATTTTTTTTTCGGCACGATTACAGTACTTCATCATACTGCTGCGTATGATAAAGTAAAAATGCCCTACAACTGCAATAGCCTGCAACTTGTCCAGCTTAGCGACTACATATTGCGACAGTTATTCAAGTACGAAAAAAAAAAAAAAAACAAGTAGAATTTGAAAATTTAGTTTAGTGTTTACAGTTTCTTTTTACTGTTTAAAATGGTCTCATCTCCCACATGTACGTTAAACATTTTTGGAACAAGCCTGTTACTACATTCTGTTAAATATTCTGTAGTTATATGTTTCCTTTGTAACGATTTAGTTAATTAGGTAAGGTAAACGCCCCAAATTCAGACAGGTTAGCGAATTTTTGTTGCATTTGTAACTATAGAATTTACCTATGTTTTTGTGGTGACCATTACTAAATTAACTTTTTTTTTTAAATAAATATTTCCTACTAAAGATATCTGGCTGCCTTCTCTCCCTCATCTGTATTGTAATTTTTAGTATTTTTCTTGGTACAGCTTTTGATTCTGTTCCGTTTTCACTTCCTTTCTTATTTCTCAAGAATAATTTTCTTTTGTGCTTTTTCTTTTTCATATATACAAATATTCTCTCCAAGTCTTAGATAATAACGTTACACAAGAACAGTTTCTCTTCTGTTCTTAAAGAAACATAAAGAAAACGGTAAACGCTCCAACACTGTTTTAAGTTATATCATGTTTTGTGATAAATGTGAATAGTGGAATTACACTCTGAGGGTTTGATGTTGAATAACTTTTGTAATCTTTTTTGAATGATTCTTTATCTTTTATTCTCTATATTCGTTATGTATGATTTCATGTAATAAATTATTATATGAAATTAAATCGAAATCAATTTTTTTTAACTGAGCTATTTAACAGATGGTTAGATTTTGGGATAAATCAAAAAATCATTTATTTGGCCTTGCACAGAGTTTTTGAGACTCACTAAAGTCGTTAATTTCTCCACAGGGTATTTCAAAATTGGGCCAGCAAAATATCATTTTCGTATAATTCCCGATAGAATAAACTGCAAGCTTGTTTTTCAAAATTGGCAAGGGCGCATTATACTCTTGATAAATTTGTTGCTTTAAAAATAAAAAAAAAATTATCTGAAACGGCGAAAGTATCTCTTACACACATTCAGATATTGGGATGAATCAAAAACAATTTCATTGAGAATTGATAGGGCGGCTTTGTATCAGACTACTTGAGACTTGACAAACTTGCCTAATTATACCATAGGGTGTCTCAAACTTAGACCACAAAACATCATGTTGATTCTACCGCAATAATAAGTAACAAATCTACAAATTTCTTTTTCAACCTTGCAAATGGGTGTAAGATAATCGTGTTCAATTTGTTCACAACATTTTGACAAAAATCATCTAAATTACAATTTACATTACATTAATTACATTAATTACAAAAGTAATTAAACATCAAAGTTTAGCGAAAATACTAGGTACTTGTATACAGTTCAAGCTTTTAAATCATGGTAGCAAAATTGTTTAGGATGCCCTGTAACCTGTTACAAGATCCGAGAAACAAGGAGTTCAAGAGTTACAGAGAATATTTGTCTCGTGAAATGTCTCGAATCAAAACACATTTGTTTTGATTCGAGACATTTAAATTTAATACGTCTTCATTAAGGCGTATTAAATTTACTTTTAATATCATTGGCCCCTGTCATCACCAGCATCCGGGGAGTACCAGTAACAGGAGACAAACTTTGACAAGGATACTTTGGAGCTATATTGTATGCAGTTTTATTAATTTCCTTGGCATAAGTTCACCAACTAATTTATTCCATCAATTGTGGTATTTGGCTCCAGTGTGCGACGTGCCGTTGTCCAGTCGGCAGACACCCCATCGCACTTTAAGGGTTACTGTTGTTGTTTGTTGCGGTAGATAACCCTTGGGGTGGAAAGCGGCAATACCAACCACCCCCGACAAGTCATAGGGTGCGTTTATACTCTTACAGCCGCCCCACAACGTTCTACGGCTTCCCAGTTTCGTCTAACAAGTCTAAAAAGGGATAACCGTAACATCCAGTCGCGATCCCACTTCTGATTGCACAAAGTTGGTCCTTCGTAAACACATTTTCACACCTACCCATTACAAACTACCGGTTTGGTATTTATTTACCGAAAACGATGCCTTCGGCAAACAAGAATTAAACCTGAAACACCGGAGGGTGACAAGACATGGGCAAATATTAGTTTGTATGCGCGGATCATTAGCTTCGACCGATGATAATGAAGTTTTGCCTGGAGTTGTGAAGATCTCTATCGGCGATCCGGGGTCAAACCCACGTGCCTGTGGAAGCCAGAAAGATTAATTACGACGTTTAAAGCACAATTTAAACCAATCTGTTCCGAACCCACGCGTCTGAAGCCCATTTCGTCCACAGATGCGCGTACAAAATACAAACAACATCCGAGATGTCCTCTGCGAAAGGGTGAACGCATTTTAAATATAACAGGTGCCTCGGAGCTCAAATAGATTTATAGCTCCGGCGATGACAGATAAGTGAGTTGACATTTTTAGAAGCGCACTCTCCGCTGTTTTTAAGCTGTAAGAGCCAACGGATGGGTTGTTGGCTCAGATTCGGTGGTCTACATTAGATTGTGTAGATAAAAAAATAGGTTAGGATGGTTTAGGTTCCGTCTTATAAAGAAAACAAACTATCGCTAGACTGGAAACAGTAAATTTGTGAAGTCTTGCGACTTAGAGATTAGACAAAATACAAACCGGCATTTCGCTAAACAAAGTGAAAGTGTCTCGATTATGTTTACAGATTTATTAATACAAGGTATATTTCTGAGTAAATATTTAAATAAATCTTGATCTGGCTTAAGTGTTCTCTTTGCACATACAGAGAAAGGAATGCTCAATTCAAATAAAATTGCTTTGCATCAAAACAACGGTTGATTTCCATATCCACGAAATAACTATCCACTTCAACCGAGACAATATTTTCTCAGTACAAATGTGTTAAGTGCTTCGTTCGAGATAAAATTAGTTGCAACGAGTAAACTATTGACTTGCACCAAATAGTCATCAACTCGAAAGGACTATAATGTTGTTTTGAATGAAACTTTGTAGTATTATTTCAAATATTTCAACATTTGGACCAAACTAATATTGTTTTAATGCAACCATATGATGTCTTAAAGAGAGTAATAGAGCTATCGGAATAAGTAATAGGTTATTTTGCTTGGAAGAACCAATGTTTCAGAGAAACATTTGTAATTTTGGTTCAACACCTTTAGTGTTCTGAATAGAGTATTTTGTTCTCAAAGCAAGTAACTGTCATTTTAAACGAAGTGCGTTAAAAATTCAAAGCAAGTAATAGTAATTTACATTCAACATAATATATTGATTTGAAGTGAATGTTTTTGTTGTTTTGTTAAAACTATCTACCGCTGCTGCAAAGGTTACATAAAAAATAAGTCTATCAAAACAAATGCAGAAAGAACTACACGATTATAATAGCACATTACTTTCTTAATCATATTTACTAGCAAGAATAATTCTTCTGGCTGACAAATCTAATCAAAACATAATATGTGGTATTACATCAAAGTTCTTTAAGGAATTATTTTGTAAGACATATATTTTTTTTTAGTCATGTAGCAAAGACAATGGGTAAAAAAAGTTCATATATACCAATACATTAATTTATTATAAAAATAAAAATACATTTCAAACAAGTAGGTGTCATACTGATATAAACCCAATAACATGTTATAAAAGAAAAAAATACATTTAAAATACAATCAAAAATACAAAAAAATGTCATCCTGATACAGTAATTAGTACAGTTAAGAGCTAAGCAGTCAACAAGACTTGATGGGCCTTTCTGCAACTGGCCATTATAATACGGTTTCTCACCTTAGATGTTTCTAAATCTCCTCTTAGCTTCACCGCTTTCCGGAAAACAATCCGATCTCCAATAGCCGGAATAAGTTCTTTTATCTCTTCTTCTGTAAGTTTTGTTATGTTTTGCACAGTTATTTTATGGTCTGCAAACATAGAATGCACATAGTGTATTAACATTCGCATAAAAAGTAGATATAGGCAAAACTGGGAGAGCTGAAGATTACTCATAGATTTCAGCTATTATTTTAGACATACGTTACAGAATATTTCTAAATATTGACGCGTGTTAAAACGAAATAGCATACTTTTCATACGTCTGCTGTATAATTTAAATGGGCAAGACAAAAAAGTACGTCTGTTCTTAGAACCATAAGAACGAATGACAGCGGTAGCAACCTAACCTCCAATTCGACCGCGAACGTGTGATGTGAACAAGATGTTTTCGTTGGTATGTTTTCACTTTGCTTCTGTTAAACATGCTAATGATGGATAGATAAATTAGATAGGACAATTATCACAATTAAATGACAGTATTTTTAATAATTAAATATTAATCATGAACGAACTACCTAGTAGGCAACTTAATATACACAGCTAACAACCTATTCACGCGGTACGTTCATAACTTGGTTCATACGATTTTAAGCGATGAATCACCTTCAGCTCTCCCAGTTTTGCCTATATACGCATATACTTACTGTCAAATATCGTTTTAAGATGATCTGATGAAATTGAAAAATCATCCACGCTGTCCATTATCACATGTAAAACTGCAGATACAATCAAGCGTATATCAAAGCGACACTGCTTACCACTATAACCAATAAATTTGCATGGAGTTAACGTTGTGAGGGTTGTCAGTGAGACTGGAGAATGTAGTCATCATATACTGCGTATCTAAAAACTGTCGCCGTTCTACGTCGCGTCAGTCTGGTGCCACAAACCGCGCAAACTCTTAAGTTTTCCGCACAATGAAACCACCCGATATTTTAAACTAAGCATTTGGTTACTTGGTTCACACAAAACGTCTCTTGCATCAACCAACTAGTTTTACTTGTTTTGAACACCATATTTTACATATATGATCTTGTTTCAATGCAATAGTTGTTTTCATTGGAATATATTGAATTGTTCAATGCAACACACTATATTCTTAAAAGAACTCATAAGAACTTTTAAAATTATCCAATGTAGTTTTACTTGGAAACAAAATGTTGTCGCTTCAAAGGAGAAATTTGTGAGTTTTGATTCAAAAAGCTCATCTAAATTGAAAACTTTATTGATTTGTTCGGAGTAAATTTCGGCAAGACAACGAATGTCTTAAACATTTCTCTGTGTGCATTGTTAATGACTTATTTTCGTTCTGCACTCTTCCTCTTTCTTTATTCCTTCTCCCTTTCAATATTTTTTTTTCGTGCTGTTTAGTTTCCATCCTCTTCCTGTCTAAAATAGTAGAGGGAATTACTTCACAAAAAATACAATGAAGATCAATATATTGAAGCTATTCAAACAGCCAAGAATGGAATAGCAAAGAAAACTGCTGCCAACTCTACATTGTAGTTTCGTCTTAGTGAGAAATTTATAAAAAGTAGCCACGAACCATTTTCTTACGGAAAATGAAGACAAAGTCTTAGCAAAATGGACTTTGAAAAGTTATAGAACACGCTTTCCTCGCATTTTTCTATAGCATTCCAAAACCCATTTTTCTAATACGTTGTTTTATAAGACAGATCAAGAAGAAGTTTTAGAAAAATGGATTATGGAAAGCTATATAAAAGACTTTCTTCGCCTTTTCTATAGCTTTTCAAAACCCATTTTCTAGTACTTCTTCTTTAAGTTCCGTAAGAAACAGTGAAGGTCCATGACTTTTTGTAAATTTCTCACTAAGAGGAAACTGTAGGGTTGCTCTAGAAATGCCGTATTTTTTGACAGCAGTTTTCTTTGCTATTCCAATTCTGACTGACTGAAACTGGTTGGTCTTCATTGTATTTTTTTGTGTTGCAATCGCCCTCTATCAATTGGTTAGTGGTTAGAGATACGAAAACTTAATTTTATTCTATAGAATATAATTCTGCCTAAAAGGAAGTATAAATTGGCATTATTTTATGTAATGGGTACCACGATGCCAATAACCTAAAATATGCATCTCTCCTTGAGGCGTAATTGGCATTACCTGAAGAAAAAAATGTGTAGTAGTTTAATGTCTCAAAACTGCAAAGATTTGTAAAATACCTGTTGTATTATTAACATGCATTGGTAGACGTGGCCATATTGTGTACATGGTTAACAAAATATCAATCGTTAGTCAATGGTTTCCTTATGATTTTCTTTAGAACTTACCTCCTTTGACACAACAAAATGACACTTGACACTTACGTAAAAATCCTTTGAATTTAAAAGCATGCGCGGTTGAAATCTAGTTGATAATAATAGAGCACCGAAAACAGTGTTTGGTTCGATCCAATTCTTAATAAACTCGATATTCTTACCACAGTGCCAATAATTGCGGTAGTGCCAATAACTGTATCGGTTACCCTATCGTAAAATAAATAGCAGCCAGGTCTATTTCCAAAAATAATTGATGGTTCGTACTTACGTAGTTATTTAGACGGCTTTTGGTCCTAATTATGTAAATTATTACCGTCATAAGTCAAGTGTTTTGTGGGTCCTAATTAACGTCCTATCTTGACGTCTACTCGCACATCATTGTTCCTAACGCTAGTCTAGTCGATTTATCAAATTAAATTAACTAGATATCACAGCTGTTATTCCATCGCAACTAGTTTCGTAATAACTCAACGATTCTTAAACCTTGTAAATCTTCAATATTCGAGGTAACTGAAGGTAATCTTTTGTGGCTACTACGAAAGAAAGGGAAACCCCAGAAGTTGTTATCGTTGCGGTTTGTCTAATAAATCACTCTCTCACGCACCGGAGATGCCGAAAACCAGGTCCAAATGCCTCCAGACAATGCCTGGTCGTAACAATAAGCACCCGGAGCAAAAACTTGTGTAACAGAGGGGTTCTCGCATTGTTTTGGAGGCCCAAGGCCCGAGGTGATACCATGAAAAGCCACCGGGCGTTACGAATGCTTCTCTTTGTCCTTCAAGAGCATCTCGGAAATCGGCGATGACTACAAGTAACCGACCGTCTTCTATTTCTGATCGTTCGGCTATTTTTGGAACCGCTTGGGATTGCCCCATTTAATTTCGGTTAGGGTATAGGAAGGTTTTCATGAGAATCGACATCTCAACCTACAGGAATCTGTAGATAATACGCACGTCTTTAATCCGAACTATTAATTACTTGATAAAAAATCCGCAGCAGGCCGCCCATATTCTCCGTAAATGAGCATCATGTCTATTCACTACTTGTGAAATTGTCCATTCTTATCACACAAAATAACAAAATCCAACATGGACAACTGGGAATGACGCAAACACGGGACTTCACACGGCTCGCTTTGCAGATAGTGGAGTAGAAGGTCAACTACTACTAGTCTTCCAAAAACGTAAAGCGTTCTGGAGAAATATCTGCATATTCAAGCAACAATCCGTTTATGAAATGCAACTTCGCAATTCTTGAATCTCATTTTGATCCATAGATTGCACTTGTTGGTGTTCTGGAGCGTTTTCCACAATTAAAAGTGCCTTTGCTTCTAAATCAACACTTGTCTGGAAACTGAACTGCGATGGTCAACGATCTAACGAACAATGAACTAATTGTAAACAGAATCCCGAAAACCCAATTCCATTTCAAATACCTGTCAAGAAAGACTTTTGTCCTTCTAAAATAGTAAAATTGACCACTGTGCGTTATCGTTGTTTTAAATATCGTATTCAGGTCGAATGAAAGCAATATATAAGCTTTATTACCGAGACCATGCCCAAATATCAATTCAAATCCCGTGTCAGAATCTGAAATGGATGTTAATTTATTGCGATACATAGGTACTTTAACCTCGTGCGCAAAATACAAATTATAGATGTAATTTAAGACTATTCTGTTCACGTTATATACTCAACAGTTTTCTTTTTATTTCGAATAGCGAGTGGTGTGTTAGCGCTGGGCGGCCCAATAAACTTTTTGATTGGAAATCCGGATTACGTATCTGCGTTGTATCCAGCAAACTACCACCTCTATAACGTGATCCGATTGGCACCATAGCGACAACACGAAACCCGGCTTGAATTACCGGAATTAATTTCGGGCACGGCTTTTGTTCACCGTCGCATTCACTCCCCTTTCCCCCCGGCAACTATTGTGACGAAATTCGCAATTCAATTTAATCCGTTTTGCTGCACATGTTTGCTACAGCGATGATACATCAGCGATACCCAGAAATGCACAAAGAGGCTGTATAATCGCGTGCATTTGATATACAAATTATGAATTAAATCAGGCCCGGCAGTACAGAGTTTACGGTTCAACTCCAGCTGAAGGCATTTTTTTTTATTTCGATCACGATTTTAATCCACAATTTGCCCTCTATAATAAATAATTATATTATTCTTTGTCTCTGTAGCGAACACACTCGTTATTTCTGGGGGAAATGAAGGCGGTAGTAATTCTGTTGATAAATTGTAAACGATTAGCGGCCGCCAAAAACAAAGCGCGCAAGCGGATTAACGACATTAATTTCGTTCCTGGTCTTAATTGAATCAACCGCAAGCGAGCGAGGTTGCTCGGGGGGCGAGAGGGACACCAGCCCAAATGTAAATCATTAATCGGATTGTCGACCGGCGCAAGATTAAAAGACAATTAGGCCGAGATAAAACGAGCTCGCGAAATTAATTCATTGGAGACCCGCGAGGCGTCGCGACGTCTAGGCTGCCTCCCCTCCACCCTTTTGCGGATTAATTACGTGAGACGTAATTCTATTTGTATGGCTCCTTGTTATTCATTGTCTGTAAGTTTGTTTGCAGGATCAGGTTTGATACTGAAAACTAATGACTAAACCAGGGGAGAGTAATTTTGAAGAAAGATTCGATCCTCCGAGTGATTGAAGACAGGAAGAAATTAAATGAACCTGGGAATAAATAAAGGCATCGAGATATAAAGACATAAAGTAATGAAGGTATCCAGATATGACGCCACAAAGAAATGAAGGCATCAAGATATAAAGACACGAATAAGTGAAGGCATAAAGTATTGAAGGTATCGAGTAAAGAAGGCTTCGAGACATGGACATAAATAATGGAAGGCGTCGAGATATGAAGGCACAAAGAAATGAAAGCATCGAGATATGAAGACATGAGTAAATGAAGACAAAGTAATGAAGGCATCCAATATGAAGACATAAAGTAATGGATGCATAGAGTTATGAAGGTATCGAGATATGAAGATATAAAGAAATGAAGGCATCGAGATATGAAGTCATGAAGAAATAAAGGTATCGAGATATGAAGACATAAAGTAATAAAGTCATTGAGTTATGAAGACATAAAGAAATGCAGGCATAGAGATATGAAGACAAGAGTAAGGCATGAAGAAATGAAGGCATCGAGGTTGGAAGACATGAATAAATGAAGGCATACAGAAATGAAGGCTTCGAAATATGAAGACTAGAATAAATGAAGGCATGGACACATGAAGACATAAAGAAATGAATGCATCAAGACATAAAGTATTAAAGTCGTCCAGATATGAACATATAAAGAAATGAAGCCATTGACATATGAAGACATGAATAAATGAAGGCATAAAGTAATGAAGGCATCGAGATATGAACACATAAACAAAGGCAGGCATGGAGACATGAAGACATAAAGTAATGAAGGCATCGAGATATAAAGACATAAAGAAATGAAGGCATCGAGATTTGAAGACATGTATAAATGAAGGCATACAGAAATGAAGGCATCGAGATATGAAGACATAAAGAAATGAAGGAAGGCACCTAGATATGGAGATAAGAAGTCATCACAAAAGGAAAAAAAATAAGAAGTATATACATATCTCAATTCTGAATGAAAGAATTGACCTTGAGTTTTACGACCTCATAAAACCAGATTTACCGAATATGTCCTCTATCAGAAACCAGCAACGCAATTATTCAGTCGCCCCTGGTAACGGGGCTACCACGGCACGCTTAATTCCTGGATAATTGTTTGAAACCGTTCCCGGGTAGGTCCCTAGGGATTACTCCAAGAACTCAACAGTGCCGGTCGTCACAACCAGCGCTGGGTAGGTACCTAGCAGCGCTAGCGCGCAAGAGAGATTTGATTCGGTAAAATGCGTCGTTAAATCGCTATTTGTATTCGGCGCGAGTCGCCGTGATCTCGTTACGTTGGCAAACCTTTTAGCCATTATTAGATTACGTAATGCCGTTCGGGCTTCGTCCGAACGCCGGCTCGACGTTCCACTTTGCCGTCTCTTTCGATCTGGAGATCATTATTTTTCTTTCCACAGTTAAATTCGATTTGCTCTTTAATGCTCTCTTCCACTCGCTGGCGGAACTGAGGTTTTATACGACCTCAATGTGGATAAAGTAGTTATCAAATACAAATGTTTTTGAATTCGAGAAAGAAATGGCCAACGCCAAGGAATGAAGGTAAGAAGGAAGGGAGCTCCAATAAAGAAGGAAGCTCCAAGAAGGAAGGAAGCTCCACTAAGGAAGGAAGTCCCAGGATGTATAGAAGTTACAGGATTGAAGTATGCGCGAAGAATTTAAGAAACTCCAAGAAGAAAGGATACTCTAGGAAGGGAGGTAGCTACAGAAAGGCAGGCAGTTTTAGGATGAAGCAATGAAGCTACAGGAAGGAAACTTCAGAACAGATTAGAAAGCATCTCCAGGAAGGAGGGAACCTCCTGGGAGGAAGGACGTTTGGTCACTGTTGGTGGAAACGTTTGTGGATAAGAAGGCAAAGGAAGGAGGCTCAACGTAGCAAGAAAGCTCCAGGCAGGAAGGAAGTTTTACGAAGAAAGGGAATTTCAGAATAGAAAGAAGCTTCGGGAAGAAAGAAAGCTACAGAAAGGAAGGAGTTTAGGGAAGGAAAATGCTCCAAGAAGGAAGGAAGGAATGATGTTGGATCGCTGTTGGTGGAAACGGTTTTGGATAAGAAAGCCAAGGAACGAAGGTCCACGAAGCAAGAAAGCTCCAGTTAGGAAGGAAGTTTTAGGTAGGAAGGGAGCGTTAGAAAGGAAGACAGTTTCAAAATAGAATAAAGCTTCTGAAAGAAGCGTTTTTAGATCAGAAAAATTAACGGCCATGGAAGGAAAATCCAAGAAGAAAGTAAGCTCCAGGAATGAAAGAAGCTCCAGGAAGAAAGAACTCCAGCAAGGAAGGAAGCTCCAGAAAGGAAGGAAATTTCGGGAAGGAAAGAAGGTTAAGGAAGGAAGCTCCAGAAAGGAATAAATCTTCAAGATGTAAAGGCGGAGCGCCTGGAGTTTGCTCCCATGGCTGGAGCAGCCATGGGAGCAAACTCCAGGCTGGATGACGAAAGGAATGACGGACAACTAGTGTTGGTGGAGTAAATGATGATGGAACATAAAGCCATAAACTAATTACGAACGATAAGTGACTAAAATCATATAATGTAATATACATATGTATTTCTAAACCAATTACCGCCTGGTGGTTAGATCGCATATCAATCATCGAGAGTTATGTGTGTTTTTAATGCCCTGTCAGGTGTAAGTAAACTCAATATGACGACCGTAACCGCAGAGAGAGACCTTGATCCGATACCAATCGATTCGATCTGCTTTTTTTCGTCTTCCACCGTCGTTCTCGTCGTTTTTCAGCGTTCGCGAGCTGTTTAATTGCGATTCATTCCGTATACAAACAAGCGCCATTAGTTCTAGCTACAATCCGGGCAACCTTGAACCGTTTTATCCGCAGCCGTGCGCTTTTTTGCGTCACCCGAATATCGAACGACCAAGCCGGAGATAGATCAATATAAGCGGATGGTGGAAGAGCTCGGAAAAACGAGCTTTCCGAGAAGACGCGCATCACGGGACGAGTTCTTCACTCGCTCGATTATGAATTATTTATTTGATACGATCTCGTCGACAAAATATGATTATTATGCCGAGCGCTTAGTCGTCAAGAATCGCTCCGGCTGATTTAGTTTGCACATTTACGGCGTCCGCTTATGGCTGGTTTTGCAATTTATTAGTAATAGGTCTGTTATATGGACAGGCGTGACAAGAATTTTAACACCGTGCTAATGGAATTGTCTACAGATATAATAAGCAGATTCATAAACTAACATCAACTCAACACATTTAAGTTATAAAGTTGAAAGAATGGAAGCCAGAAAGAAATGGAAGGCATGCAGATATGAAGACATAAACAAATGAAAACATTAAGACAAGAAGGCATGAGGAATTTAAAACAAGAAGGGATTAAGACAAATAGGCACGAAGGCAAGAAGGGACGAAGACTGGAAGGAATGGAGGCATGAATAAATGAAGGCATTAATATACGAAGACAAGATGGCAAGAGGACATGCACACATGAAGACAAGAAGGCTTGAAGACTCGAAGAAATGGAGGCATGAATAAATGAAGATATTAAGATATGAAAACATGAACTCATGAAGGCATAAACAAATGAAGACATCAAGACAAGAAGGCACGAAGAAGTGAAAACTTGGAGGCATTAAGACATGAAGAAATGTAGGCATGAAGACAAGAAGTGACGAAGACTTGAAGGAATGGAGACATGAATAAATGAACGCATTAAGATATGAAGGCATGAAGATAAGAAGACAAGATGGCCAGAAGGCATGAACACATAGAGGCATGAAGATATATCGACAAGAAGGCTTGAAGACTTGAAGACATGGATGCATGAATAAATGATGCCATTAAGATATGAAAATATGAACGCATCAAGACAAGCAGGCATGAAGGCAAGAAGAAATGAAGACATTGATACAAAAAGGCATTAAGATATGAAGACAAGAATAGATGAAGATTTAAAGAAATGGAGGCACGAATAAATGAAGGCATGAAGATAAGATGGCAAGAAGGCATCAGGACATGAAAGAATGAAGGCATGAAGACAAGAAGGCATGAAGACTTGAACAAATGGAGGCATGAATAAATGAAGGCATGAACATACGAAGACAAGAAGGCATGAAGAAATGAAGACAAGATGTAAGAACGCATGAAGACTTAAAGAAATTATGGCATGAATACGAAGACAAGAAGGCACGAAAACTTGAGGAAATTGGCATGAAGAAAGACGGCAAGAAGACATAAAGAAATGAAGGCATGAAGACATTAAGATATGAACTCAAGAACGGATGAAGACTAGAAGAAATGGAGGCATGAATAAATGAAAGCATTAAGATATGAAGACATGAAGGCATGAAGATATGAAGACAAGATAGGAAGAAGACAAGAAGGCATGACGACGAAGAAATGAAAGCATGAATATATGAAGGCATGAAGAAATGGAGGCATGAAGACAAGAAGGCATAAAGACTTGAAAAAATTGAGCTATGAATAAATAAAGGCACTAAGATATGAAAACATGACGGCATGAAGACCAGAAGGCATGAAGATAAGAAGGCACGAAGACTTAAATACATGCAGGCATGAATAAATGAATGCATTAAGATTAGAATGCAAGAAGATTAGACATGAAGTGTGAAAGCATGAACCTATGAAGATATGTAGACAAGAAGGCATAAAGATATAAAAAGGCAGGATGCGAGAAATCTAAAGCAGACTCCTCTGTATCGAGATTTGAAGTAATTCGATCGATTAAACATTTCATTATGTAGGCATACCAAAAGAACTTATCTTGTTAATTAAAACCCATCAGAAAAGAGTGTGCGTTCACAGATCTCCGGTTAATTAAATTTACAAGATAAAACTCGTAATATAAGTTCAATTAATTAGCGGTGTTAACAGTTGCTTCGCATTCCTAGCAGTAAAAACATGCGCACCGGAGACAGCGTTGGATAATCGTCCTGCTGCGATCAGCTACCTTGGTAAAGCGGTCGAATACCTCTATTGAAAATTGATCGTTAATGCTAACAATCTAATCTGCGATATACGTCGGATGAGTTGAACCTTTGTCGTGGACACCATCTTGACAATTCCCTTTCTACGGGCTCGATGGTATGCAGACGATAAGGGAGCAAATTGCCGACCGGGAATCTTAACGGCGGCAATCACAGGCAATAAAAGGTGACACAAAAAGAAGTCTGCGAGAGGCTTCTCGTATAATCAACATATTTCGAGTGCCTACGGCCACTCTTCTGCCATCGTATACTCGAACACACTCGACACGTGTCTTTATTCAACCGTAAACCAAGATAACATTCGATATTCTATCTTCAGATATAAGTTTATCTTAAGTTAGCTTTTGCAGATAGTTTAATAGAGTAACTAGGATCTTTTGTGTTTGCGCGAGTGTTTCCCGCCCCACGCAGAACTCATCGTTTGTAAACAACTCGTCTATGTTGTTGGTGGAATCCGTCCTCTGTCTTCTTGAAAACTTGCTTGAAAACTTAAATTCTAACGTTTTCAACCAAATTCCAAGGGCAAAAATTTAATCCAAACTAAGAGAACGTATGTGGGTGTTCATGTAAGCCGTTTCAAAGTTAAAAGTCGTAAAAGCCCTTGCCTGGTAGTGTCAGCGTAAGTACACGTCCCCACAATGTTGTCACTGGCGACGGACGTTCTGGTAATTTCGTCCTCCCCGCCTCTATGTTGGTTCGCGGTTTGTACTCGTCGTATGTGTAGCCTGCATTCTAGGTTGCGGTCCTCTGTAAACGATGCAATTTGTTCGGGTTTAAACTGTTTGCTCGCTTAATTCCGCGTGCTGCCGCTAGGAGCGTGCACACCATCGTAAAGGTGCTCGTTATTCTCGACCTCCATTGCAGTCGCAGCTAGCAACACACTGCGATTCAAAGTTATATCGTATAAGAAGACTACTTTAGATGGATTAATATTTTGAAAAGCTATATTTCGTTATAGCGATATACAAAATTGTTAACATCACAAAATGCAGAGTTGAAAAGTGACTCGAAAAGACCCATTTTGTCGTCGAAAGTTATTACAAATCTTGGAAACTTACGAAATCAGAGGAAAAGAATTGAAATGGTTAGGAACCTAGGAGACAAAAGTTTAGTATTGAAGAAAATGAGTCCAGTGCATTAATAAACGGCTTGGGGGTACCTCAAGGTTCTGTTTTTGGGCCTGTTTTATTTAATTTGTACCTACATAAACGATGCTGCGTCACTAGTTAAATCTTGTATGAATACTAATTTGTGTAAAACGCGGAAGTAATATTTTATGGCTGATTTAACTCTTTCTTGTTGAGAGTATAAACTCTCGCGCTATGACAGTTGAATGAACAAATAAACGAGCTGAACCCCGCTTCCCATTACATAGGAATGCAGCACCTGGGCCCTCGATAACATGTATTTATTGCGTACCGCTTGGACGTAAATGAAAGATTTTACAGTGCGAAAGGACCATATGGTCAAGAGATCTCGCAAAAAAATTCTTTAGATTATTGCGGTGATTACAATTTTAATACTGAAAGCGTGAAGTCTACTTCATGTATTTAACAATTCTTATTGGTTACTTCTGAGAGATAGATTTTCCAGTATCTGATAAACGAATCTTTTACGTCGATAACAGGAGTCAGATGATATACATACAAGGCGAAAGAAACAACCATAAACCATGGGTTCAGTTTGTACCGTTTATACCATTCGCATAGGTCAGTTTCCGTACTCCGCTCGCTTTCATGTCTTATGTAAATTTGCTAGCATTAGGACGAGCAGTTTTCCGTGAAAGAAGCGAGCTCTAGTTTATTGTGTCGTTAGCAAGCGAACTCGCGTTGCGAAGAATGCGAGCTTATTCCATTTGCAGCGTTCTGTCTGCCACGAAAATGGAATGTGAAGCCAGCAGGCCAAGGAAGCAG
Organism: Melinopterus prodromus; assembly: GCA_964023965.1. Classification (NCBI taxonomy): domain Eukaryota; kingdom Metazoa; phylum Arthropoda; class Insecta; order Coleoptera; family Scarabaeidae; genus Melinopterus; species Melinopterus prodromus. Next base: position 708,019 of record OZ030398.1, on the reverse strand, counting down.
GCTTTCATGATTTACATTTACCATTATTGGAGAAAATATACGCATATGTAGCGTTGAGGCAAGACCGGTCCTGAATTCTATATCGCTCGTTCATCATAACACTGTGTGAGACACCAGAAAGTAAATATTATTTTGATACCCAATAAGAGTATAATAATAATAATAGCAATACACACAACGAAACATTGTTTCAATTGAAAGTAATCTTTGTTAAACCAAAAGAACGGTTGTTATTTATTGTGATAATTATCCATTGATGTATAACAAGTTATTATTAGTAACATTAAAGTTATTTGGGAATTTTTAAGAGTGAAATGAATGTAATCGATTCTGTGCGCAGGATGGTTCCCTTCGGGGAAAGGGGATTACGCGCGTGAAACGATGCGAGGCTTGGCGCGACGATTTCAAACGATCAACTATCAGGACCGTATTTAATATTTTTGTAATTTTCTCGTTCGGTTTTATTTTTTAAACTAGCATACGTAACGTGAGTTTTTTCTTTATTTGTGGAATTGTATACATATTCTGTTTTGTAATTTATTATTACTTAGCAATATTACTTCTGCCGAAAATCAGTTGTTGATGATATTATGCAACATAATTTTTTGCTATAAAATCTACGAAGAACCTACCTTCTCTTGATGGCGATTTTTCACAGATACAACAGCTGTACTATAGTTAATTGAGAAAGAAATTTCTGATATTCATTTAACTGTTTTACTTCCTTGGCATAATTAATACTTTACTATTTTTGCACGAACGCACGCAACGCAGTTCTTCGGTGTACACTTGCAAACTATTCTGTCTTTAAACAAAGAGTCCACCATTTCTAACCTGCAACTTCAATTCTGCTTATATCAATACATATGTACGATGTTTGTTTTAATTCTAAGTACGGACCTGTGGTGACGTACTTGCGCGGTACAACAAAAATTATGTTGCTTATTTATATCGCTTTATAACGTTAATGAACATCTGAAAGGTATTTTCTAGTTTTCGTTCTTGTCGCGTTGTCGTGCTAATACTCGTTGCCGAAATATCCGCTTTCTTGAAAATCTTGCCTTTATTGCAAGGAAAATTAGGAAAATACCAATGCCTATCTGTGCGGAAGATCTCGAGTTATAACTCTGTGTAAATTAGAATGTTTTTGGGCAAACGGTTGGGAGATACAAAAAATGGAATGACGGTTGTGTACCCTCTAGGTCCTAGGAGAATCCCTCTTACTACGTGACGACTAAAGTTCAATCAATCGGCATGTTTCACATTATTTTCATTACAACGAGTTTCTTAAATCAAAACAACCGTTTTCTCAAAGCAAATATTTATTTATTTACTCTCAATTTTAAGCGGTACTTTTTAAAAATTTAATGTGATTAGGAAAACAATTCGCGTTTTATTTTCTGCTTTTATTTAATAGCAAACAAACTGGAGATGAATATTATTTTCTCGTTGAACCTCAAACAAAATATAAAGAACCTCGGACTGACCCGATAAATTTTTTTTTTCAACTAGAAATATGCATTTTTCTGTGGAGAATTGACGGTATTAGTTTGTTTCGCTCAAATGTTCCAGCACGTGTTTTGTAAATCCATATGTCCGTTGTTTTGCATTGATATGATATTTTAATACTTTAAGTATGTTCAAGCGTTGACTTATTTATAAAATACCATTCCCACAGTCTAGTTTTGTGAACAGTAATAGGATAATACACTTGGGTACAAAACAACTTATCAGCATTATTTTATTATTAGTTTTGATTTGATTTTTACTCACAATTAAGCCGTCTATAATCGTGTACATGTATGTATGTGTAAGACATTGTGGTACTGTTAAAACGGGTGTGTAAAATAAATACAGAGGGTTCTATAACCTCGACAATCAACTAACAAGATGTATATTTACATCTCGGCAGATAATCAAGGCTTTTATGGTTGTAAATGTCTGCGTCAAGTTTATTATTAAAGGCTTATTTACTCGTACGAGCTGAGCGCAAGAACACCTCGAGTTATCTGAATTCTGAGGCAGATGTGTGATGCACGCAATATTTTAAGTTCAGTGTATAGGATCGCTCCTATCGCTCCGACATTATTACAATGTCCTCGAGTGCCCTTTTGTCCACGTTTTCTCTCACTTGAGATCATTCAAAGGAGTCAACAGTTCATAATGTGATTGGGCCGTGCTCTGTTTAGTATTGGTACCCGTTCAACTGAATGCAAACCAAGTAACATCTGCTTAGTTTAGCAGAGAGGTATTATTCAAGGGGAGCGTTTCACCTAACCGGTTCCTTGTAACGAAAGGGTTACACTTAATTGGGTTTATTAAGCATTTATGTAGACGCAATTTGGCTCAGTTTAGCAGCAGCCTTCAGAGACCACTTTTGGAGGCTATTCGCACGTTATTTAATAAATCATCGTTGATACGTGTTTTATTGTGGTTGTTGTGTTCGCTGATCAAGTATGTCAAGGTAAATTTTTAATAACCTGGTAAAAACTGTAGGTTATGTATGAATGTAAAATGTAGGAAAAGTTTAGTATTATCGAAATCAATATAAGCATTTAAAACCTTCTGCTGTAGTATGGTATTTTATTCTTAAGTAGACATATTTGATTCTCAATAATAGTTGAAATTGTAGGTTTTAAAAGACCTAGTAGCCCTTCGACGTTCGGAGTTTTGCCCCATAGACTACAACCACTAAATAGCAATAATGTCCGTTTGAATAGCAAACATATTTCAATCAACTGCTACAGAAAATTTGTTATACCTTTTGCAAAATTGTTGCATAAATTTATATATTACCTCAAATTGTAGGTAATTAAAAGTCCTAGTAGTCATTAGACGCTGGGAGTTTTGCCCCATAAACAACAATCCCTAAATAGCGATAATGACCGTTAGAAGAACAAACTTGTGCAAAAATCGTTGCATAAATGTCTATCATACCTCAAATTGTAGATATTTAAAAGACTAGTAGTCCTTCGACGCTCGGAGTTTTGCCCCCTGGACACCAACCCGTAAATGGCGATAATGTCAGTTCGAATAGCAAACGTATTTCAATCGGTTGCTACAGAAAAATGTTAAACCGTGAGAAGTTTAAAGCCCTGCAAAGCGTTTGTTGGTGTTAATAAATTCATATTGCGTGTTCTGCACATGGTTCGGGCTATATTGCGGTGAGTTTTGCGGTAAATGGCCATGAACCTCCGACCAGCTGGAAACCCACCCAAATACATTTGACTCTTTAATTATGAATTCGGCGGTTGGGAGGCCCCTGTTAACCATGTAAATATTACGTGCACCCTCCTCGTGTATTAAAAGCAATTTTGCGCCAGCAATTTTTGATGATGTTGCCTTGCCCTCCCCCTTTTTAAATTGACCACGATTCGGTAACTTCTCATTATTGCTATCATGTACCCAGAAGTCAATTATCTTCTGAAATGTTTCGAAAAAAAAAGGAAAAAGACAAAAGTATTGGTCTCAAGTCACCACCCTGCGGTATTAAAACCCAATCGGATTTTACATCTGGCTTTTATTAGTTAATTTCAACTCCCTGCATCGCTGACTATCTTGCCTATTCTGTTTCCATGCAAGGCTCTATGTGGTTATGAGAATTGCCGCTAGAGGTCATTTGCCTCTTGAGAGACCTTTAGTATCACCGGCCTTGTCAAACTTTCCAATTGTTTTTTTTCTGTGTAATCATCAATTTTTTTTGTATTTTATGATTTGTAGGATTTAAATTGAATAGAGAACTGCCAGTTGGTAGTCATGGAAAGTTTTAATATCGAGAAAACAAACGCGACAACACCGATATTCCGGTATACGCAAATAAAATTCCATTTAGTCAATATTTACTCATCATTTTTATGGTATAGACGCGCGTTGGAAACCAACATAGTATCTCCCTGTGTAGCTAGCCGCAATTTCCTGCTTTATGTTCGGAATTGATTCGCAGCACTAACACTACACTCACTGTGCTTTGCTTTTTACACATTTTACTGAACTAGTTCGAAGGAATCGAAGGGTTTAGTTCTTTTTAACCTTCTTGCTAGATTCTGGTTGTCCAGTAGCTGCAGGGCCTCTACGTTGACATGACGTCGTAGGCGAGATTCATGCTTAGCGGCTTTTTATTTCTTAGATGACTTGTGGGACACCAAGATGTCAATGCAGGTCACTGTTGATGTACCAAGGGACATCAACCATATTCCTTAAAATAATCTATCCAATGATCCCACCTAGGTTCTATTATGAAATTCTGAAACTGACTGCAGTTATGACTACTTCCGGTACGTTCCAGAAAAAAAAGAGTTGTAATTAACGTCTTCAGGGTAGCTTATTTTATGTTATGTTTTATTTTATGTTAGGTTCTTCCTGAATCTCTGTGACGTCAAATAACCAGGAAATAAGCCTAGGATAAAACGGGTTATATTTACAGATATAATAATATTATATCATCCCATTGGTACTTCTTTCTAGTTTAGTAGAATCGATACCGATCCCTTATTAATTCCGCAGGAGGTAACATTACACAGTACACCGGTACGTATTTAGTACGAATCCGACTCCATAATGCAATTAGGTGTGCGTTGGAGCGACCGTACGCCAAACAATGGACGTCAATATAATTATTAAACCGATTGGTAGCTCGGTTGACGGGATAATCGCCAAATACGCTCGCTAATTAATCCGAACCCGGCAAACAGAGATGCTTCATTAAATCAGCAATTCTCAGTACGACGTAATGCGAGCGCAATGCTTACGTATGGATTTGTGGATGGCATTTAGTCAGTCAACCATCCGACCAAACAACACTCAAATCAATCTAGATGACCCAGGTAGTGCAGAATTTGCTTCTAATATGGTCGTTAATTAGTTTATGTTAACTATCTTGGCAGTATTGAATAGAGGTATGTAGTGCGGCTATTGGGGTAGAGATGGCGCTGTTTCCCTCTACTCGCTACTGTGGTAGTATGAGCGTATATAAGTACTGCCATAGCAGTCTCGATAAACATGTTTATCTACGACTCGCATAAAATAAGTTCGTGATTATGATTATAATGGCACAGCGTTGTATAATGATGACAGTTATGTGACAGTTTGCATCGCTATCATTGACAAATACATTTAAAATATTTGAAATAAAATAGAATAAAATAAAACGTCGTATTCGACTTGCATAAAACGGATACAAACCGCTTGCCTACGGCTGGCGTATAAACTTCATGCTTGCGATTGTTATCCTTACTTATGTGCTCGTCAAATAATATATATTAATAAATAATTACCATTACAGTGGGAAATGGTTAATTACACCTGATGCATCGTTCATCTGTTAATTATTAAATAAATTAATTGATATTAGAATAGATGCGTCGATATTGTGCAAGCGTACCTTTGTAACGGAATACTTCGTAACAGGTGGTGTGTATAGTTGAGGTATGCGTGCAAAACATTCATTATAATCACTATAATTACGATGCAATCGGGGCGACGTCTTTTTATAATAAACAACATTTTAAATAGTTATGTTCCGTATAATTTACACCGACTTCTGCGCGATAATCGTCGTTTAACATGAGTTAAAAAAACATCGTATTGTGTAAAAGAAGTTTCTTGGAACTCGTAATTATATAAACTGACACTATTTTGCATATACGTATTAGGGATTATACGGAGCATGTCTATAGCGCCCATGTGTAGTCTCGGTTCCAACAATGTGAGACGGAAATATATATTTTGTCTATCGATGTGGTGCCCGGGATCAAACTGCGCATGCGTGGCCAGTACTTATTAGGACCGTCGACAGATGGCGCTATTGTAGCTTAAAGGGCGCGGTCGGTATTACCGCGGCCGTTAACCGGCAATATTCGGTATCACTAACGCCAAACCACTGACAGACAGCCCATAGATAACCTTATACATGTGACAGCGCACTAACGCCAAACCACTGACCACTGTGGCAGCCTATGGATCCAATCCAGCCAATTTACCTCTACCAGTTTTTGTTTTTATTGTTTTTGAAATTTAAGCTGAAGTTGGTTCTCAAATGTTTCTAATTTTGCATTATGTGGATGAATAATCAAAGTTGATGGGTTGAAAAAATGATGACGATGACTTACGAGTAAAGTATCTTTATTTTGAAAGAAGAAAGTATTAAGCTTATGTCCGGTCCTACCAACTACTGTTATCGTCCGGTTTGGATGCTAAGGTGTTATCAAAATTGTTTGTTCCACAGTCAAGGTAACATTCCTAGGGTTTTTTTTCCGGAAAATGGCAAATTTAAAAAGTCCCAAATGACCTCATGTCATTTATTTGTTCTAAAATATAACATTATATGACATAAGTGCGACAATTAAATGTCAGTGCTGGTTAATTTCCTTTGTAAACTTTTAGAAACGAAGAAATGGAAATGTTAATTGATTTGTAGTTACTAGAAATAAACAATTAAGTGCTTTATATGCACAACTTACTAATAAGAGGATGAAAATGACCGATACATTAAATGAGGAAGTGGGGGGGGGGGAGAATTTCAGCACAAGCTGAAATCCATAAAGGTATTGCTGAAAGATACAGAGTTAGAAATAGCTGCTCTAGAATTACCTATCACAAATGACCTTGGAAATGTGAAAAATTGCCACCATTCCTTGTCGTCTGTGTTTATTGCCATCTCTTCTGAGTACAAAAAGGATAGAAAATGAGTTATTTTGTAAAACTAGTCGATTTTTTCATTTATCATAACTTAGCAATTGCAAAGCGTACTATTTAATTATAAGAGATGCTGATAATTGGCCGAGGCCGCAAAAATCGGCAAAACATTTGAATTGGTGTGTCTTGCAATACAGCCCACATTTCACTATTCAAACAAGCTTAGCTATGACTCAAAAGTTTTTTTTACTTGGTCAATTTCATCTAGCAAAAAGTTAAATAATTCCTATTATAAGCGAAATAGTTTCAACAAATTCAAAATAAAATCCTTTCACCACGTATAGGAAACGAATTTGTATTTCTTCCAGAACCATCTCTTCATCCATTTCGTACTCTTCGTTATACAAACTTTAACTGAGTTGAAAAATAAGACGTAATTTTTTGCACAGTTCTTGTGATTAATTCCTTGTATTTCTTTTCCTTGCAGCCCAAGCAACGCTGCGCTTGGTTCAATGGAACAACTCAGAGAGTACCTTCTATCACCGGGGACGTGCAAATGTGGATTAGAGTGCCCTTTGAAGTTCGAATCTGCGTTCAGCTTTGACCCAAAGGTAAGTGTCCATTCGGTCCAATTCGTTATTTTTCTTGTCGATTAATTGCAAATGAAAGTTAGAGATCTGTTCGCCGCGCTGGGGCTAAGCTATAGGCAAAACTGGGAGAGCTTAAGATTACTCATAGATTTCAGCTGTTATTTTAGACATACGTTACAGAATATTTCTGAATATTGACGCGTGTTAAAACGAAATAGCATACTTTTCATACGTCTGCTGTATAATTTAAATGGGCAAGACAAAAAAGTACGTCTGTTCTTAGAACCATAAGAACGAATGACAGCGGAGCAACCTAACCTCCAATTCGAGCGCGAACGTGTGATGTGAGCAAGATGTTTTCGTTGGTATGTTTTCACTTTGCTTCTGTTAAACATGCCAATGATGGATATATAAATTAGATAGGACAATTATCACAATTAAATGACAGTATTTTTAATAATTAAATATTAATCTTGAACGAACTACCTAGTAGGCAACTTAATATACACAGCTAATAACCAATACGTTCATATCTTGGTTCATACGATTTTAAGCGATGAATCACCTTCAGCTCTCCCAGTTTTGCCTATAACTAAATTTGCTCCCAAAGTGCGTTCGGAACTCGCTAACTTCCCGCCAAATTAGATTTACCCCTGAAAACGCCGTGTTAAATTGTAATTGATTTTCCTTGTTAACGCCCCTGAATATAGGCACACCGATTAACCCTTTTATCTCGGTGTTGTATTGATTTTGTCAATTTATTTCTTAATAATTGAAGTCTTTATGGCTGCTTGGATAAGGGATGATTTGTATTTTGATGTAGCGGTTTTAATTGTGTATACTGAAGCGTACTTTTACCTTTCGAGATGGTTTGACAATTTGTTGTTTGGTCTTTCTCTCACTTTTTCTGGTACAAAGCTTGTCGTTCTACATACAGAGTGATGATTAAATTGAAGCGCTGGCGTCGAAACAAAACGTGCCCGCTGTTCGCATCAAATAACGGAATTGGATTATTTAATTAAAAGCGCGGCTATGTGTACGCGAGGCTGTCGCTCTTAATTTTCTCGTTTTCCGCTTTTCGCTGTTTCACCGTCTATTTCTGGTGTCTCATCTACCTGAATTACCGTGAATTTTCCCGTTCCATATTTTTTTAAATTTCATACGTAATTATGATGTCTGGAAAACAAGTAGGGGAGAGTGGACACAATGGAACATGGTACACAATGGAACACGTCTAATTACTTGCAAAATAACGCGAAAACGTATAGTTTTCTGCTAATAGATTGCCATTAATGTGGCTATATGGAAAGGACAGGAGAGTTACAATGCAATTTCAACATTTGTCAGCTAATAAGTTTTATTTTTAGTTGCACTTAAAAATGTAAAAATTACGTTATTTTTATATAATTTCTATTTATTTTTTATTGTATTCTACGAATACTCAGCCTATTTTCTTTGACGAATCACACGCCATGTCTTTTTCACTGTTAAAGAAAAAAATATTGTGTAATACACAATGGAACACGTTTTATTGCGAAGCACTATTTTTTGCAGTTAACATACACTAGGACGTAATGTAGCAAAGTCAAGTTGATCTTAAAAAATAACATATAGTTTTTAAATAAAATAAATTAATAATTAAAAATAAAAACAAAAATTTAAAGTATTTAACACAAGTGAATGGTGATAACATCACCGGTAATATTTAACTGTCTGAAGTTCTTATCTTAAGAAACACGTTATAACATTCTTTACACCACGTATAAATAAATATTGCTATAAACACCAGCATAAGCAGTTAGTACTGGCAACATATAGCAACAAACAAATTAACCAATGGGGGGCGGCATAGGTTTACTTATTCTGAAATCAACTATCATACTAGTTATACGGCATAAGCCGCGTTTATACCAACAACGGATAAACAGCTATCTATAGAATTATGCATTGAGTCCATTGGCTATCATATCGATAGCTATCTATCTCTTGTTGTTGAAATCGGATCACTTTAACTAAAGAATAACTGCAGGTTCTTTTTAGTGCTTAGTGCTGTTTATTAAATAAGATATACTTCAAATTAAAGAAAAGTTGGAAATGAAAAACTAATTTAGTTTAACGATGATACCTCATACAACCTTCTTTCCTAGATTATTTCCAAATCTCTTATCAATATCACCCACTTCCGGTCAAATCGGAACGGCATCCAGTTCAAATCGAAAGTTGATAATATCACTATCGTTTATCCCCCTCGAGCCCTTTCAACTTTGCCCAAATATTTTCTCCGTGCAGCAAAAAGAAATTCTTGTTACCTTATAATTTTAAACTCAATTTGAAAATAATGCATTTAAGATAAGATAGTAAAATATTTATTGTTATTTTATGTTTATTTTCCAAAATAATTTTTATTTTTATGTTTACAAATTTATTTTGAGTGGAAATGAACATGATTCATTGTATACTACTACCTGGTCCATTCTGTACCACGAGTGGTACCCAATAGAACAAATAACATGCTGCTATTTACTGTGGGAAAAAAAACGGTACAAGTTTTTAATCACTCGTATTTCCAATAATATATAGCCAAATCAAATATTTCGTTCAAAAACGAATTGCTTGGAGTGTGAAGATTGAAACCATACCATTTTCGCAATAACAAAACTTTTCATTCAAAAGGTCCCATTAAATTTTTCAGTAAAAACAGCAACAAAAAACGATGTTCCAAAATTTCCCCCTGTATAATAAAAAAATCACGCCTGTATTCGATATTACAAAATCTCTACTGCTCATTTTGGCAAAAAAAAAAAAACGGATGTCAATACCTACTAATTTCATTACACCTTTCATTTCACATTAAATTGGTCCGATATTATCAGAAATGTTGCATTGCTATACATAAAGCAACATTACATTGGATTAAAACGTTCAATTATTGCAAATATGGAATGTTTTCAATCTTCACAATATAACCAATTAGTTTACCAATTTAAATTTGAATTTAATTAATATCTTTGGAAAAATGAGCAATTGAAAATTTGTACCGTGCCATACATTTTTTTTAACGTCAACTTAGGTTATATATTAATGGTGTATACAATACACCATGTCAATTACATATCACTATTCATTTTGTTTCTGATAATTGAAACACAAAATATATCTCAACAATAATAACTGTTCGATTGTGTACCACACTCTCCTAACCATTTTCTAAAATGCCAGAGTTGACGTTATTGTCACTGTTGTTATTTGACAGTTGTTTGTAAACATGTAGTAAAAATTCGGTCTACAAAATCTCTCCAGCCATTTGTTGACCAAAATAAGGCAAATGTGATTACCTATTGATTTTAATTCACCTTTCATTTTACATTCAATTGATCCGATGTTATCAGAAATGTTGCATATCCGTATATAAAGCAATATAACGTTGGATTGAAACGTTTTGTCTGAAACGTTCTTCACACTACAAGCAATCCGTTTTTAAAGATCTATTTGAATTAACTAAATATTATTGGAGATACGAGCGATTAAAAATTTGCAACGTTTGTTTTTGCGCGCAGTGTATATTTGTCGTTACTTTGAAAATGTGTAGAGTTTCATTTGACTAAGATACCATTCAAGAGTTAGTAGGCTAATTTTGCTTATTTTTGGTTATTTCAAAAAATCATTTGTGCACAATTCGGTAACCATTAGAGATAGGCAGACCATTTTCCTGTGTTAATTCACAATTACCGCACTCATTTTAGTAAGATAGCAAAGGTTTCATGTCGTTTCATCTGGGTACTAATTTTCGTTTTTTTTCTAATTTTAAGCAAATAATTACTTTATTTTGAATTTTAGTAGGTGCATCCTAAATTGATCAACTTTTTTTTTAATTTGTATTCATAGCACATAGGTTAGGTACATAACTTTCAGAGTATGTAGAGAGAATGATACAATACAATTGTACTAATCCCGATGACTATGACTAGGACCTAAAACAACTAAAAGTAGTGGTACGAAAATTTGAAGGTGGTTATTTTGTGGTTGTTTGTGTTTGCACGTGTGTGTATGTGTGTAGATTTAATGGAGGCAGCAATTTATTTGCTTGGTAGGAAGCATTAGGCCAATGGCTGAGTTAATTTTAATCAAGATTCTTCACTCTCGCGTCGTAATTACTAATTACTTTATGGGGGCATTTACCAGATCGCTCGTTTCAACACCTCGTCGCTGGCTGTTAATTATAAACATCTGGATATGAGATCAGACCTGCAGGTTGTAATCTTTAAAAATCCCGCAGCTCATTTGCAAATTAACGCATTCCGGATGCGACCGATAATATGTTATTATAACTCAATCTTATCCTTGCGAATCGGTTTATTAATTAATTAATAAAATAAAAACCTTGCTGAAATTTGCATTCTGTATGTTGTAATTGGTATTTATAGTTATATTGTTGATTTTGCATTGTTCGATATCTGGGGGTTGTAAGGAATTGAAAAACAAATAAATTTATGTCAAATATTGTACTCAGTATGCCATTTGCGTTCTACAGATTCTAATTTAGCAGGAACGTGGGACAGCCTGTATATCTTACGATTGCATTTCTTACTTTGATTTTTTTTAAATACAGGATATTGTTTATTATTAATTTAACTTTCACTTTTAATTACTTTGCGTTGACATATTTAAATTAGATCGAACATTTGATGGAATATAATTTTGCAATAATTATTATAGTTAATAACTTTTCTTTGTTCATTAATTTAAAAGTTGCCAACACCCTGCAAAGAAGGAAGAAAAAGAAAGAAAAGAAGAGAAATATTTCCAAAATAGGTATCTGATCAGATCTAAAAACTAAATCGTCATTAGCTCAGTTAGAATGTAAATTTTCCCTTCTATTTATAAGCAGTCAGGCTGTACGGGCTGATTAAAATTCCAGTTAAAAACCCTCACTAGGATAATTATTAACTTATTAGTGCAGATTGATGGTTTGTTTAATTTCAGCTGCTAACTAAGAAGGATATCAATCTGAAGAGAAATCTCATGCCTAATTTACCTGCATATTATAAAAATGTGTGTTATTTATTCTGCAGTAAATTTTATTGGCAAATGAAATAAAAAAATGGTGAAATAACACTACAATATATTACAATAAATCTTCTGTATAAAACTGTTATAAATTATATATCATTATACTGGTTGAAACAGTCATCGCGCAACAGCACGTCTGGACCATACCGTTGCGCGATGGCGGGTCCAACCGGTATACCAAGTCAAACCATTGGAAGTTGGAACACGATTACTGAAATAATAAATTTCTGATATACGAGTAAGCAGCGTAAGCGGACAATTTTTGCGCTTAGCGGCCAACAAGGATCACAAAAACTCGTACATACAAAGAATTGATTCTTTTGTGTCAAAACATATTTCTTTGACGCCAACAATATTTACTTCATTGAATACTGAATAGTTTATTTGCTGGCAGAGATTAATTAATTTGAAATATTTATTTAAGTGATATATATATATATATAAAGGAAGTGAATTCTCGCAGAAATCTGCATACATTAATATGAACATTGGACCGGCAATCCGTATATCTGGGTTCGAATCCCAGGCGTGGCTGTAGTTTTTGAACTTAAAAACTACCGCCATCTAGTATTAACTATTTCCAATGTTTATATATATATATATATATATATATATATATATATATATATATATATATATATATATATATGGATACAAACAAAAATTACTTTACTTTAAAGTAATATTTTTATCTTGATTAAAAAAAATTTTTCTTTACACCAATGAAATATAATTTTGATTCTAGCATAAAAATTTGTATAATAAGGAGATATTTATTTCGTTTAAAGTTATATTTTGTCTTTGGCTAAAAATAGGTTTACTTCCGCCAAAGAAATCATATATTGATTCAAATAAATATATTTTTAGTGTGAATACCTCAACTAACTGTATTGTTAGATGGCGATGTAAACTCTCTCCTCGCACTTCGTACATATCGAGAGTGTAAAGGCCGCGTGATCGATAGTATAGACTTATAGAGTACATATATAGAGTAAATTCTTGTCTATAATAGTTCCACATTAATTCCTTCAACAAATTAATAATTTCTTTAATCAAAGAACCATTTATTGCAACTTTGAAATACAGCATTTTAACTCAACCAACAATTTCGTTAATTTAAAAAAAATATAATTCTTTCACTCAACGCAGTCATAATTATTTGAAGTAAATAAATCTCGTTTCTTAGAATATACAAATTGCAAACTTTAACTGGACACATAAGTTGTTTGACAGAAATCAACGTTCTTTCTATCAAACAAATATTTCAAACAAATGCGTTTTTATCCGCAAATAAATATTTCTTTGCCTGTATTAAAACAACAGATTTCTTTGAGTCAATGCATATTTATTTGAATTAAACAAAAATTTCTATCTGTGTGGATGTACCACAGACACTATGCTGAAATACTGATACGAACATATTTAATTCCACGACTGTACAGCATTTTCTATCTGTGCAGTCAAACAAGCGCTTCGTTGACATTTACGAATTGCACAGGACGACAGGATGAGTCATCTCGTCCTCCATGAATCTTTTATTCGCGAAGCCCCGGTCGCTTTTCCGAGGAAAACGCCGTGAGTTGGCAATTGAATTTTCCTTTGTTACCTTCCATAAACTGCGACGGATATTAGAGGGGTTCGTCCAGTAACTTTTCCGCGTTCAGCGTCCGGAAATAAAATTCCTCTCTTCCGACGGATTTCTTATTGGAATTTATAAACGGAGCGGATCCGGCGGGAAAACTCACTTTATGCCGACAAAAACACGATTCCCCGTCCCCGTCCTGAAGCAACCGTGAGTAAATGGACTGCGCTAGAGAAATAATCCAACCGAAGTTTGTTGGATTGCCGTAAGATGGCGGAATTGAATTTTCCTTCGGAGAGGAAATTTCTAATTTGCTTTATATTGGCGCTTGAGGGAAAACAACTCGTGTAGAAACTCCTTTCCTTGAGATCAGTTGTAAGATTAGTAGTAAGTTGCACAAAACCTATTGACTCCGTGCATGGTAGGAGGTGGGGGACTGGGAAACGATTTGGATGCCCGTGGCGAAAAAGCGCTGTGATCGATTTTGGTATGTCTGTCTAATGCTAATGGCATGTTTTCTAAACAAAGAGATTATGTTAAATTCATTTAGTAGGTACCAGGAAAGAACCCGCGGCTTAATTTGACTATAAACACACCACCGACCACGTGGGTGATTATTAAGTACAGCATAGAAACAGAGCCACCTCGTGGCGAGCGTAGACAGGTTCCACGGTAGGACTGACGGTTTCATCGTTGTAGGTACATATATCGAGTTAGCCAAAATTACCGGAACACCCAAATAATTCTCCAATGATAAGAAATTTCAAAAAAAATCAAACAAAAGTTCTTTTACCTTAAACAATCCATCATTTTATTATAGAAATAATCTTTTTATCAACAGCACCATTTTTGAGTTTTAAGCAATTAATTAAAATTTTGATTTGTTCTGCTAAGCTTAATACTTTCGGAGATTTTGGATGCAAGTAGTTCATGACAAATTTCACTGATAATCACTGATAATTTACAATAAATTTCAATATTAATGTCTTCATTCAGTAAACATTTTGAAATGTTTATTATGATTATTATGATTATTATGATTTTGCGTCCATAGACCTTGTTTCCAGAAGGTCCAGCTGACATTTTTAAAAATTCATTACCTCCCTTAACATTGGGCCAAATTTAAACATTGCTTAGCAGTTTTTTTCTAACCCTGCCTATAACTGTTGCTACCTGAGCGGGCGATAGACAGTTTGCTAAACTAATATTAATAAAAAAGTACTTAAGAACCATGTCTACTTAAAAATGTCTTAATGGGTTAGCAATGAAGGCCACTGAATATGAATTGAATAATACATTAGATCTCAAAGAAGTTACTCGCGATTTTGCAGAAAAATGGCTCGAAAGAGCTAATTTTAATTTAGGGTTAAACTTTGTATATTGTACTAGTATTCTTTACTTTTTGTTGTTTTAAAAGTATTGTTTGTACTAGTATAATCTCCAAAGGTTGTATTTTATTACAAATAAATTTCGTAAAACTTGTCTGAGTGCTGACTGTATTTTTCTCAATCATGATTCTTGTATAAATCTGTTTTGGCGGCAAAAGCGGCGGCAAAAACGCTACGGCCGGCCCTACACCCAGTATTATTTCAATGATTTGCAGTTGGTTTGTTATAAAAGTAATTAATCCATTGAGCTACTATTTTGTACGTATGTAATTAAGTAAGTATGTACATGTGGGCCAAATGCGATGTTACTATAGGAGATATCGGTAACTATAAGAGATATCGAAAAATGTGTAAGATCGTCTTTTTTTTGAGAGAAACTGAATGGTGAAAACCAAAATTAGCTATCGTCTTTTGTTTTCGAGTATTATTATCCTATTAATCTAAGCAAATTGCACTGCGAGATATGCACTGTCAAATATTTGTACCGAAAATATGAATATTTAATGCGGATTCGTAACATCGCACATCTGGACTTGCAAACACGTTGCAAGGTCTCGAACGCATTGGCTGGCTCGACAAAAACCTGTAGTAAAATTACCTTCTACGCCGATATTGGGCAGACTATTTGAGGTAAACATATTAATGCCGCATGAATGCACCGGTGAAAAATACATTCTTATTGCTGCAAGAAATAGTTTTCGGGCTATAGAATTCTTAATACGTTTTACTTTCGACAAGAAAATAATATCTTGGTACGTAGTGTGTAGGATGTTTGTTTTCGCTACATTGCTAACGCGTCTTGCAAAATATAATAAAAAATAATACACGCAAGGACTCATGAACTGTCGCCGGCAAAAATTGTCTAGTACGTGATGTACGAACTTTCTAAATTTCGTATGTATGTGGGAAAATATTCTTAATATGAAGTTCAGGAGTTGTGATTAATTGTTTATAACTAAAAAATTATGGAACTTATAAAAAAATGATTCCCATAAAAATGTTTAGAATTTGTCTTAGAATTATAAATATAAAAATATACAGGGTATTCCATTTGACAAGGAAGAGCTTACCAAATTTTCATAATCAAATGAAGGTTGTTCATGTATATTAAAAATATATTTTAACGATAGCTTGTTTAATGTCAAAAATCGTTTGTATGAATGTTTATACAATGTTTACTGTTGGAGAGTTATGTAGCTCTTCTGGTAATTATGACTGATGTTAATTAATTGCTTAAAACTCAAAAATCATGCATTTTGTAAAAAGATTATTTTAATTAAAAATGTTTAGAATTAGTCCCAAACTTACAAAAATAGGTTGATTTATAATGAATTATTTGTGCTTGAAAACACCTATAGTAATTTGTTTTTGTGGCACCTGGTTTAAAGAATTTTTTGGACAGTAAAGCAAGTCTTTTAGTTTGCTCAAATAAGTGTTTTAATTAATTATAGATATTTGTTTATTTTGGTTCGACACGTTGAAAACTTTCTGGTGGAAAATTACATAGTAATTACTTATTAGTTAGTTTTGTATTAAATTAAGGAGATGATGTGACGTCACTTTCCGCCTGAGTGATAACACCCACGCATGAGAACATCAAACCCCAGACAGTCGGTTGTTTTTTTAAGTATGCTTTTGTATTCATTTGCGTTCGTTACAGCAGGTTTTACACCAGTTTCATGCATATTCAAACACGCTGTTGACCAGGCGGTAGATAAAAATGCACATGGCTGATTGATAGATTATCACGTGTACGCAGTGCATAAATTAATATTGATAAGGGGCTGGTAGACCGTAATTTATGAGATACAATCTTAATGGTTCCAATTCGTGCTTATGGTTTGTTGCCTCATGTCATATCTATTCGTTATGACTACTGTACACTATTTTTTTTTTAGGGAACTCAATGCTAAAATGGAATTGTAAATGTATCGCTATATTCTATGTGATAATACTGATAATGTACGCATATTACAAGGATAAATATTCTTGTAGTTATGAATTAGTGTGTAATGCTATTGTCCGCTAGGTGTCTCAGTAGGGACTTAGCATAATTAGAACAATTAGAGCATAATTAGACCGTATAGTAGGGTCGTTACATTTCCATAACGTGTTGTGCGTGAAAATATTAAAAATAGACCATAGTTAGGAAACAAGACTGGGCCTAAGTTAGGGTGCCTGCCTGTTTACGATATTGGTTTACCAGCAGTAAGCTAAAACGCTCGAAGCTGTAGCTATAGCGATGGGAATTATAATGAGGAGCATTCAATTGATATCATCAAATAATGTCACCGTTTGAATATCATCATCGATGAGAGGAAATTAATCCATTGTCTATGAGCAACACGTTATTAGGCAGATATTAACGTAGCTAACTATTTACTAATGGATTATAGACACAAGAGCGAAAATTGCATATAAATGAGCGAGTCTAATCGTGTCAAAATCTTTAGATTAACCTGATATAATCATAAAATCATATAAATTTTTTTTTTTTTTTTTTTTGAGGTTTCAATGACACATCAGACAACAGACCCCTACGGTCCAATTTAATCCAAAGTGACATACTCATGTTCTTAGATAACCAAATGACGTCCGTCAGCTCACCCCACCACTTCTCGCAAAACGCCTTGAAATTTTCCAAATAATTAGTACCCAATTAGTACTAATTGGCACAACCCCCGCAATTGGTACCTCAAAGGAACTCCCCCTAATTAGGAGTAGCTCTTTTGACCGACAGCTCAGCCCGCCACTTGTCGCGAATCGAGTTAAAACTTTGTAATATTTAGTACCCAATTAGTACTAATTGGTACCACCAACCCCGCAATTGGTACCTCAAAGGAACTCATTGAAATCGGTGATTGAAAGTGGCTGAAGGTCACGTCCGTCACCTCAGCCCACCACTTGTAGCGAATCGCCCTGAAACTTTGCTAATATTTAGTACCCAATTAGTACTAATTGGTACCACCAACCTAGCAATTGGTACCGCAGTGAAACTCACCCTAATTATGGGTAGTAGTTTAAGCCTCCACGATTCGGGACGAAACATTGGAAACAATGGCTGCAATTTTGGTTGTCTATATACAATATTATATTTCGGAGTGTCATACGGCACTCCTGAATAGAGACAGCTAAAGACATTTTGGATGTAGAGGTTGCAAAATATATTACATTGATTTTATTTTATTTATATCAACAATATTATTTTTTCAGTTGACTGTTGAAACATAAAATAATTTTACTGTGTTTTAGATATTAATATTATTAGAACAGAAAAAATATTTTGCTTTTAGATTGGTTTAAAAAAGTTACAAGTTCGGATATATTACAAGATATATTATTTTTTTCTCATATCATTCCATTAATTAAAATAAAAAACAGCGGTTGCTGTAAAAAAATAGAAGAAAAAACTCTAAATACTAAATTTAGAATTTTTTTCAAAAATCAATATTTTTAATAATTGTTTTCCAAAAAATACTTAATTGTTAGTTATTTGGCTCTCGGTCAAATCATAACAATACTGTTACTTCTGTACAACAACCTTTTAGTTTAAGATAACCTTTAAAATGTAATAACATTAGATTATAGGGTTCTTTTTTTTTGTTTTTTTTTTGTTTAAGATAAAACGTCCTTGGTGTTAAATTCTGAGGTTGTTTATTCTATTCCGTGTTCTTCATTTATGGTATGTTGGTCAGACTGATAATTATTTAGAAACTAAACACAACAAAAGTCAGATATAAAAACTAGTAAATTGAGGTGTGCATTAGGTCAACATTCTTTTCAGGAAAACCATTATATTATAATATTATATAATTATAATTTGTAAAAAGCAACTAAATAGAAACTTTTTGGAAATGCTTCTTATTAATGAATTAAATATTATTTATTTTAAAACTGACGTAGAAAGTCTAATATTATTTATAAAAAAATTATTAATGTTATTAAAATCTTGTAAGGGTCTGACATAATCCTTGATTAATTTAATTTTTCACTGATATTGTATTTTATATTATTTTACGTTGTTGTGAAGTAGGTATTTAGTTTGATATTTGTCAAAAGTTTAAAAAAGGTTCATATGTTCACGTTGTTTGTTTATTTAGTTAATATTTTTATATTTATTGTACTATTTATTTCAAAAATTACTTAATTATTGTAGATTTCTTGAGGATGCCTTTGATTAAGGCGAAATACCGAAAAATAAAAAAATACAAACAAAACTTGAATATGTTTTGTTGTTGCCGACTCCCAAAGACTAATTTAAACTAAAAACTATTAAAAAAATAATAATGTTGATAATAACGAAAATATTGTGCATCTTCTATATCGTAGTCATCACTGCATGGGGTGGAATTTATAACCAGAACCTAGGTCGTATGTAGTATCATTAAATAGATATTTTAATAAGAAACAGCATTTGGCAGTTCTGGCATCTGCATTAGCTGTAATCATGACCAAAATTACATGTATAAGTTTTTAATTTAGTTATAGAAGGCAAGTAATATTATATCGATAGTCAGTGATTTAGTGCATCTGATGACGGTGATTGTTAACCCATTTCAGCCCATTTTGGACAGTCAACACATTCAAAGAATTAGTTTTCTCCATAATCATCCAATATCATATGGCTTATTTCGTAAACCATATGATTGGGCAAGTTGTCTTTCCAACGAAAGACGTTTTATTTTAAAATATCTATCCTATGATACCACACACGACCTACGTTTTAATGCGAAATTCTGAAACTAAGTGCACTTATGTCTACTTCCGGTACATTGCTATAATTAAAGTCTTCAGGAACGCTCATTTTCTGTTAAGTTTCGTCCCGAATTTCTATGACATCAGATAATTAGTTTTTTTTTATTTTATGAGCACTTACAGCGATACTGTTATCATATACACATTTTATTTCTCAATCACTACTAAAAAGAACCCCATTGTTACGTGGTTATTTTTTTATTATTTTTCGTATATTCACATGTTCAGTATTATTATACTGAATTTTAAAGCAAAATTTCCATTTAAACCACTCTCAAAACCCACCCAAGATTTTTCACTTTATTCCGCCTATTTCAAGCTCATTTCCAAATTGTTTATCAAATAAAGGTTCTAAATCGACCACTGAGAGACGTTAGCTTTGAGTTAGGTCCGTAATCAAACGACAGCCGATCTTTTGGTATATTGGATTAATCTCTTTTTAATATTTTCAATCGTTCTCTTGATATAATGCCGCTCAGCTGTAACCTCAATCAGAATATATGATGAACGACCAAGGCGTAATTGTTTATTGCGCATTTAATATCATCTCTATTATCCACGCAACTCAATTTGAGTGGCTTATTGACTACTACCATCGCAATAAATAACAAATGAATGCAGCATAATTTCGATTAATATCGAGTCTAAATTTACTATGAGTAGTACTGTAAAATTAGCAAGAATAACGGAAATATATCCAATATGGTGGTTACCATTTTATTTTATAAGAGCCAGGCGCCCTAAAAACCAGACCTAATGTGCACGTTTTTTTTCTCTTCATTTTATTTTTCGTCCATCAAATTATAAATAATATTATTTTTTATTTAATAATATTAATAATAATGAAGCTGAAAAAGTATTGGGATTCAAAACAATATGAAATAAAGTTAATGGTCTTTTTATTTCTTCAATATTAATAATCATAGGAATCCACGTCTAGGATACAGTTAAAGTTGGTACCTATATGAAACGATAAATGAGATATTAAAAGAAAAATTTAGCTGACGTAAAGGTAGCTATATTAGGATAAAATTTCTACTCGCGTTAATACCGTATGAATCATCTGGAAAAAGGCAATTATTGTTTTTTTTTTGTATTAGTAGAATAAGAACAAATTTTACCTTTTAATGTATATATTTTATTGATAACTGTATTCTTGGTAGTATTATACATACTTGTCATCTCTTCTCCTCATCATAACGATATGTATTTTACGTTGTGTATTTCTGCTAATGTATTTGTGACATGAATATTATCTCCAATTTTTCTACATTATTCCTGTTTCTACTTATACAACCTGAGTGAACTCAGAATCGATATGGGTGAATAGGGTTGCCAAAATTGTGTCTATGCTGATCCGGAGAAAAATAATTATATTATGGAACATAAGTTTGAATTATAAACAGACAACAAAAATGTGCGGCTTCGACATTTACTTTTTAGTAACGCTTTGGTGTGAAATTTGAATATTGGTAGTGTAGAAAACGATGAGATCTAGATGCTAATTACTAAGTAAATTAATTTATTTCAATTAATGTCTACTAATTGACCCATTTTTTATTGTCCATTTTTTACGACACAACCAACATGAGACAAAATGCCAATATTACCACGTAAACCTAGCATAATTTTGATGTACTGAGAGCACTTTTTAAGGAATCATGTGATCTACACGTTCCCTAACTAATTTTAAATTTTCATTTCATTCGGACAATATTGTCGTTTTGTATAAACCCCCATAATAAATGTGTCTCTAGTCAAAAATGATAACTATATCTCTCAGTCTTTGTAAATATATAGTCCAACTAATAACAAAATTTTCAAATAAAGCTATCGCTGTCGTCATCTCCATGATTTAAAAAATACTGTTTTATGGCAGACCAGTATGATACTATTCTGTGAACTCCTTCGGACAAACTCGAACATATTGTTGGGACATTTCTTATCATCTGAACAACATACATATTAAAATAATCACCGGAAGTTCAAAAAATATATTTTGTTAATTAATGTGTCACTGTCGAATTTGATTATTGTTAGATTATTGTTTTCCAGTCCAGCACGGGCTTTCGTCCTTTGTAAGATGGAAAATTGTAACCAGAAACTCAAATCTTCACACGTAGTCACGAATCTCTCGGAGCGAATCTCTGGAGGTTAAATTCTTGTCTATAGTCAAAAGTAAGAAAATTGCTTATTCAGCGTTAATAATACCCGGCCTTAATAGTAATTTTTTCGTCTACTCTAACTGCTATAAAGGCAAAATATGGCTAGATAATTATTTAACCTTAACCCAGTATAACGCCGGTATTCAACAACGACAAGGTTGCGATCAATAATTCATATAGATGAATTATGGAACAGTTTCTCCGAGCACCTACTAGACACTTAATTAAATTTTGGCTACGCCCCGACGAAATGACTCATTTTTTAACCAAATTTTGTTTCACCGAGTCAGTCACATTGACACAATTGACGTCTTTAAAATTACGGGAGGTTTTCTAAAAAAAAAAACTAGTCAAAGATGAGACTATCAAGTTCAGTGTTATCCAACACAATAAGCCTAGTGTACGACATAGTTGTCGGTGAGGAAACTACAAATAGGCTTGCCCATATCTCAAGGAGCATATCGTCAATGGTTAGACTCCTAAATTTAACAAACGCGCCTAAACAAGCCTTAAAATATAAAACGCTGGACAAAGAAGAGATTTTGAACCACCTTGTCGAGGTTATCTCCAAAATTGTAAACTACTTCCTTAGTATTGATCCAGAACTGATAACCGATTTATCCATGGACGATGATGAGCCAGATTACCAGAATATCTACAAGGATAAGAAGCTCCGCGCGAAGGCAGTGTTCGACTTCCTGAAGTACGAAGACCACGAGCTTGGCTTCGTGAAAAACAACATCATCACTTTACTCAATTGCAAAGACGAGCACTGCTGGGTTGGGGAGTTAAACGGAAAGATAGGTTGGTTCCCTGCGCGATTGGTACGCATCTTAGACGAACGCACCAAATCCTATAGCTGCGCTGGCGATGATGGCGTCTCCAAGATTATCTCGCCCATGATACGAGAGAATCTATGTCCAGCTATAGAACAACTGTTACGGCATGGTATGAAATCGAGATTCCTCAGACAGAAGCACCCATGGTACTTCATCCGTGAGGTAGCTACGAGGATAGCCAACTACAACCTCAATGGTGTCTTCACCAGGCTGGTTCTTTGCAAAACCTACAAATTAGAAGACCAACGAAAGATCTTAACCCCAGAAGATCTACTGTATCGCTGCATACACATGGTTGAACTGTCCCATAGCAATACGTGTGCTGATGTCAAGTTTCGGTCTTTAATATGCATCGGATTGAACGAGCAGGTCAGATGATCTAGTTGTGCTGAATAATCGGAAATCATAGTTTGTCTTTTAGGCTCTTCATTTGTGGTTAGAGGTCTTATGGTGTTGTAATGACGTTGTTGAGAAGTGGTATTACGATTGGGCGCTCATACGCAACCAGGATCGGATACAGATAAAGAACGATCTGCAAATATTATCACGATTGCCGTTCAATCTTGACGGGAATTGGGAACTTCCTGTACACGAAAACAAGGACCTGCTGCTTAAGAATGACGTTAGGGATATGCTTTTGAAGTATCATCTGTTTAGCTGGGATATCTAAGGATGTTTCCAAGCCTAAAAATTAAAATCTAATTAAGTAATCTATGGTGTTTAATGTCTAATAAACAGATTTCGGAAAAACTATAGAGGTATACTCTCTCCACAGTAATTGCATTAAGATTGCAATATACACTGTGGGCAAAAAAACGGTACAAATGTTCAATTACTCATATTTCCAAAGATTTTAAGTAATTTCAAGCAAGCACTTCTTTGAAAAACGAATTGTTTATGTTGTGAGGATTGAAAACATACCACATTCGCAATTCCACTTCTTTTTTGAGTAAAAACAGCAAAAAACGACGCTACAAAATTTCACCCGGTATACGAGAAAAATCACCCTGTATACAATGCTATAAGATCTCTTCTGTCCCTTTTGACCAAAGGAAAACAAATGTCATTACCTATTAATTTTATTACACCTTTCATTTCACATTAAATTGGCCCGATGGTATCAGAAATGTTGCATAGCCAAACATAAAGCAACATAACTTTGGATTGAAACGTTCTGTTATTGCGAATATGGTATGGTTTTAATCTTCACACTACAAGCAATTTGTTTTTAAAGGAAATATTTGAATTGACAGAATATTATTCGAAATACGAGTGATTAAAAATTTGTACCGTTTTTTTTTGGCCCACATATTTTCCCGCAAAACTTTTTCCAGCTAGTAAATGCCACACTGAGTAAAAGGTTTTCAAATAATTGTAAAATAATTGCAAAACTGTATTTTAAATGATTTAATTTCTTTAGGAATTGATAAAACCAACATATCGGCAAGAAAGAAACTTTATACTCAGAATGACAATTACTTGTAGAGAAACAAATGTCTAAAAAGTTTCATATATATTTTGTTTAAGTAAATTTATTTACTTTTAATTTTGTTATCAGTATTGATTGTGCTCTTTCTTAGTTCTAGCATTGTTTAATATGTAGTTTATTGTTTACTTTTCTTTATTTAGTTAATATTTCAAGCCGCTGTAACTTGGAATTGAGAGAACAATTAGGTACATATAAAAAGTTATACTCAGAATGACATTTACTATCTAAAAATAATTCTTGCGGGAAAAAAGTGTTAAAAAGTGTTTTAAGGATAAATTTGATAAATACTAAAAGATTTAGGTATTTACCCTACGTAGGGGTAAATACCGGGGTAAATACCCATTTTCTAAGTTGCCACCCGCCTAGTTTTGACACATTTGCCTAAGTAGTTTCAAATTCATTGACCGAATCATAATATTAGGATAAAAACCACTCAAAATAATTAGCTTTTACCGCGTTTGCCGTCTATTTCTTCAATACACGCAATGCAGACGCTTCTAAATTTGCATAATGAACCTGAATGTTACGTACGGTCTGTTTTTTGCACACAAAAAAAAGTAATTTCAGGGGCGGCTCGTCCTATCTGGTGACACGTCGTCCGCTCTAGTGACGTCGCCGACACATATCCAATTTCACGTCAGTTTCAGTTTTTTGCTCGACTGTGAACATCTGTTCACCAGCGTAGGAACCCGGAATCGCCAAGTTGCCTGTGGGATAATTTCAGCCGAATTTACAGACGCCACAAAAAATAAAAAAAAACCTATGAATCATTTTTTTTTTCTATCTGAAGTGAAAAGTACAAAAGAAAAAAGATGTTTATTTAGGGTGCGACACATTAGTCACATCAAAAATGTGAATATGTACGGTAAATATTATTGAAACTTTATCAAAATAAACGCCGTAAATCTTGAACGGTCGCGTGTAGTTCTTTTGTTTTCTGAGGGAGCTATTTGTGTCGAGTCACGGCATGACTCATTTATGTCGCTCTGGCAAATTAATCTGGGCACGGTCAGCTTATAGAGGTCGACACAATTATGGGAACAAATTACAAACACAAACAGGCGAACGTTACTTTTACGGTCTTGCCAGCGCAAATCGTTCGAAGTGGAATCGTCACGAGATTCCCATTGATCCTGTCTTTTCATGTAATCAACTTTTATTTATTTGTTTAACATACGTGCTACGCAATACAACAGCAACAAGTACATAAATCGGAAAGTAATGTATGCGCGTGTCATCATTTTCTGTGGCAGGCCTAATGCGACAGCCAACAAACGCCGAATGGCACTAATGCGGATGGAACTCGCATAAATAATGCGGCTTAGCGATACGCTCGCAATTAGTTTGATTTGCATAATACGATGTGTTTGTTGTCTGGCCTCCACCGTTCAACATGACCGATTTTGCATATTGACACAAACTTCTTTCTAGTATAACCGAGGGAGAATTCATTTTTTTATCACTTACATTTTGCCTTACATACAATTTCCTGTGTATACTAGGGTGGCCCAAAAATCGGAATTTTTCGCTAGAGGGCAACCATCGCCCCAATCCGTTCCTATCAGACAAAAAAACTCCCTTTTTTTCCCTTTTAAAATACTTACATAGCGTACGTGCGCGCGTGATTCTCCTCCTCATCGCATTCTCCATGCATTTGCGTGTTGAATTGACGTTTCGCAACCGCTGACGTTCTGAATACTGTCAAAAGTTTCAAAACATCCTCGATACCTACCCAGTTCCTTTTGGACCCTTTTGAACCAAAAGATTTTCAGCTCTAAGTTTGGTCGTGAAACTTCTAAAGATGAACTTTCGTCCCGATACCTTTAGTAGTTTCTCCGGAATCGTCGTCACAAAATCAGGGACACACATACACACACACACACACATACACACACACACAGACATTTTTTGTACCTTTGTCAAAAATGTTTAGGTGACCCAAAAATTCCTATTTTCGCTAAAATCCCATATTCTTTTTTCGGCACGGTTACAATACTTTACCATACTGCGTATGATAAAGTAAAAACGCAAATGGATTTTGCAAATGAGCTGCCATTTCTGTAGTTTCGTCAAAGTAGTTAAATAATAACTGAAAGGAGAGGAAATCTTGCAAACTCTTTTTGATCGAGACCGTGTCTGCATTAAAACTACATAGTTAGCCAGGATTTGTTAAACGCTGGTTTTTTGACAATACCTACTGTCAATATTGTCAAAATATTTGTCAAATCCTTACTAACTTGTGTTATTTTAATGCACAGACAATCAATCTCGATCAAATAGAATCTCATGCAGCTAAACTATTAATTTTATATATTGTATGATAAAGTAATGTGCCTGGCCAGATCAGATTTTTTACTTTATCATACGCAGTATGGTAATAAAATATA
This sequence comes from Melinopterus prodromus, assembly GCA_964023965.1. Lineage (NCBI taxonomy): Eukaryota > Metazoa > Arthropoda > Insecta > Coleoptera > Scarabaeidae > Melinopterus > Melinopterus prodromus. The sequence goes on along the minus strand of OZ030398.1, from coordinate 681,121 downwards.
CACTGTTACGGACATATTTTTCTATTTTTTTGAGAAGTGAATATAAGATTATTGGCATTTATTCTCATTAATTAACTGGTTTGCAATTTTTTAAACAAACACAATTTGTTTAAACAAAAATGTACAATGGTACTGACGTATCTTTTTGGCAAAAGTTATTGTTGTATTGTCATTTTTTTCTCTTGCCTAATTTGTTAACTAGTTTTCAATTATAACCTATAATAATAATTAGTGTTGTAACCACATTATTGGTTTGATCGATATCGTAAACCTCCAAAATTATAAAAAAAAATACCAGAAATCCTATACTATTTTTTGCCAAGAAATACGTATTAACATTGTATCTTATTGTTTAAACATATTTATTTGTAAATGACAAACAAATTCTAATAATCTAATAATTCTTTCTGCAGAAAATATAAAAAATATGTCCATAACAATGTATATATTTGTTTAAACAAATGGTTTAAACAATTGCAAAATAGTTAATAAAATACAAACAAAAGCCAATCTAATAGTTTCTGAAAAATTAGAAACATGTGCGTATACTTTAATTAGCAAATTGCAATGTGCGATTGACACTTTGAAAATAGGTCCAATATACTTGAAAATATGTAGTTACGTACAATTCAACATTTGATATGGATTCGAAACATATATCGCATATCACGGTTCAAGTTCTCGAAACGCTGCAGGACTAAAAACGCCGAATTTTTATAGAATATTTGAGAAAAAAGCAATTTTTTTTCTACCTGCAAGAAATTATTTTCTGATTATTACGAATACGTTTCAGTTTTGACAAGAAAATATCTTAGTATGTAATATTAATGTATTTTGCAAAATATAATAATAAAAGTGTATCTATGTTATATATTAATGATGAATGTATTTATTGTTTGATAATAATTAGATCGGTAATTATTCATCATAAAATATATGAGACTCCAATTAAATATACACTTTTTCACAAATATATCACACTAACAAACCGCTTTAAAAAACTAAAAAAAGAGCAACTTAAACCACCGGCTGTACATTTTCGAGGTGTTATTTGACGTGAAATGTCCGCAAAAATTTCGATTGGCTACACGCTCGGCGGGCGACAGTAAATTTCGAATTACATTTCGACACATTTCACTATTGACGCTACACGCAAACTATTATCCGATAAATGCGGTCGCCATTTTCGAGCACGTACTGCGAAATTAATAGCCAACGGCAACCACTGCAATACAAGGTTTTCCATCAAAATCAAAACGTCAATAAATGAACGGTAGCCTAATATTTCCGCATATTAAGATCAAATAATTCATTTCGGGTATAATTTTTTAGTAAAAAAAACTAGGTATCAACAAAGCGGATGTCCGTAAATATAGTTCAATGTGGTAGATTTCTTATTTTGTCCAACCAAACAGAATTTCGGGCGTTTACCTTACATTATCAACGAATAAATATTTCATTAAGTTTTGTTACAGAAATCAATGAATAATTTAAAATTCAAATCTTGCGCTTTTACTAAGACAGCCTTTATTAGTTTAGAAACCGACTCCAAGCAACTCCAAGTTCGAACCGTGCATTATTAGACTCCATAATTGATGCGCAGGCTATTACCAATTTCCATGATACGCCAACAGGTGTCAGCGCTAAACGTGATGCACCGACCAGCTGGCACTAGGCACCTTTTCCACCCCGAAAACCTGCCACGCCGTGTACCATTAAATTTGCATCGTAAACTGGTCCGAGAACGTATCTCGGGGGTGTTGCACCCCCCCGTACTTATCGATAAATTATTCAGGCGCCGGGGCGTCCTCCTGAAATATTTAAGCGGACAATTGAATCGTCACACAATCGACGCGATGACGTCCCTCCTCTCTTTGCGAAATTCCACCCCCGCCCGTTAGTTAGCGGGGGTGGGCTGGCGCCGCCTTGTTGACCGGCGACGCATAGTGCAAAGAACCAGACGCGTGGGGTGCGAAAAAATCAATGCGCCCCCGAACAACAACCCTTTCACTGATTAAACATTACCTAGGATGCACAGTAGTCCGATATCAGGGCCTGGTATTATAAAGGACCTAGCAGATCTCTAGAGAGTTTTCAGCCCTGTGTTTGGACGTTCGTAACACTACAACAACTGTACAAAAAAAAAATAAAGTGTGTTATAGTCCTGAATCATTTCTACATAACATGATTGACTTTCAAAATTTTCTGCCCCTAGGTTTGGACAGAACCGCGAGAGAAGTGTAGAAATGTACCCCGATTTTAGCATTATCGAATAAACGCTTCACTTTCAAATTTTTTGTTTCTGCAAGACAAAATATGGTTAAATATGGTTAAATAATTTAGAACATATTTAACCATATTTAGCTATATACAAATGGTTACGGTTATCGAGATATTGACAACTTTATGTTCAATGCATCTTGTATGTTGTAAATGCCGTTATGTACGTATATTTTTCCGTTTTGGATCATGTATAGCAAACAACCCCGATGACCTAGACTCTTAAAAATCATCCGAAAAAAACCTTAAACTTTGTACTTGTATTTGCACTTCTTGGAAATTGGTTGCTTGATTGCTCATATTCAAGGCAAGAAAATACATCGAAAGCACCTACTCTCATACACAGTTCACTAGTTTAAATTGGATTCTTGTTGAGGAGAGACAATAGTAAGTTTGTGAATAGAAACTGGTTAGGCGTTTTCGATAAATGTGTTTATGCGGAATGCGAATGCGGGTTCAAAACATGCGTATTAGGGTCTTACCACTAAAAAACGACCGTTTCAGCTTGAAGTATGATCAAATTTCGAAAGTTTTCATGGAAACAAAAACAAAAAGTATAAATATTAGACAATATTGAAATAATACTAAAAATAATAGATTTTATAGTGATAAATATGGCAAAATAGGTTCTTAATTGCCTCTACTATCACGTCTTAAAAGGAATGCATCGAATGGAAAACAGCATGAATAGCATATGTACCGTTTCAATACACAATATCGACTGGTGTAAACTTTTCTTTCCATTTTCTTCCTCTACCACTGGTCTTTAAAAATAAAACTTTTTCAGGATTTTCTTACAACATAACAGACCCAAACATGTTATCTCATATAACTCAAAAACGACATGTATTGTTCAATTTTAAATCCGTATATGCCGCGTATTTAAACTGGACATGCCATATATTATTTTATGAATTTGACACGGTAAAACATAATAGAAATAAAATCACAAAAAAATATTGATGACAAATGTTGTACCAGTAATTAATTTACAATAGGTGTAGTGCAGTGAAGAACAATTTTTAATACAGTTTGCTTTTTCCTATTTTGTGCTGTTTTACTGTGTTTATTAAGTTATAAACCTTCAAATTCTTAGTTTGAAGGTTAAAATGTTATACATAAATAAAATAACACATCTAAAGCCTTTTTAGGTGAAAAAATAATTTTGGCCAGGTTTTCAGGTCAAATACCCCTCTGTGCGTCGTTCAACGCAGTCGTTACCAAATAACTTATATTGCTATAATGCGACTCAAATGCGACTAGACAGAGAGGTTGTTCAGCGTTCAAAGCGTAATAGAAGATACTCTATTATTTCTACAATCACAACGTGCTCTACGAAATTTTGCAATTTTTCGCCACAATTTTTGATTTTGAAAACCAAAACCAACACATTGCATGAAGATGATGATGATGACGACTATCACACTACAACAACAACAGTAGGTGCATATAATGATAAAGACGTTGCCGCAATATTGTTCCAATGTTGGTGGTTCTTCTGAAACTGCACAATTCGTTCAAAGTTTAGGACAAATACTTGTCGCAATTGAAACATCAACGACTGATTTTTGGCAGCAATAATGTTGTGAAATAATAATAAATCACAAAACAGCAAAACAGAATAAGTATAGAATTCCAGATATATGCTGGTTTCAAAGATAAAACCGGACGAGAAAATAACAAAAATATTGAATACGGTCCAGAGAGTTGACCGTTTAAAATCGTCGCGCGAAGCATCGCAACGTTTCGCGCGCTTTATCCCCTTTTCCCGAGGGGAACCTGCGCACCGGATCGATCACATTATTATCCCTATTTAAGATTCCCAAATAACTTTGATGTTATTATACATCAATGGATGCGTATCGCAATAAATAAGGATTGTTTACATGCTAACTGCGTGATCCTCCTATCGTTCGTTTCTGAGATATCTGCGTCCATAAAAAGCACGTTTACAGACCTTATTACGTAAGAAATCAAGAAAATAAAAACACCAATCTATAGAAGAGACTGTAACCTCGCGCTCTTGCCTAAACCGACGGGCAGAAAATTTTGATAGTCACTCATGTTATGTAGAAACGATTCAGGAGTATAACGCACTTTATTTTTGTTCAGCCGTTCCAGAGTTACTAGCCCAATAAGAGCAATTTTTTTTTACCTTTTCATGTACACTCGTGGAATAAAGTATGTTCTGATCCGTATTTCAGCAGTGTGTCGATGTTACATCCATGTACGAGTTTTTTGTTACTCTAGTCGGCCGGTCGGCCGATAAGTGCAAAAAATTATCCGGTTACGCTGCATACTCGTATATCGGAAATTTATTATTTGAGAAACCTTGTTCGAATGCTTTGAATTGGTTTATAATGATTTATATATTTCCATTTATTAGCCTCATGTGTAATAAATTAATGTAATTCCTACATTGCAATGTAATTGTGTTTCTATTAAATATAATTATCCGGTTACGCTGCATACTCGTATATCGGAAATTTATTATTTGAGAAACCTTGTTCGAATGCTTTGAATTGGTTTATAATGATTTATATATTTCTATTTATTAGCCTCATGTGTAATAAATTAATGTAATTCCTACATTGCAATGTAATTGTGTTTCTATTAAATATAATTTATTATATAACATAAAATGAAAATTTCATTTCAAGATATTGCATAAAACACAACAAACTATACAAACTTATTGCATCTAATAGCTTTTTTCGTTAATAAATACAAAAATCAATTTCTTGTGGTGAATATTTTTACTGAATGTTATTTCAGAACTTTTATGTATTAACATTTTATTCACAATATAGAAATAAATTAATAAAATTAAATTGCTTTAAATTTGTATTTATGGTAATTTGTTACTTGTGATTTACTGGTATTTTCGAGATATTTAGCTTCAACGATATTTTGCAGTTTAACTTAATAACCAGAAAGGATGTATTTTGTATAGCATGAATGTATCATTACAATCTTTTTATATTATTATTTTGTATTTACTTTACAGCAATATTTTTCAAATATCTGACAACTGAAAATAATGAGAATTATGTATATCACTAATTTACAAAAATTGATAATTGCTTGTAGAAGCAAGCTCTAAATTTTCGACGAATTTTGATGGAATGTAAATATGAAATAATTAGTATTAAAAAATAAATAAACCAAAATATACGACCATCTAAAAGAACATTTAGATGACATTATTGTTAAAATTAGTTCCCTCTATGTCCAAAACTACTACAGATTTGAGATTTGTAAAAAGATTTGACATTAATCATTATTGACATAACCTAATTTTCAGTATTCTTAAGTAATTTGTTAATTAATTATAAGTAAAATTTTAATAATTCGAATTATAAATGAACAAAAGATGAAACTAGAATGTTTTTTTTTCTAGAAAGTAGAAAGTAATAAGTTTCATATGGTTTTATTGGTTTTCTCTGTTCCTTCAGAAGTTGAAGCCGTTTAAAATAAGATATTGTTAATAATTCAAACGGCTGTAACTTTTTAATGAATTGAAAAAGTAATTTGCTTACCGAAAAAATTTTTTGCAGAAGAAACGTGGGACAGCCTGCATATATTCTTGCTATAATTTTATATTATTTTGGTTGTCAAGCATGTATTAGATCTCATGAAAGATAATTGAAACATTAACTGCTATAAAGTAAATACAGATATATTTCTATTGTCCCTTCATACAAAATACATGCTCCGTCCTAAATATAAATTTAAATTAAATTTAGAGAATTTATTAACATTTAGTGAATATATTTTAATATTACAATTCTGAAATAGTCTATATTTAGTGATAATCCTTGGCAACAAGATGATTTGTGCATTTACTTACTTACTTACTTAAGCCCGTCATCCCACTGCTGGGCAAAGGCATTTACTTACGTAATTAATATGTGTATTAGATAAAATAAATTTAAATAATGTGTCGTGATATTACGCAATATCTTATATCAGATTTTCGTATTATATTATCAAATTTCATGTTTATTAATATTATTATAAACGTAATTTTAAACATAATTAAATGCACTACTCGTAAGCTTAAATGTTGTGGTCATATTACATTTATTACATTGCAATGAAGGTATCACATTAAGGAAAAGATCGGACACGCTCAAAATAAACTAAATTCCGTTACATTACATCCATCGAAAAGCCACCTCGTGACGGACAACTTTTTGCGAAGCGGCCGGGCCGAGGGAATATATAACCGAATATATAACCGACATACTATTTTCAAATCCTGCGATAGCGATACGAACATACTTTTTTCCATGACTGTACATACCATATTTTATTGATAACTGTATTCTTGGCAGCATTATACTCGTCATCTCTTCTCCTCGTCATAACGAGTTATTTTACGTTATGTATTTTTGGTAATGTAGGTATTTGAACCATGAATAGAATCTCCAAGTTCTCTGCAATATTATTGTTTCTACTTATACAATCTCAGTGGCTTCTAGTGGGTTCAGAATCGATATGGGTTTGATATAGAAAGACGTGCATTACGTCGCATCAACACTCTACAACGGATCTGAGGTTCTGAGTATGCAAAATGAGGATGAGGTTTTTGCTTCAATACCTCGAATTTCCGGCAGGTAAGACTTCACAAGCTTATTGGTTTCCGCACAAGCTTTCTTCCTTTGTAAGATGGTGTAAATTCTAACCAAAAATTCATATCTTCTAACGAAATCGCAAATCTCCCGGTAAGAAGCGGCATCGCCGATATATCAATGGCTGTATTTTAATCATAACCCCGAAGATCGCAAAACATCAGGAAACGCATAAAATAGTACTGTATTTATTGACACTTGTCTATTGTAGATGCATACTGACAACTTTTGAATACGAAACTCCCCAGAAGTACTCGCAGAGTATAAATTTACTTAAGTAACTGCCTAGTAAATTGTTTATTCGGCGTTTATAATACCCGGCCTAAAATAGTCGTTCTATAAGCGAAAAAATAGGTGTAGCGCAATCCAATTAGAGTTATTATTTATATAAATATCTCCATTATTGTTTATGGGATTTTTCGAAAACTAATATATCCTTTACTAGCCTACATTTCTGGAGTTTGCCGCACGTCTTGGTCACCCATTATTTTTTCGCCGAATTTCGTCATACAACAATAAGGAAAAAGTTGGAAACAAATACAACTACCGCGTACAAAGACAGGCATGGTAATTGATCATAAAGCGTAATAGGACCTAGAGTTCTAGTAACAAGACTGTACATAATGTAGACGACAGGAACCAGCCCCAGCATGCGGGATTTTATAAACTCCTAAAAGTCCTAGATAGGACGTGGCTGCAAAGTTATAATTGACGACATGCCTGGAATAGAGCTGAAAACTTGTCGGTGCTCGTGTTTTGGTAAACGCTGCGAGAGGCACAGTTGATGTATGACGTCGGTGAGGCATTAATGTTGCAACGAGTTAACAAACTCTCTGGCGATAGAAGTTCAGTTTGATGCCAGAGTAGCCTTTTAGGTAAGCGCCCCAAAGTCAGCCACGTTAAGGAAGTTTTGTTACATTTTTAACTGTAGAATGTATATTTGTGTCGTGCTAATGACAGTTCCCTCTTTAAAATTAATATTTTTTGATTTGGAGATGGCATGAGTTCGTAAGCAAATGTCCCACGCTCTGCTGCTAGTGTTGCAACATTATCTCTTATTTCATCATTTCCTATGATGCCTCTCGATTCCCATGACGGAATTACGGACTATTGATGTCAGTAATTCCAACACCCCTGTCAGAATTAGAGATTATTGATCTCCGTAATTTTGATACCCGTGTCGGAATTTGAACCCAATGGGTACTACAAATTGCAATATTGCAAACGATGTAAAATATGTTAGTTTTTGTTACATTATAGGAAAAAATCTGATGTGGGCAGGCACATGACCATATGATACCATATATTAATAGTTTAGCTGCGTTAGATTCTATTTGATCGAGATCGGCCACGTCTGCATTAAAATAAAACTACTAGATCTAGACCGATATTTTGATTATATTTACAGTATGTAATGTCAAAACATCAGCATTTGACACTACCTACTGTCATTAGAATCACAATATCTGACAAATCCTGGCTAACTAGTTTTAATACTAGTGTTTTAATGCAGTACGAGCGATCCCGATGAAATAGAATTTTGTCATGCGGCTAAAATATTTATTTTACCGAAAAATTTCATAGTCATAAATTAATCAGAATTTCCTCTACATTAATTTATTATTTAACTATTTCGACGAACTCCCAGAAGTAGCGGCTTATTTGCAAAATATTTCAAAAATGCTAAGACTAAATTTCCTCTACTTTAATTTATTATTCAACTATTTTGACGAAATTTCAGAAATGGCGGCTCATTTCCAAAATCCTTGAAAAATGCTTAGAGGAAACACCCAGTTCCTTTTGGACCCTTTTGACCCAAAAGATTTTCAGCTCTAAGTTTGGTCATAAAACTGCTAAATATGAACTTTCGTCCCGATACATTTAGTAGTTTCTCCGGAATCGTCTCCACAAAAATCGGGTACACACATACACACATACACACATACACACACACACAGACATTTTTTTATACCTTGGTTTTGCCCATCGAGATGAATATATATATATATATATATATATATATATATATATATATATATATATATATATATATATATATATATATATATATATATATATATATATATATAATCTGGAGGTAGCATGCAATAGTCCCCACCAGTGCTAAAACGGGTCAAAAGTTGTTTAGTTCTCATAGGGCCATACAGAGGGCGACGCGCGGCAAATTCAAACACTACTACTAAATTCTCTTGTTTATAATCTACTTTTAGTGCGTTCAATAAGTAAAAAGGAAGTAATTATCACTTTATAATACGAGTTACAGAAGGTAATGATCAAATCATCACAGTACTGATGGAATATACAGTAGTTGGAATTTAACTCGTAATATTTTAAGTAACTAGCAATGTTTGTAAACATTTCAATTCTGCTTTTTCATCGAAATTCTCTCAGAGTAAAGGAATGGTTGATATTATAACAATTTTCTTTAAGGTTAGCAGTTTGTTACTAAAAATAATAAAATAAAACAGCATCTTTTATACAGTGGTATATTGATTATTAAAAAGCACAACTTTTGTATATACTTGCTTTTCTAACATGAATATTGTGACAATTTGCGATATAATGCAGATATATTTTCGCAACTTCCTTTATTAATAATACAAATATGATTATTACCAAGTTCATAGTTTATAATGTGGCTTTGAAGTGAATTGAATGAATATGTGTGTATACTGCACAACAAACAGAGTGAACTAAATTTTCAAGTATATCTTAAGTTTGGTGGAGCACTGTTTGTATCTAACAATCAATAACCGCCGACAAACTCGCTCAAATTATTTGCATATGCATTCTTTGAGACATGTATTAATTTACCGTTATTTTTGAATGAAATTAGAAATGATGTATTTGCTGATAATGCAATACAGGCATCTAAACACCAATTTCATTTAATTCTTTTTAAAATCTTTTTTACTACAAAACCTCCTATGTATTCTACCAGATTAATTGAAAATTGACTGATATTCGAAAAATCTAAATAATCTGCATCATCTCTTATGTCATCAAACAATTTATACCACTGTATTACTTATAACCTTTGTCCCAAAGCCAAAACAAAACAAAATTGGTGTGTACTGGTGTGTACGAATACTTTAACGCACGTTTTAGGTTAGAATCATAGGTTTGTTTATATACCTGAAGCTAGATATTTAGTGATTTTGCAAGCACTAAAATAAAGTTACTAAAACCCCTAACTTCAAGAGCCTATGAAGCCCAGAGCATTTTTGACCCTCCCCCACTCCTACCGCTTGCTACCTCCAGATTATATATATATATATATATATATTTTCATCTCGATGGTTTTGCCTCACTTATTCACCATGTTGCGTCCTTTCCAGTCGTACGTATGTATTTACATTTCACTGGTTTCAACTAAGTATAACAATATTGTAAAGCATTATTCGGGAATGCACTATTTCGAAACAAATTCCATTCTAGAACACGTAACAATTCGCGAAGCGCGCGTCGCATTTCTGACGTTTTGCCGGTAGCGGAAACGATGAAATTTCGCTCGCCTAGCTCGCTCGTTCGAGCCAGAGAAAATAAATTGACGTAGAGGGCGCGCCAGCTCGCATTGTTACCCTGCACGTAATTGCAACGAGCATAAGTCCGTCAGGGTAGTCGGCAGGAGCAAAAGCAGCCCGCAGTGCGCCTGCAACCTACCCTGTTAACGTCGGTCGTTATCTCGCTGACAGAACATACGAATTCCATTGTTCGCCCGGGATTTTATTGGCCCTACAAAGCGAGCTTCAGCACAAAGCTTACAAACGACTGAATATTCTCATGAAAAAAAAAAAAAAAAAAAAAAAAAAAGAATCGTAGAGACAAACTATTCTAGTCCAGTGGTGGCTCGTGCTGGATATATGTGGGGTTTGTAACTGTGATAGGTGCAAGTTTTGTGTTTTAACACTCGTTTTTTCATGTTCTACCACCGCAACTAGTATTGCAGCGTTGCTAGGTGTCTGCAATTATGAATAATATTATTTATCGGAATTCTCTGATATGTATATCTCATTGAGTAGGTATATAAAACCTAGATAATATAGTCTAGATGCAACATATAAATACTAAAATTACACTAATAGATTTTGAAAAGTAATGAAGAGCATCAGGTCAAATTGGTAGCACCGAGCTTCGCTGAAGCCACAACGCGTTTTATGCTTTGCAAAGTGCAACATTAGGTTGCAAAGCAAAGGAAAACTGCAGCGTACACCGAGCAGCGTTGTGGATAGGTCAATAAAAAGCATGCAGACATTATTTATTAATAGACACTATAGGAAGGCAAAGATGAAATATTAATATACATATATACCGGGTGGTCGTTTTAACTTGAGACTCAGACACAAAAGATTGTTTTTATTTAGCGTAAAATCATAATTTGATAACAAATTTGGAGATCCCTATTTAAAAAAAAAAATGAAGTAAACCTCATTTTCACCGATTGCAGAGCCATCTGCAATGAAACTGATATTGCCATCTCATTTCCGTCTTTGCGCCCTACAAGTTTATTCAAGACACTTTTGTCGTACCACGCATACTTCTCGAGATATTTAGGAGTCTCAAGTTAAAACGACCACCCGGTATATATTATATATAATACATAAGCAGTAAATTTAGGGTTCTTTATGATAATATTCTCCTCAAAATATTTACACCTACCAAGACCGCACATTTTACTTAAATTCACCACATACGGTATTAGTTATGCATAAATGCACCTGAATACGTGTTTAACCTCAAACTATCAGACTGTCGGTTACAACAGGGGATTGATTATCCACCTTGCTCATCGCAACTCAATTAATTGACTTGCTAATGGAGATTATCGATCCCCCTTTCAATACAATGACGGCTAAGTTATCGGGGCGGTTATTCGGAAATGTCTATTGTCCGTTGATAATAATCAGATAATGAAATTCTGTTGGTCGTCGATCAAATTTATGCCACGGTAAATTTTACGGCTAAAACATTTGCTAAAACCCGTGCGCGACGTCCAAGGATGAATACAAATAAGCACTCAGGTAGTGACTAGCGCAAGCACATAAATTCGAACAGAAACTGACAAAAATCCTAATCGCATATTTAGGATGCTTTTATTTATTATTTTCTCTTGATATCTCCGTCACAAATTTATTGTTTTCCGGTGTAGTTTTTGATGATCACTCTGAACAGAATACGTTGCAGAAATGCTCCCAAATCTAAATGTCAACAAAAGTTCCTTTGTTTCACCGTTTAATCGAAAGACAGCGAAAAAAAAGTACCAATAAACCGTCAAGGATAACTGCAGTTTAATCTGTCTCGCGATCTGCACGTTATTCCGCTGAAAGCGTACATCAAAAACGTTGGCTCGCTTTGCCTTGCAAATGAGTTGCTGACAGGCGCGTCGTGGATCACACATCATGAAGTTACAAGAGGGAAACAAAGGCCTCCTGTGACAGGGAAGGAGTCGCTTGACAGCGACAGCCAGAGCCAGGTTTCCGTCTATCGACCACTCAAAAAGTTTACTGACCCTTTCCTTCCAGGCTTCTTAGTCTTCAGCGGCGCATAGTAGTACTTAAAATGTTTTTTTTTTTTTTAACTTCAAAGTCAATTGTTATACTATATAGTTTTCTGTAGCAAAGTACTGAAATATTTTATTTGTTTATAATGTAGACATTTAGGAATTATGTATGGAACAGTAAATGGCAGCCTCGTCGCTGAAGATGACGTTGTCTAGAAAATCGGCATTCATTCTTTGTTGTTCAATGCTCCAGTTAGTGAACTTCGCTGTGCATGCTCTGGTGTCTTCTAATATTGGTACTTTGTGCACGAGCATAGTTACATTTTCTGGATTTTAATAATGAACCAGTACTTTGGAATTTTGCGACTATTCTTTTCAATGTTGATAAATTTGTAACATTATTTTTACTGAAAATTGCACGCCATTTACGCCATTTTAACAACCAAACTTTCACCATTTTGACAGTAATTTATTTGCCACACGTTGTTGTCTCGTGCAGCGCTCCATGTTTACTAACTCCCACCTGTTTTCTATCGACCTGTCTCACTCGTTGATCTATCGTTCATAACAGCCAAAATAGCCCGCAATTGAAATCTTGCAATTTTATTGTGATAACCATTATAAATTGCTATACTTATGGCGCAGAGTGGTTGATATACTCAATCTAGACGCTCAAAACTATTCATTTTGATATCACATAATTATTTATTGTACTGACTGGAATAAAAGGCTTCATACCTTGTAAAGCACAATCCGAGTAGTGAAGGTTATTAGAGAACTAGTACGATCTGTACGTATATCATGAAGAAAACAACCATGGCAATGTCTAGATTGTAGACTTCCGCGGTCTGAGTCAACGATATATTGATTTCCGGGTGGAAACCCAACATCTTCTTGGCACTTGGTGTGATAACTTAGTCCTGAAGATGCCTCTTGCAACAGTGTGAAACGTCGACTGCTTCCAAGTCCTCAACGCGGTTTCCACCCGGAAATCAACGATGTCAATCTTTTATCAAAGCAAGGCAGAACATGCATTTATTTGTCTTTGTTAATGTCTATTTTGTCACGTTCTGTCAGATGTGGTTGAGGTTATGTGAAATGGATAAAATTCAGCAGGGTACGTACTTTATTGAGATTCAACTAAAGAAGCGAATGATAATTAACCCAGGTGAGGATAATTTTTGGAAAAAAACACCTCCGCCTAGATTTGAACCAGGAACCCTCCAATTGCCGGTTGACAGCTCTCCCAGTTGAGCTACAGAGGCGATGGAGATTTATAGGTTTTATTTGTCACTTCAGGACTTGCAATGAAGTTTGGTAACTAGGAATCGCTAAATGTTTATTGCTAAACAGCTCATATAGATGAATAAATTCAAGGGATAATTTATTGAGATTGTTTAAAATTGTCTATAACTAATTTTGTTCCCTTTCAAATGATGTATCACAAGGTAGGGATGCCGGGATGCCGTTTGAAATTTCAAAGTGGGGTGTCTGGGGGGTGAAGGGATGAAACCTAAAATTCAATAAGTACCATTTTTGAACTTCCCCCTCAATATCTAAATCGACGTGTTTCCACTCAAAGCAATAATCGCATCAGGTCAAGAGTTATTAAGCGTGGATACTTTTGAAATGAACACATTGTGTAATGAACTATATATGTTTTTCACAGCTTTAGTAACACCAGGTATATGCAAGCAGATATTTACATTTTAATATTAACATTTTAGGTTTAAAACAATCCAGACACTTTTATGAAGAATACAATTTTCCGGGAGATTGATAATAAAAGCGTTTCCAAAGCTTGTCGCGACGCCACTGGAATATCCAAAATAACTAAAATGTGTGTGCATTTTTATACCAATGTTTCAGATATTCAAACCCAATTACTTATCTCTGATCTCACGCTATTTTAGGGCAACAAATAGTTTTGCGCGTTCAAAATTACTATTTTAACCACTGCGTTGCGTCCTGATTTTTTTTTGACAGAAGCACAATAAAGATCGTAATTAAACGGCGATAGTGTTTCCCGAACGGTTTTTTATTGTTAACCTGACCGCGCTCTAGCTGATTTATGGACACGGCGGCGGCAAAAGCGATAAGAAAGCGCAATTTCGACCGCCCCCAATGCGGAAAGTTGCGCGTGTTTTGCCTGGCGGCAAGAAGAATAAACACGGGTGGAATTAATAAAACATGAGGTCCCGACTCTATGGCGATAAATCACAAAGCCGTCTCCCTAATATAAACACGATTAATTATGGAGCTCGTCCGCTACGCGGCGCTGCAGTCGCTACCTCCCTCACGACCTGATTTATCGGCATTTACGCCAGCGCCATCTCTTGCTCTGTCGCGAAACTATGTCCTCTATCCCACCGCTGACACCAATCGAGGGGCCTAGAAGTAAAATGCACTTCTTAAGTAAGTGGCACTTTTTGTGATTCTGAGATAATAAGCTTTGAATTAAAACTGTATTTCAAAATTTCAGATTTATTATTATTTTTATATTATATATAAAATATATTATTATTAATTATTATAATTATTATTATTATATATTATTATTTTAATTTTATTCATGGTCAAAGTTTTATTGTTTAACATATTTTTTTGCACAAAAGTACTTGGGTGTGAGTGGGTTTCCAAAATGTTCGTGTTAAAATGGTTCAAGTGCATTTACTGTATTAAAATGAAGTTTATTAACAAGAAATACAAATGCCAAGTTACTTAAAGTAAAGTATAATGCAATTTTTGTATTCGTAATCGAAATACAATATAACGGCGTTATATGATTGATTCCGCGATTCATGAAAAAGAGCGAGAATTGGCGGATCAAAACGCCATCAGTAAAAAGCGTCTAAAATATAATTTATTGGCCAATATCTTTTACCCCGAAACTTCATCAACGTTTTCAAATTTTACCTGACAAGTAGAAAACGAAATTGACGGTTTAAAGGGTTAAAGGCGCCAAAGTGTGCGTAGAGACATCAATAATAAACAAAATTTAAAACTTATCAGATATAACTTGCTCTTGCATATTAAATTTGCTCAAAAATTTTACATTTTTGTAAAATGTTTCAAGGATAGTCACTGCAAAAGATATTGTTAGATCCAGACAAATTTTCAATTTTTCCTATTAATGCCAATAAACATTTTTGTTTTCTTCTTTAAGATAACAGTGGATAATATTAGAATTCATACGGCATGAATGTTTATTATGCAAGTAGACTTTACTATTTGCATTTTAAATAAAACGATTATTGTTTACAAAAAAATAACTACAATGAGTTTAAGACCCAGATCTAAACGCGTTTAGAACGTTATTTATTGTTATTCAGTGCAACTGCTTAGAATATTAAATATAAATACAAATACAGTTCAAGTAGCCCAATTCACATTATAAAAATAGACTTTTTTTTTTTTAACTAAGTGCACTTTTTGACAAAACTTTTTCACTAAAAAAGCGAAAAAAGTGTGTGATCAAGAAATGTAAAAAATGACAATATTACCGCTGTCACAGCTCATCACAAACTCGAGATTGTTCGTACCTAAATATTTTGTTTTTTAGTTGAAGTAAAATCCTTAAACTGGAAAAAACTGTTTCGCTGAATTTTATTACATCTATTTCCTAATTTTATAGTGTGTAGTACATCACTTAATACATGTAAATAAATCTGCCACATATTTTAATAACTGTGGTATGTTTTTTTTTATTTATTTATTGTAGTAAACAAACCAATTTTTTATTTATTGTAGTAAACAAACCAAAAATATTTCCTTTTTAATATGATTAAATTAAATGTATACTCAATTTTGTTCCCCTTGTGTTATGGGTTAATTTAAAAAATACTGTATCGATCGGTCTAAAATTTCATATTTTCCTGGTTTTATTGTTGAAATACAAATATTGTCCTTCATTTACATTATGTGTCGTTAAAACATATAATTATGTCGTTTGTTTACATTTTCTACCGTGAAAACACATATTTTGTCGTTCAAATGCATATTTAGTCGTTAAGGTACCGAAATTTGTCGTGCGAACCCCTAATTTGTAAAATGTGACTCAACATTTTGTCAAGATATTATGGCCAAACCAAGATAGTATCAAGATAGATATTGTCTTTTATTTTCCCCACAAGTGCACCTATGCAGATTTAATCTGCAAAACGAACACAAACAGTTTTATTGTGTTTATTGATTGCGCTCGTGATAACCATACACGATTCAGTTTTATCGTTTACCGTTTGTCAGGGGTCAATAGGTTCTTAAATGGGCTTTATCCATGAACAGCAGCGAGCAGATACGCTTCCCGTCGCTTTCACATCTTCGCCGATCAGAAGTGGCACGACGTATAGCAATTTTGTCGAAGGCTCAGAGCCTGACGTACAATACCAGATAAAATCTCTCCTGGCTTTTGCCCAACTTATACTTGTTCTTTTTTTATACGATCTCATCATTCAATCGCATCACGGACGTCACGATATTTCCTACCAACTGATGCCGGATAAAATGTTGTTTGAGCTCGCTAAAGAGTTGTTTGTTTTGTTTTGCAGGTCGTTGAAAAGGCATGGGGGTTGACACCCGACACCAACACGGGTGACCTAACCAAATTGTGCAACCACAAGAGGAAAATCATGTCCATGGCTTCGCTAGGATGTAAGCCACCTGACCCCAGCAAACTTCCTAAAGGTAAGAATTGTTTAATTTCAAAAAATAAATATTTAAATTAAAAAATAAAGAATTTTAAAAAATGCCTAGAAGTAGGCTCGAACCTCGACCCCTTAAACCACCGGTACACCACCAATTGAACTAACGAAGAAAAATAAGAAATCCGCTTATACCCTGTAATACCGCGTTTCAATTGTTTCCAAAGCTCGGTTTAGTCCTTGACGATCCTCGGTAACAAATTTATTCGCGCCTGCGATTCGTCCTCTGAATAATTCATGCGTTCGCTGCGGTTCAGACGGCGGACCGGCGGCGAGAGTCGCGCACTCTGGCGGTATTTACCCGAAGCAATCGCCGCGGATTGT
The DNA here is from genome assembly GCA_964023965.1 of Melinopterus prodromus. Classification (NCBI taxonomy): domain Eukaryota; kingdom Metazoa; phylum Arthropoda; class Insecta; order Coleoptera; family Scarabaeidae; genus Melinopterus; species Melinopterus prodromus. The sequence goes on along the minus strand of OZ030398.1, from coordinate 663,662 downwards.
TTAAATATATCTAAGGCGGCTGCGACCGGCGGCCTTTCTCCTCTCGCGATCGATAACGTGTCCCTCGGGATCGTCGGGACTGTCGGGAATAGCGGACTCTTTCAACCCTCGTGATACAGGTCGAAGTCGTATCACAATATCAAATGTGCAGTGGAACCGTGGGACGTCAGACCAGAACCGGACTGGCACGTAATAACCAAAGAAATTTTTTTTTTGAAGATTGTCTTGTTAATTGTGGACAAAACTCAGTCTCTATAGAGAGTTTTGCTGTAAGAAGTCTATTGCCACGTCAGTATTTTGGTTTAACCTTCAGGGAACTTTTTTAAATAAAGAATAAATAAAAATATTATCCATTGAATCAAAATTGGATTTCTTTGCCAGAAGTAAACGTATTACTAAATCAAACAAAAAAATACTAGAATTTACGAATTAACTAATAATTTACTGAAGCCGGTCCTGTGCCATGGTCTCGTCCGCAATGCGCATCCAAGTGCGAGGAAAGCGGGCGGCGAAATTTGTCATTTAAATTGATATTGGAGATCACCGAATCGAGACTAATACCCTTATTTACATTCAGGATCTTTTTCAGCCCCCCCCCCACTCCCTTATAGCGAAATAAATCATTGCGAACGATAACATTCCTATTAACTTCATTTTCATCGACGTAAACAAACATCCAATTAAAATATATAAGATAGCTTACAAGCTACAAATTATATGAAATGAATAGAAAAAATGTTTTTTTAATAGCTCCGTTAATTTTTTTACAACTCCCTTAAATTTTTAACAGTTTCCATTAATATTTTACGTGGCATTTCTTCTAAATATCCTAGAAAATGTTTTTTTTTTTTTTTTTCAATAACAATAATAGAAACAGCAGGCAAATACAAATATATTTTGACATTGGTGTCTTCTCCGTAAAATTTTTAACAGCTCACTGTTTTTTTAATAACCATAACAGAAAGACAGCAGACGAATAAAAACATATTTTGACAATCGTCTGCTCCGTAAAATTTTTAACAACACCGTTAAATTTTTAACAGCAAACGAATACATACATATTTAGTAAATGAAGTTTGGTCCGTTCAATGTTTAACATCTTAACGGAGATTTTTAACATCTACCGTTTAGTTTTAACGTGGTATTTTTTGAAAATAACTATAATAGAAACACAGTAGTCAAACAAAAACGTATTTTGACAAAGGAGACAGCTCCGTTAATAGTGTAAACAGCCGCGTTATATTTTTAACATCCCGTTACATTTTTAACAGCTCCCGCTTAATTTCAACGTGGTAATTTACCCAAATAAGCATAATACAAACACGCCAGACGAACAAAAACATATTTTGACAATGGAGTCGGTGTATTTGTACCTTTAAATACCTACCACCACCCACGCTTTCAGGCGAAATTGTCTGAGACAATGCCTTTACGGTCTGGCGGTCTGAGGTCGAATCACACGCGTTCCACAACGGGAAATCTCTCTTCTCCGCCTCCCCGCGCAGAACCAAACTAATTTCTCGATAGTAATCTCGCCAGACGTTTCTTTGTCTGTTAATTACACGAGTTTTAACGTTCCTCGGCGGAGTTTCTTTCCAGCGAATACACGTCGAGTTTCGACGAACTAGAGTCGTTCTTCCGCGTTGTCGACCGTTTCGGTCGGTTATAAATTTTATGGGGCAGTTAACCCCTTTTACTCTTGGCGTTAAACGTCGAATTATTACCGATGACGTTATCGAACGTCGTTTGGATAACGTTTTAGTACTTCTAGGCTGTTTTTTCGCGGGTTTGTCGCCTGATGCAGCGTTGAAATCTCCAGGAAAAAATTGCATTTTTGAGGATTTTATAATCAGATATGTTCAATGAATAGATTTTAAGACGAATGAGGCGAATTTATTTATATGGAAAATTGTTTAGTTTCCGAGTTATCGAATATTTTTTGCAATTGTCAATTGGAAAGTACATACAATAATCGTGAAGAGGTGTATCCATTAATCAATTGTCATTAAATTCGTTGTTAGCGGGCTCGGTTCTCTCCTACCGCGGGTTAATTACGAATAGAAAACGACGAAAGCGGAGAATGGTAGGTTCTATGCGGCGCATAGAAATCAATAACTCGACCAGATGGTTAATTAGACGTTTTCTCATAAACACCGATGCTATGCGCGCTGACGCGCGTTCCTCTCGATCGTTTTTGTACGCCTCTCGCCCGCGACTGCGAGCGAACAACAACGGCGCCGTAATTGATGTCATTTCCGTTGGCGGGATTTAATTATAAATGGTCTGTGGGGAGAATGTTTGGGGCGCGGAGGGGGGAAGCGGTCAGCTATAGCGTCCCGATACGTAACTTACGATAATTAATAACCCTGAAATTTACATTTAATGCTAACGTTTTCACCCCACCTCTGTTACATAGGCGACGTAGCTGAAAGACTGAAATTTGGTAATAAATCTTGTAGCTATTTATTATACAGAGGTATTAGCTGAATAATCAAGGACATTTTATTCGTAACTGGTATATGAGCCACAAAATCGGTGTTTCCCAAATAAAATATCGTTAATTTGAGAGAAAACTCCGTTTGAATTTTGAACATAATGAGTTATTTCGCAACGAAATGAGAGGTTTGTTTATGGTTGTTTGACAGCGCCATGTGTGTAAATGGCTTCATGAACTTTTCACCAAACATTTGACAAGAAACTGTCAAAAAATTGTCAAAACTTGCGTATATTGTAGCTCACGCATTATATTCTATTATCTTTGATTAGATAGGTTCTAAATTAAATTTATTTTAATCAATTTATTTGAATGAATTCAACGGAATATCGGCTTTTATACTCTCTAGGTTTCAATTAGTAACTTATACCGAACCCTTCATAAAGAATTTTAACCTTAGACACCCAACAATGTCATTTTTACGGGAGCTTCAATTTTGGCGGAGGCGCCGGTTAAGTAAAATCTGTCGTATCCAGCGCGCCGTAAAAACAGTCGATTGACTACCAGCCTGGTGGTTTATCTAAGAAATTTATGCCCTCTGAATATATTTATAGTCTCGGTTCTCGCCTGGTCCTAGCAGGCCCTCTTCAGGACCTTTTGCGAGGCTGCAAACGCGACCGCGCTATCTTCAGTCGACATAATTGCTCGTTTCTTCCACGACTGGCTGAAATTCATCGCCAGCTGATAAAGCGAGCTAGCGGAACTCGCTTTCCTTGGATAATTTCAGTTTTAGTGTCTAACCGCAAACGCCTGCTCGGATAGGATATTCAATTACGTTTCAAAATGGTTTACTGCAAAAGCACCGTTTAGACGGGGCAGGTTTAGTACCCGTTACTAAACTTGCCATAACTAAACCGTAGGAAAGTTAATTTATGGTTAGGAGTTGGGTTGTTTGAATCTCGATCTGCGATGTTTATAGCTGATTAGAACAACCATTGTTTAGTAGAGATGTTTTAAACTAGCAAGACGGTTACTGGGACAATAAGCTTTGTCCATGTTACATCTGCTTATTTGGCGATCATCGCTGTTTATGTCAAACGTTTTAAGTTCTAATAACTTACATACAAAAAATAGAAAACAAAATCTTCCAGCTCTTTGAAAAAATTCGATTTTTTGACTAACAAATCGGTTAGTACAAATTATTACAATGTTTCATTTGTTATTATCTCTTCCTATATCATTACAGTTGACAACGCAGCACTTATTGTGTCCCATTATGACTATTTATACCAACGATCTATTATCAGTTCTGACAGATTTGTACACAATATATAGCGCCGTGTACTACTGCACATAGTGTAAAATGCTGACAAAGAAATTAGGCAAAAATGTAAAAAGTGCAAGTTTGATAATTTTTACAAATTTAAACCACCTAAATCTATTGTTCTAGAAACCTCAAAATAGCTTCGAGAGGAAACCTTAATCTGAATTCTGAATCCTAAAAGTTGATGAAGATCATCTTCTCACCACTTGGTTTGATAACTTAGTCCTGAAGATGCCTCTTGCAACAGAGCGCGAAACGTCGACTGTTTCAAAGTCCTTAACGCGGTTTCCACCCGGAAATCAATATATCAAATAAGTTATCAATATCAGTACCCAAAATATGGGGTTGCTGTTAATTATTATTGTCGATGACGTCATAAGTCGAAAACAATGAATTTTCTTTCATATATGAATCAAATTAAAATACACAATATGAATAAAATATTGCTCATTTTGACATTTTTCATGTCACATATTCACATTTATTAAATGCTCAATATCGATTATTTGAATGCACTAGTTATCCATTCTACGGCACAATTTCTAATTTTTTATGTAACATATGTACGTTTATTTAATGCACAATATTTAATATGATAAAGCTCAAAGTATTTATTTTAATGTACACATTTATTTAAATATTGCACCCTTAAATCGCAACCGTTTTTTATATTTCATTACTTCGTTTATGACTTTTTTTTTTAATTTTGCTATTACTCGAGTAATTTCTTTGTGGCGGCTGAAAGGTAGGGTCTCTAATTACCTTGGTGCGTTAATTGCACTTCTGGGCGAAGGGGGCGGCACCTGGACGGCCAAAGGGGCAAAAAGCGGAAGGAGACGAATACATACGCGCGAGTGAACCGCACTTTTGGACAGCTGCTACGTTTCGGACGTGCGGCCCGCGTTGTTTTGTAATGACGGCGCTATAATAATGGGAACCGGCGTTATACTCGCCGAAAACAATGGATATCGCGTCACGGGCAGCAAACGACTCCCTTACTATACGCCCGCCGCGGTCGGCGACAGTCTATTGTTTTTCGGGTACTCGGGTAATCCGATGGTTGTTTTCATATTTCGTATGCCGTAAAATAATTTTATTCGCAAGAATCATTCTGTTTTGTATCCTAAAAAAACATATCCAGAGTTAAAACTGTGAATTAAAACTTGAGATGTGAAAACGTCCGATTATCTATCTCTAGCTGTACACACAAGTCCATTCCAACGTATTCGCCGATTTACAAATTTACCGTTAGCTCGTTAATTCCACCTTTGTGTTTTCCATGCGAGTCTGTTACGTACAGATTCGAAATCGTTGACTTTCACTTCATATTCACCGCTATTATATCTGATTACAAGATGCTGTTGTAAACTTTCATAAAGTTTACACGCTCGCGAACTCGACAAGACTTGCGTTGCTGTCTCAGTTGGCTGGACTGGCAGCGTCATGCTAACCTGAAAAACCACCAGACTGAAACGGCACAACACACGGTTGTGTTTACAGAAACATGTTCAACCAAAAGAGCAAGACTGCAAATAACACATATCTTCTGTTATTTTCTTATTAGTAACGATAAAGTAAGACTCCAATTAAATTATTAATAACTAATTGAAGTTCTTGTCTGTGCGAATTATTATTTCGTAACAGACAGGTAATTATAATAACTTTAATCGAGCGGATGCATTTAAATTAGTAATTACGTTAGTTGAATTATTTCTTTACAGCTTTATCGTATATTTCTTTTTTCCTAGATTGTACACACAGCTCGTAACATTTTCTAGGAATAGTTTTCCATCTAAGACACAAAACGATAATTAAATTCCGAACTAACGAACCGCGGTGCTATCGGTTTAAAATTTCAATAGACGTAAACATCACGAACTCGATTAAACTGTTCTTACAAAACAAACTCAATTTTCGAATAAGTAACGGTGCACGAAGTTTATCCACAGTATACATGCGCTTGTGTATTGTTTTCTTTGTTGTACTGGCCGCTTTATAACCAGGAATCGATATTAAAAGCACCACTAAAGATGTTTACGAACAATTCTTGGGTGCACAAAAATGTTATGCCCCATAACTCAAGAACGGAGCAATTTTACACATAAATAAATTAGCTTAAATCGTCTTAAAATCTATCGATTAATCAGATATAATCATAAAATTGCCAAGAAGATAATTTTTTTCGGGAGATTTCAACGCTGCATTGGACGACGAACCCGCGAATACGGCATCAAAACAACCCACCACTTTGGTTAACGATGTCCTGTGCCGCGTATCGCATCGGACACGATATAATTTGCGAAATTGCGGGGTTCGCGGGACAAAAGCGGTAATTTTCCGGGGGGAAAAATCGCGTCTCTCGCATTGCCGGTTATTACCGCGCCCCCTGTCCCTTCGATAGCCCATAAATTACCGCTAATAAGCACTCGCCGCCTTGGATCAATTGAACAGCGAAGCAGAAGAGTTACGATCCACATTGGCATTATTATTATTATTATGTTTTTTATGATTATTGTCGTCTCACCGAATCCTATATGTGATTACGAAATTCGCAAGTAAGTACAGTAGGACCTCTTTAGCCCGAAATATTTTCGAAATATACGATAAAATAAGAAAGTATCCAGTTTCCCAGTTATACACAAATTTAAATATTCTCCCAATACAAAGTTCTTTATTATAAGTCTTGTTGGTGTTTTGGAGCGTTGCAAATTGGACAAAGTATACCAGTTTCTGGGAACCACTGATGTATTAAAAGGCGGCAATATTTTTTCACCTGAGCCCTGAGCCACATGTCCTTGTCAGCCAAAAGTTATATTTTACTATGGCTGAACATAGATGCACATAAGTTGTTGACGCTCTTAAAAACGGTTGCAATTTTGTATTTTAACGATAAATGTGACTTTTTTGTTATACATTCTTTAGAACCAAGTATGAACTTTCATTCGACATTATTTTTATTAAAATTTACCCACAATTTTGTTTATTGCAGGGCCGAGAACATTGACCTTCACTGCACTACACCTATTGTAAATTAATTACTGCTAATATTTGTTATCAATATTTTTTTATGTTTTTATTTCTATTATGTTTTACCGTGTCAAATTCATAAAATAATATAAGGCATGTCAAGATTAAATACGCAGCATATACGGATTTAAAATTGGACAATACATGTCGTTTTTCAGCTATATGAGATGAGATGTTTGGGTCTATTATGTTGTAAGAAAATCCTGAAAAGTTTTATTTTTAAAGACCAGTGGTAGAGTAAGAAAATGAATGTTTACCCCAGTCGATATTGTGTATAGTAACGGTATATATGCTATTCATGCTGTTTTCCGTTCGATGCATTCCTTTTAAGACGTGATAGTAGAGGCAATTAAGAACCTATTTTACCATATTTATCACTATAAAATCTATTATTTTTAGTATTATTTCAAAATTGTCTGATATTTATACTTATTGTTTCCATGAAAACTTTCGAAAAATGATCATACTTCAAGCTGAAACGGTCGTTTTTTAGTGGTATGACCGTAATACGCATGTTTTGAACCCGCATTCGTATGCCGCATAAACATATTTATCGAAAACGCCTAACCAGTTTCTATTCACAAACTTACTATTGTCTCTCCTCAACAAGAATCCAATTTAAACCAGTGAACTATGTATGCGAGTAGGTGCTTTCGATGTATCTTTTTGCCTTGAATATGAATGCGATTGGCTTCAAGCAACCAATTTCCAAGAAATGCATATACAAGTACAAAGTTTGAGTTTTTTTAGGATGATTTTTAAGAGTCTAGGCCATCGGGGTTGTTTGCTATACATGATCCAAAACGGAAAAATATACGTACATAACGGCATTTACAGCATACAAGATGCATTGAACATAAAGTTATCAATATCTCGATAACCGCAACCATTTGTATATAGCTAAATATGGTTAAATATGTTCTAAATTACCTCTACTATCACGGTATCAAGAAATTGCACCTAATTACATATAAGCCGGTACATCAATTTTTGGATTTTCCTTTACAACGTATTAGAAATAAAATCACAAAAACCGCATCCGCACCTATCCGCAGCAGATTTTCCAGTAGTTCTAATGTCAACTATGTATACTATAATTTGAACCACTTTCAAAAGCTTAACAACACTAAACACTAAACTAAAACACTCAAGTTCTGCATAAAACTGTTTTTTTTTTATAACAGCGAATACAGTTTGCTTTTTCCTATTTTGTACTGTTTTATTGTGTTTATTAAGTTATTAACCTTCAAATTCTTAGTATGAAGGTTAAAATCTTATACATAAATAAAACAACACATCTAAAGCATTTATAGGTGTAAAAATAATTTTGGCCAGGTTTTCAGGTCAAATACCCCATTGTGCGTTGTCCAAAATGAAAAGTACCTTGGCCTCTAAATTCAGCAGTCCTATAGAAACTGAACTGTCATAGTCAACAGTATAATGAACAATGAAAAAGAGGTCATAAAGTATGTTCATGGATTTAGATTTAATGATTGGTCCTCATGCCACTATCTTAGCTGGCGTTTGATTTAACCTTTATCAATTTCAAACTGGTAGATTTCCACCCTCTTGAATTTTTGATCGACAGGCCGAGGTAGTGGAGGGTCTTATTAAAAAATCCCCGTGCAGTATGGAATGCAATAAGCGTCAAAAATCAACACGGGGTGAGCCACCCCTGCTATACGTATTAATTTAAATGTATTTTACTGGGAAAATTCGCTCCTATGAGCTGGTACTTTATCGCCTCACCCTTGTCCCGCAGGTATAAATCAATCGGCTTGAAGTGGGGGGAGGGGGTGTTGAATTTATCCTCCCCCGCCCCCTTATACGCGTACCGAGCGCGTTTATTCCGAAGATAAATTAACTCCGGGGTACCTGTTCGGGCTCTAAAGGGGGAAGTTCACCCCTCAGATTGTGTAATATTTAAACCGATTTACCCTACCGTGAAAATGATTTTCCAATGTAGGGATTTTTGTTTGATTATTTTCAGACACCTTTCTCTAAAACATGTACAAACGGAGTCTGCAAATAATAAAGAAAAAATCGTTTTGTTAATTGTTAAATCTACTATTAGGTTAATTATTAGATTTAATTAATTTAATCCAAAGGAATAAATTTAAAAGAATATATTTCTCAAAAACAAGAAATCTTCTCTGTCTATGTAGATTTAAATGTCGATTTCTGTATTATCATCTGCAGACATCTTCCTGTAAAACCTATAAAAGAATAACTCGAAAAATAAAAAAAAATAAAAGAATAACTGGAAATAATACCGAAAAAGTCAACCGTTAAATCGACTTTTGTATTATTATCTGCAGTCACCTTTCTCCAAAACCTATAAAAAGTTTAACAAAGAAATAATTTTGCTATTATTTATTAATACCGACACCCTGTTCTAAAAACTATAAAATGATCTGCAAACTTGTTTGATGTAACGCTCAATTTTCGTATTATTATTAATAATAAAAAAAACTATTAAATTTATCTGTAGATTTTTTATTATTTGAAGACTTATTTTACTAAAACCTTATTAACTAACTGTCATAAAATCGTAAGCAACATTAATTGTAGTTAAAAATTAAATAAAAACATCGACCGTTAAATGAACCGTTAGAATTAACACTAGATTTAACGGCAGATTTATTCGTTAATTGCAGACTCCTTTCTCTAAAACTTTATTAACTATCAGTAGTAAACAATAACGTGGCGTGATGGGACGTTTTTGAAGGCACAAAAAAATGTCTGTGTGTGTGTATGTGTGTGTGTAAACGATTTTCGTGGCGACGAGAGATACTACTAAAGGTATCTGGACGAAAGCTTTTGGTTCAAAAGGGTCCAAAGGAACTGGCTATTTACTCTTAGCATTTTTCAACGATTTTGCAAATGAGCCGTCATTTTTATAATTTCGTCAAAATAGATAAATAATAAATGAAAGTAGAGGAAATTTTGTATAATTTATGTCTATAAAATATTTTGGTAAAATTAATAGTTTAGCTGCAGGAGCAAATTCTATTTGATCGAAATCGTGTCTACATTAATAGTAGGTAGCAACGAAATTTTGAAACTTTTGACAGTATTCAGAACGTCAGCGGTTGCGAAACGTCAATTCAACATGCAAATGCATGGAGAATGTGATGAGGAGGAGAAACACGCGCGCACGTGCGTTATGTGAAACAATATTGAAACAGCTTGGTGTTTCCATGGTGTTTACAAAGTCAATGTGTATTTCAAGTGCGGATTGCGGATATCAATATTGTTATGCATTTTTCAAGGATTTTGCGAATGAGCCGCCATTTCTGTAATTTCGTCAAAATAGTTAAAAAATAAATTAAAGTAGAGGAAATTTTGTATAATTTATGTCTATGAAATTTTTTGGTAAAATTAATAGTTTAGCTGTAGGAGCAAATTCTATTTGATTGAGATCGCGTCTGCATTAATATAGCATTTGCCAGATATTTTTATTCTAATGATTTTTATTCTATTAAAAATTCATAGTTTTATGGAGATGAAAAACTGGATCTCGTCTCTCAAACTGCGGATTTGCCCAAAACTTTGACCCGGTGGAAATCCATATTAGAAAACGGGAAAAACTCCTTTGGTTCTTTACAATTTGGCCGAACCGCTCCCGACGCGACGCGACGTCGATTAACGGCCGTTTTTTCAAAATTAGAATACCGATAAAATCGTAAGCAACATGAATTGTAATTAAAGCAAGCTTTAGCTGAAAACGTACACGCTTGACATTTCACGTTTCTAAACTTTTAACGCTTTTTCGTAATTGGGACGGCGCGGCGCGAGACAACAAAGCGGCGGTTCGCACACGCGCGTCCCGCAACCGCACGAAGCGCGCGCGCGCGCGATATCGCCGCGCCGGCCGTCGGTTTCTCTTTTGTTTTCGCGGCCCGATCAGCGCGGAACAATTGAAGGTCTCCGAATAACAATTCAGATCGTGTCGCAGTTAAGGCGTTTTAACGCGGCCGCTGCCCGCTCGATCTCGACCATAAATAAACATCGCCGACAGAAACGTGGGGTTCGGCTTAAAAGGCCACGTCCTTATCGGCCGCGTCGAGTGTCTAATTAACAAGCGGTTTTCCTCCCGGCTGTCATCTGACTTTCGCAGTTTCGCGAGCGCATTGCTGACAGATATACGAACTCGCGTTAGTTTGCGTTGCCGTTACCATACAAGCGACCACTCGTGCTGCGTTACTGATACTCGTTTTACAAATAAAATGTCAAAGTTTGCTTTCATTTAAGGGAAAACGTCTTTTCCAATTTGAATGAGAATTGCTTCTAAAGACGTCATAATGGCGAATATAATGAGTTATTTGGCAACGTTGCTTCATTTCGTTTTTGTTTCATTTTTTATACCGCTGAGAAGAGAATTGAGAGATGTTTGTTTGACAACGACACGTAGTAGATGGGTTCCAGTGTTGCCAACCCTTTGATTTCAGAATACTCAGCACGTTGTTGAAGATTCCCATTTTACAGTTAATTTACTCACCATTTTCATTTTTTTAATACCCTAAAGGAGACATCGTTGCCAAGCCACAGTCTGCTGTTATACTTCAAGTAGTTCCGACGGTGGTCAACGAATTTTTAAGTTTACCACTTTGAATTTCAATTTTATCATAAAAAAACCAACGCATAGCGAAAAAAACTTCTTAGGATGACATGTTACATGGTGTAGAATCATTTGTTTAGTGATATATTGATTTCCGGGTGGGAACCGCGTTGAGGACTTTGAAGAAGTCGACGTTTCGCGCTCTGTTGCACGAGGCTTCTTCAGGACTATGTTATCAAATCATCATAGCACTTGGTTTGATAACATAGTCCTGAAGATGCCTCTTGCAACAGAGCGCGAAACGTCGACTGCTTCAAAGTCCACAACGCGGTCTCCACCCGGAAATCAATATATCATTGACTCAGACCGCGGAAGTCTACAATCTAGATATTTGTTTAGTGATTTTAGTGAAATTTCCGGGCTAATGAATTAGTTAATGTTATGGAAAAACATTTATTCTACTTTGCGTTCGTTATAAACTCATAACGAAACCGCTTTCGGTGTCGTTATGAAAACACTAGACCACAAAGTTTTAGTAACTTCTAGTTTTTCAAGATAGAATTTTGAATTTTCGAAATTTATGTAAATTTAAGGTCACAAAGTAGAAAAAATAGTATATTACACTCGTTTTATAAGACGCATTGGCGCACTCGTTCCATTTGGGCAACTCCTGTGCCAATTTTCGTCTTAAAAAATTTATTTTATAATAAGCTATTTTGTATAACGTGTTATTTATAGTTATGTAATCGTTGTTTTTTTTTGTCTGCTAGTATTTGTGCGCATGTAAACAAACCCATACAAGTACGGTGGAGCGAAAATTGCAACGTACCGGGATTATTGTAAAGCACCATAATTTAATTTAATGAGGTATGTAATGCATTCGGCGAGATTAATACCTGTCGCGTTTCCACCGTAGGAATTTTATGCAATATAAGCGAGAAACTTTACATCGTTCGCCGGCGCAAATTGCATAATAACATCGCCTGTACTAATTTTATGTAAAACCTTTACGGGTCGATAAATTGCGAAATCATGAAGCTATTATGTACGTCATCTCGGTTAAAATACGTTTAGGCGTGAGAAATGTTTCAAAGGGATAATTTTTCAAGTTGCAATCACATTTTTTTTAACTATGAACAAATGATTTTTTTCTAAAAAAAGTTTGATAATATGGTCATTTTTTTGGGAAATCGGTTTATTCTAGTTTGCGGGATAGCGAATCAATCTGCAGATACATTGCCGCAACAATCTTTTAAATCGGCTGTTTAGTTTTTTTGTTGTTTTAGCTTTTTTTACTACTTTTTCATTCTGTCATAATATAACGTATGTTGCTTTTCAACCGTAAAGTTTGCCGCCAGAGGGCGGGAAATTCGTTGATTCGTGGATGTTCACCACTATAATTAATTAAGAAATTCAATTTGAATATACGTACCTTAAATATGCAGATAATAATCAACCACATGAGATAAGAAAATGTAACGGATGTACTTTCTTGATTTCGATCTACCTTAGACCCTTGAACAGGAAATGACGCACTATTTACATCGAAATTAAGGTCCCAAGACGATTGCTATCTAAATTTCGAACGTGTTTTGTCTCCCTTTTTTCGATGCCAGATGATGATGGCATTTTGAGAATACATAATTAATTTAATTTGCGTTTAACTTCAAACGTATCATGCCAGTTTTTTTCTTTTATTGTAATAAAAGTATCATAAAAATATTATAGGTTAGAATAACAAGAAATAGGGGTGTTATTACTTATTACGTGCGAGTAATCTAGCGATCGGTAATTTTATTACAACGAAATTACAATATAAAACGACCTGCGTTAAAATCCAGCCTACGTATTTAAATAGCGATCATATAGCCGCGATACCGATCTCAAACTATGCGCTAAAGCCGTGATATATTTCTTCAATTAGTCGGCTTATAGCCGGGAACACGCACGCCACTGGTAAATCGACTCGACGCTAAATCAGATTCTCTCCCCACCCCCCCCCCCCCCTCCCAGATTTTTTATCGGCCGACTCTACCAGTTTAATACCGGTAATAAATCCGCATGTATCTCGGCTACCAATCCACATTGGTAGTGCAGGAGAAAAGTGACTGTCGTGCCAATTAAAATAGTTAGTTGGATCATGTATCTTAAGAGCAGCTCAAAGAAAAACTTAAGGACTTCCAAACATGTTCCATATGGCTCAATACCCATCAATTCACAGTAGTATTGCGGATTATTTATCAGCAGGCAGAGCTGAGCAAAGAAGTTGTCGGTCTGGAGGTGACTTGGGTCTATCCAGCACTATGTACTCAACCGACCAATCAGAACACGATATTCTATCAACCGTATAGGTTGATAACTGTTAGCGTTAATAGTTCCTGAGATATTCAATTATTTCCCCAAAATATGCCCGTCGCAGGATCTTCTTTAAAACTAAGTAAGAACTACATTTTTGCAGATTTTGCCGTTAAACTCTGTCAGACAATAGTCAAAGCCAGTAGATAGATGATAGTATCCAAAGACATTAGATTCACTATACAGGGTGTTCATAAAACTTCGTAAATTTTCATGTTTTTCAAATGGATTTTCCTTGAGTTTTTTAAATGAAACACCTTGTATATTATGTGCTAGTTAAATTGCCTCCCGAGTTCCCTTTAATTTATATTCAGTATGCCATATGTCCAATTGTAGTAGTTTTCGTGATATTTACAATTTAAAGAAAAATGTGCAATATTGTGAATAAGAAATATCTTAAGATTTGTTATACAGCGCGTTAATGCTTGCAGAAGAGAAAATGGGCGTCATTTTGAACAACTTCCAAGTAATAATTAAAATAATAGTTACTGGTTGTGCAATGTTTATTAAGTGTTTATAGTTAGTTTCTGAATTTCCTTCAAATAGCTTACTAAGTAAAAAGGGAATTATTTTTTAATAAACGCTAATAGTATTAAAGTTATTTTTCTTAAATTATATGTGAATGTACTATTACTGATTTACAACTAAGAGACAAACAAAAAAGAAAGAACAAGAAAATAATTGCATATTTAGATTATATTACACATTTTTCTTTAAATTGTAAATATCACGAAAACTATACATATTTGACATAAATTAAAGCGAACTTGATGGGCAATTCAACTAGCACATAAAATACAGGGTGTTTTATTTAAAAAACTCAAGGAAAGCGATTTGAAAAACTTCAAAATTTACTAAGTTTTATGAATAATGTAAATGGGCGTTTAGCTTATTTGTCTTCATAATGTTATCATCAAATTTGTTTAGTTGCTACTACAACACGATCGTGCAATTCTAAATTTCATATAAGGCAAAATTTCGAGTTCAAAGTGTTTTATTTCTTTCGTATGTATCAAAAGGGTGAGTTAATTTCACGAGGGTGAACAAAATAGGTTTGGAAACCACTCATATAAGGCGAAATCACGTAGAAAATAGTCCAACTTCAGCCGTAATTACCTGTTTGTATCGAATGAGGAGAGATGATGGTGATGATAAAATTTCTTCTCAATCGGCGACACCTTCTCTCATCCCTTCTCGGGGCGCGTCTCCAGATGCCTCTCGGCATCCACGGTCATTCACCGTTGACCCTCGAGTTGCTGGTGCATTGTATGTAAGCGCGCTTGGCTACTACATGGGTACTATCCGATCGGCCAGAAGAAACTGGCCGATTGTGTAACACCTTCGGCCGCATCGTGCGCTCGAGCTCGTGTCATTGTCAGCTTCTCGCCGCTTATCTATACGTACCCTGTTTCTTGCAGATATCTTTGACTACCTACGTACTCTATTATTTGAAAATGAAAATCAATTTATTACTGACTGTCAGGTTTTCGTGCTCAGCATTCATGCGCGACGGCCCTAAATTTGGTATTGGCAAATTGGAAAGGAGAATTAGAAGACGGTAAAACGATAGTTGCTGTTTTTGTAGACTTGAAAAGAGCTTTCGAGACAATTTGTCGTCAAAATTTACTACAAAAATTGGAAACTTACGGAATCAGAGGAAAAGAATTGAAATGGTTTGAAAACTATTTAACAAACAGGAGACAGAAGGTTAGGATTGGAGAAAATGAGTCAAGTGAATTAATAAACAGCTTAGGGGTACCACAAGGTTCTGTTCTTGGACCGGTTTTATTTAATTTGTACATAAACGATGTTGCTTCACAAGTTAAAGCTTGTGATATGCACCTATTTGCAGACGATACACTAATATCAATTGCAGGAGATAACTTACCTGATGTAATCGCGACATTAAACTCCGAACTAGTATCGATATCAAATTGGTATAAAGAAAATAAATTATGTTTGAATGTATTGAAAACAAAAGCTATGGTATTGGGAAATAGAAATTCGGTAAACCCTACACCAGACATAGTTATCGATAACACAGTTGTTGAGATAGTGGTCGAATTTAAATATCTAGGTGTCATTTTAGATAATAGTTTGAAATTTACGAGTAATATGGAATATATAGTTAAAAAGGTGAGTCGAAAGATTAGCTACTTAGGAAGAATATCTAATAAACTTACATTAAAAGCTAGAATATCTTTGTACCATACGATTATAGAACCATATTTTTACTATTGCAGCAGTATAATATTTTTGTGTACAGACAAAGACATTAAAAAGATTCAAGTACAACAAAATCGAGCACTCAGAATTTTATTACAAAGCTCCAGGTTAACCAGTGTCGAGTCCATGCTGAGTAAATTAAATTTTTTTAATGTTAAACAAGGAACGGTATATCAGGCACTCACGTTAGTATATAAATGCATAAATAATAAACTCCCAAATTATATGACTAATTATTTAACATACAATAGTCAGCAGCATGAATACAATACTCGGCAAAAGGACCACTTCAGATTACCAAAATATACAAAAAGCAACACACAAAATTCATTTTATTATAAAGCACTGAAGATGTTCAATACCCTGCCAAGTGATATAAAAAACAGTAGTTCGCTAAGTCTTTTTAAAACATCATGTCGGGTTCATGTATTGGCTAATTTTAAGTAGTTGATAAGTTTATTACTTAGGAAACCAAATTTATTGTGATTATTAGTTTCTTTTAACTAAATAAATATCATTATTATTATTACTTAATATTAACACAGTACAACCAAGTAGTTCAATGGTAGAAACCTAAAAGCAATTATGTTTTTCTATTTCATGCTGTTCTAAGAAGTCCAATTTGTAGTTTTTATTGTATTAGCGAAGAAGTGTACGTTTTTGTGTTTTTTTTTGTTAAAGTTTAGTCTCTAAAATGGTGTTTCATTAATTCGCTAAACGCATTCCGTTATTGGTATCAATTAGAAGACAAAAAGGAACACGGTGTCATAGAAAGTTTAAAATAAACAGTTTGTTATTCATTTATGCGTAAAGTAAATTGAATGACAAGTGAAACGCGTTCTTCATCGGCATTCCAGCCGCGGTCGCGGCAGCGAGATTCTTGCGCAAGAAGAAATCAGGAACTAGTTTCTTCATATTTTAATTTTGGGCGTGCGCTCGTACATACTTTTTTTTCGACTGCTCGTTCCGAAATTTCTGTGTGGGAATCGACTTCATTTTATAGAAGGTAACGCGAGAACGTACTATGGACACTTACGGAACCGATTTAGATCAATTTCACCAGCAGAATTGTCAATGTCAATGACACGTTTCTATACACGAGCGATTGGACATGGTATATAACAGTGGAAACTTTTGATTTTTAAATACTATGGTATATTTATTCTCCAAAATGTAGTAGAAGATCTATTTCTAAGTTCAATGACGTTCTAATCGAATGGCGTTATATAAGAACATTTCGAGACAAGGACAAGGAGACTTTAACTAAACCCAATCCACTGATTTATCAATATTTAACGATATTCGATTGCATATCTTTCCAAAATATTCTTAGGGAACTGTATTATCATCACCCATGTTAGTACCATTACGCAGGGCACTATATTGACAATTCATACGGCAATATCACTGCTTAGGGAACTGTTTTAACATCATCCATGTTAATACCACGACGCAGGAAGCTATATTGACAGCTCTTAGTCAATATTACATGCATAGGGAACTATATTAACATCATCCATGTTAGCACCACTACGCAGGGAGCTTTATAGACAACTCCAATGGAAATATTACTGCATAGGGAACTGTATTAACATCATCCATGCGCAGCAGCTATATTGACAACGCCTATGTCAATATCACTGCATAGGGAACTGTATTAACACCATTCATGTTAGTATCACTATGCAGAGAGCTATATTAACAATTCCTATGTCAATATCACTGCATACGGAACTGTATTAACATCATCCATGTTAATATCACTACGCAGTGAGCTATATCGACAATTTCCATATCAATATCACTGCATAGCGAATCGTATTAACATCATCCATGTTAGTACCACTATGCAGAGAGCTATATTGACAACTCCTATTTTAATAACACTCCTTAGATAACTGTATTAACCAACATCCATGTTAGTACCACTACGCGGAGAGCTATATTGACAATTCATACGGCAATATCACTGCTTACGGAACTGTTTTAACATCATCCATGTTAATACCACAACGCAGGGAGCTATATTGACAGCTCTTAGTCAATATTACATGCATAGGGAACTACATTAACATCATCCATGTTAGCACCACTACGCAGGGAGCTTTATAGACAACTCCAATGGCAATATTACTGCATAGGGAACTGTATTAACATCATCCATGCGCAGCAGCTATATTGACAACGCCTATGTCAATATCACTACATAGGGAACTGTATTAACACCATTCATGTTAGTACCACTATGCAGAGAGCTATATTAACAATTCCTATGTCAATATCACTGCATACGGAACTGTATTAACATCATCCATGTAAATATCACTACGCAGTGAGCTATATCGACAATTTCCATATCAATATCACTGCATAGCGAAGCGTATTAACATCATTCATGTTAGTACCACTATGCAGAGAGCTATATTGACAACTCCTATTTTAATAACACTCCTTAGATAACTGTATTAACCAACATCCATGTTAGTACCACTACGCGGAGAGCTATATTGACAATTCATACGGCAATATCACTGCTTACGGAACTGTTTTAACATCATCCATGTTAATACCACAACGCAGGGAGCTATATTGACAGCTCTTAGTCAATATTACATGCATAGGGAACTATTTTAACATCATCCATGTTAGCACCACTACGCCGGGAGCTTTATAGACAACTCCAATGGCAATATCACTGCATAGGGAACTGTATTACCATCATCCATGCGCAGCAGCTATATTGACAACGCCTATGTCAATGTCACTGCATAGGGAACTGTATTAACACCATTCATGTTAGTATCACTATGCAGAGAGCTATATTAACAATTCATATGTCAATATCACTGCATACGGAACTGTATTAACATCATCCATGTTAATATCACTACGCAGTGAGCTATATTGGCAATTTCCATATCGATATCACTGCATAGCGAAGCGTATTAACATCATCCATGTTAGTACCACTATGCAGAGAGCTATATTGACCACTCCTATTTTAATAACACTCCTTAGATAACTGTATTAACCAACATCCATGTTAGTACCACTACGCGGAGAGCTATATTTACAATTCATACGGCAATATCACTGCTTACGGAACTGTTTTAACATCATCCATGTTAATACCACAACGCAGGGAGCTATGTTGACAGCTCTTAGTCAATATTACATGCATAGGGAACTATATTAACATCATCCATATTAGCACCACTACGCAGGGAGCTTTATAGACAACTCAAATGGCAATATTACTGCATAGGGAACTGTATTAACATCATCCATGCGCAGCAGCTATATTGACAACGCCTATGTCAATATCACTGCATAGGGAACTATATTAACACCATTCATGTTAGTATCACTATGCAGAGGGCTATATTAACAATTCCTATGTCCATATCACTGCATACGGAACTGTATTAACATAATCCATGTTAATATCACTACGCAGTGAGCTAAATCGACAATTTCCATATCAATATCACTGCATAGCGAAGCGTATTAACATCATCCATGTTAGTACCACTATGCAGAGAGCTATATTGACCACTCCTATTTTAATAACACTCCTTAGATAACTGTATTAACCAACATCCATGTTAGTACCACTACGCGGAGAGCTATATTGACAATTTCCATATCAATATCGCTGCATAGCGAAGCGTATTAACATCATCCATGTTAGTACCACTATGGAGAGAGCTATATTGACCACTCCTATTTTAATAACACTCCTTAGATAACTGTATTAACCAACATCCATGTTAGTACCACTACGCGGAGAGCTATATTGACAATTTCCATATCAATATCACTGCATAGCGAAGCGTATTAACATCATCCATGTTAGTACCACTATGCAGAGAGCTATATTGACAACTCGTATTTTAATAACACTCCTTAGATAACTGTATTAACCAACATCCATGTTAGTACCACTACGCGGAGAGCTATATTGACAACTCATCTGTTAATATTTCTGCATGGGACTGTGACTATGCTTGGACCATACTGTATTACAGCTGTGAAGGGTGAAAACAAAATCGATTAAGGTCGTTTCGTCGTGCAATTTCCTGGTCGGCATATTGCGAAACAGTCGCGTTGATTAATATTAGTACGGTCAGTTTGCGGCGCGCGGATTGAGCGGCACTGTGCAACAGTGTCGATCTGACAGCCATCTTGTTTTTGTTGCTCCTTAGTTTATTACATGAGAAAGTCAAACAAACGTCGGTCATTAACGAGCGCGCGCAACTTTATTATGACATGTTTACGAGCGAAAAAAGCGCGAATCGCGTCGAACCGAGTCGAGAAGCGAGGTTTCGCCGCATCGGCCGCTACGCGGCGCGACAAAAAAAGCGCGCGGCCCCCGATATAGATATCGCGTAAAATATTGGCGAGAACAATACCCACAGTAATAAAATTTTACGAGGTCTCTTATTCCGTAAGGGGGGCGTGGTGGGGGGTACTGCAGCAGAGATGAGCGGCCTCGATGGTAGGAAGAAAGCGTCCTTCTTGTATCGGGTTTCGTCGATCTGATGCGCGTCGTTAATTTTTATTTATTCGCCGTTTTGTCTTTTTCCGACGCGGCGGCCCGGCTTCTATTAAATTTGACGGCCGACAATAAAGTAAAACGGTCCCCGAAATTAACGAGCCGGCCACTGAGAAATCGGTTGAGCCGAGCCGAACGTTAACGGTTGTGTAACGCGCGTACTTGCGACTTAACGATCGCCGCATCGGTGGAAGAATTCAATGATCCAGTCAACCGTGACAGTCGCAGAAATAATTTCACCTCCTCGGTGTGTATCATTAAAATAAACTATGTGTATTTTAATCTACACACTACCGAAGTGTATGACATTCAAAAGACATACTACGTATGATAATGTAAAAGGTAGGTTATGTAGGGTGCCAAACTTTCGGTTAATATGCAACCCAAAAAACTGCGGACCTTTCGGTTGCATAAGTTAAAATTGCTTTAGGAAACATAACCAAGTCTGAACTTGGACAGAACGCCGCGTCGCACAAAGTAGTAGTACGTCACAGGCCCTAGGCGGTAGGCAAGGTATGCAACTGCCTACGGCGGCAGAGTTTAGGGGCGGCAAAACTAACTGAACTACAATACAAAAAAGGTCTAAAATATTGCCTGAATGTAGAAAATAAAGGAATAGTAAATCACAATCAAATACAATCGAAATTGACAGGCTTCAGGCCATTCTTATATTTTAAGATGCATAGCAGCCAATAATAATAGACATACTTAAATAAAATAGCTCATTAACTTTTATAAAGAATTAAGATCGGATATATTTGACAACGTTATCATAGAATCTGAAAACCTAGCTACCGAAATAAAAAAAAAATTAATATGAAAGTATACTGTAGTGTAGTAACCCTATACAAAAATCTAAAGAGAAATATAAAATAGTCCTAACGACCCTTTTGAGTTTTTATACGATATCCACAAACTTAAAGAAAATATTATAAGTAAAAATGAATTACTGTCATATTCCAAAGATATAGAAACCGATTTAAAAGTTAGCGATTCCTCCATCTTAACGGTTTAGAATTTGCTGCCGAAATGGTAATCTAGTTAATTCTTATTTGGGTAGACACATAATTTGCCCGCCTATAAAAATAATATCAAAATGTTGCTGAGTCTTTGATGATATTATTATTGAAATTAAATATTAGCAGAACAAATTATACATCATATTAAAGATAAAATTTTGATGAAGTTTTGGGTACATGACAAACAAAGAATTACTTAAAATATTGATAGATTCAGATTTGGGAAAATGTAAAGAACGGAGATATTATGTCAATATCTATTCTGTCAAAAACGACAAAAGTTTGCTGATGACAGATGACTTAACAGTGTAGATATTGACATAATTTCGGTTCTGAAAACCAGTTGTTTAACCTTCTCCGAAATCTACATCTTTCAATATTTTTAAGTACATAGTTCTTTTCATCTTTAATATGAAGGTATACATTTTGTTCTGCTAAGTTAATATTTTCGGAGATATTTGATGCAAGTATTTCATGACAAATTTCACTGATAATTTTTAATAAATTTCAATAATAATGTCTTCATTCAGTAAACATTTTGCTGGTTTTATTTGAACTTTTTTTATAGTCGGGCGAATTAATTATGATGTTAAATGATTTTGCGTCCAGAAGGTCCAGTTGACGTTTTTAAATTTATTACCTCCCTTAACGCATTGGGCAAAATTTAAACATTGCTTAGCAGATTTTTTCTAACCCTGCATATAATTATTGCTACCGGAGCGGGCGATAGACAGTTTAATAAACTAAAAATAATAAAAAAAAGTACTTAAAAACCATGTCTACTTAAAATTGGCTTAATGGGTTAGCAATGAAGGCCACTGAATATAAATTGAGTAATACATTAGATCTGAAAGAAGTTATTCGCGATTTTGCAGAAAGAAGGTTCGAAAGAGGTTATTTTAATTTAGGGTTAAATTAAACCTTGTATATTGTACTAGTAATTAGTATTCTTTATTCCTTGTTGTTTTAAAAGTATTGTGTGTACTAGTATAATTTCCAAAGGTTGTTTTTTAATACAAATAAATTTCCTAAATATTGTATGAGTGTTGGCTGTATTTTTCTGGGTCATGATTTTAGTATAAATCTGTTTTTTTTTTATATATAAATCATTTTGGAGGCACTATTGAGATTTGCGTACGGCGGCAAAAACGCTACGGCCGGCCCTGCACACATGTATACAAAACCAAGTCCGACCTTGCACATAATTCTTATAGCGATTTTAAATGTCGAATTATTATAATTTTACTATGAATTTGTATTTGATATTATGAATATGATGGATTTAACGGACTTGAATTAACGGCTTTAGCAGAACGAACAAAATAGTTGATATATTTTATTATGACGCTTTCGCTTGGCCGATTTCAATATAGTAATTTAGTTGAATAACGGCCGATTGTTATGTTTAACGCGCGCAACAGGCATTACATAAATACTCGAATATTGGATGTGGTAGTTGGTCCATCTAAACGCCAGCAATAATAGTACTAAAAAATTTGACATAAATTTTGATTTATTTACCAGAGTAAACGTTTTAAAAACAACCGACAATATGCGCATTAATTGTGATATTGATCAATTTCAGTATTTCCTTTTTTCCATTCGTATTACCGTCACTCGTATTACGTACACAATAATCAATATGTTTGAATTAAATAGTGACAGGAATACATAATTATGGTGTTCTCCGTTGATACATAACCTCAACAATGGACTGGTGTACTGAAATTAGTGCGTGTTAATTAGGTAATTGATTGCCATTCTCTAATAACATTAACGGTGCAAATTAACCGGATACTGGCTAGTTAGTGTATGCGGGAATCTATTAATCTGCAGACTGATTGATCTGTGTTAATTACATATCATGTACAACTCGATACCATTTCATATATATTCGAAAAGCGAGTTTCTAAATTATTCCTCGAAATGTCATTAATTGACACCGCGCTCCAGTCCCCGCTCTGTGAATTAATTAATTACTGAATTTGAGCTAAATTGAGCAAAATCGCATCAACTGATTCTAGATCGACTGCGCCATGTTTCTTAGGTATCTCTTGGGGTTCTGGAAATTCAAATTGAATTAATAATCGCAATTCATTTGTGAAATTGATTTCTGGGAAATAGAGCGTTATTTTATTATGCCACCGAGTCCAAAGTCTAATTATAGAGCCCCACATCGTAAAGAACTAGTCCACTTCAGCGGTGCCCGATATCGGAAGTACGTTTGCTTGCACAACCGCTTGAAATGGAACGAATAAAGCGTTGGATAATTGGGTCGCAAAACTGGGACATCGATCGACAAGATTGGCCACGCTCCACTTAACCAATACTATTTTTGTTTCAGATTTCAACACCGCGAAACGGAAGAAGAGGGCGAAAATCGCCGGGCCGTATGCAGTGTCGCAAATTTTAGCCCAAAGGGATAAAATCGGGTTAACCCAACAGCAGCAGTTCGGCAAAGAGGTAATCAACCATCAGATTCCCGACCAACAGATCGCTTGGCCACCATCCTCCATGAGCGCGGCTGTCTTGCAAAACCGTCTGCAAGAGCAACAGCAGCAGCAGCAGCAGAGTCCTGCTGGTCAGCAGTATTTCCGGTACCAAGATGGTCAACAGATAAACAGGGTAGGCGGTTCGCCAATTGTGATCAACGATTCTGGCATAGTCCAGCAGCAACCTAGCATATCAGCCCAACAGAATCCGCAAATCCAACATCAGCAGATCATCTCGCCCAACGGGCAGATCATCAGCATCCACGGGAGCATACCTCACGGGCAAGTGAACCAAGTCCTAGCGCAAAATAACTTATTGGTCCATCAGGGTTCTCCGCATCAGCGTATCTTCATTAATGGGCAACCTGCGGAACCTACTGGTCCCGGACGACCGGGGATCCACATGGTTCCTGTTAGTATATCGGCTAGTCGACCAGAAAGGGTCCAGAATCAACAGTTCTATTCGCAACCTCAGTACGTTTCCTCGCAAGGCTTGAGGCCGTTCGTACAGAATCACCAGACGGTTAATAGTTTTACGCATCAGTTACAACAACCTATTCAGCACCATCACCAGGCGCAGCAACAGCAGAAGTTGTGGCAACAGCAGAAGATGCAGATCCAGCATCAGAATCAAATTCCTGTACCGGTGCAGAGTCCGCAGAATATAGACCAGAGGGTACCACCGTTGCATCAACATACCCCTCCAGCGAATGTCTGGCATGATGAGGTCAATCGGAAGAAGGTTAAAGCTAGCAAGTTAATGAAGAAAAGGCCGTATATTATTGACCAACAGAATGGTAGGATTATCGAAGCACCTTGTCCGAATATCGACGTACGGCAGATTCCTTCTGAAGGAAATAGGGTGATGCACTTCCAGCAAAACCAAGGCACGTCGAGTCCTTCCTTTCTGGATGACCCCAGTGGTTATTTAGCCCAGCAGACTGCGCTCTTGAATAGCACCATCAATAGGCAAACCGGTAAGTTAATTAAGTTCATTAGGATCATCTTGGAAACTTAACTTTTTCTTTTAAACGCCAGGGGCCAACGTTAGCTTCAGTCCGAATCAACAACTCCAAACTACACATCACAGCATCTCGCCGATGACCCAACAGCAACCGAATGGCGTGCCTTTGCCGAGCAATATAGCATGCAAACCATCGATAAACATGAACATTAGACCGAATAACTTGATTCACGTGATGAAGCCAGGTGTTCAACCTTATCACCAGCTGGTGTTGCCTCAAGAGGTGGATAGCAGCCAACAGGAGTGCGGTTGCGAAGGTGCTTACCAAGATGGCCATCATCAACATAAAATCTTTCAGAGAAGACCCGATAGCCAACCAAGCACTCCAGGGAGTTTGAGCGAAGATCCTGTCACGTCTTCAACGTACGACAAAGCAAATACATCACCGGACTCGAGACCAATACAGGGTGGGACTATAAGCACTAGTAACGTTCCTCCGCAAGATGGTTCACCCGGTCCATCGCAACCGGCACCTCGCGAGAGTCAGTTTGTTTTCAGGGACCACAAACCGGATGGGTATTTCGATATCCAGAAGATCTCCGGCTTGAATACCGGGATTGTCACGACCATGGCTTCCGGGAGGACTGTTGGGAGTAACACCATAACCTCGGTTTTAGCTGGGAAAGCCAACACGGCTACTGTTTCCATAAATACAACCCCGGTTATTCCAAATAACCAACTTCCTCATATCACCTTGAATGTTTCGAAGACACCATTAGAGATGGTCCAGAGCGTCGTGAGCAGTATCCAAGTCCCGCATTCGCAGATTCACGGCCAAATGTCACCGCAAATAGCCAAACCGCAAACTTTTCCTTCGGGGTCAATTCTGGTCTCTTCTGGTGGCCAACTGATTATGGCCAACACCTCCAACGCCCATCAAGGAGTCATGCCTCCACCTCCTCCTAAGATTAACAACTCGATGCCGCCGATAAGCGTCTCGCCGATGGTTACCAACGTAACCGCGGCCGTCTCTCAAGTTATTCCAGCCGTTGCTGCCCAGCAGGTTCTCGGACAGCAAACGGTTCTAGTTAATACTTTACCTGGGCCATTCGTCCTGCAACCCGGTGTTACCATGACGATGGACGGTATGACCGTCGGTCCCCAGTTGCTCGGGAACGTCATCCAGCAGCAGATCCAGATCGATAACTCCGATCCTAGGAGAGCTCCCGTGCTCCTATCGCCCGAGAATAAGCGGAAGGGAAAGAAGAGGAAGATGCCTTCGCAGACCGTCGCGTCTATGTTGCAGAACGCGAACATCGTGATGTCACCTCAAGGCTTTCCTCAGCAGATTCAGATGGCGCATAGTCCGCAGAATGTCAGCGCGACACCGGTTATGCAAGCATTGACGATAGTTCCAGGTTAGTGGCAGATTTGTTTTGATCATTTGTTGGTTTATAATCGAATAGTATTCATTACTCTGTATTCGACTAGTATTCATGAGTAATCGAATAGTATTCGTTACTCTTTAATCAGATAGTATTCATTCTCTGTAATCGAATAGTATTCGTTACTCTGCAATCAAAACTGTACAGTATGACGAAATATTGGGCCTATCGAATTATTAGTTCATTATTAGTTTTCAAGTACAAAAATGGAGGCGTAGTGTCAAGCAAAATGTTAATATTTCAGGGTTTACAGTCTTACACTCAAAAACTAAACAATTTTGTATCTAACAAATTAGTGTTAATCGCCTTAAGTTCTATAGATTGATCAAATTTATTCATAAATTTATCAAAAAACAGTTTTTTTCGCGGAGATTTCAATGATGCGACGGACAACAAACCCGCAAAAATCAAAATACTTACCTTTTTCAGGTAAAGCCGGTCAACTAGTGATGAATAACCCACAACTAATAGCAAATTCGCAACCAGCACAACAAATTAACCTCCTGCAACCTGTAAACCTCCTCAACGGCGGTATGGTCCAGAACTTCCCGACAATCCAGCAATTTATCGTCCCGAACCTTGGATCGATGGTGATGAATGCCGACGGGACCGCAACTCTGCTCCAGGACAACATCGGGATGCAATTGCAGTTGCAGAACGTGAACGGTCAGAACGTGCTGACGCCCGTGCAGAATAATAACGTTTTTAACGGAGGGCAGAATATATTACCGGCTGGGATGGTGATTCGCGCTCCCGGGACGTCCCAAGGGAAGATAATCCAGCAACAGCACAGTCCCGGCGCGCAATTCCTATCCCCGAACGGATCGCAATTCCTGGTCAACGGTCAGTTGAGTCCGTTGATCGCAAATGTCAGCCCGTCGCAGCAGGTGACGTTTAACGCCGCTCCGCAGGCAATTCGGACAACGACCCAGCCGAACCAGCAGGAATACATGATGGTCCCGACCGGTAACATAGCTGTTTCTTCGTCAAATCAAAACACGACCTTCGTCCAACAAAACACCACGATAGTACAGCAACAGACGACCATGGTTTCGAACAACCAGAATTTTCAGCAAAACCAAACGCAGCAGCCTCAGAGGCTTGTCGAAAATCAAAATTTTGTCATCACCAACGATAAGCAGCAACCGATGCAGGCATTGGTGTTTCAGTCTTCGAGGCAGAGCCCGCAGACGTCTTTGAATTATCGTCAGAGCGTCTCGACGCAGACCCTGGTAAATAGGAATTCGGCGAGTACTTTCTGCCAGACGTCCACTTCCACTGTGAGCAGTCCTCCGGATACGACGACGCATAGCCCGCTGGCCCCTGGGGGACAGAGTCCCCCGACTGCTGATACGACGACTCATACAGGAAGTACCGATGATGGGCTGTCCCCGGCACCTTCAAACTCTTCGGGGTCCTGCGGCGATATCGTGACTTTGCAGCAGAATCGTCAACAGAATTGTTCCATGGTATGTTTTATTTTTTTAATATAATTATAGGATTTTGTAGTCATGTGAGACATTGTTTTTTTTTGTAGAAAAGGATCTATGAGAATCATTCTGGTTTCAAATTAAGTAAATTTCCGATAGATTCCTTGCAGTTTTTTTATAAATGAACAGAATCTGTAAGAATGATTGAGGTTTCAAATGAAGTAAAATATAAATTTTTGATAGATTTCCTGCATTTTTTTGAAGCAATAGAACCTTAGAGAAATATATTTAGGTAACATATACCATAATATGAAAATGTCTGATAGATTCCGTGCTTGTTTTTAAAAGGAACAGAATCTGTACGAATGATTGAGGTTTCAAATGAAGTAAAATGTATATTTCTGATAGATTTCCTGCATTTTTAGAAGCAATAGAACCTTAGAGAAATACATTTAAGTAACATATACCACAATATGAAAATGTCCGATAGATTCCGTGCTTGTTTTTAAAAGGAACAGAATCTGTACGAATGATTGAGGTTTCAAATGAAGTAAAATGTAAATTTCTGATAGATTCCTTGTATTTTTTTAAGCAATAGAACTTTTGAGAAATATTTTTGTGTAACATATACTATAATATGAAAATATCTGGTAGATTCCTTGTTTATTTTTAAAAAGAATAAAATCTGTAGGTTTCAAATGAAGTAAAATGTAAATTTTTGATAGATTCCTTGTATTTTTCTGAAGCACTAGAACCTTGTGGAAATACGTTTGTCATTTACCATAATATGGAAATTTCTGATAGAGTCCTTGCTTGTTTTTAAAAAAGAACAGAACCTGTAATAATTGAGGCTCCAAATGAGGTAAAAAGTAAATTTTTGTTTGTTTCCTTGCATTTTTGCGACAATAAAAACTTTTAGAAAGAGATTTTGTCACAAATTAGGTAAACTAAAAGTGTCTTACACACCTAATATTTCTTAATTTTTTTATAGGCTATGGTCCATTGTGTATCAAGCAGTGAGCCAGATTCCGCCGAGATGGGCAGTCAAAATTCCGAGATGGACTGGACGCGAACACAACAGCTGCATTCGACGCCCAAGATGGAGTTTACCGATATCTCCAGCTTGGGCCAGTTGACGCAAGCGAAGAAGGCCAACAATCCCATCCACATGGCGTACGCCGAATCTTCGACTGTCGTTTCCGGGATGCACGTTATGCCCGAACAAATGAAGCACGACGTCATGAACTCGCGAGCTTTTGAAAAGTACATGCAGAGGAAACGACTCGTCGACACCTTGGTGGTTGTTGAAGGCAGACATCAACTTTTCGATGGCGACAACGGTAATTTTTGTTTTTTGTAGTTGTGTTTGGGGTTGAGGTTGGAGTTGTATTATGCTTGGGCTTTTTCGTTTATCATCTGCAAGCAAATGTAGTTTTATCTCTTCAACATTCCTTCATCTTTTCTAAAATCTCCGGCAAATTATTGTCATATTGCATATCGTGTGTAATTTTTTTTTTTTTTATAAAAAGGTAGTTTTTGCGTTTGAATTCTTGCAGTATAGTAGTTCAAATACATAGTTTTATTATGTATTCCAGTTGCAATTCTTAGTAGATGCATGAATTTTGAAATAATAACCTAAGTTTTTGTTGAAATTGTGGAATATTTATTTGTTTTTTAACGAAACTTCCTGTAAAATGACACAATACCGTTACTAATATGACAATATTTTGTGCAGATTTTGTGTGTGTAATAATTATGGTGTGGCTAATCAAATTCCAATTACAAACACGACACATAACCAGGACAACTTCGCTTCATGTACATACAAAGTTAAATTGAGCTTTACGCACAAGAAAAATCATCCTCATAAAATCATTGGGCTTTACATAACTTTCATCTTTTTGAACCTTTGGGGTAAAAAAATTTCGTTATTATTCTCCAGAGGTTGGTGGTACCGGAAATCTAAAAGAACCGAACAGATTCGTAATTGGTGATTTAGTTTGGGGCCCCGCAAAGGGCTGCCAAGCTTGGCCTGGTAAAATCGAGCTATTGTCCGACGGTAAAGTTACGGTACGATGGTTTGGTGGGGACAAATCCGCAACGGAAGTCGAGCCTGCCTCCTTACAAACGTTAACGGAAGGACTTGACGCTCATCACGGTGCCAGAAAACGAGCCAGGACGTGAGTTTTATTAGCTATAAGCAGTCTCCCGCCACATCGTTCTTATTATGCTAGCAAAATGTTTCGTGCCAACGTTTTTTTTTTCCGATAATTTTTACAGGAATGTTTGATCTGGATTTTTAAATTGAGAAATTATACAGTAGTTCGTTTTGTAGTAGCATGAGTTTGTTTTATAAGTTTAATATCTTTTTATGTCAACCCACAATTGTTTCTTCTTCTATCAATGTTGTAACGGTGAGAATATAACCTAGAAGTTTGACTGATCTTGCTAATTATGTGTTATGCTGAAAGTTAATTTTTTTTAATTCCGATACCTGTCATGTCATGTTTAGCCAAAAAGTTAAGTTATATTTCTTTTTAACGATTATGATTATGAAATACCGAATAGAAAATATGTAATCGGTTTTGATAATTTAAAAGATATGTCATTTTTAGGAGTAGGAAACTGAATACACAATTGGAGAATGCCATACAAGAGGCGATGCGCGAACTTGACAAGAAATCCGATGTTTCTGCTGCTGATGATGTGAAGATACGTAATAAGTTGTCGGTGAATGACAGTCCGGAGAAGAAGGCAACTGGAAGGTTACGTAGCAGTCAACGTTGAGCGGAGCCGCACAAAATATCTGGTAAATTTTTGGACCAACGATGAATTTACTACTTACTATCGTAAGGATCGAGCGTAAAGTGAAAAAATAAACCAGTAATAGATAATAAATTGTAAAACGTAGTTTTGAAGGGTGTATTTTGAAATAATCACATACATAAACAATAGTTTCGAGCGAATTTTCAAATTTTAATAATAGTAATAATAAATATGCTTCTGGATGTGTAGATCTCGTATCGATAATTGAATATTTCGTGTTTGTGAGCGCAGAATTATTTATTGATAAATAATAAAAGAAAAGTGGTAAAGATTCCTAGAACTTGAAAATCAAGAAATTTTAACTAACTTCACACGATAATATATCGAGATATTTTTCAAATGCCTTTTTTATCGATGTAGATTTAAGAGTTCAATAAAGCCGTAAGCCTAATTGATACAATAAACGAAAGAAACGGGAAGAAAAGGGACAGAATTCGTAAGACACATTAATCTATATAAAGAAAATCTATATAATATACATATAAAACGTAAAATTGGGCTTTCAACTGTTTTATCTATTACATAGGATCGTCATATTATATTTAGTGTATTATATTATCCAATATTTATAGCGGGTCCTTTAGATAAATAAATAAAAAACGCAAGGTAATATAAAAAAAATGTTCATTCATTGGTCAGGTCAAAACAAACAGCATCAGTTATTTGAATTTCTAGTCATTTGACAGATGTTCTTGACAATAATACCAACAGGGCTGGACTAGGGTGAAAAACTTATCACAAAGCAAAATTTGCGACATACATTGGTTGCGTTCAGAAAGACGACAAAAACTCAGCTGTGAAATGTAAATACATACGTATAACTGGAAAGGACTTGACATGGTGAATAAGTGAGGCAAATGCATTTGGTATGCAACCCGCAGTGATGTGGGCTAGCCATCTCTTACTATCTCATACAGTACAATTGCCGTATGCAGTTTGACGTTTTGAAATTTTTATTTGAGATATCGTTTTCAATTAAAAACACTATTGCATTCCACTATCTACCTACGTTAGTCAGACAGTGACACATACCCCACGATCATCGCTCTGTCTCTTTTGTTTGCTTCTGCCGCAAATCTCGCCAGCTAGTGTAAAGCGCGCGTTCCTTCCGGTTGTATTAGAGTTCACTGGAGATCGCTAAGTTACCTGAACGCAACCATTCACCGATGTATTCACCCTGTATACCAACTTGATTTTGTCACTTTGGTACTGTGATAACTGCAGAAGAATTGGTCCCAATAATCACACTTCATATAAAATATTTTCCGTATTTTTTTAGTACTGTGTGGAACAGAACAAGATATTTTTTCATCTACAATCGTATATTATCATTAACACTACACATACAGAAAATCTACAGGAGCACAGAATTTATATAAATTATTATTTTTATCCGAATTTGCTTAGTCTATTTGTAATTCTATTTATATCAGAATATTTAAGAAAACTATTGTATGTTCGACTTGATCAAATGATAACGATAAAATATCAAAACTGTTTTATGTTCGGACAATTCTTGTCTTAAGTTATTTACATTCTAACGAGTTAATATTAAATATTTGATTCACTGTTGTGTTATAGTCGTGCGTGTTTTCAGGTTTTTCTAGTAACCTGTGTCTTTTCTAACATTGATGCGACATAATCAAACTTAATTGCTTATATTAAGTAGTTTTGTATAAATATTATCTTTTTAAGTGAAGTAAAAGGAAAACATGCAAAAAAATAGTGTACATTATATTTTTATAAATGTATTTATTGTTTATAAGTACAGATATACTTAGTAGTCTCTTAGATATTATCGCTTATTTATTATACTTATTGTTCTATTTTATTATTTTTTAGAATCAAACATCACACATGGTTTTATTAGTTTTTTAAGGGTAAATTAAAAAAATAGCATTGTGGAGCATTGCTGTTTATTATACATCACAAAATTTAGGATCTATAAGTTTTATGTTTTTGATATTCGTATTAATTTATTTTTGACATTTATTCTGCACTCGTAGCAAATTTTCGTTAACCGATTTTGTGTATTTTTTATCGCATTGTAAAGATTGTGCTGGAAAAATAATAATTTTGCTGTCGAGCGTATAAAAATTATTATTATTTTCTCTTGTGTATATATTTTTTAGAGGTACCTGTTTCTATGTTAATACCGTGTAGCTGCGTGATGTTCGGACACACATTTTGTAATCCAGTGTTACGGTAAGCTGTCGTGGTACAACTGACGGTCCACGCTGTTACCCTCATGTCTGTTTTCTGTAAATATTATAAGAGAGGAAAGTACATTGTATTAATTATGAACATTACTGTTTGGCCTGCTATGTTGTGGTTGAACATTTTGCCCAGCCCAATAAATACTGGATTAATATGTTCGTTGTTTTATTTTTGAAATCCATTCTTGAGATCTCTATCATAGGTTTCTGTACAGGCTAAAATTTGAGGTACCTTACTTACCTCAAATTTGTGGCATAAATTTACCTAATTTATGCCACAATCAAAGAGTTTAGTTCATGATAACGAAAAAATTTTTTAGCGTCAATCCATTGGGATTTTATATAAAAGTTAGACTGCTACAATGATATGTTAGACTGGTGAGAAAAATCTTGCATGACTCGCGGGGCATGCCCAACATTATTTTAAAAATTTATGGCTGTTGCAGCATGCTTGCTTAAGCAGCTTGATGAAAGAGGTTTAGAAAAGAAGCAAAATAAGACAACATAATCAGATACATCATGTTTTTATTAATGTACTATTAAAGTAAACAACATAAAAAGATCTGTGTATCCAAGTAGCAAAACAAAAATAAATTGTCTGGCCTTCGGATAAAAGCTATTAGTTGTCTCCATCCAAACATGGGATGACTCGAAGTCCACGCTGTTCTACCCTGATGTCTGTTTCTATAAAAAATAAGAAAACCATTGTTAGTCATAAGATTGTTGCTTCTGAATATTATTTTTTCATCTAGTGAGCGACACCAATAATAGTATACACACCTTGATTATACAATATATAATCAAGGATACATGTATTAGCATAATTATTTTCTAAACTCACGTGGCGACATTTATTGAATGATAGGCAAAGCCGATAAAGCAGAGTAGGTAGTTGTACAGAAAACTGCTTAAAACATTACCGACATCTGTGTATTTTCAAGATTCCTGTACCTTACAATAGATGGCGCTACGTAAATATTTACAATAGTGTCCCTGATTTCCGGAGTTATAAGTACTCAAAGACTCGGGAAACCTTCGCAGAGGACAGTATTCGTAGAATGGAGTTTTGTGAAACTGTAATGGAAAAGGCGAACGCTGATGAAAATTTTATACAAAATATTATTTTTACTGATGAACCGTTACATGCTAAACTTCATCCTTCCATTCTTCGATATTGGTCCCAACAAAATCAGCACCGAAGTTATGCTTACCGTACTCAATATACCGAAAAGCTAAATGTTTGGGCTGGTATTCTAGGCAATCATTTAGTTGGTCCATTCTTTATTGATGGATCTCTTAACACCCAGAAGTACCTTACTTTGCTGCAAGAGCAAGTACTTCCCGCCATTTATAATCTTCCCGGAGTGGATGATGTTTGGTTTCAGCAAGACGGCTGTCCTGCTCATAACGCGGTCAGGGTGCGAGAGTTTTTAACAACCGCATTTCCTCACCGTCTTATTAGTGGGACAGGCGACATTCGTTGGCCCCAAAGATCACCTGATCTGTCTCCGAACGATTTTTTCTTGTGGGGGTTATCTTAAAAATACCATTTATGTTGATGAAGTCAATAGGGCACATAATTTACAGGAGTTGAGAGCAAAAATTGTTAAGCTGCCACCAGTGTAACAGCCGAAACACTCTCTGGCGCGAGGGACAACTTCTAAAAACGGCTCGGATACTGTCTTGCAGCGCAAGGCGGAATCCTTGAGCCCGAGTTAAAATAATGTTTATTTAATTGTTTATTCGTAGTAGAATATTAGTTAATTTATATATTTTTTAGAATAGCGTGTTTATTTTTGCATATTATTTTCTGAGAATAAAAGAGAATTTACAAATCGTACATTTTTAAAAGAATCAAAGTCTCATAAGAAATTGTGAATCTTAAGTCGCGTTTACACCTGGGCTATAGTAGGCAACATATAGCATGCGAGATGTATTTTTTTGTGATGGACCTAACTTGGTCGAAGGTACTTTGTTTTAAATTGTAAACAACAGTAATATTTCTGGTCCGATATTGTTGTCAGTTGCTCTGGTCTCCGTCTGTTGCCAAGGTCTAAACTGGGCTTTAGTGTTTTTGTATTCATTATTGTACAATGGAACCTCATTAAATTGGTAGTTTCAGCGTTTACAAAATGTTCTTTGTGAAAATAAATCGGTTTAATTAAAAAGGATTGAAACGTTTCGACTCAAAGTGCTTTCATGTCGTTTTAGTTTCCGTGCGCCTCTGTGCTTCACAAAGATACACCATATTTCGTTTTGTTTATAGCTTCTTTTATCAGAGCTATGATCAAGGCCTGGAAATATAGCCGAAACGTTAGCACGTCAGCAGGTGAGAGCTTTATTTTATCCCCAGCTCCTAAAGCCAGCAATAATGCCGATTATCTAACCGTTTTGGTGCGAGAAAAAGTGAACACAATAATTGCTGAGGTTGTGCTAAGGCTGGTTAATGTGTGTTAGCTCTTGAGAAGGCGTGGTAAGCCGTGTTAAAGTGTGTTAAGCCGTGCTAAAGCGTGTTAAGCCGTGTTGGAGAATGACACGAGCTTCGATCAAAAACAATAAACGCTATACGGATATTCGGTAACAATATTACGTGCGCGATACACGTTTACACGCCTACCTAAATGTTTACTTTCATATTATCGTCGAGTAACTTTTATATTGAGTTCAAAATGGAGTACACGATAAGTTAAATTGCCTTGGAGAGGATCTCACATTGGAGGGTGACGCGATGAAGTTTTTTCGTCGCCTTTTGTTTTTAAGCGGAAATTAGCTTTTCACCCAAATTTCCATCTCAATAAATTTTGACACGCAAAATCGCGTCCTATAAAAAATTGTACCGACGCGGACGCAACGTTTAAAAAACCTTTTTGTAGTTAGAGTTTGAACCAAAGTAATAATGATATATGAAGCTGAAACAGTTTACATAAGAAAGATTCCAATTTTCAGGAAGCAAACAGAGCTTTACCCGGTTCAGAATTGGGTTTAAAATTCCATAACTGTAATAAGGTTGCACGTTCTCATATCGCGGGACGTAAAAGAACTTCATTTCGGGACACAATCAAAGTTTTCGTATTCCGTATGTGTGTGTGTGTGTGTGTGTGGGTGTGGGTGTGTGTATCTAAAGTGAGCGCAATCTGGATACTTATTGGAGTGGGCATTGAAATTCAGGTCGGGTTGTCCCCCTGGTGGCAGAGTACTGTAGCCATTCGCACAACAGGACAGCGGGAAAGTGGGCAAGAAATAAGAAAATGTGTAAATGTTTTCGACTTCCGGCGCGACCCGGACGCATCGGAAAGCAAGTCCGGTAATTTCCCTTGCGGCACCGCCACCTGTCATCTAACGACTAACCAGGGAACCGGACACAGACAAATGATCCGCCCCTTTGACATCCACTTCACTGTTCTCTCCGCTCCGACGACAAACATTTACCCACGCAATTTTGGTTCATTACTTTCGCTTATTACCTTATTTCCTCAAAGTTACAATGATGATGATAATTTATCAACGACTCACATATAAGAAGTTCCATAAGGGTACGTCGGAAAATAGTTTTATGCGTACAGGGTCCAACAACAACATACTGTTTTAATGCCTTAGCCTTGCTAAATCCTCAGTTCTATTTATTTATTTCGGGACATGTTAAGGGAGAAGTTTATGGGGAGTTTCCAATTACTACGAAAAAATGCGTTTAAGTTTAATTTCAAATTCGCGATGGAAAATTACATTCTCCATGGCTTAGACAAACATATGTAGAAAACGCCACCTTATTCTATTCTTCATGTTCGCAATCAAAGTTTTGTCCTCATAAATTTCATCCTCAATATGTCACCAGAGTAACAAGTCAAACGGGGTTAATTCATCATGTAGTTTTCCAAAGCGTTGGACCACCATGAACAAATTAATGTCTTTGTAAATATTATTTAAACTATTTTACAGCGGTACATAAATTACTAATTCATTGATTGTGAAGAAACTGAATATCACTAATTATACACCTTTGTGTAATTCAAAATTGCAGAATGATATTATTAAAAGGTGGTGCATAGAAACAACTAACTCCAGTACATTTGTGAAATTGTTGAATTTCATCGAACCATCTGGATATATAATATTAATATATAAATTATTATCCATGAGGCGGTTAGTATCAAACCCAGCTCAGTCAAAGTTTTTAAAAAGTATTTTTTAGCTTAATTTGACTTGGTCGATACTATCACCCTACAAAGCGATTTTGAACAAATCCAACACAATCAGGTCGAAAACATGTGTCAAAAACCGGTATTTTTTAAAACCCATCTCAGTCCATGCTTCTACTGCAGGCCGCCATGTGCGCCACCCGGCTAAAAACTCAACCCCCGAGGAACGTGTTTGTGTGACTTTTGCTCATCAGGAACAATATAAAAAATTACCGAAATAAGAGGTGAAGTTTCTTATAATTCGGACATTGGCACTTTCAAGAGCGTGTCAAAGAAACACAAAACAATTCAGGAACTGACACCTTCCTCTTTGGCTAGTGGCGTTGGTGACGCTCCAATGATGTTCTCTACCAACCATGAAAAAAAATTAAATCGATCGATTGGTTCTTAAGATAGCCTGGAATAACGGCCACCATTATTTGCGTTCGCGAAGAGTTCGAAAGCAATGTTCCGCTAATAATAATAATTGATTTCATACCTTCCATCTTCTGTGTAGTCTATCTTAAGAACCAATCGATAGATTTAATTTTTTTATCAAATAGATAATTTTGTGCCCTTTCAAATGATGTATCACAAGACAGGGGGTGCCATTTGAAATTTCAAAGTGGGGTGGCTGGGGGGTGAAGGGATGAAACCAAAAATTCTCTAGGTACCATTTTTGAACTTCCCCTCGATATGGAAATCGACTTGTTTCCACTCTAAGCAATAATCGCATCAGGTCAAGAGTTATTAAGAGTTGAGTTATTTCATACGTTCCATCTTCTGTGTAGTCTATCTTAAGAACCAATCGATCGATTTAATTTTTTTATCATGGTTGAGTAGATAATTTTGTGCCCTTTCAAATGATGTATCACAAGATAGGTGGTGCCATTTTAAATTTCAAAGTGGGGTGGCTGGGGGGTGAAGGGATGAAACTTAAAGTTCTCTAGGTAACATTCTTGAACTTCCCCCTCAATATCTAAATTGACGTGTTTTCACTCAAAGCATCAGGGCATGAGTTATTAAGGGTAGATACTTTTGAAATGAACACACGGTATATGTCAAACTAGATGTTTAATAACTTTTTTGCTGTTGACGATAGACCCACCAAGTTAGGCATTTTAGGAAAGCTGACTATATCTTTCAAAGTATGCCAAGATATACAGGATTTTCAATATAAATATACTTGAGTTATATGACAACTGAAATCTCCAGTTATTCGGGAAAAGTCATATATAATCGCAAACCAATAGTAACTTTCGAAAAGTGCAATACATTTACTATTTGAAATGGAGTCCTTTCGTATCTTTATCCTTGTCAGTTACCTCAGAATGATTATTTGAAAAATACACATCTTTGTCATTAACTTCACAATATATCAGAGACAGTTGATAATAGCCTAATACAAGTTGGTGGCAAAATAATAAGAATAAAAATCTTACTCAAAAAATACAATAATATACCTAGCGTTCCAGTTAAAAAACATAAGTTTGTGTTGGTACGTTGTTGTAAAACACCCTGTAAACATGAACATTTTTTCTGGTGGTAGAGGAATTGATTATCTACAACTTTCATGGAAGAAACGTGTATTTCGATTTCTTAAGTAGCCCTGGGAAAAAAATAATTTTTGTCAGGTTTTTGGCCCAAATACCCAACTGTGTAAGAGACAGAACATGTTGATTAGCAGACCATAGAAATGATTCAGAAGCACTCAATTTTTTGTGTTAGGTTGTTTCAGAATTATGAGCCTTCAAACACAGGCATGTATAATAATTTTGCTATAGATAATAAACACATGTATTGCGCCGCCTAATGCAGGAATTTTGTTTGCACACCAAAACATACTTCAAGGTGTTCCATATTCCGAAGAAATATTTCGAAATATCTATCTCAGTATTCTATGTATCTAATGTACAATATAAACCATTTTTTGCTCTTTTTCCAGCTTTTCAACGTCGTAATATACATTCCACTTCTAATACTCGCCTACAGCTCGTGTATAACTTCATGCGCGCGATCTTTTATTCAATTTTAGGTTTTAATACCTTATCATAAGTAATCAACAAACCCGTTTTCATTATTTTTGAACCGTTGATTTTTGCAAAACACACTGTACAATATTTGTTGAAATTAGTGTCAACACTTTTGACTTATTTCGACGTTTCATTGATTTTATGCCACGCTACAGAAACCCCTCATTTCGGCCAATGAGAGCGCTGACAAATTTCAAAAGCTCGTATCGGCGTTCGAAAATACTACAGGCGTATAAGATAACATTCAGCATCAACACGCACAATAAATTTCGATAGATTCGGCGGGCGCTTTTTGCGAAAAGCACTCAGTACAAACAAAGAGACGCTTTATTATTGACGCTCGGTATTCAGCGGAGTTGTGAAATTTTATATTGAAGGTAAGTGCTTGTGTTTCGGCTTAAAAACAACCCCATCAGCGTACTTTGGCTAAGCTGTAATAAACGAAGTCTCCCTTTAATTACCTTGTAAATATTTGGGTATTATAGAAAATTTTGTGGGGGGGGGAGGTGATTTATATACAGACGGAAATTAACTCATTGATATTAACGGACAAGCCCGCCTGAGAGGTTTTGTAGATTTTCTATAAGGAAATATGCCAGTCAACTTTAAAGTACAGAATCCTTTGAAGCAATTGTCCAATTTTTATGAATGTTTCGTTTAATTGAAGGCTACACCCTCAACAACACCGTTGGGGTAGTATTTTTTATTGAAATTTAAACTTTGAGTATATTATTAAGGTAACGTTTTTATCCACATGTACGTCACACATGTAATTAAAAAGCTTTGGCGAATTTCATTGCTTATAATGTATCCGTAACATCTCCACTTCTTGTAGCTTTATTATCTAAGGAGAAAATAAGGTGAATTATTAAAATCGAAACATTTAGAAACGTTTGGGCTGCTGTTTGATTCCAATTGATACCTAGATGAAAAAGATTACACCACTACCAGTTACAAAAAGTACAGTCTCATGGTATGCGTACCGATGATAAATGAAAAAGCCCAAGCGTGCAACTCTAACCTCTAAAACTATAACAACAAAACTATACAATGAAACTATTACCGTTGTCGTCATAGTAAAGTCTGCCTTCGACGACCACCAAGGGTTCGCCGAATCGTTTACTGTGCATGTACTTTTCGAAAGCTCGCGAGCTGATGACGTCGTGCTTCATCTGTTCGGGCATGACGTGCATCCCGGAAACGACAGTCAAAGATTCAGCATGCGCGATATGGATGGGATTATTGGGGCCTTCTTCACTTGCGTGAACTGTCCAAAAGTGGAGATATCGGTAAACTCCGTCTTGGGCGTCGAATGCAGCTGTTGTGTTCGCGTACAGTCCATCTCGGAATTTTGACTGCCCATCTCGGCTGAATCTGGCTCACTGCTTGATACACGATGGACCATAGCCTATAAATATATTAAAATATTTTAGATGTATTAAGAACATCGTAGACGTTGTCAATGCCTTGTCAATGTCGCTAAGCAGTATAGGAACAATATCGTGGCCATATATTATGTCCCTTCTTTTGACGTCGATTTTCTCGCAGAACTAGTGGAGCAAAAAATTGAAAAAATTCTGGTGCTGTCCTTGATTAATATGCTACAACTCTTAAAAATTAGAAAGCTGTATGTGCTGGCGTTTTCCCGAATTTTCCAAATTAGGAAGAATTGGCGCTGTTTTTGCCCCGTAAATTTTATTCGTTTAATTTTAGCAATTAATTACTCAGAAATAATCTATAGATTTCAACGAATTAAAAAGAAAACTCACCTGCGGAATGCTAGCTTTCAATGTGCATTTTTGTAAAATCATTGGATCGGTGGTTGACTCACAAAAAGCTATATTATGCAATGCCAGCAAGTCCGTTATTAGAAGAGCTAGAATAATGAAATATAGACTATAGGCTACCCAATACTTCATAGGTTTAAAGTTCATTACATAATCATTGTTTATCTTGCATTTTTCATACAAAAGATCGAGTTGAAGCATCTCATGATTGCTGCAATTGACGCGGCGCTCTTCGGTCTTTCGGGCGAGCGGGGGAAGGGATTGACAGCGACGCTGCAAGTAGTGGCGGATCGCACGTGTATTAGTTACTAGGAGAACAGTGTTTACGGACACAATACATATAACGACACGGCGATTATGCCTCGTCAAAGAAATTTGGATATCCGGCGACAGATTACCGAATTAAAAAATAATGGCAAAATGAGTCAATAAGATAAGTATGCCCGATTTTGTTATATAAATATTCAAACTATTATAACAATTTCAACAGTTTATTTATTAATAATATTTAAATACATGCACAAACTATAAAATAAATACAACTCTTGATATATTGCATATATTACAAACGTCAGCTCTGAGCGTATAAAACTTAGAAATACCAAAAAACTTTTACAAATTTAGCATCGTAAATTTGTAGACACATAGATTATTTTGCAGATCGTTCATTAATTTCAAATGCTAATCCCGAAACCGGATTTAAATTTCCCAGAATTTCCATGGGACTTCCAAATGCCTGTTCGTGGTTCTGTTAATCTGTCGCCGGATATCCAAATTTCTTTGGCGAGGCATAATCGCCGTGTCGTTATATGTATTGTGTCCGTAAACACTGTTCTCCTAGTAACTAATGCACGTGCGATCCGCCTCTACTTGCAGCGTCGCTGTCGATCCCTTCCCCCGCTCGCCCGAAATACCGAAGAGCGCCGCGTCAATTACAGCAATCATGAGATGCTTCAACTCGATCTTTTGTAGGGAAAATGCAAGATAAACAATGATTATGCAATAAGCTTTAAACCTATGAATTAGTGGGTAGCCTATAGTCTATATTTCATTATTCTAGCTCTTCTAATAAAGGAATTGCTGGCATTGCATAATGTAGCTTTTTGAGGGTCAAGAACAAATCCAATGATTTTACAAAAATGGACATTGAAAGCAACATTCCGCAGGTGATTTTTCTTTTTAATTCGTTGAAATCTATGGGTTATTTCCGGAGTAATTAATTGCCAAAGTTAAACGAATAAAATAAACGGGACAAAAACAGCGCCAATTCGTCTTAATTTGGAAAAATCGGGAAAACGGCAACATATACAGCTTTCTAATTTTTACGAGTTGTAGCATATTAATGAAGGACAGCATCAGAATTTTGTCAAATTTTTTCGCCCCTAGATTTGCGAGAAAATGAACTTCAAAAAGGGGGACATAATATATGGCCACGATAGTGTTCCGTGCGACATCCTGTATAATAAAATATATAAATAAGAATCTTTTTGATATTTTTGTTAATATAATGGGTAAATATTATATTAAACATCATAACAGATATAATACATAGGAAAAAAAACCAGATAGAAATCCCTAAAACCCGTGTTTAGCATTTTCGCCATTTTGGTGGAGTCGCCGGGAAAGAAATTTAAAAATTCAAATTTATATAAATTAACAAATTTTTCCGATTAAACAGACAATTTAAAGTCGATTTATCCCAACTTATCTATATACTAAAAAGTATTGGTCATCATAAACTGTGTGAACGTGTGGCTGTGGTGCTCTTGAGGTTTTCAGTGTTTTGAGTGGTAATCAGTGGGTGCAAAAGGCTGTTTTTTTGCAAGCAACTAGTGGCAATTATTGGGTATCCAAAACAGGTATTTAAAATCCGTTATATTTACCATGTCTACGTTTATTGTTAAAATTGCATTCGTGCCGACATTCGAGCCGGGCTGGTTCCGTTTTTGTTGCGAGATACTCGCCAAGCCAAACCGGTCGACGCTTATCAAGCTAGACAGACGGTCTCCTTTACAGAATTCCTACGCTTAATTCCTACATTTATTCTCTGGTGTATTCCTACCCGTGGCCCTCTTTGTTTGTCTATGTTAGTCACCTATATAGGCCCACAGGTGCAGAAGAAATTGTGTCCCCGTACTTATCCCTTTGTTTATATATTTTATACGCATTTAAAACAATTCAGTTATATATAACCAGAGTAGCGACCTCTTACGTCGAGTAGCACAACTAAAGCAAAATTATCAAATCTGTTACTACTACATTTACGGCCCACAAGGCATATATAGACATTTAAAATGGACGAGGTCCTCAAGAAACTGGAAGATATACAGTCTAATATTCAATCCAACATAAATGAGCTGAGGGCGGATCTTCTACGCAGCCAGGGCGTGAATAACGAGGAGTTTACGAAGATAAGAGAAAAAATAAACGAACACGAAGTGAAAATAGAACACTCTAATATGGAAAATAGGAAGAAAAATATACTGTTACGAGGAATTCCAGAAGATGAAAACAGCGTGCAGGAGCTTGAGTATAAAGTAATGGATATACTGGAAAACTCTGCAAAAATCAGCATATGCATAACCGAAATAGATCTGATACGCAGAATAGGAAAGAAAGAACAACACAAGCAGAGACCAATTCTGATCAAATTTCTGGCAACACGTAAAGTTTGGGAAGTTCTTAGAAACGGAAAAAACCTAAAAGGTACTCACATATCTATCACCGAGGACTTCCCGAAGGATATCCAAGAAAAGCGAAAGAACTTAGTACCAATAATGAAGAGATTACGTCAAGAAAACCACCATGTTATATTGAAATATGACAAGCTATATGTAGACAAAAAGGAAATCGATAAGGACGAACTTCAGAAACTCTTGCAAAAGAAAAGAATGCGGTCGCAAGATGAAGAAGAACAGCCACAAGCGAAACTATCCAATGTA
Source organism: Melinopterus prodromus (assembly GCA_964023965.1). Lineage (NCBI taxonomy): Eukaryota > Metazoa > Arthropoda > Insecta > Coleoptera > Scarabaeidae > Melinopterus > Melinopterus prodromus. Next base: position 619,851 of record OZ030398.1, on the reverse strand, counting down.
CATGATCAAACAAAACCAAAGAAAAACCCGGCAACTATTAAAAAGAACCCAAACCTGAAAATTCAAACACAAATAGATAGCCTTCTCTTCAGATCTAGATCAAACTCATTAGGAGCCCGTACAACGTCACAAACGACCGGAGATGAAATACAACTAACTCAGGGTGCTAAGAAAACTAACCATAATATAGCATAGCTAACTGGGAGGACACTTAACACTGACACTCAGGCGACTACAGCAATGATCAAGGAATCGAATACGGAAAAGATGAGATCGTCTAAAAGCAAAGAACAAAAATTAAACAAAACACTTTAACTACGAAAGAAGTACTTCCACTACAGCTGGTCACTGCGGAAGATTCCGACCAAACGCCCTCCAAAGGAAAGTTAATCCGCCATAATTCACGAAAGGCCGGCAGGGATATCAGACACAATAAAATAAGCATATGTTCATTGAATACCCAAACTATGAGAGAGGAGTCAAGATTACTAGAACTGGAAAATGCCCTAGCACATATCAATTGGGATATTATTGGTTTATCGGAGATCAGGAGAAACTACATAAGAATATCAGAGAGAACCTTATCAAAAAACATCCTATGCCATAGCGCTGCGACAAAAACCTCTTATGGAGTCGGCTTCTATATTAAGAGACAATGGAGAGACAATATCTTAGAATTCGTACCAATCAGCGACAGAATAGCTACACTCACCATACAAATAAAGCAACACGAAAAAATAAAACTCATCCAAGTCCACGCCCCAACTACAGACGCATCGGAAGAAGTTATCGACCAGTTTTACAACAAATTAGAATGGGTAATAGACAATACCATTGAAAAATATATAATAATGGGAGATTTTAACGGAAAGATAGGGAAGCAGGAACAAGGCGAAGATAAGGTGATGGGACTATTTACATATGGCAAAAGAAATAAAAGAGGCGAACGCCTGGTAAACTTCGCGGCCCAATTCCAACTAAAAATCGCAAACACTTTTTTCCAAAAAAGCGATAACAGGAAATGGACCTGGAAATCGCCGTCTGGATATAAAAACGAAATTGACTTCTTCCTGACCAGAGACATCACAGCAGTTACTAACGTAGAAGTACTGAACAACTTCAAATTTATTAGTGATCACAGATTAATTAGACTATTCATACAAAACAAAACACAATGTAATCACCGAAAAACCCCATCATTTATGCCAAGAATAACACCCAACGAAGACAACATACTACTAAAGGAAGGATTAAGAAATAAATTACGAGAGTTTGTTTTCCGGGTCAAACCAATGACCGTACAAGATAGCTACAACCACTTCGAAGAAACTATTAATGATACAATCCGAAACCTAGGTAGGCAGAAATTAGACAAAAAAAGAACAAATCTTTTGACACAGAAACTAATCTGTTGATTAATAAAAGAATCTATCTAGAGAGAAAGAAAAATAAAACAACAGCCGAAAAAATAGAGTTAGTAGAAGTGAGAAAACTTGTCAAGTTAAGAATTAAGGAGCAGCATAAAAAAGCAGAAGATAGACTTATAAAAGATATTATGGAAAACTCCGGTTCTACAAAAAAGATGGCAAAGGCTCTTTTAAAGGAGACGAATTGGATAGAGGAAGTAAAAGCAAAAGACGGGACAACAACATATAGTAGATCGAGTATAGCCGAAACAATAACGGACTTCTACAAGTCTCTGTACAGCAGTAACGAACAGCCAAACATGAAAACTGCGGAAACAAAGAATTATAACGAGGAAGTACCTCTTTTTCTCGATGATGAAATAAGACATGCCATTAGATCCCTAAAAAATGACAAATGTCCTGGTGGAGACCAAATACCAAACGAAGTATTCAAGGAAGGGGAAGATGAACTAACCAAGCCATTAACAACATTTTTTAACAAAATCCTTACTACAGAAAACGTACCTAGTCAATGGAAAAACTCAAAAATTATTCTGATCCACAAAAAGGGAGACCGCAGAGACATAAATAACTATCGACCGATAAGCCTACAACCAGCGATGTGTAAAATCTTCTCCAAAGTGATACACAAACGACTGCAAAACTCCCTGGATGAATTCCAGGTGGAGGACCAAGCGGGCTTCAGAAAAAACTACAGTACCTTAAACCATATACATACAATAAACCAGATAATAGAGAAAGCAAATGATTATCATCTTGAACTGCACCTAGCGTTTGTCGACTTTACCAAAGCTTTCGACTCACTCAAACATTCCTCAATCCTCCAGTCACTTAAGAGAGCAGGCATAAATAGAAAATATACTAAAATTATACAAGAGCTCTATACCAACAATACAGCTCAAATATGCCTAGAAAACCCAGGACCACGGTTTGAAATCAAGAGAGGCGTTAAACAGGGAGATCCATTATCTCCGAACCTATTCAACTGTGTGCTGGAAGCTGTATTCAAAGATATGAACTGGAGTGGTAGAGAACTAGGTCTGAACATAGATGGAACATACCTAAACAACCTGCGTTTTGCCGACGATATCGTCGTTATCGCTAATAGTCACGAAGAACTCCAACAGATGATCTCCGAGCTGGAACACAACTGCGACAATGTAGGACTACAGATAAATCTCCAGAAAACCAAAAGCCTATCTAACACTAGCAACCCTACCCACAAAATTAAAATTCAAAATTCATATATAGAGCAAGTTGTTGATTATATATACCTAGGTCAAACAATATCATTTAAGGACCACCAAGAAAAAGAAATACAAAGAAGGATCCAAACAGGATGGAAAAAGTTCTGGGCATTGAAAAGGGTTATGAAAGGTAAACTATCACCATCGGTAAAAAGGAAAACTTTTGATATGTGCATATCACCAGTGTTGACATACGGTTGCCAAACATGGTCTTTAACCGAAAACCAAAGAAAAAAATTGGAGACGTGTCAACACAAAATGGAGAAGAGCATGTTAGGTTTAAAATGGCAAGATAAGAAAACATTAACTGAAATACGCAACAGAACAAAAATTGCGGACATAACAACAACAATAAGATCTCTAAAATGGACATGGGCAGGACATATCCTACGAGGAGCCACGAACAAGTGGTGTAAAAGGGTTACGGAATGGGTTCCAAGGACATCAAAGAGACATAGAGGACGTCAACGAAGGCGATGGCACGACGAATTAAAACATGTGGTAGGAGATTATTGGCCGAGAGTAGCAAGGGACAAGGAAGAATGGAAATCCGCGGAGGAGGCCTTCACCCGTAGGGGCTAACAAAGAATCATGTTCAATTTATTTCAATTTATATACACAAAGCAATACTATCAATTTATTTTCAATTTACTTTACTTTTACTGTAATCCATACTTACAATGTATTTTATGTTTTCTTTGTTAATAAAGGGCTATAATAATAATCTATATACTAAACTTAATACTTAACGAGATATATGCTGTTAATATTGTAAAACTTATTTTATATTGTTACTTATTTTGTAATACAGTTTTATCTTATGTGAATACAAATGAACACAAATGATTTAATGAGCAATTTAAAAATAAATCGACCTGCAATACAAGTTAATAGTCCACGAATTCAAGGCCAAATTAATGAAGTCTGTATTATCGGGGTATTCCTAATTAGCGGTACCATATTTTCAGGACTGGTCTCGTTGATAGCAGCACCCAAATTTCAATTATCCCATTTCAGGCTTCCGTGTTTTCAGCGCCCTTCTCATCAAACTGAAATATGCCGTGAAAGGTTACTTGGTTCTAAAGCCGTGATAGTCCGGGAGGTAATAACAGAAAATTCCGATTCATTTTCGCAAGATTCTTTTTTTGTGTATGAGTTAAGTGTGTACTGTATAATACTAATCTGAACGTCTGCCGGCGCACCTCCGCGACAGGGGGTTACAGGACGGTTACAACTCCAGCAAAAAAATTATTTCAAAAAAAACTATAGCTGCATACGCGAAACTGATTGCATGTATCAGTTGAAACATAAGAAGCTTAGAAAATATCGTCTGCCACTTAAATTCCTCACCAAAACTCGTCTGCCAACCACATTAGTAAGAGAAAAAAAAAATAATAAAGTAACACAGTAATATTTATTATCTTATTTTTATCTTAAAGCATTTTATCGAATCAATATATTTTAAATTTTTACACTAAACGCTAAAAATAAAAATAAAATATAAAAAATGACATCATGATAGCCGTTAAAAAATTTATAATAACAATCGTCTTTCAGGCATTTCACGCCTCGCGGGGTATGAGGAGCGAGGAATCAAATATTTTCCATGTGTGTGTGGGGAATGGTTAGTACTACTTATCATAAATGCCATGATAATGAATGCATTCATCAATAGGCGTAGATAAACATTATTATTTATACTCACCACCATCAGATTTCTTCTCTAGTTTCTACCTCAAAACTCCCTATTCTGGACAACACCCATCTCTAGTAGTTTCGAAATACGATTTTTCAGTTGCTTTGCAACAAGCCCAGAAGCCCTGAAATTAATATTGATCAAGTTTACTACTATGGAAAGCAAATTTCTTGTAATTATTAATATCTTTCAACTGCATAAACCATATTATTATACTATTATTATCTATCGTATTCGGCGATCTACTGATTTCGGCGATCAACCGAGTCTTGCGATCTACCGATTTCGGCGACCTGCCGGTCTGAAAATCCCCACCCTTGTCCTAATGTAACGGCGTTCGTGGATATAGTCGACAAGGGAAGAACGAATTCTGGGGGTGCGATGGCGGTGCACTTGAGTTACGAAGGGGGTAGCGAGACAATGGCAACTGTCAAAGGACTCACAGAGAGAGAGCGGGCCGGGATTACTGCTCGCTCGGTTGTAAAATTACAGGATAACGGTGAATTATTCGAAGGCAGCGTCTCGGCGCTGAGATTTGGCAGCAGCAACGCCGCCACCCGTCATAATTACGAAGCGCGAAATAATTTCGCGTAATAGGGTTATACGGCGTTTTCCGAATAACACATATTTACAAAGAATATGCGTTACTGATACGCGTTTTACAAACAAAATGTAAAATTTCGCTTTAATTTGAGAGAAAACGCTTCTTGAAATTTGAATGATAATTGCTTCTAATAACGACACCCCATAAGCCTAGAGCCATTCCTCCAACCATCTTCCAGGCAGTCAAAAACCCACAAATCGAAAACTATCTGGGACTGGTGTGTTATATTTTCATTAAAATATGAAATGAAGATTTGTTATTTTAGAAACCTATAATGTTCTTTTTTATCTGATTTTGGCTTCAATAAATATTTTGAAGATAGCATCATTGTGTATGTTCTTTAGAAATCCTTTTCAACATATAGCATTGACATATAGTAGTGCGTTGAGTTTTTGCTTCAAAAGAGAACAAATCTTATTGTCTGTCGCTTTTAATAAATAAAACTATGCAATTTATATTTTTTGATCATCGACATTTAAATCATTGTCATATGTTTATAAAATTTGGGAAACTGCAGTAAAATATGTTTTGTTATTTCTACAATTATGTGGAACATATAACTTACTAAAATTACGTTACTAAAACTATAAACTGTGCCTTTATAATCGAGTATAGGTCGAGTAAAATGTTTGGAATGCTCTCTCTACACATCTAAGAGCAAAAGTAATACTTAATTTTAATTTACCGATGGTAGGGTTGCCACCATTGTCATTTTGCTGGACACTTGGGGTCTCGGGGTTTACGGTAAATGTCAAAACACGCTTAAAAAGTCACCTAAAAGTGTTGTGGGTTCTGCAGTTTTCCTTATTCTGCTTTCTCCTTGGCATTGGCATTAGTGCTATCTTGGATATATTCTAGACCAAAAAAAATTTGAACGTTGATCTTAAGCACAAGATGGTCGCTTGTTTCTCGTTTGTATGAAGAGATAACAGTAAAACTCGAGCATTTTTGCTCATCAAAACAATTTCCAGATATCAACAAAAAAAGAAATATTAATTCTTAAAAAACGAAAACATAAGTTTTCTTGAATGTACTTTTGTCTACAAATGTTTTAAAAGCGACATGTTTGTGTCACACTAAGAAAAACATATTTCGATAGTTTTTTTTTTAGATTTTAACCAAAAATCTCGATAGTGTCAGATTAAAAGTTTACTTTTTCGAAGTAGGTATCCAGCAATATCAACCAATCTCGTTTTTTCGCACTGCATTCTTTAGGTAGGCTGAAATTTAATCTCGAATTTGGAACGAAAAGGAGAGTGTAATCAGTGACTAAGTGAAGTGTTATGTCATTACTTGTAAACAAGCGGTCAAAATTGCTACGTGTCCGTTTACAAAATTCGCGTAGTCACATGACTTCTACAAAGGTTCAATTTTCAAGGTTCCAGTGTACATCTTACACGACTTAAAGAAATCTATCATCTTCAATTAGTTTTTAAGAAAGCTAAAGTTATGTTAAACTAAGTTTTTAAACATTTAACTTATTTTTCTCAAAGATGTGAGGTCATGTAGGCTGTCTCCAGTTACAAAAAACAGACCTTCGACTGATTACAAGCCTCCTTACAAGACATTGTCCACAGAGATTGGACAGCGATTAGTTCAATTCAACCAGATTTAGATATTTTTGTGGAATCAGTTTGATTCATGATGTCAAACGAACAATCGAACGGCACTATTGTGCAAATGTGACGCTCTAACGCGCACAAGACAAAACCACTTGGGAGCCACTATCATTGCACCAGCAGAGCTGACAACACGTACTCCTCGAACAATTACTGACTTCGTAAAAAGGTTCAACATCGAAATATTCTAGAATCATTTGTTTAGTGATTTAAGTCAAACATCCACATGACCGTAATACCGTATTCAAGAGTTGCGCGAAAAAGTGGTTAATGTCTTCATTTCGTTGGCGCGGCCTAAATAGCAAATGAATGGCGAGGCTCGCGGCTCGAGCAGTAAATCACAGCCTCCTGAGCTGCGAACCGATCGATCCAGTTTCGGTTTTTTCTACCCGCACTTTCTGCGAGGGTCAGTGCGGGTTAAAATAACAGCTGCCTGTCTATTCGGATACCTTGATTGATTGATTTATATCAGACGCCAATCCGGTTAAGTCTCGCCTCTTCCAGCCAGTAGAGGAAATCCGACTCTAAAGAATTTTTCCGAGTGACTTTTTAGTTTCAAAGCCAGCACAACGAAAAACTTTAACCTAAAAGAACTACACCCTAAAAGACACGGTTAGGTAATAATTGGATTCATTTGAAACGTTATCGATTGCAAAGTCTGTATGCGGAGAACTTGATAAACAAAAGCGCACTCAATCTAATTTGGCCGTTAGTCGACGTAATTAATTACTAATGTAAGAAATTTAGGGCACCCGACCGGTGTCAGTTGGTAAATTACCTCTACATTTGGATTATTTACTGTTTCTACTTAATTGAATACCTTTCGGCAAGGTGAAAATTAATTATTGCTACGTTCCGTCGAAAAACGTGCAATATTAAGGCTAAGAATTCGATATTCAAATGGAAATTATTGGAATTCACAAACACAGATAGATGCGGTAATTAATCATGAAAATTACAGCACCCTATCTGCAATATTTCATTTATGAGAATTTTTAAAGTGAAGAAGTTACGTAGTAAAATGGCTAGTAAAATGATTTTGTATCCATGTATATTACGAGCAAAGTAGTTGAGATATAAATTATTATCATATATGCCTTGGTTACAGATAGATTGTGTAACTAATCCTTAAAATTGCAACAATCTATCTGCATGAGAATTCATGAGAATTTTTGTGTTTAGAAATTAGGTATTTTTGACTAATAAAATGTTATGATTTTGTTCCTAGTGTTATTACTACGAAAGTAGTTGGGATATAAATTGTTGTGATATACGCCTCGGTCACAGATAGATTTGGTAATTAATCCTAAAAATTGGCACACTCTATCTGCAGTATTTCATTCATGAGTATTTTTGTGTTTAGAAATTATGTATTTTTGACTAATAAAATGTTATGATTTTGTTCCTAGTGTTATTGCTACCAAAGTAGTTGGGATATAAATTGTTGTGATATACGCCTCGGTCACAGATAGATTTGGTAATTAATCCTAAAAATTGGCACTCTCTATCTGCGTATTTCATTCATGAGAATTTTTGTGTTGAGAAATAAGGTATTTTTGACTAATAAAATGTTATGTTTTTGTGCCTAGTGTTATTACTACCAAAGTAGTAGGGATATAAATTGTTGGAATATACGCCTCGGTCACAGATAGATTGTGTAATTAATCCTTAAAATTGCAACACTCTATCTGCAGTATTTCATTCATGAGTATTTTTTTGTTTAGAAATTATGTATTTTTGACTAATAAAATGTTATGATTTTGTTCCTAGTGTTATTGCTACCAAAGTAGTTGAAATATAAATTGTTGTAATATACGCCTCGGTCACAGATAGATTGTGTAATTAATCCTTAAAATTGCAACACTCTATCTGCAGTATTTCATTCATGAGTATTTTTTTTGTTTAGAAATTATGTATTTTTGACTAATAAAATGTTATGATTTTGTTCCTAGTGTTATTGCTACCAAAGTAGTTGGGATATAAATTGTTGTAATATACGCCTCGGTCACAGATAGATTGTGTAATTAATCCTTAAAATTGCAACACTCTATCTGCAGTATTTCATTCAAGAGTATGTTTTTGTTTAGAAATTATGTATTTTTGACTAATAAAATGTTATGATTTTGTTCCTAGTGTTATTGCTACCAAAGTAGTTGGGATATAAATTGTTGTAATATACGCCTCGGTCACAGATAGATTGTGTAATTAATCCTTAAAATTGCAACACTCTATCTGCAGTATTTCATTCATGAGTATTTTTTGTTTAGAAATTATGTATTTTTGACTAATAAAATGTTATGATTTTGTTCCTAGTGTTATTGCTACCAAAGTAGTTGAAATATAAATTGTTGTAATATACGCCTCGGTCACAGATAGATTGTGTAATTAATCCTTAAAATTGCAACACTCTATCTGCAGTATTTCATTCATGAGTATTTTTTTGTTTAGAAATTATGTATTTTTGACTAATAAAATGTTATGATTTTGTTCCTAGTGTTATTGCTACCAAAGTAGTTGGGATATAAATTGTTGTAATATACGCCTCGGTCACAGATAGATTGTGTAATTAATCCTTAAAATTGCAACACTCTATCTGCAGTATTTCATTCATGAGTATTTTTTTTGTTTAGAAATTATGTATTTTTGACTAATAAAATGTTATGATTTTGTTCCTAGTGTTATTGCTACCAAAGTAGTTGGGATATAAATTGTTGTAATATACGCCTCGGTCACAGATAGATTGTGTAATTAATCCTTAAAATTGCAACACTCTATCTGCAGTATTTCATTCAAGAGTATGTTTTTGTTTAGAAATTATGTATTTTTGACTAATAAAATGTTATGATTTTGTTCCTAGTGTTATTGCTACCAAAGTAGTTGGGATATAAATTGTTGTAATATACGCCTCGGTCACAGATAGATTGTGTAATTAATCCTTAAAATTGCAACACTCTATCTGCAGTATTTCATTCATGAGTATTTTTTGTTTAGAAATTATGTATTTTTGACTAATAAAATGTTATGATTTTGTTCCTAGTGTTATTGCTACCAAAGTAGTTGAAATATAAATTGTTGTAATATACGCCTCGGTCACAGATAGATTGTGTAATTAATCCTTAAAATTGCAACACTCTATCTGCAGTATTTCATTCATGAGTATTTTTTTGTTTAGAAATTATGTATTTTTGACTAATAAAATGTTATGATTTTGTTCCTAGTGTTATTGCTACCAAAGTAGTTGGGATATAAATTGTTGTAATATACGCCTCGGTCACAGATAGATTGTGTAATTAATCCTTAAAATTGCAACACTCTATCTGCAGTATTTCATTCATGAGTATTTTTTTGTTTAGAAATTATGTATTTTTGACTAATAAAATGTTATGATTTTGTTCCTAGTGTTATTGCTACCAAAGTAGTTGGGATATAAATTGTTGTAATATACGCCTCGGTCACAGATAGATTGTGTAATTAATCCTTAAAATTGCAACACTCTATCTGCAGTATTTCATTCAAGAGTATTTTTTTGTTTAGAAATTATGTATTTTTGACTAATAAAATGTTATGATTTTGTTCCTAGTGTTATTGCTACCAAAGTAGTTGGGATATAAATTGTTGTAATATACGCCTCGGTCACAGATAGATTGTGTAATTAATCCTTAAAATTGCAACACTCTATCTGCAGTATTTCATTCATGAGTATTTTTTGTTTAGAAATTATGTATTTTTGACTAATAAAATGTTATGATTTTGTTCCTAGTGTTATTGCTACCAAAGTAGTTGAAATATAAATTGTTGTAATATACGCCTCGGTCACAGATAGATTGTGTAATTAATCCTTAAAATTGCAACACTCTATCTGCAGTATTTCATTCATGAGTATTTTTTTGTTTAGAAATTATGTATTTTTGACTAATAAAATGTTATGATTTTGTTCCTAGTGTTATTGCTACCAAAGTAGTTGGGATATAAATTGTTGTAATATACGCCTCGGTCACAGATAGATTGTGTAATTAATCCTTAAAATTGCAACACTCTATCTGCAGTATTTCATTCATGAGTATTTTTTGTTTAGAAATTATGTATTTTTGACTAATAAAATGTTATGATTTTGTTCCTAGTGTTATTGCTACCAAAGTAGTTGAAATATAAATTGTTGTAATACACGCCTCGGTCACAGATAGATTGTGTAATTAATCCTTAAAATTGCAACACTCTATCTGCAGTATTTCATTCATGAGTATTTTTTTTGTTTAGAAATTATGTATTTTTGACTAATAAAATGTTATGATTTTGTTCCTAGTGTTATTGCTACCAAAGTAGTTGGGATATAAATTGTTGTAATATACGCCTCGGTCACAGATAGATTGTGTAATTAATCCTTAAAATTGCAACACTCTATCTGCAGTATTTCATTCATGAGTATTTTTTTGTTTAGAAATTATGTATTTTTGACTAATAAAATGTTATGATTTTGTTCCTAGTGTTATTGCTACCAAAGTAGTTGGGATATAAATTGTTGTAATATACGCCTCGGTCACAGATAGATTGTGTAATTAATCCTTAAAATTGCAACACTCTATCTGCAGTATTTCATTCAAGAGTATGTTTTTGTTTAGAAATTATGTATTTTTGACTAATAAAATGATTTTGTTCCTAGTGTTATTGCTACCAAAGTAGTTGGGATATAAATTGTTGTAATATACGCCTCGGTCACAGATAGATTGTGTAATTAATCCTTAAAATTGCAACACTCTATCTGCAGTATTTCATTCATGAGTATTTTTTGTTTAGAAATTATGTATTTTTGACTAATAAAATGTTATGATTTTGTTCCTAGTGTTATTGCTACCAAAGTAGTTGAAATATAAATTGTTGTAATATACGCCTCGGTCACAGATAGATTGTGTAATTAATCCTTAAAATTGCAACACTCTATCTGCAGTATTTCATTCATGAGTATTTTTTTGTTTAGAAATTATGTATTTTTGACTAATAAAATGTTATGATTTTGTTCCTAGTGTTATTGCTACCAAAGTAGTTGGGATATAAATTGTTGTAATATACGCCTCGGTCACAGATAGATTGTGTAATTAATCCTTAAAATTGCAACACTCTATCTGCAGTATTTCATTCATGAGTATTTTTTTGTTTAGAAATTATGTATTTTTGACTAATAAAATGTTATGATTTTGTTCCTAGTGTTATTGCTACCAAAGTAGTTGGGATATAAATTGTTGTAATATACGCCTCGGTCACAGATAGATTGTGTAATTAATCCTTAAAATTGCAACACTCTATCTGCAGTATTTCATTCAAGAGTATTTTTTTGTTTAGAAATTATGTATTTTTGACTAATAAAATGTTACGATTTTGTTCCTAGTGTTATTGCTACCAAAGTAGTTGGGATATAAATTGTTGTAATATACGCCTCGGTCACAGATAGATTGTGTAATTAATCCTTAAAATTGCAACACTCTATCTGCAGTATTTCATTCATGAGTATTTTTTGTTTAGAAATTATGTATTTTTGACTAATAAAATGTTATGATTTTGTTCCTAGTGTTATTGCTACCAAAGTAGTTGAAATATAAATTGTTGTAATATACGCCTCGGTCACAGATAGATTGTGTAATTAATCCTTAAAATTGCAACACTCTATCTGCAGTATTTCATTCATGAGTATTTTTTTGTTTAGAAATTATGTATTTTTGACTAATAAAATGTTATGATTTTGTTCCTAGTGTTATTGCTACCAAAGTAGTTGGGATATAAATTGTTGTAATATACGCCTCGGTCACAGATAGATTGTGTAATTAATCCTTAAAATTGCAACACTCTATCTGCAGTATTTCATTCATGAGTATTTTTTTGTTTAGAAATTATGTATTTTTGACTAATAAAATGTTATGATTTTGTTCCTAGTGTTATTGCTACCAAAGTAGTTGGGATATAAATTGTTGTAATATACGCCTCGGTCACAGATAGATTGTGTAATTAATCCTTAAAATTGCAACACTCTATCTGCAGTATTTCATTCATGAGTATTTTTTTTGTTTAGAAATTATGTATTTTTGACTAATAAAATGTTATGATTTTGTTCCTAGTGTTATTGCTACCAAAGTAGTTGGGATATAAATTGTTGTAATATACGCCTCGGTCACAGATAGATTGTGTAATTAATCCTTAAAATTGCAACACTCTATCTGCAGTATTTCATTCAAGAGTATGTTTTTGTTTAGAAATTATGTATTTTTGACTAATAAAATGTTATGATTTTGTTCCTAGTGTTATTGCTACCAAAGTAGTTGGGATATAAATTGTTGTAATATACGCCTCGGTCACAGATAGATTGTGTAATTAATCCTTAAAATTGCAACACTCTATCTGCAGTATTTCATTCATGAGTATTTTTTGTTTAGAAATTATGTATTTTTGACTAATAAAATGTTATGATTTTGTTCCTAGTGTTATTGCTACCAAAGTAGTTGAAATATAAATTGTTGTAATATACGCCTCGGTCACAGATAGATTGTGTAATTAATCCTTAAAATTGCAACACTCTATCTGCAGTATTTCATTCATGAGTATTTTTTTGTTTAGAAATTATGTATTTTTGACTAATAAAATGTTATGATTTTGTTCCTAGTGTTATTGCTACCAAAGTAGTTGGGATATAAATTGTTGTAATATACGCCTCGGTCACAGATAGATTGTGTAATTAATCCTTAAAATTGCAACACTCTATCTGCAGTATTTCATTCATGAGTATTTTTTTTGTTTAGAAATTATGTATTTTTGACTAATAAAATGTTATGATTTTGTTCCTAGTGTTATTGCTACCAAAGTAGTTGGGATATAAATTGTTGTAATATACGCCTCGGTCACAGATAGATTGTGTAATTAATCCTTAAAATTGCAACACTCTATCTGCAGTATTTCATTCAAGAGTATTTTTTTGTTTAGAAATTATGTATTTTTGACTAATAAAATGTTATGATTTTGTTCCTAGTGTTATTGCTACCAAAGTAGTTGGGATATAAATTGTTGTAATATACGCCTCGGTCACAGATAGATTGTGTAATTAATCCTTAAAATTGCAACACTCTATCTGCAGTATTTCATTCATGAGTATTTTTTGTTTAGAAATTATGTATTTTTGACTAATAAAATGTTATGATTTTGTTCCTAGTGTTATTGCTACCAAAGTAGTTGAAATATAAATTGTTGTAATATACGCCTCGGTCACAGATAGATTGTGTAATTAATCCTTAAAATTGCAACACTCTATCTGCAGTATTTCATTCATGAGTATTTTTTTGTTTAGAAATTATGTATTTTTGACTAATAAAATGTTATGATTTTGTTCCTAGTGTTATTGCTACCAAAGTAGTTGGGATATAAATTGTTGTAATATACGCCTCGGTCACAGATAGATTGTGTAATTAATCCTTAAAATTGCAACACTCTATCTGCAGTATTTCATTCATGAGTATTTTTTTGTTTAGAAATTATGTATTTTTGACTAATAAAATGTTATGATTTTGTTCCTAGTGTTATTGCTACCAAAGTAGTTGGGATATAAATTGTTGTAATATACGCCTCGGTCACAGATAGATTGTGTAATTAATCCTTAAAATTGCAACACTCTATCTGCAGTATTTCATTCAAGAGTATTTTTTTGTTTAGAAATTATGTATTTTTGACTAATAAAATGTTATGATTTTGTTCCTAGTGTTATTGCTACCAAAGTAGTTGAAATATAAATTGTTGTAATATACGCCTCGGTCACAGATAGATTGTGTAATTAATCCTTAAAATTGCAACACTCTATCTGCAGTATTTCATTAATGAGTATTTTTTTGTTTAGAAATTATGTATTTTTGACTAATAAAATGTTATGATTTTGTTCCTAGTGTTATTGCTACCAAAGTAGTTGGGATATAAATTGTTGTAATATACGCCTCGGTCACAGATAGATTGTGTAATTAATCCTTAAAATTGCAACACTCTATCTGCAGTATTTCATTCATGAGTATTTTTTGTTTAGAAATTATGTATTTTTGACTAATAAAATGTTATGATTTTGTTTCTAGTGTTATTGCTACCAAAGTAGTTGGGATATAAATTGTTGTAATATACGCCTCGGTCACAGATAGATTGTGTAATTAATCCTTAAAATTGCAACACTCTATCTGCAGTATTTCATTCATGAGTATTTTTTTGTTTAGAAATTATGTATTTTTGACTAATAAAATGTTATGATTTTGTTCCTAGTGTTATTGCTACCAAAGTAGTTGGGATATAAATTGTTGTGATATACGCCTCGGTCACAGATAGATTGTGTAATTAATCCTTAAAATTGCAACACTCTATCTGCAGTATTTCATTCAAGAGTATGTTTTTGTTTAGAAATTATGTATTTTTGACTAATAAAATGATTTTGTTCCTAGTGTTATTGCTACCAAAGTAGTTGGGATATAAATTGTTGTAATATACGCCTCGGTCACAGATAGATTGTGTAATTAATCCTTAAAATTGCAACACTCTATCTGCAGTATTTCATTCATGAGTATTTTTTGTTTAGAAATTATGTATTTTTGACTAATAAAATGTTATGATTTTGTTCCTAGTGTTATTGCTACCAAAGTAGTTGAAATATAAATTGTTGTAATATACGCCTCGGTCACAGATAGATTGTGTAATTAATCCTTAAAATTGCAACACTCTATCTGCAGTATTTCATTCATGAGTATTTTTTTGTTTAGAAATTATGTATTTTTGACTAATAAAATGTTATGATTTTGTTCCTAGTGTTATTGCTACCAAAGTAGTTGGGATATAAATTGTTGTAATATACGCCTCGGTCACAGATAGATTGTGTAATTAATCCTTAAAATTGCAACACTCTATCTGCAGTATTTCATTCATGAGTATTTTTTTGTTTAGAAATTATGTATTTTTGACTAATAAAATGTTATGATTTTGTTCCTAGTGTTATTGCTACCAAAGTAGTTGGGATATAAATTGTTGTAATATACGCCTCGGTCACAGATAGATTGTGTAATTAATCCTTAAAATTGCAACACTCTATCTGCAGTATTTCATTCAAGAGTATTTTTTTGTTTAGAAATTATGTATTTTTGACTAATAAAATGTTACGATTTTGTTCCTAGTGTTATTGCTACCAAAGTAGTTGGGATATAAATTGTTGTAATATACGCCTCGGTCACAGATAGATTGTGTAATTAATCCTTAAAATTGCAACACTCTATCTGCAGTATTTCATTCATGAGTATTTTTTGTTTAGAAATTATGTATTTTTGACTAATAAAATGTTATGATTTTGTTCCTAGTGTTATTGCTACCAAAGTAGTTGAAATATAAATTGTTGTTATATACGCCTCGGTCACAGATAGATTGTGTAATTAATCCTTAAAATTGCAACACTCTATCTGCAGTATTTCATTCATGAGTATTTTTTTGTTTAGAAATTATGTATTTTTGACTAATAAAATGTTATGATTTTGTTCCTAGTGTTATTGCTACCAAAGTAGTTGGGATATAAATTGTTGTAATATACGCCTCGGTCACAGATAGATTGTGTAATTAATCCTTAAAATTGCAACACTCTATCTGCAGTATTTCATTCATGAGTATTTTTTTGTTTAGAAATTATGTATTTTTGACTAATAAAATGTTATGATTTTGTTCCTAGTGTTATTGCTACCAAAGTAGTTGGGATATAAATTGTTGTAATATACGCCTCGGTCACAGATAGATTGTGTAATTAATCCTTAAAATTGCAACACTCTATCTGCAGTATTTCATTCATGAGTATTTTTTTTTGTTTAGAAATTATGTATTTTTGACTAATAAAATGTTATGATTTTGTTCCTAGTGTTATTGCTACCAAAGTAGTTGGGATATAAATTGTTGTAATATACGCCTCGGTCACAGATAGATTGTGTAATTAATCCTTAAAATTGCAACACTCTATCTGCAGTATTTCATTCAAGAGTATGTTTTTGTTTAGAAATTATGTATTTTTGACTAATAAAATGTTATGATTTTGTTCCTAGTGTTATTGCTACCAAAGTAGTTGGGATATAAATTGTTGTAATATACGCCTCGGTCACAGATAGATTGTGTAATTAATCCTTAAAATTGCAACACTCTATCTGCAGTATTTCATTCATGAGTATTTTTTGTTTAGAAATTATGTATTTTTGACTAATAAAATGTTATGATTTTGTTCCTAGTGTTATTGCTACCAAAGTAGTTGAAATATAAATTGTTGTAATATACGCCTCGGTCACAGATAGATTGTGTAATTAATCCTTAAAATTGCAACACTCTATCTGCAGTATTTCATTCATGAGTATTTTTTTGTTTAGAAATTATGTATTTTTGACTAATAAAATGTTATGATTTTGTTCCTAGTGTTATTGCTACCAAAGTAGTTGGGATATAAATTGTTGTAATATACGCCTCGGTCACAGATAGATTGTGTAATTAATCCTTAAAATTGCAACACTCTATCTGCAGTATTTCATTCATGAGTATTTTTTTTGTTTAGAAATTATGTATTTTTTACTAATAAAATGTTATGATTTTGTTCCTAGTGTTATTGCTACCAAAGTAGTTGGGATATAAATTGTTGTAATATACGCCTCGGTCACAGATAGATTGTGTAATTAATCCTTAAAATTGCAACACTCTATCTGCAGTATTTCATTCAAGAGTATTTTTTTGTTTAGAAATTATGTATTTTTGACTAATAAAATGTTATGATTTTGTTCCTAGTGTTATTGCTACCAAAGTAGTTGGGATATAAATTGTTGTAATATACGCCTCGGTCACAGATAGATTGTGTAATTAATCCTTAAAATTGCAACACTCTATCTGCAGTATTTCATTCATGAGTATTTTTTGTTTAGAAATTATGTATTTTTGACTAATAAAATGTTATGATTTTGTTCCTAGTGTTATTGCTACCAAAGTAGTTGAAATATAAATTGTTGTAATATACGCCTCGGTCATAGATAGATTGTGTAATTAATCCTTAAAATTGCAACACTCTATCTGCAGTATTTCATTCATGAGTATTTTTTTGTTTAGAAATTATGTATTTTTGACTAATAAAATGTTATGATTTTGTTCCTAGTGTTATTGCTACCAAAGTAGTTGGGATATAAATTGTTGTAATATACGCCTCGGTCACAGATAGATTGTGTAATTAATCCTTAAAATTGCAACACTCTATCTGCAGTATTTCATTCATGAGTATTTTTTTGTTTAGAAATTATGTATTTTTGACTAATAAAATGTTATGATTTTGTTCCTAGTGTTATTGCTACCAAAGTAGTTGGGATATAAATTGTTGTAATATACGCCTCGGTCACAGATAGATTGTGTAATTAATCCTTAAAATTGCAACACTCTATCTGCAGTATTTCATTCAAGAGTATTTTTTGTTTAGAAATTATGTATTTTTGACTAATAAAATGTTATGATTTTGTTCCTAGTGTTATTGCTACCAAAGTAGTTGAATATAAATTGTTGTAATATACGCCTCGGTCACAGATAGATTGTGTAATTAATCCTTAAAATTGCAACACTCTATCTGCAGTATTTCATTCATGAGTATTTTTTTGTTTAGAAATTATGTATTTTTGACTAATAAAATGTTATGATTTTGTTCCTAGTGTTATTGCTACCAAAGTAGTTGGGATATAAATTGTTGTAATATACGCCTCGGTCACAGATAGATTGTGTAATTAATCCTTAAAATTGCAACACTCTATCTGCAGTATTTCATTCATGAGTATTTTTTGTTTAGAAATTATGTATTTTTGACTAATAAAATGTTATGATTTTGTTTCTAGTGTTATTGCTACCAAAGTAGTTGGGATATAAATTGTTGTAATATACGCCTCGGTCACAGATAGATTGTGTAATTAATCCTTAAAATTGCAACACTCTATCTGCAGTATTTCATTCATGAGTATTTTTTTGTTTAGAAATTATGTATTTTTGACTAATAAAATGTTATGATTTTGTTCCTAGTGTTATTGCTACCAAAGTAGTTGGGATATAAATTGTTGTGATATACGCCTCGGTCACAGATAGATTGTGTAATTAATCCTTAAAATTGCAACACTCTATCTGCAGTATTTCATTCATGAGTATTTTTTTGTTTAGAAATTATGTATTTTTGACTGATAAAATGTTATGATTTTGTTCCTAGTGTTATTGCTACCAAAGTAGTTGGGATATAAATTGTTGTAATATACGCCTCGGTCACAGATAGATTGTGTAATTAATGCTTAAAATTGCAACACTCTATCTGCAGTATTTCATTCATGAGAATTTTTGTAAGTAAAGAAATTAGGTATTTTTGACTAGTAAAATGTTATGGTTTTGTTTCTAAGGTTATTACAAGCAATGTAGTTGGAATATAAATTATTGTTGTATACGCCTCGGTCACAGATAGATTGGGTGTTGTGTAGGTACTAAGGAGTGCGCCAACATTTAAGGTTAGCAGTTATTTCACTCACATCTGCATGCCCATTTAAAAATTTCGACTTGAGTCATTCATAGAAATGAGTAGAAAACAGCATGACAATTTCCGCTGCTTTTGTCATAGTAGAAGGAGGCAATTTCCTTCTCGTACTCTATAGGCAGGTCTGCTCTTGACACTCATATCGCTTTCTTAACTACACTATTCAGTAAGACCGTAAAACAGTTTAAAAGAGAATTATAAAGTAATACAATACGTACAAAGAGAGTTTTATCATGACGTCTACAAATACACAGATATTTAAAAATATACATTTCTAGTATAGGAGGCAATTGTATAGAATGGGATGTAGTCTCTGTTGGCAATACGAGGCGTACTCCACGCAGTTTGAACACCCTGAACGATTTGATTCGCTCGCTTTGCATAAAATTGACTCTAAAATCAGCAATGAAAATTTCCATTTCATTGATCCCGCCGCGTGACATTTTCAACTGGTGCGAGAAGCGCTACCCGCCCGTTCGGCATTCACATTTTTCCACGACTTTTCAATTTCATCTGAAGCACAACTGCAGAATACGTACCCACTCACAAAATTCTTTTATAGTCGTCGTATTTGTTCACGCAATATTCGCGACAAATCACTCAAGAAAGTTTATTAAAAAAAACTGATGTGGCCAGGCACATGACTTTATCATACTATTTATAAAAGTAAGAGTAAATGAGATTCTGATTCTATTTGATCGAGATCTGACGTATCTGCATTAAAATAAAACTAGTTAGCCAGGGTTTTACAGATATTTTAATACAATAAATGGTAGTCGGATTTGTTTTATTTTAGCAATCGCTATATGTTTCGTGTCCTACAGATACATGTAAATTACATAATTGACAATCAACTCAATTGTAAAAACTTATATTTTATCAGGCGCGGCCCGTGGAGAACATAAAATAACATACAACGGTCACAAACAAACATATATGAGACTGCAGACTGCATTTTTACTATTCACAGTAGGTATTGTCAAATGTGTGCCAAAACATCAGCGTTTGACACTGATGTTAGAATGAAACTATTTGTCAAATCTTGGTTAACTAAGATGCAGACACGACCGATCTCAATCAAATACAATTTGCTCATGCAGCTAAACTATTAATTTTACAAAAAAAATTCGTGGACATAAATTATTCAGAATTTCCTCTACTGTAATTAATTATTCAACTATTTTGACGAAATTAACATCCAGTTCCTTTAGACCCTATTGAACCAAAAGCTTTTCAGCTCTAAGTTTGGTCATGAAACTTCTAAATATGAAGTTTCGTCCAGATACCTTTAGTAGTTTCTCCGAAATCGTCGCCCCAAACATCGGGTACACACACACATAGACACACAGACATGTTTTTGTATCTTGGTCAAAAATGATCAGGGGTCCCAAAAAGTCCTATTTCCGCTAAAATCTCAATGTTTGTTTCAGGCACGATTCAATACTTTACAATATGATACAGATTATACTGCTCTTGGGTATAAGTTCAATCTATAGTCAATTTTATGAGTAACTTATTCACTCGGAAGCTTATAATAACATACAGAAAATATAGCATATAAAAATCTCTACAACTGAGCTCGGTATATTTTGTTCATATTTTGCTCATATTTTGTTCGAGAAGTGAAATAGAATTGCTTGCATGTGCAAAACTTGTTACATAGCAAGCGTAGACTTTTACGACGAATCAGATTTAATTTCGAATGGGATGTAATTTAGTGTCAAGAGCTTTAATCAAACATGCGAAGAACGAGTGCTGCATTTTTATTAGTACACAATTCGTATCATATGTATACCTACAGCACTGCTAACGAAGTAGATTCTGCATTTCAATTTGAATATATTTTTACGTCGCTGTGGATACAATAGCTGTAGATCAATAAAAATGTAGTGCGCAACTTAAAAAGCCATTATTCGGGAAACTTTCTGTGGAAATATTTTTTTTTTAATAAGCATTATTTTTCAGTTATGACCAATTAATCAAAACTCCTGAACTTCAAATTAAATATATTTTGCCACATACATACACATTTATTTTAATTTTTGATGTTTGAACATTTAATTTAATTCTATTTAATTGTGTGCCCATTTTCCCTTGGATGTTTTATTTTTTACTCGTTTGGTTTATGATGACTTTTTATTAATTGCTTATTACAAAAAATAATTCTCACATAAAATTCTTAGAATTAAACTTAGCATTAAAAATATGAAATATTTTTCGTTTTTCGTTAGAAAAAGAGAAATTGCAAATTTCTAAAACAAAATAAACAACCCGTATATTAAAAATATATCTGAACGAGAGGCTGTTTAAAACAAAAAAATCTGATGTGGCCAGGCACATGACTTTATCATACAATATATAAAATTAATAGTTTAGCTGCATGAGAATCTATTCTATAGAGATAAATCGTAGGTATTGTCAAAGCATCAGCATTTGACACTACCTACACTACGTCATTAGAATAATAGTTATTTATGTCACAAGTGCCGAAAGTACGGAATAGCGCGACGAGCGGTGATACGGCGCGTCACCGAAGGCGGAGTGTCGCCGTCGCATAAGAGCGAGTCGAGCTATCTAGTTTTTGGCAGGAGCGACATCAACGTTTATTGTGTTGCTTTTTAAGAAATACGTATTTAAAAAAAATAAATGATTTCTGTATAGTAAATGCTAGGTTGGTACCACTTTGACGAAAGGTGCGTTCCGATTGGTAGGTAATGGTAGCTAATGGCGGTGGTAGAATACGAAATTATAGTATTTCTTACATTTCGTGATAATGACACATATTAGTTTGCATGTACATAAACATGAGTCACTAGCAATTTTCTATTGGAAATACTATAACGGCGTCTGCTACCACTGCCATTATCGCTAATGAAAACGCACCTGAAAAAGGTAATTCAAATTCTGACAGATTTATATTTGTTCATGACACATCCCTACCAACATACTAAAATAAAACTACACTCATCGCTATACTTTATTTATAATTTTCTCTATGTATCATTTTTAGAATTAGATATAAAGACGGGTTGATATTTCTTATCAACAAACAATCAAATTGATGATCTTATTTTATTTGAAATTTGTATTTTATAATTTTGCGCACTACAGCGGCACGTTCCATAGTGGTTCTCCAACCTCTGATGAGATCAGCTGTTTTCGAATGTGACAACACAAAAACAACACAAAAAAATATTTGTCAAAATCCTGGCTACTATGTAATTTCATATCAATGCAGATGCGACCGATCTCGATCAAATAGAATTTGCTCTTGAAGGTAAACTATTAATTTTACCAAAAAATGTTATAGGCATAAATTATTCAAAATTTCCTCTACTTTAATTTATTAATTAACTATTTTGTCGAAATTACAGAAATGGCGGCTCATTTCCAAAATCCTTGAAAAAGGCTTATAATAAACTAAAAAGCTAAACTATTAATTTTACCAAAAAATTTCATAGACATAAATTATACAAAATTTCCTGTAGTGTAATTTATAATTTAAGTTTTTTGATGAAATTACAGAAATGGCGGCTCATTTACAAAATCCTTGAAAAAGGCTTAGAGTAAACACCCAGTTCCTTTGGACCCTTTTGAACCAAAAGCTTTTCAACTCTAAGTTTGGTCATGAAACTTCTAAATATGAAGTTCCGTGCCGATACCTTTAGTAGTTTCTCCGGAAATGAATTAACAAAAATTGGGTACACACACACACACACACACACACACACACACACACACACACACACACACACACACACACACACACACACACACACACACACACACATACACACACACACACACACAGACATTTTTTTGTACCTTGGTCAAAAATGTTCAGGAGACCCAAAAAGACCTATTTCCGCTAAAATCCCAATTTTTTTTTCGGCACGATTACAATACTTTACATACTGCGTATGATAAAGTAAAAACTGCGATCTGATTTTTTTTTGCAGTTGGAAGAATTATTTATGTGTTCCGGTAATTTTGATTATTTCTGGTTAATAGCTCAAAAAGAATTTATTTTACAAAATATATATTCGTATAAAAAATTCTTAATAAGATATTGGGTGTTCTATTTAAAAGAAGGAAGACAAACAAACTTTTGTCTGAACAATCTTTTTATATTTCTTACTGTTGGAGTATTATTTAGGTATTCCGGTAATTCTGGCTATGTATATTATTTATTTATCTTAAAAACTACCACGGTATTAATTTTTTAAAATTTTCTTTTTTGATTTTCTTTTAATGTGCCGACCTGTATAATATCTTTTGGCTCTAATAACCCTTTAAATTTCTAGATATTTACACTTAACATGTCATACACCATATGTTACTAGGTTTTGTGATATTAGCCATTTAACGAAAATCTGAGCAAAAATAGATATATGACCAACTAATTAGAATATGCGACTCTCCTTTATAGTTTTTACTCACCCTGTAATGGAGTGTCAAAGGGAATAACATGTGAAAATCTTTACGACTGAGCTTGTTAGAGCCTCATGTTTTGCTCGGGAAGTAAGATTCAATTGCTTCAATTTACAAAACCGGTTATATGGCAAGCGTAGAATGTTTCCAATCGGACTTCATTTCAAAGCAAATGTTTCTTTTATAAGGAAATCGTATAATATCTGTACCAACGGCACTGCTAACGAAGTAGATTGTGAGCCTAAATATGAAAATATTTTTACATCGTCGTAGCCAGATATTATTAAAAAATCAGTATTTTTTCTAGTCATACACTAATATAACGCGCCTCTTTATTACCATAATAGACATCTATCATTAATCAGATTGGTCTAAAAGCGTATGACCTTTACGTAAAGCGGCTAGATAAATTATTAGTAGGTATTGCCTATCTTTCGGTTCCAGTTTTAGCGTCGTACAGTTGGACAGTAACTTCTAAGAAAATTACAACTAAATAATTGATAGATAATGTCTAAGGGAATTTAATATGTCGCACTAGCGCAGTATCGCAAAATTATTACCAGCATTCGATATGTGCGCACTTGCTGGATGGTACCCAGTTTTCACTCATACAAAATTAAAGAACCTTAATATTTTATAATACACCCAGCCCAGTTATATTCAATGACAACAATAGCACTGTTCGAATCCACGAATTACGGCGAAGTTCATCAGTGTAAAGATAACTAAAGCTATCTTCATTAATATCTAACATGAGTCTTAAATTATTCATAGATAATTGGCTTTCTTTATATAGCGTAATATTGTGAGTCGTTTTTCCACTTCATTACGACTGTTACCATCAACTATGATACTCGTACTTTTATTCGTTTACATCACATCATTTGGAGAAATAGAAATTGCAGCCAAAGCAATCCCATGTACATTAAGGTAAGACACCTACAATATTTCTACTGTAAAACAATATTACCTTTTGTAAAACTCCTTCTATTTTATACGTAGATGTCCACAAGGAACAAAATGTCGCTCATCGCATTGCATATGTCCTGAAGGATACAAGAAACATCATCTATTCCCAAGACTTTGCGATCCCATCTGCTCCGAGGATTGTCAAAATGGAAGATGCATCTCACCGGAGATTTGCTCATGCAATAAAGGCTACGAATCGGACGAAATATATTCATATAAATGCAACCCTGTCTGCTCCAACCCTTGTGAAAATGGGTTATGCTTAACTCCTGAAATATGCACCTGTAACGAAGGATACCAACCAGATCCAACAAATAGCTATAATTGTATCAAAGCATGCTCCCAAGCTTGTATAAACGGAATATGCTCAGGTCCAGAAACATGTTCCTGCAATGATGTATATGACTTAGACGCAACAAATAAGTATAACTGCTTGCCGAAATGCTCCAAAGTTTGTGTTAATGGTGAATGTAAAGATTCCATTGATTGTACTTGCAAGAATGGAAATTGTACCTCAGAATCAAGTGAGGTATGCTTGAACGGAGTGTGCTCAACAGAAGACAAACATTCTTGCAATGATGGTTATGAATTAAACCCCAGAAATAAAGAAGATTGTATACCAAAGTGTTCTCAAAATTGTACCAATGGAATATGTGTTGCACCTGAGGTTTGTTCTTGCAATGAAGAATACCAACCAGATCCTGTAAATAAATACAATTGTATCAAAGCATGCTCCCAAGCTTGTATAAACGGAATATGTTCAGGTCCAGAAATATGTTCCTGCAATGATGGATATGACTTGGACGCAACAAATAAGTATAACTGCTTGGCGAAATGCTCCCAAGTTTGTATCAATGGTGAATGTAAAGACTCCATAGATTGTACTTGCAAGAATGGAAACTGTACCTCAGGATCAAGTGAGGTATGCGTGAATGGCGTGTGCTCAACAGAAGACAAACATTCTTGCTATGATGGTTATGAATTAAACCCTAGAAATAAAGAAGATTGTATACCAAAGTGTTCTCAAAATTGTACCAATGGAATATGTGTTGCACCTGAGGTTTGTTCTTGCAATGAAGCACACCAACCAGATCCTATGGATAAATACAATTGTATTGGATTATGTTCCAAAGACTGTATAAACGGAATATGCTCAGGTCCAGAAATATGTTCCTGCAATGATGGATATGACTTGGACCCAACTAATAAGTATAACTGCTTGCCGAAATGCTCCAAAGTTTGTATCAATGGTGAATGTAAAGACTCCATAGATTGCACTTGCAAGAATGGAAATTGTACCTCAGAATCAAGTGAGGTATGCGTCAATGGAGTGTGCTCAACAGAAGACAAACATTCTTGCTATGATGGTTATGAATTAAACCCCAGAAATAAAGAAGAATGTATTCCAAGGTGTTCTCAAAATTGTATCAATGGAATATGTGTTGCACCTGAGGTTTGTTCTTGCAATGAAGCACACCAACCAGATCCTATGGATAAATACAATTGTATTGGATTATGTTCCCAGCCTTGTATAAACGGAATATGCTCAGGTCCAGAAACATGTGCCTGCAATGATGGATATGACTTAGACGCAACTAATAAGTATAGTTGCTTGCCGAAATGCTCTCAAGTTTGTGTTAATGGTGACTGTAAAGATTTCATTGATTGTACTTGCAAGAATGGAAATTGTACCTCAGAATCAAGTGAGGTATGCGTGAATGGAGTGTGCTCAACAGAAGACAAACATTCTTGCAATGATGGTTATGCATTAAACCCTAGAAATAAAGAAGAATGTATCCCAACGTGTTCTCAAACTTGTACCAATGGACTATGTGTTGCACCTGAGGTTTGTTCTTGCAATGAAGCATACCAACCAGATCCTATGGATAAATACAATTGTATTGGATTATGTTCCCAAGCTTGTATAAACGGAATATGCTCGGGTCCAGAAACATGTTCCTGCAATGATGGATATGCCTTAGACGCAACAAACAAGTATAACTGCTTGTCGAAATGCTCCCAAGTTTGTGTTAATGGTGAATGTAAAGATTCCATAGATTGCACTTGCAAGAATGGAAATTGTACGTCAAAATCAACTGAGATCCAGAAAGCTTCAAACATAACCTGCAAATCTGGACACGCTTTAAATGACAAACTAATTTGTAGTCCAATATGCAGGAAAGGTTGCACAAATGGTACTTGCAACTCCCCTGATGTGTGCAAATGTTTCGACGGTTACATATTCAGCGAAAACGGTCATTGCGTTCCAAAGTGTAGTCCACCATGTATAAATGGATATTGCGAATCACCAAACGTGTGCGTCTGTCGAGATGGATACGAATTCAGTCAAATTTCGAAAGCTTGCGAGTTAAAATGTACCAGGAGATCTTGCCGAAATGCCTCAAAATCGACAAGGGAATGGCCAATAGGAAGTATTTTAATACCGTTGCTGATCTGGATATGTTTTTAAGCGTATAACACGTTATATTGTAACACCTGATGTATCTAAAATAAAGATTATGTAGTTCTCACGCATATTTATAAATTGATCCTAATTCGCGTTAATTTCCTCTCGCAGGCTCTCTCGAAGGAAGCGAAAAAAGTTTAATTAGTCGCCCAGTTTTCGGTGGGGTTCGTACTAATCTTCGGACTGACTCAGAGCAGTTTCTAGAAAGAATAATAGCCAGCGGTAATGGGTACAGTTCCCGGCGCTGATAGCGTTTATTTTTCTTCATTTGCCCGTCGCATAATTCTTTTTTAATTTGGCGTGATTTCTCATAGTCGCCCGCTAAGACGTCCGAAGGCGGTTTGCCACTCTATCCGAGGGTGGGCGAAACAAAACCGTTTATATATTTTTCGTACTCGGCCGGCTCTGTCCCTCCGAGATACACTTCAATTATGAGCTAACCGTGCCGGATAATTGCATTCTACGCTTTCCCGGAAAGCTCCGGGGAGATGGAAACGTCCGGCGTTTGTCGTTACCGTTGTTGTTTTTTAATTAAACTGGAAGAATACGAATCCTTTCGCGAAACAACTAATCTCAGAGACGCCACATAAACGGCCAGTCAGTTATATACCTACATACAAACATAAGATATTGACAAGGTTGTGCGATAAGATTTAAAACTGTGTAGCTTGGTAAGAAGATTTTAAAATTTGTCCATAAGCTTTTTTCAAAGCGTTTGATAAAAAGCTGCAACAATATTTTTATGATTGTAGTTAAACCACTTTCTAAACAATATTTTAAATTACTCATCATTCTACAATAAGTTATAATAATAAGTTATTATTATTAAGAACAAAAAGTGAATAGCAGTCAGGGGTAAATTAATTTCTCAGTCTTGCTGCCAGTCTTATTGACATATTAAGTTGAAGAAAATCTACGTTTGTACTATTATACCTATAAACAAACAATTTAATGACTTTATTTTATTGTTATCCTGTCATAGATGAAAAACAAATTAAAATTGCAGTGATGTGTGGAAAATTTTTGTAGAATTTTTGATATTTACATCTTCTTTTGTTTTTAATCTGTAATGGAATCTGACAAAAGGATTAGCTGTTTTTTAAACTGTTCATCTCAACTAGGCATATTTTGCTGTATTCTTCAAAGCTATCACCTCCACCACAAATTTAGCATTTTGTTGTTCCCTTAATAGACAATCTTACACTGCGGCGATATTTTGTATAATTATAATAAATAAGTTATTGCATTAAAGTCAACAATATATTTTATGTCCTACGTGATCATAAAGTGACACTTTACATCTTAGATACTGGGGCAAAAACTGCTTCTTAACGCCCGCGCGGGCGTTAAGGGTTGCCATGGTTATATGTCAAATATATCAAGTATGTGTCATTCAAATTGTAAATTGTAAGTTTGACAATTAATTGTCTGTACTGTCACTCGGCAATGTCGATTATTGGCGATTAAGGTCATAAGTTTGACAATTAATTGTCTGTATTGTCACTCAACTCCGAATTGTTTGTATTGTTATTAATTTGTTCATCATTGTTATATTATTTTTGTTATATATAAAAATTTATTTTTCTACATATTATATTTATGAAATATAAAATATGCTGTCTTGGTAAAGTTTTATTCATGTCCAATGGCTTTACCAAGACTAACAGACTTGAAAACCCTCATTGTTTCATTTAATATACCTAAGAATCCCTAGACAAGAAAGAATACCTACGCCACTGAACAAAAATAACAGCTGTCATTTGCAACCATTACCAACATCACAATTATTCAATGTTTTAGTCAATCATTTTAGATCACATTTCTGGATAAAAATGTACATATATACATATTCTGTAAAATCTATTTGGTACAAAAACGTATATTTGAAAAAAATATGGTAATGAAAAGAGTTAAAATTTGCTACGTGAATTAATTAAAATATTGATGATGTCTAATTAGAGATACAAATAAGGTATTGACATTTTTTAAATCAATTGAAAAAGCTGACCATGAATTATAATATTGAATTTTTTTCATATCAAATGAGCTATACAAAAAATTAAATAATGTTTTGTTTATGGACTTAATATAATAGGAAAAAAGTTACACAACTAAAACAATTTCTTAAAAAATTGATTCGACGTAGTCCTAATCTGACAATTAAGTTTTTTTTTGTTGTTTTAGTGCACGAATGGAACAAATTGTTTACAGTGAACCATTATAATATTTTGGCAGGCTTCAGCCAACGCCAGTGTCTTCATGAGTATGACAAATTAAGCTTTGTAATCACGCTGTTGGTTGAAGTTGAGTTAATCAATATAGCTTTAGAGTGGGCATCCCCTCTTGCCTTGGTCCGCTTAAAAAAAGTCCAATAAAACTTAAATAACTTCAGTCTGCGGCATTGTATCCGAGATTTTAAATCCGATTCTTAAACTCGGCAGCAGTTCGTGTGCCTCGTGTGCGCGGTTTCTTTCAGTCGAAAACCTCCCCGTCCGTCGGCCTCCCTTAAAAATAAAGTTCCGGCGTCTCTCTCTCTGCACTCTCGGCGCCACTTTTGGCTTCCTCTTGTTCTTGGTCGCGGCATGCTCGTTGAACGGTTTACTCGGCTAGCGCGACACTCCATCAGCAAATGACAAAAGACTTTCAGATTGAACTGAACTTGGACCGCCGCTTCGGAACAAAAGTATTAGCCCGTCAGGGCGACGGCGGCAACACTGCAGACTTACAGCGAAATAGGAAACTTTTATAACAAAGCGACGAGCCGCGATGGTAAGTTCCACGGGACAAATTCAATCACTCCAAGCCCCCGAAATATAATACTATGGTGGTTCGGCGATGCCGTGAAAAGGAAATGGAATGTAGATTGATCTTAGACGATACTAGAGTAGGCTATGTTTACCTATATCCATCATCATGGATATATTACCTATATCGTCATCATTATGGAAAATAATAAAGCATAACACTAACCGAAAGAAAACTAGTTTGGATAATGTACCCTCAGCTGAAAATTTTAACGACTTTTTTATAAGCATACCCCATGATATCGTCAAAAAACTAAGCAAACCTGATATGAATCCACTGCAATACATAAAAAATATAATAATCCTTTAATTTTAACCGTGTTCCATTTAATGACATGCGAGACACAATAAACTCATTGAAGAACTCAGCAAGTGCGGACTGCTATGGTATCAGTGTAAGAATAATCAAAGCGTTAAGAAATATCATTATATATCCACTTACACAACTTTTCAATGACTGCATTGAACAAGGTTGTTTCCCGACCCATATCATTAACATCGTATCAAAAATATTCGAAAAAATACTAAAAAAACAAGTTTAAAACTTGTTTAGTGAATCTCAGTTTGGATTTAGGCATGGCAAATCTACCAGTCTAGCTATCAATGCTCTTATAAATAAAGTCTTAAACAACTTTGAGCGCGGATACCATTCAGTTGCCACGTTTTACGACCTCTCGAAAGCTCTCGATTATGTCACACATCATATTGTATTAGAAAAACGTAAGAAATATAACTTTTCGAAATCGAGAATTCAGTTAATGGAGTCATATCTGAGTAATCGTTACCAACACGTAAAAGTGAACAATTCAATTTCATCGAACAGACTTTGCAATTACGGGGTACCCCAAGGATCGGTTTTGGACCCCATTCTCTTTTTAATTTATATCAACGACATTAATTGTGCTACTGAAGCAACTGATCTTATTCTATTTGCGGATGACACAACGGTAATTGAGGGAGGTGATGATTATGAACAGTTTATTAGAGATATTAAAGAATGGTTTTCTTCAAATGCGCTATGCATCAATCAGGATAAGTGCTTATCGGTATTGTTTACATTGCGACATGAAGCGCGTTCCAGTACGGACAACAATGAGAGTGTAAAATTCTTGGGTGTTATTCTTGACTCCAAATTAAAATGGGAAAGTCATGTCGGACATGTTTCAGGAAAACTGATGAACCACGAGGGTGATTCATTATTTGAGGATCTTGAGAGAATCAATCTCTATAAAATGTCTTAGGGTTGCATACTTTGCCTTTTTTCACTCCTTGATGACATATGCAATATTTAACTGGGGCCATTCAGGTCACTGCAATAAATTATTTTCTCTACAACGCCGATGCATAAGAGTAGTACACGGAGTCGGTTGGAGGGAAGATTGCCGTGAACACTTCCAAAATCTCAATGTTCTGACACTACCATCCGCCTACATATTGGAATGTTTAATGTGCGCTAAAGTCAATGCCAGTACGTTTATGACATCGAATGCAATTCACTCGTACAACATTCGTGAGAATCAGCAGTATCGCCGACCTTTTCTGAGATTGCAGAAGTCGCGCAACGCATCAAATTACTGGGCTCTAAAATTTTTTTATGTTCTGGCCTGGCCATATCAGATTTTTTGTATTTGAAAGTATTGCGCTCTTCCCTAAAATTCCAGGCCATTAAGCGTCCTGTGGAGGTCTTACGTAGGATGTGACACCGGCAACCCTACTTACCAATAACGCTATCACAAGGTACAACGCATACCGTAAAGTCTCGCGGGTCTATTGTATAAAGTTACCGTGCGCTACTGAGTGCCTCGCAAATGAAATAATATGATTCCCCAGTGTACATATTGTGAACGCTTCACCGTATCAAATGTGCGATCCGCATAGCAAATACGATAAATCCTGTTACGAAGACCGAGTTTGCGTTAAGTTTCCGAAGTTACCACGAGAAGCGAGTAAATATTTATGCTTGCGGGGGTGCAGGGGTGCTGTGGAGGAAGGTAGTCGAAATATATTAGCTCCTTCCGTCGCTCATTGTGTAACAATTCAGGATAGTACTTCATTACGGTATACCCATTGCATTGCTTAATTCTAGCAATAATCAATTCTAAAATTGGCAAAAAAAAACTTGCTGAGCTCGCTAATCTACCAACATTGTTCGGCACTCTAAAATAATTGCAACCCGGTAATTTTCAGCACCGCCGTGCTTAAACTAAACAAGGACGTTGCGCAAAGATTATCCTGGGATTTAAACCTGGTCAAATCTCCCAAGTAAAATTTAATGTCACATCCGGAAAATCCGGAAGAAGAAAAAAATTGTCAATCGATGTGTTTCGTTTTTCGAAAATCATTAGTACGTACTCGCAGAATAAATAATTTACTAGCAAAAAAGTAAGTGCCTAGTAGATTGCTTATTCGGCGTTTATAATACCCGGACTAATACTAGTTAACCTGGAGTATGTATTGTAATATATTATAGTCTCGAAGGATCTTTTCAAGTCTACAAAAAACTATCGACAAAATGAATAATATGGTGTTTGCTAATTAAAGAAAACGGATAACGTCAAAACAAGTATTGGATTTTTATTTTAAAAGTAGAGCGAATATGATGTTTGGCATGACAAGATACCATTTTAACATAAAATTCATTAGTTAACATGCGACGCGTGTCCGTCAAATAGTTAATTATTCATTTAGCGATAATAACGGTCTGTCGACTATAAAACAAATGAATGAATAATTTCGCGCAATAATTTGAATAATGGAATTGGGCGTAAATGAATTTTATGACGTGACTCTAAAGTGCTGATTAATTAACACTAATTAAATTGGATATGTGTATTTATTTCTAGAGTGGATTGATTACCTATGCAGTAGGAACACTCGCGCTGCACATGCGAACCAAAATGAATATGTACAGGGTTCCATACTATTCAAACGGCATTCCGTTATTTTCAATTAAAATAAACGAATGAAATTTTACTAATTTCACTGATTAGCAGTGTCTTCTAGTGACATACACCTACTCAAAGGAATCTCGAAGACAATATCATAATGCCTCTGATATATACTAATTTCATGTTATTCAATAAAACGTTACTTTTGGAAAATTTTGGACCAGCATGTTATATATCGTTGAAAAGAGGAAAAAAGGCTCTATTTATTTCAGTCATAGCTAGCTATGGTTTTCATTTAAAAAAACACAACTTTATGTTATATCTACAGAACTATTAGAGATATTTAAAATCTGTGAATTCCACTGAATTCTAATCGAAAAAGTGCCTCAAGAACGTGCAAATATCATTCGTCTGATTTAATAAACAACAAAGATATCGACAATTTTCAAAATAGCGAAACATCGAGTTTTGTGTTGTAACTCGAAAACAAAAGACGATAGCTAATTTTGGTTTTCACCATTGAGTTTCGCTAAAAAAAAGACGACACAACAATCTTACTCATTTTTCGATATCTCTTATAGTTACCGAGATCTCCTATAGTAACATCGAATTTGGCCACAGTGTACAAGAATTACGGTTTAACTGTCAGCAATTTTAACAGTTTCTTCGTTCTAAACAATCGCTTTCTTTCTTTGTTTCTCTAAACGAGTGGACAACAAAAGAAGAGAATGTCAAAGGGAGTAATAAAGAATGTAAGGTTGTGTACAAAGATCCGATAAGTAAAATTTTATTTCCGAATATATTATGTGCCACGCTTGGAGACGTGACGGAACGCTCGCGTAGAGGCCGGAATGCGAACGGCGGCGAGCGCAGAAATTGGAATTTTCTCATATCCGGCAAAATCAATTTATGTTAATGCGATTATATATTTTCTTTGTCGTCTTCAATTGCTGCCTGCAGATTCCTACGGCCTCTTCATTCCTTTTATTTCATCTGACGAACGTTATTTCGTACACGCAACATTATATTTCAGGAGAAATATTTCTTTGTTTTCTATTCGTCTCTAGTTAAACATGTTTTCAAATACTATTGGAGGCTAATATGAGAATACTAGTGGAATTATATAGAAGCTTATGAAACAATGTATTAAATATTAATCAACTTGATCACGGTTTCATTGTTCAAAAGAAACACATTATTTTTGAAAATACAGAAATATTCGGTTTTTAAACCCCTACATTTCATGTGGTGAGGGTATATTGAGTTTGATACAATATTTATAAGACCCTTAAAGAGGCGTGGCAGATATAACTTTGTTATTTGAAATAAAATGATGTGTTTTTTATTTATTCAAAGTTTGGTTTCCACATATCAAAAAACATCTAAAAAACAGGTACCTAGATATCATCTTAACTGAGTTATTTAGATTGTTTTATTTTTTGATGATTTAACTTAGTTTTAAACATCCTGTATTATAATGATAAAGTAAGCATCATATTGTTAGTCATGTTAACGTATGCGTCCACCAAGCCTGAAACTGTTAATAACAACAAAGATATAAAATTTTAAACGTTACACGAAATTAAAATAAAATAACAAAGCCGATTAACGACTTCCGTTAGACGGGAACGCAGTCAATTTGAGAGTATTCTAGTTTCAAAGTTCGACTCGAGTAGATCCTGATTCCAAACATTGAAATAAATAATAGAAATAGTGGAACATAAAACTTCTAATGGAACATTTCCCCTTCTTTGCCTGTCACAAACTGCCCCAGTTGAAATGTCCCAATGTGCCCCAACATGAGTTTTATGAATTGAAAAATTTTAGTAAGACAGCGAAGGTTTCATGTCGATCCGTGTCGACTTTTTACTTTATCATACGCAGTATGATACGATTATTAAAAGCTCTACCAAAGTCACTAAGAAAAAATGGTTGCCATAGAAAAAAAGTGATAATGTCATAAGCCAGAAGCAATATTTTTGCATCGATACTAACAATATCGATAAGACTTTACAAATTCATTATTTTCCAGTGTAGCACGGAAATTTTTTGTGTATATTGAGTTTTTTCCTGTTGGAGAGTAAAGCAATCAATGAGCGAGATAAAGGACTTCCTGATGGAACTTTTCATGCACTCAAAATAATATTACAGCCATTTCCGCTTTCATACACCGCGTACCAGTACTGCGTTATCTTGGGCGAATAAACACTCTATGGAACTCAATTTGGGTTATATTGCGTTTGCTGCTACGGAAGCTATACCAATCTTCGTCCAATATCACTTTATACAACGAAAAAATAAAACAAAATAATTTTATATCCTCCATAAAATTTCAAGGTTAATCTTTAGGTCCTTATCTCAACGAAAGTGCATTAATGATTCAACTACAGCATTAAGGGCGGGCATAAATCTTTACAAAGTGAGCCGCGCTGTAATGAAGGCATTGTTAATAACGGGCAAAGTCGAGATTCGGAAAGTTTATTCAGCGCCTTTGCGTTCCACCTTCCGTCTCGCCACAGACAGAACTTAATATCTAGGAAATAAGATGATTAAGTTAATCTTTGGGGCCCGAGAAATTCTCTAGTAAACATTTACAATATCGCTCTGATGCTTCTGCGAGGACAAAATTATCCCGGTCTCGAAGACTCACAGAGGGACAGGAATTTTAATTAAAATTTAATTCAAATTCGGCTACTGCGTCGCCAGTCGTTATTTTTATATAAGTAAATACCGTCAGAAAGCAAAAAATCCTCTTTATTAATCTTAAATACTCCATCATGTTGTGGAAGTGCAAAAACGACTGAATTACTTTTTTTTATTTTACTTGTTTCAGTAATTTGCTATTCGCTATTGTAAGCAGTTCTTTTCGAGAGCGATTTATTTATGAGTGTGTCTCTCAGAATGTATATTGATCGATTATTTGTTTATAGGGAATTTAATGATAGGTACGTACACAATTTCAGTGGTTCTCATATTTTCTAAATAAATATTGTTATTGTTTAAGGTGCTCCATTTTCATATTAAACTTTACATTACCATCAAATCAAATCATCAAATCATTTGTGTTCATTTGTATTCACATAAGATAAAACTGTATTACAAAATAAGTAACAATATAAAATAAGTTTTACAATATTAACAGCATATATCTCGTTACGTATTAAGTTTAGTATATAGATAAGTTGGGTTAAATCGACTTTAAATTGTCTGTTTAATCGGAAAAATTTGTGAATTTATGTAAATTTGAATTTTTAAATTTCTTTCCCGGCGACTCCACCAAAATGGCGAAAATGCTAAACACGGGTTTTTGGGATTAGTATCTGTTTTTGTCCCTATGTATTATATCTGCTATGATGTTTAATATAATATTTACCCATTATATTAACAAAAATATCAAAAAGATTCTTGTTTATATATTTTACTATACAGGATGTCGCACGGAACACTATCGTGGCCATATATTATGTCCCCCCTTTTGAAGTTCATTTTCTCGCAAATCTAGGGGCGAAAAAATTTGACAAAATTCTGATGCTGTCCTTCATTAATATGCTACAACTCGTAAAAATTAGAAAGCTGTATATGTTGTCGTTTTCCCGATTTTTCCAAATTAAGACGAATTGGCGCTGTTTTTGTCGCGTTTATTTTATTCGTTTAACTTTGGCAATTAATTACTCCGGAAATAATACATAGATTTCAACGAATTAAAAAGAAAAATCACCTGCGGAATGCTGCTTTCAATGTCCATTTTTGTAAAATCATTGGATTTGTTCTTGATCCACAAAAAGCTACATTATGCAATGCCAGCAATTCCTTTATTAGAAGAGCTAGAATAATGAAATATAGACTATAGGCTACCCACTAATTCATAGGTTTAAAGTTTATTACATAATCGTGGTTTATCTTGCATTTTCCCATTTCTATATTTGTAGTTTAGTTTTTTAACACTAAAATTTGCAAGTATAATTTGCATAAATTTTTAAATTCTTTATGGACGCAGTTGCGTATCTATCTATTCAATCGAATAGTTGCTATAGTTTCACAATCTAAACAATAATTATTGTGTGGTGTATCGGCGCGTTTTCGACGTAGGATACGGGAGCCTTAAACTTTTGTTTCTGATTGATAGTGACCATTACACAGAAAACATAATATGTCCATTGTACATGTAAGTTGGTATATGCCGTCCAATGAGGGCCATAGAATAAGTCAGTGGTGCTATTCTATCTACAGATTAAGCGGATTGTGCAATTTTGATTAGCGAGTTTCAAACAGTTATTTGAAACAATAGACACGAATGTGAATATATGGTAGGGCGTGCCCAGTTATGTGCGAACTGCCAACAGTGAACGGGAATATTAAACTGGCCGTTATCACTTCCAGGCAGCGAACGCCCTGCAGGACAATACATTAAACACCGTTATCCACCTGTCTACTGGCTTGAATAGCTTATTATACAAATAACGCAAATTTGCAATGCAAATGTGTTTAATAATAAACATGGTTGTTTTATTTTTTTTTAGCAAAGTTAGGTAAACGCTCCAAATTCAGACAAGGAAGATCATTCACAAACAAGAGAAACAAAACGGGTGCCAGAACAGACCCCTGGGGGACACCATTGGTCGCATCTGCATTGATACGAAACTAGTAGCCAGAATTTTGACAAATATTTTTTTGTGCTGTCACACTCGAATACAGCTGATTTCATCAGAGGTTGGAGAACCGCGATGGAACGTTGCCGCTCTAGTGCGCCAAAGTAGAAGATACAAATTTCAAATAAAATAAGATCACCAATTTGATTGTTTGTTGATAAGAAATATCAACCCGTCTAAATTCTATCTAATTCTAAAAACGATAAATTGAGAAAATTATACATAAAGTATAGCAATGCTTGTAGTTTTATTTTAGTATGTTGGTACGGATGATAGCTTTTTAAACTTGACGTTTCGTCAAAGTGGTACCAACCTAACATTTCCTATACAGAAATATAACCATTTTTTTATTTTTTTAAAATACATATTTCTCAATAAGTAACACAATAAACGTTGGTGTCACTCCTGCCGAAAACTAGATAGCGCGACTCGCTCACGTGCGACGGCGACGCTCCGCGATCGGTGACGCGCCGCATCACCGCACGTCGCGCTATTCCACTTTCGGCACTTGTGACATAAATAACTATTATTCTAATGACGTAGTGTAAGTATTATCAAATGCTGATGCTTTGACAATACCTACGATTTATCTCAATAAAATAGATTCTCATGTAGCTAAACTATTCATTTTATATATTGTATGATAAAGAGCCTGGCCACATCAGATTTTTTAAACAAATATTTTTAAACATTTTTTAGAAAAATTGATAATAGTTTTGTTATTTATAAGTACAATCATTAAAAGTTAATAAGTTTCAGTAAAAAATGTTAAAAATAAACTAAATAAACAAATGAACGATAACAAAATACATATGAAACGTTTTAGACATTTGTTTCTCTACTAGTAATTGTCATTCTGAGTATAACGTTTCTTTCATGCCGATTTATTGGTTTTATCGATTCCCAAAGAAGTTGAGTCATTTACAATACAGTTTTGCAATTATTTTCCAATTATTTCAAACGGATGTAATTTTTCAAGGAATAATGTGTGGCATTTACTATCTGGAAAAAAGTTTTGCGGGAAAAACTAAGACACTCTGTAAATATGTACTTTTACAAATAATGTAAAATATTTGGGTTATATAAGAAGATTTACTACATTTAGTTGGATTCATGTCGTAGATTTCTTATTTTATCCAACTAAACAGAAATATGTCGGAATTTAGGACAGTGTCTGAATTTGGGACGTTTACCTTAACCAATAACGCTTAGATTTTATGGCTGATCGAATGCGGCGTTGGCCGGATGTATCTTTATTATCAAAACGGCGAGTTCATTGCGAGCTATAGGAACGGTAGTGGAAGCGGAGCATTCAAACTGGTACGGGGACCGCATAGTGCCGCAAATGCGAATAGTTTTTAATTAAGCCGCAGAATACCGGGTAAGCAAAATCTCGGCGGACGAAATAAAGGCAATTCGGGGCGAGCGGGTCCTTTAGTTGCTTGCAACATCTAGCCTCTGGCTGGTTACGTTCGACCCACTCCAGACGATGTCGTTCCGTAACCGAGGAGCTGCCCATTCAGTTACTTCTATAGCGTACTGCTTCTTAAATTGTTCCCCATATACGCCGCTCGCGTATAGTAGAAATATATAAACTCCTTTTGGCTTAGTAATACAGTTCTTGTACTTAATTTACTATACACAGGCAAGTATATTTTCAAAACGTGAGATTTCGCATGAAAGTTAATATTTACTTGGCTTGAAACATTTTCTTTCGTTGTTGCACAGTGGAGCATCCCTGAATAGATTCTTCAAATTATAATATAGTTGCATATAGTTTTTTACGGCACAATTTCTTTTTGTACAATAAAGTATAATAAATATATAGGAAAAGAAAAAATATTGATATCACTTAAAATTTATTTGAAAAACTGTCCCAAAGTTGAGCTACATTTTAGGTATCTACATGAGAACCTCCCCTTAAGAACATTTATTCTCAATGTGAGAAATTAAATAAGGCACAGGTGACTTAATTTGCAAGTTTAATCATGGTATTCTCACCCTTTGCGCTGTCAAAATGTAGCATTTGCAATACATCGTACCGTTTTTAAGCCCCTGTAAATACTGTGAGAGTATTCGCAACCTCTAGGCAGTGAGTGACTCATTTTGGACACTATTCTAATTAAATTTTGGGACTGTATTACAAAGAATGATAACACGGGTTCGCCGGAGCCTACTTTGGCGAAAACAGCAGCGCCCCCTTTCGTCCGGGTCTCGGAATTAATGTCCGGGAAGACACAATGACACGTGAAATTCCTAGGGGAATTGAAACGTCAGCGAAATTCAAACGCGACCCGCCCAAAACCGTCGCGACATTCAAATTCATCCCACAACACTAAAAACACAAAAGAATTATAGTTTATTTTTAGATAATTATCTATGTTTATTTTTATAAATTGATGGACTTGTTTACGGAAATTTAAATAAATTATCGTTATCGGAGACTCAATAGGATAAAACAAAAATCGAAGTGAAAATTTGCAAATTTGCTGGAAAATATCCGACTGTAACGATGGGGATCACGTATCGTAAAATGGAGAATTAATCCTACCCGCAATTTTCAATTCTGTTCCGTCGTCGGAAAATTTCTCTTTTTACGTTTCCATTAGCGTCGCATTGGTCCCGACTGCAAACTCTGATTACTATGCAAATCTACTTCGACGTTGTTTATATTAATGTTTAACCGAGCGTCGGGGATTGTCGAATATGGTAAATTGCAAAGTAACCGCCGACGCAGATTTGTATAGCGAGTTTATTTAACGTCATTGCATGCGCTTGTTTCGCAAAATAAACACAAAAGTGTAAATGGACGGTTGCTCATTTTCTCAGCGCACCGCAAGCTGTCTCAAACAGAAATTAATCATGTTATGGATTTTATAAATACAACATAACGTGAATATTTGACGAGTGCTTTAAAAGAGGTATTACTAAAGGCATAAAGGCGTTTCCGTTTGTATTACCGGTTTCTTTGACATTGAAAATTATGAATAAAGAAGAAGAAATCCGCACTTGTAAGTTAAAATATCAATTTTAATATTACCTTTCTTATTTCTTTAATCGGAAACAAATTTTCACGAAAACTGGGAAGTAAAATTTACAGCCGTTTTTGACAAACAATTCATACGAGAGAAGTCACCAACAAACAGTGATTTGATTTTTGACCTAAATTTATTGTCTTAAATTACACTAGTCAACAAAATTAAATTATACAAAGTTATAACTTGTCTTCTTGCAATTTTCTGTAGTATTACACTTTATGAAATCAGTGAAACGTGATGTTCATTATTCAAATAATTAAACCGCGTCGCTGCTGGCAATTTCATTTTGACCGGATGCATTTTGCTCGGAAACGAGACACCGCGTCTAGCATCAGACTTAATTAACATCTGTTGTAGAATACGTAAAGTCCCACGTTTACTAACCGCTCTTGCATGTATAATTTCAGCATGTAAATTGACTTCAAACTTTTTCCCTTATTAACCAAGAGTTTTTCAGAAAAAGACCTGAAGTACAAGTGTAGCCAAATTATATTTAAATTTCGCTAAACGTGGGCGGCGGAATATGTTTTCTCTGGATGAAATATTGAGTTATTAAATTCAGTTCAGCATAAACTCTGAATTGCTCGGAAATGCTACGAACAGGTGTTCTCCACGGGAAATATATTTTGTTCTTTTAATGACGAAAAAATATCTCTACGTTGCATAATTTTATTAAAAAGTTTATTCGTTTTTTTTTTTTTGGGTGAAATCTCAAAGTTTACGTAACAAGATATGTGCAACAGAAGATTAAAACAGAGCACAACAAATTAAAAAAATAGTACCAAAAATAACTGAATAATATCTAAAAAACTACGTGTACCAAAATGGTGGAGTCGCCGGTGTTATAAATTTAACCGCATATTTCAAGAAATGTGCAACAAGAAATGTGCAACAAAAGCTTAAAACACAGCGGAAAATATATATAATATAAAATATAAGATAATACTACAAAAAATAAATAAATAAGATCAAAAAAACTGCGTTTACCAAAATGGTGGAGTCGCCGGTGATATTAATTTATCCGCGTATTTCCCGATATAAATTTAATAAGGCTCCCCTTCCTAATAATCGGAAACTAGAACTGGTATCTCTGAGACCCTTCCAGCGTCCTGATATACTTAAGCCGTCTTAATAGGTAGAAAATTGGCATCCGACGAAAGATTCATTTAAGATTGAACGTCGACGCGTTCCTCCTCGCCATAATAATTACATAATTAACGGTGGGGCGTGTAATTACCCTCACATCCACGGGCATTATACGGCGCTGCTGTTCCGTTCATCCACTTCGCCTAACCTAAACCCTTTTGACTCAAAGGGAATCGCTAAGATTTGATCAAAACAGCGTATCGTGCGCCTGGATTGAAAACCACTCAATCGTAAGAGCATACGCGGGTCGGCCGACTCGTCACTGAAATACGTACGGTATTTTAAACAGCGACCGAATATTGATACAAGCAATATTCTATTTTATATGTTGCGCTTCACTACTGTATCTAAAAATCTGATTTAAATCATTTCTTTTTCACAATTATAAATTTGATGTTTTACTGATTACTGATTACTAGTTGAAATATTTTTGTTCTATGTTGTCAATAGTGATGGGCATAATCATATTGTTTCAAGAATTGATTATCATAATTCGAGTGAATCGCATAATCGCATGATTTGGTTCTCGAGTTGTTCTTCATTAATAATTGATTAATTATTAATCGATTATTCATAACCACGTAAAATGGCTACTACTTACAATACCACAACATTGCTGTAAAAAAGATTGCTTTTATGTACAATGTACATTATAATACAGTATAACACAGTAATTAACTATTATATAATTTACGAAATTATCGTCCATACAAAAGGTAAGCCAGGGACCAATCAAAAGTACTTATGCCCTTTAGCTCATTTGAAGGTATAGAACGGATGCTCGAGTGGAATTAAATCGGCCGTCTATGTAGCTATCCGC
This sequence comes from Melinopterus prodromus, assembly GCA_964023965.1. Taxonomy (NCBI): domain Eukaryota; kingdom Metazoa; phylum Arthropoda; class Insecta; order Coleoptera; family Scarabaeidae; genus Melinopterus; species Melinopterus prodromus. Next base: position 577,481 of record OZ030398.1, on the reverse strand, counting down.
GTCTTCGGCTTCTCGTTTTTGTTTGTACAGTGGCGGCGAGAGCGGAGAGATCAAACTCAGGCGGGAGTTTGTTCTTGGTCTGGCGGCGCGGCGCTTTAACGTTTTGCTACTCGAGTGAAAATGCAAATCGCCGCGATATCCGGCACTCTTGGCATTCGTTTGCCCTTGCCGACGTTTGTCCGTAATTATTCTGCCGACTTGCTGAATTAATGATTAGAGTCAACGGAAGCTCTTAAAGTCATTCGATACCAAGAGCACATTTCTAAAGGACTCTCAGGCTTGGTGTTCGTATATAGGGAGATCAAAATCTGAAATAAGTCTGATACAAAAAAGCTTGCTCCTATTATTTTGCCGACACTAAAGAAGGCAGTGGTTCGATGCATTGTTAAAGGAACTGATCAAAAACGTTGCCGTTTTCCGTTAAACATGCTCCAATTCTTTTAACATCCCTGAAAGAGTTAGCACATAACCCATTGAAAGCAGCTCGAACTCTATCTTTCATGCTCTCCTTACCAGTTATTGGGTGCTCAATAATTGACCTCCAGCGCACACACCTGTTGCAGTAAGGAGCTTGCTTAACGAGATGTTCAACGAGCGATGGATTGCGCTTAATGGGCCACACAAATACCCATCGCGTTCCCCCCCGACTTGACGCCAATGGATTTTTTCATTTGGGGAGCTATTGAAGGCGTAGTTTATGAGGTCCAATAATTGATAAGGAGAACATGAAAGATAGAGTTCGAGCTGCTTTCAATGGGTTATGTGCTAACTCAATCAGGGACGCCAACAACAATATAATGTTAAAAAGAATTGAAGCATGTTTTGTTACTTAACGATTTTGTTTTATTTTTAACAGTGTGTTTTATTGTAGGCTTATACTATTATAAATACCAAATTAATTATTATGAAAATAACTAGAAAACTTGTTACACAAAGTTCCGTTTATTCCAAATTGTTCAGTTGTTTTCAAACGCAATCTAGATTTGGATCAATTTCTACTGTGATGTTTAAAAATCGATTTCAGTAGGTAGAAAAAGATTAGGACATTGTGGTATAGGACATTGTACACAAAGTTGATCTAAAGTTTTTCATAGAATTGTGAAATGTATTCATATGTTAGGGTTGCTATTAGAAAAAAACGAGTTTTAGTACTTTTCTCGAATTCAACTTTGATCTTATAATTTGAACAGCATGTATAACTTTTAGAAGAATTCTACTGATGTGTCAATAATATGTTACCTTCACAACAATTTTGCCGGACAATTGTTTTCCAACGGTCACAGGGGATAATTTAAAAGTAATTGAAAGTAACTGAGCAGTTGGTCAATATTTAATAAAAGAAATTTCTAAAATGACACGTTATGTATAGGGAATGCCACATAAAATTAATCTAAAATTTAATGAAGCTTTCAAAAATGCGCTAAAATACAGGGTGTTCCATTTGAGATATAAAAGTCAAAATATTTTAGTTGAGACGATTGTGTCCAGCAATATAAGTCCTCAAATTTTCAATCTATCTTTTCATTTGGTTCTCCATATACTTCTAATGGCAGCTCGTCGTGGGAGACCGTGTATATTTGAAAAGGTAAAATTTGTTCTTATTCTTTTCTACTAACACAAAAAAGACAATGAATGCTTTTTTTGTGCAGATGATTCATACGGTAGTAGCGCGACCGGTAGCGGAAGTGATAGCTGGAAATTGATTTTCGCAGAGTTAGACATTGGACAACAATAATAAGTCGAAGTTCATAAAGATATTTTATAAGAAAACGGAATTGTCATTGAAATTATAAATACATTCAGACGTTACTAAAATAGTCAAAAACGCATATTATTATATAGTTTCTATAGGAATACATTGTAGTTGTTGTAACAAATTCAGTATTGGTTGTACTAACCAGTACTAACTAATGATCTGTTGCCGCAACCAAGATGTGTGGTAGCTTGTACAAGGTTATATTCTTATGGTAACAAATTAAGTAACTTGCGGCTACTAATTTATGAGGCTAGAAATTGTATTTGTTTACTGAACCACTTAATTTTAGTTCGCAGGGTATACATAAATCAGTTTAGTCGAGTAAACATTTTAACAATAAAAGTTGATCCCCTAAAGTAATGAAGTCTGCACCAGTCATATTTGTTCGAATTACTTTAATATGATTGGCGGTAACTAGCTCAGTGTATAGTTTTATATTAAGAATTTTCCTAATCTTAAATCTTTACAATGCAAATATAGGGAAAGACGTTTACACGTCAAAAATGTCCGTCATCATTCCCTAACAACGGAGCTTTTTAGATCACAAAATGACAGAAGAACTACATATACGTTCAAAGTTTACCGATCTAAGAAAATCCAGTCTCAGTAAGACTATTGTTTATACTTGACCAATACTGAGTAAAAATGGCGAGTTTCTCATAATACAGTAACAAAATCGATGCCCTTCACTATAGCCGAAACGACTGTATCCGACATGCGACATGTCAAGATCATCATGGGATATTTTCTGATCATCAACGGCATAGTTCAAGCAGCGATCGAAAATGCGAGCCTCGACGCAAGAGTTCTGAAAGGAATAGACTGCCTGATGCCTGAAGCTGCGTACCTAGCCGTGATAAAACGTGGCCAAAACGTGTTCTGCGGCGCATCTATCATATCAGCCCATTTCGGCCTAACAGCGGCCCACTGCTGCGTCGAGATGAAATCCTTTAAACAGTTTCAGATTCACATGGGCTTCAATAATATCAAACGGGTGCCAGAACAAAGAACCGCCGTCAAGAAAGTCATCATCCATGCTAATTATGGCTTCGACCCGATGGTCGGGAACGACATATGCGTAATGGAGTTCGATACAGGGATTTATGAGTCTGATAAAGTCAAGTATAGCACCCTGGCAACTGACCAGACCTACGATGGTATTCTTGAACAGGGTCTCTGTAAAGAGGCTCTTGTTATGGGATACGGTGCGCAGGAGTATAAAGGGGACAACGCAGCCACGAAGAAAGGCTACAACCCCAATGCTCAGTGTATCACATTGGAAGTGATAGACCACGAGAAGTGTAAAGACGTTTCTGATGTTATTGATTTGAAGAGCATGTTTTGCGCTTACGATGCTACGTTGGTGGGTAAAGACGGATGCCAAGGTGATTCAGGTGGACCTCTGTACTGCGGGCACGTTCAAATGGGAATCGTCTCAGCTGGATTCGGCTGTGGACTGCCTGGTATGCCAAGTTTTTACTCCAGGGTGGATATCTTCAGTAAATTTATTGATGAGAGCATGAGAGGTGTATACAATGAAGGCGAGATGTACGAAGCGGGGAATTGGATGGCGGTCAATAAATATTTATTTATCTTAGCTGTAGTATTGGTCTTTGTGAATAAATAGATTGAGAAAAATTGGAGTTCATGTCTGATTAGTAATCTGTGGTTCCTTCTACGTTTCTGTATTTGAAGCTGTTCTAATAAATCTAATTTGTAGTTATTATTTCATTTGTGGAGTTGTGCAGGCTCATAAGTGGAGAAAATAGTGTTTTTGTTAAATTGAAACAAAATTATTACCCACAACATCAGATCATGTTTTGCCTGTTGATAAGGAAATGGTTATTTCTAAGATATGCTTATACTTTAATACATACATATACTTTTAGAGCTCAAATAATGTTACTTCGTAGAAACCGCAGAATCGTCGCCACAAAAAATCATAAATTATTGAACATTAATATTGAAAACTTAAAAATTCTTTTTCTCTACTAACTCTACTAACTACATTTTGTATAAACAAATATATTTTCCTGGCCATAACAAAATGTTAGCTAAAATTTTTGCTACGTAAATAATCTTAATATTCTACAATAATACGTGAATACGAATCACAAGCATTATTTTCTCTATGTGGCGCCCATTGAATAGCGCTGTACTATTCAAGATAACTGTCATAATACTCCATAATACAACAGTTGACATGAAGTTAGCTTCGTATAGACCTGGCATGCATTGAATGTGTTCGATGTACTGAAAATGTAACGTATTATCAGAAATGTAGGTCATTTCATTTCGCATTGAGCGTCGTAAAGGCCTGTTTATAGTTCCAAACACTAGCGATGTCGTTGTCAACATTCTAGACTACATAACTTATAGCTGTATTACACTACGCAATTTGGTGCACAATTTAGTACACAATATTTGCAGTAAGTAGGTACAACAACGTCTTAAACAGAAATTGTGATGTATTTTCTTATGCTGAGTAGTTTGTCTAGGAATTGAACCATTTTCTGTTTACAAATTTCATTTGCTTACTATCTTCTTGTGTAATTTCTTGCGCGAGAATTGCATAGTATAAAAGAGCTATTACACTACACGCGCAGAAGTAAAACGCATGTAAACGTAATTTTTTTTCTTTATAATTTCTCTTATAAATTGATGCTTATAAACTATGAAGTATGATGACTATGAAGTATGAACAGGCCTTAAAGCTCACGCGGACGTATTACCGCAGAATCTCGCCAACTCGGTAATTCCACAACTTATGACGCCATCAATTAACAAGTGCGCTCGTTAGTATAATCGGATAAAATCTGCAAAAAGGACGGAATGCGCGGTGTCGGCGAATTTCCAGCTAACAAATCGCTATCTCGGCGCGAGCTGAACCCACCTCGCTGCACCCGCATAGTTGGCTGTGGAAACCCGTGGACAATAGTTGCCGTAGATAAATTCCAACAATTGTATGGTACAAATGCCCTTTGCGGTTTCGGCAGCTACCTCTATCTAACGCGCCCACAAATACCGATCAATACCTGCTTCTCTCTCTCCTTCTAGGTGATGTTGACCTAATGACTTACCCTACCTATTTTCCGATAGTATCTAGGAGGAAAACAGGACGTTTCTCGTGAAACTATTTCGAGGTTAGGATATATTATTTACTTTTCTCGCGATTTTGTTATTTGAACGTTGAAATATAAATAATTCACGTTTACCTTAGGTCTCTAGATTCTAAAAACTTTAATAATTCAAAATAGCTCGCCTGACATTTTGACATTTAAAACTACATGTTGCTATTATCTATTGACTTAGTAAAATGGCACTTTCATTAATATTGCGTTATATACTGTTTATTCAGCCCGTATTTAATCAACATTAGCATGAAACTACCAAATAACGTGGGTATAGAATAATATTACGGTTACAGGTTACAACTTTCAATACTTCATTTTATTATACAGAGAGCGCGTAAAGTATGGAAACATGACAACATCTCTGAAACGGTTTGTTATTTGAAACAATTCTCGGACACGTCGATTTTTAATTCTCAAAATATTCATATTTACAGGAAACTTAATTTCCGACCTTCAATTGTTTTTGAATATAACATAATCGAGAGTTTTTTTAAATGGCAACCTATTGCTTTTTGCACTGGTATCGATAGATCTGCTTATTGTCTTAAAAGTAATTACAAAAATTAATCGCCTGACATTACAGAATGTTCGAGAAAAAAAAGCAGATAAAAATTAGGGTAAAATGAATAAATTTTGTTTGTTTATGGTAAGCGAATAGGATTTTTCGATTGATATATTTGCGTTGAATGCGAAGCTGAGATGAAAATTTGCGAAAATTTGAGGTTATTGCGTTTTTTGACGTTATTTTTTATGGAGCAATCCGCAAGAAACAGCTAAATATAGTATTCAATAACATGTTTATTACACAAACTAAGAAAGTCAAATATTTGGGCCTATTAATAAGAGACAACCTCAGCTGAGACGCACACATTGACAAACTAAGAACCAACAACGCAAAGACAATCGCTGGACTTTATAATGTAAAACACGTCATACCTGAATTTCACAGAAAAGCAATTTACAATTACCTATACGTATCAAACATGAACTATATGATAAATATCTGGGGTGAAACAAAACAGGACAACATAACCAAATTGCAAATACAACACAATAAAATACTCAAAACACTATATTCCTTAGAACGAAGTAACAGTGCAACGGATGACAATCCTTCACAAAATAATATTTATTTACAAAATTGACAAACAAACTATAAGAACTGAGATAAAACTAACAAAATCAGATCAAATCCATGGACACAAAACAAGAAACATGACACAGAGATATCTAGAACTTCTCGAATATGCTCCTTTTATCCAAGGCAATACACTGACAATGTACAACCTACCACAAGATGATGTAAGACAATTGGAGTATAGACCTCTTGGGATATCAGCTAAAAGTACAAAGATTAAGGTTTACTATGAGGCTAAATAGCGTTTTTGGCCAGTTTTCCTTTTTCGAAAATCCTTGCGCAATGGAAAATTTTGGAGCCTAGATTCGTTCAGGAGAAATAATTCTACCTAAATCGTAATTTTATTCAATTCACAAAAACTACCCTTCCTAAAATTATCAATGTTTCTATTGTCTTCTTTTCGAAGACTTCCCTATGTAAGGCCGTAAAATATTTCCGATGCTATATAGATAATTAAATGAACTACCAAAATCAGTAAAGGAATAATGTTGCTATTTAAAAGAAGTGTCGATGGCATCATAACTATGAGATACAGTTGATAGTCCGAAATTGAACTTTTCACAGAAATGGGAATTTTAATAATTAAAAATAGACGTGTTCGACGATCGTTTAAAATAACAAACTATCTTAGAGATTTTCATCACGTTTCCATAGTTTACGCGCTTACTATATATTATTTTTAAAATTCCAAATATCAAAGAAACTAGTAAAACTAGCTACATAATATTCCCAATATAAATTAGATCTATTTAACTAGAATACCACCACTGGTCTACTCGTAAATGATAAATTGGTTGCATAACCCATTTCAACTTTGACACTTGTTTGTGTATAGCGGCAAAATTTTAATAACATGGGCATGGCTTAGTTTGACTACAATCATTTATGATGACCCAGTATTTGATGTTGATAAAAACAAAATCAAAAACTCGTCTAAATGTTACTTGAGAATGACTACTTGCGAGGATAATTTTTCGTTTAACTTTTTTGGTGTTCGCAATGTGTTGACATATACAGGGTTTCATTAAATAAGAATAAAATTTATCTTTTTCCACCACACTGAAATACAACACCACGTATAACTGAAAATATTACTTTATTGTGGAAAATTATGCACCAAACAACTTTTGTTTAAAGCGTTTTTATCGTCCTCTTAAGATAACGGAAATATCGCCCTAGATGCATAAATCACCCTGTACAATCTGCCTGGCGACAAATGTTGCCGTTTGTTCATTCTCCTTCATTCCTGATTCCAAATTAATTTATTTGCTTATAAATTCATAAAATATCATATAATTTAACTCCTTGTAAAAAGAATCATAACAAATAATAAACATCGTAATAAACTATCGTAATCAGCAATGTATATGATGCAATTGACAAATAAAAATTTATATAAACATCAAATCAGTGCTATATTTATATAGTTTATGGTTTATGATTTTCAAGAATACTCACCCTCCAAATAGGGGACATATCCAATATGGGCCCGCATGAAAAAAAGACCGCCTGGCATCCATATTAATAAAGATGAATTTTTCATGAGTTTCGGATACGTATGGTTCTGTGCCCAATCAATATGCGTGGTTTACGGTTACGGTCGACTTTTGTCCCCGGTTAACGTTGTTAATAAGGGCTGATGTGAATGCCACGGCTCGCTCCGGATTTTTTGCAATCGTCAGCTAAAAAAAAAACGAAAGTACCGACATTAATTTTTTTTTCAGTGCAAGGAACGTCGCCGGGTCATAAAACAATCTGGCTGCGAAGAGGCAAAGGGTGAGAGGGAAGTTGGTCGGACAACGCAAGGGTAGGTAGTGGCATCACCGCGGTTCCGGCGTCCATAAAAGTTTACAACGACAGCCAATAACCCGGCAGGAGTTTTCCCAGGAAATAAGGATATAACTCAAAAGTTTTCCTTTTACTATCGCGCCGACTCACCCTGTAAAGTTTTACGGCCAGGCTACACTCAAAAATCAATCCAGCAATTGCGAGTGTCTCCACAGATGACCACGAAGTCATTGTTAAAAAAATAGATTTTATTAACTACAAATATAACTGATAGGTATGAATTTCCAAATATATTACAGGTTCCTTGACTTTCCCGAATTTCCCGACAGAAATCCGCATTTGTAAGTTAAAATTCAAATTTTAATATTTCCCTTTTTACTTTATCATACGCAGTATGATGAAGTATTGTAATCGTGCCTACAAAAAAATGAGATTTTAGCGGAAATAGGTATTTTGGGTCCCCTGAACATGTTTGACCAAGGTACAAAAAAATGTCTGTGTGTGTGTGTGTATGTATGTGTATACCCGATTTTTGTGGCGACGATTCCGCAGAAGGGTATCGGGACAAAAGATCATATTTAGAAGTTTTATGACCAAACTTAGAGCTGAAAAGCTTTTGGTTCAATAGGGTTCAAAGGAACTGGATGTTTCCTCTAAGTATTTGTCAAGGATTTTGCAAATGAGGTGCAATTTCTGTAATTTTGAAAGAATAGTTAAAAATAATTAAATATTTGGATATGAAATAGTTAAACGTTTGAAATTTAAAAAATAAAACAGTAGAATACCCTACGGGGGCCTCCGCAAGCCTGTGAATATATCAGCTCTGAGCATGGGCCAGACAACCGCTTCCTGTATGGCATTTTTTGGCAAAATCGAGACCGGCTATGTCATTCCATTCAACCGGGGCGCCACAGTCCATAATCTCAGACTTTATCAGCTCGACCATGCGTGGCTCTATGTTCTTCAACTGCTCATCCACCATCTCATCACTCTTCACTCTTTGATGAAGTTTCCTCGCTGCTGGAAATACAAATTTTAGGATACTTTTAACTCCGAAACTGCAACGTTTGCACTTTATACTGTATTTTGAACAAGTATTGGATTTAAAAAAAAAGAAATTTCTATTTGATCGAAATCGTCTCTGCATTAATAGTAGGTAGCCAGGATATTTTGAAACTTTTGACAGTATTCAGGACGTCATCGGTTGCGAAACATCTATTCAACACGCAAATGCATGGAGAATGCGATGAGGAGGAGAAACACGCGCGCACGTACGCTATGTGAAAGAATATTGAAACATCTTGAAGTTAACAAAGTCAATGTGTATTTCGAGTGCAGGTAGCAATGTTGTTATGCATTTTTCAAGGATTTTGCAAATGAGCCGTCATTTCTGTAATTTCGTCAAAATAGTTAAATAATAAATTAAAGTAGAGGAAATTTTGTATAATTTATATCTATGACATTTGTTGGTAAAATTAATAGTTTAGCTGTAGGAGCAAACTCTATTTGATCGAGATCGTGTCCGCATTAATATAAAGTTACCCAGGATTTGCAAGATATTTTTTATTCTAATGACAGTAGGTAGTGTCAAAGGCTATTTGACGTTTTATTTTAATGCAAACACGATTGATCTCGATCAAATAGAATCTCATGCAGCTAAACTATTAATTTTATATATTATATGATACAGTCATGTGCCTAGCCACATCCGATTTTTTCTTTCTTATATTGTAGATCTCACACGACTTTTAACTATTAGATAAACATCACTTTACGTGATTCTAAGATAAGAAAGATAAAAACAATAATAGATGAAGACACCTGGACGGTTCAAGCAAAATCTACAGTCGTTTTTAACAAATTTCAAATGAGTTCAGAATACGTTTGTGAGATAAGTCGTCAACTACTTGCCACACAGTTGGGACAGTGATATTATAAGCAATATAAGATATAATTTGCAACTAATAGTTGCTGATATTTGCAGCTGGAGACATATTCGTTTTCAAGGCAATTCTACCCAAAACACAAGTTCATATTCATTTCACAAAAGCTATTTCCGTAAAAGTTTTTTCTCGAAAATGTAAATAAAATATTTGCATAACCATTTAAAGACAATTAAATGATCTATCAAAAGCAGTAAGAAAAATGGGTTACAATTGATTTAAGTATTCCTTTCCGGGTCAAGGTGCATCGCGTGTACACAAAAAAAGGTAAACAAATATTCCCAACACGTATCCAGAAATTCCTCAGGGTATAGCGAGATAGCATCCCCGCATTTGCATAAAAATACACGGAGATGGCCCAGCCTTGGCGCTAATACATAATTATATCGAGTTTAAGAAAATATTTAGATTAAATTAAGCGAAATTTGTATTTGCATTCTGGATTTAACTTCGCGGTGTGCCTAATGAGTTTGTGTATTCTGTATTATGGTAGAACATTAGATGGTGCTGGCGCGAACACTGGTGGTTACCGTGCCATGGGGTGGGTTTCTAGCTTGAGTTTGTATCTGAGCAGCTACTTTGCAAAGCGCAGCACGTCGCGCATACACCAAATAAGGTTTTGGGGCCTCGACAATGTCTGCCAAGAAAGAGAATAGCACGTACTTTGATTCATTTTCTCTGCATACCAGCCGAATCTGAAAATGATGACAGGAAAAATCTAATTTATACTTTCTTTTATTGATTTCGCAGATGTGTACAGTGTGTACACACGCGCATGCGATACTCCGCCTAGTCGGAGTAAAAAGTAGTACTAGAGTAACTTTTTAAATGAAACTTTTTAAATGAAAAAGTAAGTATAAAGAAAACCGATTATTTCATATCAATATACGTCATAGTTTGTCTTATCTGCACTATAAAACACCCCAAAAAGCCACACCAAAAAGCCACGCAACAAAAATTTTTTAAATCGTCTTCAAAAATCTAAAGATGCCTAATTAATGCAAAATTTATAAATGAATAGGTACATTGTTTAGGACTGTAAAGGGAACGATACTTAAGCAGATAATTACGCAAGTAAATAAACAAATATAAATACATATGTATTACGTTAGTCAGTAGATTTGGTAGAATAGTGAGCTTGATGACAGCATGTTTTTCTCAATTTTCTTCGGTGATGTTAGTTCTTTTTGCTGTTAAAATATCTTTAAATCTAGAGAAGGACGATTCGACAGCGCAGCTTGTCACTGGAGCATATTCAAAATATGGCAAGGTGTGAAAATTTTTAATAGATTTCGTCATTGTTATAATTATTTAATGAAATTTGCTTCAAAATATACAAATCATTATTTCTTGCTACGATAGCATCAATTTTAGTTTTAAACTGATTTTGTAATGGCCAGGATATATTGTTTAAATCGTTTAGGGTAGATTCAAAATTTTGATGGTTAGACAATTGCAGATTTTGGGATTCAAATAATTTAATCTCTTTGTTAATTTGGCAAAATTAGTGGCAACAAATTGTAATTCGGAATGTACATTTTCTCTTATCATTATTGCTTTCTAATTTTTAATGCTAATTGCCTCATCCGGTAATTGCGAAATAAATGATTTCTAAATTTCAATTTTCTTTGGGAAAAAGCAACTGCTTCAAGCCTAGTACCCCAAGGTGCTACAACTGGCAGAGGTGGTAAAGGAATATTGTGGCATATTTCTCTATATAAAGATATTCTGGTCAACAAATTAATATCAGGAAAGCTGTCTCGAATAAATTCACAAATTCGATGTAATGCGTGCGCAAAACATGTTAAATGCACCATATTTGTAAAATGCTCGTTGAATAATTTGCTAGTTTTCAACATGACACTTGCTGCGTCTGAAAGAAATAACAGTACGCGAGAAGGACTGCCATCAAAAACCTTTTTCATTCCGTTTTTCATGATATCGCAAATTCTTTTTGCATTGACCGTATCGCTAAACGTTGTTGAAATAAGAAACTGCGTTGGGCGCTGCTGTGGATTTAACGTACCAACAACGACATTCACCACACATCTACCCTTTATGTGAGTAGTTTCGTCAGTACTGATCCACCAGTAATTGTTAGCTATTTCTGTTTTTATGCCTGTTATTCCTTTATTGTAAGTTGTTTGCACATAATGGTTTCTAATAGTTGATTCGTCGGGAATTAGGCGTTGGGAATATTTTTTTTAAATTGTCGAAATGATGGATTATTTAATTTATTTGATGGAATATTTGCCGAAATAAATGCTTCACACAGGTCTGCAAAAAACTCTTTATTTGATATTCCCATCAAAGGGTCGTTATGTTTTTTAGTTTGCAAATGGTGTGTTAAACTTTGGATTCCAGTAAAGTTTAAATTTTGAGAACGTATCTTACATTGTACCTCCCTCTCTCTAACAACTGTAAAACGCTAAAAAGTTCGTTAAGACAGTTTCCATTTCAATTACGGAATTACATTCACTAAAGGAAATAAGTAACCACAAGTGCTGGACGAAAAGACGGGTAAACAAGAACAAAAAACAAAAAACAAAAAAATATTGACCACTAATGCTGGTTAAAATAAATAAATCAAAGCGATCAGAATATTAAATTGTCTTGAAAAAGAAACAATCTTGCGACAAATGATCGGCAGAAAATTAAAATAAAAAAATGTATCGGCCATTATTTTGTCCGTTCTCTGCTTATTACAAATAGTTGGCATAGGAATTATAATCATATATTATAAAAAATACAAAAGGTTTAGGGCACACAGTTTAAACTATCTTAAGTTTTTCCCGGTCGTCATTTGATCAAAACCTCTGTAAGTATAAGAAATAATTAATAAGAGTCCGCAGAATACAAAGATATATCATACCAAATCTGGTATAGGGATAATTTGGCGTATCAGCAATATCCAGTATTTCTTCCCGAACAAACCACTTCCAGTAAAACACAATGCTTAGCGAAAAAACCAGAATCCCGTACACGAAAGAAGTCAAATGCAGAGTCAAAAAGAACTTAAAACCCTTGGTCGGATCCTTTACATCAGGACTGTCGACCATACTGTAACCAATCATCCAGCCAATATGGTTCACTTCGTCAACAAAGAGAGCAACCAAAAACGGCGTCATCATTTCGTAACGTTGGAAAAACACACCAAGTATAAATGGTATGAACGCCATTATAACCAAACCGGTCACCGCAGTATTCACAATTGTACCTCTCGATTGATGTTCTTCAAGCAAACCGGCATAAATCCATATTCGAGCTATGGCAGACGCACACCACACAAGAGTCGCCATTGCAGTTAAACCTTTTATGCTGATCATCCTTTTTAACAAGCTTTGCTTCTTCTCTGGGACTTCGTACTCGTCGTACGTGTGTGATTCATAACTGCTCGTAGCGCTGGTTATTATTGTACTTTCCATGGGTTTTATTTCGTGTTTCTTCTTCTGCGTGCTAGACTTACTTGTTTCAACGCTTGTGAGTGTACCAGTTTTACTGGCTGCTTCAGCCGTTGCATTGGTTTTGCTGGTTGTTGTATCCGTTGGATTGGTTTTGCTGGTTGTTCTATCCGTTGCATTGGTTTTGCTGGTTGTTCTATCCGTTGCATTAGTTTTGCTGGTTGTTCTATCCGTTTCATTAGTTTTGCTGGTTGTTCTATCCGTTGCATTGGTTTTACTGGATGTTCCAAGCGTTTCATTGGTTTTGCTGGTTGTTCCAGCCGTTTCATTACTTTTGCTGGTTGTTCTATCCGTTGCATTGGTTTTGCTGGTTGTTCCTACCGTTTCATTGGTGTTGCTTTTTCTCGTAAGTATCATCTGGTCGTGTTTACTCATACTAGTGGCTTTATCCTATATTCGTTTATTAAGGGTTTTGGTGAATGCCGTTTGACGCATGATATTAGATATTTCAATTTGATAGTCAAGTCAATCTGACTGAGCAGCGCCACAGTGGGATTTTTGGTCCAAAAAGTGTAAGTTCTAAATTACCATCAGATGACTCAATTACTCAGTTAGAACAATCTCTAGAACAAAGTGATAATTTTAGTGCTTACTAATTTTGTGGACTTATACCCCATTCAAATTATAAAGTTAGAAATATAAAGTCAAATTAGACTTCGGAAAATTTACAACCCAGCTGGATATTTGTCTTCATCGATATCGTGTCTTGAAAAACCTTGAAATACGTCCAAAAGCATGAATTTATATGCTAGGTAAACCTTTCGGCTACCCAAGTAATCGAAAACATGACATAGCATCATATTTTGTAGTAAGCAAAACAATAGCACGCAGTTGAAACTTTTCATTGCCGAGATATGCCTTAGGGTGGGCCACGATTGTATGGAAAAAAAGAAAACTATCTAATGTATAGCGGGCACAGGAAGAAAAGGGTGCCGAATGGTGCCATTAGATAGTATATTGAATTTGATTATATTTGGATTCTATCTTCTGCCTCCGGATTGACTTTGAAGATAGTAAAATTTGCAAAAAAAACGTATTTTAGATAGGCCGTTACAGCACGGTGAAAAAAGTTTTAAAAAATGTGTGTATAACACAAAACGATATGTAGAGTATTATGTTTATTACAAAAAAAACATATAAAAAGAACATTAAAATCCTGTATAATAATAGATTTATCTACCGCAAAAATCTTTTTTACTATCGAATTTCGGCATGGCTCTTCTAGACTCGATCTGTACTTTAATGAAGCCTTCTCTCTCTGATTTTTTGCACAGTTTTGCAGAAGCTTCCGTTACAGTCTTAACTGCCCTTTCAACTGCTTGTGTGTGACACGGCAGGCGTAGTAAAGGCAGTTCTTCTTCTCCTTTTTGCGCTACAAATACTTGAATGTCTTCGTCAGGTATGGATTTCAATATTGGTGGTTCAGTGATATTCTCCTGCTGCCAGTCAATAAGATCGATGTAAGATGATGCATTGAAGTTTACAGTAGGAAGTTGGAACAGTCGGAGATTATGTTCTTTGATGCTCCGCGCCATCAGAATGCGACGGGCTGCCAGTTCACAGATGTGGGGTTCAGAGTCAGTCAGCATTGCGAGCAATAAATTTTCCGGGTGTGCAAAGTAACTATTTCTTTGAATTACCGGATCAATTATGGCTTTAAGTTCTGTGGATAAATATCTAGTTGCAGCAATCAGTTGAAATAGGTGTCGTGGTCCATCTTTACAGGGGGGGTGAATTTTGATAGCAAACCAAATTGGAGCGTAAACCTTGACGACATACGTTACAAGAATAATTAAGTTTTCAGAAGGAGCTTCCATCGACACATACAGACGTAGAATTCTGTTAGCACGAGTTAACCAGCGGGCATGAGACATTTTGCCTGGCGATTTGTTTCCTAAATCGTTAGGAAATGAGCATGTTGTAATAGCTGTGACAATTCTGTATAAATACTTTGGTCTGTGCTAATATCGTCTGCAGATAACTCGGGTAACTCTGCGAAAATTGGTTGAAACTGAACAATAGGCCTATTTTCACAGTTTTCCAGTTCTTTACCAATTGTCCCTGAAAATGTCTGGGGACCTGATGTGCGGCCATCAATATAGAGAAACAAGTGTCGGAAAGGTAATTCATTCATATGCAGTAGGCAGATAATCCACTGTAACGGTTTATCTAATCTTTTCTCGAGCAGACGTATTATACCCCCATATTTACCAACGTTGACGTTTGTTCCATCACACCCAACTGCCACCAAAGTTTCCATAGAAATTTCTGCTTCCAAGAAGAAATCGGTTATTGCTTGTTCTATGCATTTTGAAGTGCCAACAGCTGGTAAAATATATCCCAAAAACATTGAATCGGGTTCCTTTATTAATGAAATATGTTCTTCAAGTGTGCTCTGTTTGTACTTTTTCCCGTCCTTTTCTGATATAGTTAAAGTTTTGTCTTTCCGTCCGTCGAAGTACAAAGCAGGTATTTGCATAACTTTGTAGTTTTCCACTGTACACTTTCTTGTCTTCTTACGTTCCCGGCGAAGCTTATTCTTGTCGATAACTTCAGAAGTGGTAGTGTGAAGCACTGCTGACGCTATGGCTGCCCCAGCCCTGTCTGATACTCCGTATCTATCGCATGTTCTTGCTAACAAAGAAAAATCTACTGTATTCGTTAGAGTTGGCTTATCGACATGAGCTGCGGCTGGAGCTTCTGAATGTAGCTGGAATACATTATCTTCACTATCCGATTTACTACTAGATTCGGATGAAATCGATACAGTAAGCTTCGAGGTACTTACTTTCTGAGGCTGAGAAGATTTTATCCTCAGCATTTTCCTTTTCAAAGTGTTTCGTATTTGCTTCGTTGTAACAATATCTACGCCTCCTATCGCCATTCTTCTAGCGGTACGTTGGTCAATTAAGAAGCTTTGCTCTTTGACAGGTACTTTTTTGTGCCTAGGACAAGTACACTCATTGATTTTCTTACACTTGCAGGAAGAAATGTCGAATAAAACTTTACTGGTGCGTCGGAATTGCTCTATTTTTTTCTCCGGTATTTTTGGGTGAGATTTTAGAAGTTTTTTGCATTTTAGATGATATGCCTTCAACATTGCTTTCACTCTTTTATGTTCTACAGTAGGAATTGATGTTTTTGTCCATATTTCTTCTATTCTTGGCACCACAATATCTTCTATCTCCTTATAGGTGGGTTCTTTCTTAGTTTCTTTATCACGTTTGATTTTATGGCGGATCCATTCATAAAACTTCATGACATCTTCGTAGTTTGGCAGCATGTTGTCTTTTATATCACTTGAATGACCAAACAATGGACATTTCCACTTGGAACGAGTACGATCCATGTCCAGAAGTCAAAACGCGCAACACAACCACAGTATTATGTTGTTATTATGCTTTTGATTAAATTTTAATCAAAACGTTGTCTATTTACGACACGCAACCGATAAAAGTTGCGTTTTCCCTATGTATGGTGTGACACTGAGGCGTTAATAGCGCGTCGAGACACGTCTCGCATCGTGCGGCTGCTATATCGTTGCGAGACGTGTCTCGACGCGCTATTAACGCCTCAGTGTCACACCATACATAGGGAAAACGCAACTTTTATCGGTTGCGTGTCGTAAATAGACAACGTTTTGATTAAAATTTAATCAAAAGCATAATAACAAGTTGATACTGTGTACTATATTTTCAATCTGGAACATATATCAAAACCGAAAATTTTCTAATTTTTATTGACAATCCGGAGGCAGTTAGACTTATTAGAATGTAATAACATTTCACACATGTTATTTCAGCGCCATTTAGCACCATTTTATCGCTAGGCCCCTTGCAAAAGTAAAAAAAAAATAAAATGACCCACCCTAATGCCTATCAGAAGTTTAAGAAGTTTCTTATATAATTCCCACCTTGTTTTCTAACGGAAATGCAAAAGAACCCTATGCATCAAATGAACGTTAACAAAGCATACTAGTTTTGGAAAAATCCCATATAAAACAATGGCATTTATTAAAAGCACATTCTACATAACTTTCGTGGTCATCAGACCAATAGGATCAATAAATGTCATATGCATTTGTTTTTCGTACATGAATGCGTTCTTTCGAGTCCCAAAAATATATAAGGGAGTTTAAAGAAGCATTTTATGATAAAATATCCATGTAGTTAAAAGATGGCCGTTTTCGATATAAATTCTTCAGTAGAAGAAAGGGTTTTATATAAATACCTTCCTTGTTTTCTATGGGATATTTCCAAAGCTAATATCGTTTACTAGCCTACACTTGAATACGTAGCTACAGAAAGCCAGCTGGGCAAAAACAAATTCTAATTTGACTCAATATAAAAGCAAAAAAAGACATAAATCGAATAAAAGTGAATCAAAATCGTTACCGTATCTTGAGTAAGGGTACTTGGAAGTAACAGACCTCTCCTTGCTAGTCTTGTACAGCCTACAGAAGTAAACAACACTTGGACAGAGGGCAATTGCCCCAAAAAGAAAAGATAGCAAGTGGAGGATAAAAAAGAAGATAAACTCTTGTGTGGGATCTTTGAATTTGGCACTGTTCCTCTTAGCGTGCAGGATAGTCGAAGACAAGTGTACAACTGCAGTAATGGTCAAAGCGACCAACCATGGAACGAAGAGCGCATATGCATGGAAAAAGATACCAACGACGAATGGAGGATACGACATAATTTCGACTATCGTCAATGCCATTCTTATAGCTGCACCCTTCGCATCTTTGTATTTCAGTAATCTGCTGTATATGACCAATCTAAATATCGCTATTCCAAACCAAATTAACGAGACAATCATCATCGACCATTGGAATTTTAAGAATGATTTGGGTTTTGTTTCAGAATAGCCGGTTTTCTTGGTAGTATTATCACTTTTTCCACTGGTGCTACTCCTTGTGCTAGATTCGGTGTTACTTCTGGTATTTTCCCTCGAATTATTATATTTTCTGGTTGCCTTTTTGCCAAGCTGTCCATAGTCGTGGTGAATCATATTCAATTCAAGAAATTCTAAAATTAAATCGACAAAAATACTCTGGTCTGCACACACCGTTACATGAACGCACTGTATGAAACCCCACCTTTGAATTGTTTGAACACACGACGTTTCAGTTGTCAGAACAGCTGTCAAAAGATTCAATTTCATTAATTACTGCATACACAGACCAGGCAATAGAGATTTTTGTCACTATTTTTGCCTATCTAACTATTTTAATTTTATATACAAAAAAGTAATTTTTCTCAGCTACATCTGCAATATCGACCACTGCGCGACATCGTAACAGCAGATTTAATATTTATGAGTTCTCAGCGGCGCTATGACAGTTAAATGCAAATGTTCACATATTCCTTCTCGATTTATTTATAAAATGAGTATTCCGGTACTCAAGAAACCCACTTGCAGCCAGCGTTCAGAGAATTGTAGATATTATATTGACGTGCTGCGAGCGAAGCCGCCAAACGTCGGTATTGCAGAGCGCCGAACTGTGGCCGAAGTTCTTGTAAACGTAGACGTATTAAATTAATACACAAAAAAGACAAACAAAATACGAGCATGTTAGTACGAGGAACGTATGCATTCGTTTGATAGGATTACATCAAAAAGGCTTTGATGTTCGAAACAAGTAAAGGAGATTGTATTATTTCGCCCAAACGTCACAGCAAGTTATATAGAAGTTATATAAAAGACGCAGCACACTTTGATCTCGCGTGTGAAGGGCATTTGAGACAGAAGCCGTTAAAATATTTCCCCTATTTATTAAATTTCTGTCACAAACAAAAGCGCTTGTGCTGTCTCAAGCTCCCACGAAGAGAGAAGCGCATTTTAATATTACTTTGTATGAACCGATCTTAGTAGTTTCTGAAGAACAAGCTTACACCATCTCGACCACGATTACAACAACTATCGCGGTAGCTACACGGTGAGCTATTAGTAACCAGCCAATCGATAGTTATTAAATCGTTTAAGAAAGGAAAAATGCTTTATACTAAAGTCCCCTTTTTGTGCCCCTTTTTGTGCCCCTTTTCTTGCGTTTCCAACCGCAGACGGGTTTCAGACGAACACATCTGATAAAAAAGCACAATTATTAAGAGACTAATTAGCGAAAAAAACTAAAATGAGTATTTTGAACCAGTTATACTTTATTTGCGATTTATTTGCAAAAGATATTAAATTGCCCTGTATATAACTCATATGTTAATATACTACTATGTTACAAATAGAACCCGATGCAGAAATCTCTCCGAATCAATTGGCGTTATTGTGCTAATATCTCGCCATGCCAGAGCGGAGGCAGATTGTAAACTTCGTAGCAAATAAATTTGCTCATTTGTAATCCCCGGAATGTAGCCGTGTATACGGACGCGGGATAAGCATTCGTTAATTGAATTTATTTAACCCCCCGCGCACCGTATCCGGCCGTAACTCACACCCTAATAGTTTAGGAATAACGACGTAAGTGGAACAAACATCGTATTCACATATGAACTGCTAACAATTTGCAAATTTGGTTATAACTTTTAGAAAAATTATCGCAGAATTATGGTTTATACGTCAAATTATAGGTAATTAATTGGGGTAGCCACCCTTAAAACCTCAACGTTTTATTTTGTAGCTAACAACCCCTAAATGACGATTTATTTATTGGTGGAGGCGCCGGGAAGATTTTCTTTGTCGACCATTTCGGCACATTTATTACGGGAAATATCACGAATAAGTCGTTTACTTTAACTTACTATTCAATATGTAGTTATATGCAGTCCAATTTCTGGATTTATATAGCCAAAAGCCCCTTCAATGACAACGTTTTCCAATAATAATGATACCACCGAGTGCCATTCAGTTCAACCGCTGTAAACCTAGTCCAACAATGCGAACGAAAATCTTTCACGTGCTCGGGCACAAAAGATAAGTCCTTTCGTTGAGGCCGTGTACAAGGTGGTCCGCAATATATAAAGGATTAGCGGATATTAGGGCTCCATGCTGCCGACGTAATAAAGGATACAAGGCTTGAAAACCCCAGTATCTACGGGCCTACGGTGCTGCTAGCCCCGGTACACAGCCTGCTGGTACATAAAACTCATTACCGTGGATATCCAACGTACACATTACCGCCATTTCAGGCATTAAGTAGCTCATCGCAGGTAGCCTGAAACGGCCACTTATGTCCGTAATAAACGAACCCGTGTATGGCCTATTATAACTATGGTAAATAGAATGTCTAGAGGACAAGGAAGCCCCCCAACCTGTCCCATCACAAGAAAAAAAAACGAGCACCTCATATTTCCCATTTAAAATACATTGCAAAAATGCATCTTTTTTCTTGTTTCTTTCACGTTTCGTATTTAGAAAAAAAGTTGTGGGAGATTATCAGAAATTGTTCAGACCTCCAAGGAACAAATTCACAACCACTATTTTTTTGTTCACAACCCCCTATCCTCCCTATAGTACCCTAAATATGAGACAAAAGTTTCCCCTAATTTACAATGTTACGTGTTTTATTATTGTTTTTGGCAGAAGTGAATTATTGGATTATTGACATATTTTTTTGTGATTTATAACTAATTTGAATTTGTTTAAACAATTACCATTTGTTTAAAAAAATGGATAGTACGAATATATTTTTCTATTTTTTGCAAAAGTTATTAAATTATTGGTGCGCGGATAATGTGGCGGACATATTTTCTATCTTTTAAGGAAAACATTATTAGGAGCATTTTTGGTCATTTACTAACTAATTTGCAATTGTTTAAGGAAATACCATTTGTTTACAACACTATACAATGTTACAGACATATTTTTCTGTTTTCTTGAGAAATTATTATTAGATTGTTGGCATTGTCTGTCATTAATTAACTAGTTTGTAATTGTTTAAAAAAATACCATTTGTTTAAACAAAAATATACATTGGTACTGACGTATCTTTTTGGCAAAAATTATTAATGTATTTCTTGTGTTTTTTTTTTGTCTTGTCACATTTGTTAACCTATTTTAAATTATAACCTATAACAATTAGTGTTGCAACCATAATGCTTGTTTGACCGATATCGTAAAACCTCGAAAATTACAAAAAAGCCCAGAAATAGTATAATAATTTTTGCCAAGAAATACGTACTAACATTGTATGTTATTGTTTAAACAAATTTATTTGTTCATAATGTGTGTTATTTATTGACTAAATACATCTACAAAATAAACGGGATAAACCACGGTCGGCTTTGTAAAGTTAATTGCTTTAAAGTCCAAATCAAAGCGTCAACGTGCAACGAAAACAGTGCGCGGAACTACACTCGATGCATGGCATTTAACCGTTTATAAACCACATCTAACTAGAACTATAATTATACAGTATAATCGGTGATTACCGAACGATTTGTTCATATAGAACAATGGCATATTTGTTAATAACAGCAGCAATTTCGGTGTTGATTTGCAGTGAAATGCTCCGGAATTGGGAAACTGTAACAATAATTACATGTACTGTTCAATAATGTACAATGCAGCGTTATGTCGTGTGGATTTGTGATACTTATGGATATTGTTAGAGCCAATTAAACGATTAAACTTGAATACACGTTTTCAAATTCAGGTATGTGGGAAAAGGCAACACCTTGTAAAGATTCTAATGCTTCAATGGCAGCTACTAAAATTTAGACCGGACTTGCAAAAATGGTTTTTAAAAAACTTCTTCTAGAACCAAGTGTGCTAGAAACTTAAAGAAAAATACCCTTAAAATAACCCTTAAAATTTGTATTTAACTGAAATCCTGAAAATGAAACGACAAACAACTCATTCACGTTCCTTATTTTGGTTTCTAAATTGTAGAAAAACTATAGAGCTCGCATATACAGAATGTCCCACTAGCTCCCCAGCATTTTAAGGAAGTTTCATATAGGCTTATTTATTTTTCAATTCATTAATAAGTTGCAGCAAATTGAATAAAACATGAATAATTAAATCCAGAAACGGATTGTTTATTTTTAAAATCCTAGAGCTTGTTAATCGTTTATAACTAAACTACACATTTTTGTGTAATCTTCAATCTTTAATTGTAACTGACTTATGATTTCAGTCGATGGACGCTTTCATAAAAAAAACAACGGAAAATGTGGTAGAATCATAAAGAATCAGAAACAAAATAACTGAACATAGAAATTTTGGATCTTCACAGACTAAAATGCTCCAATCCTGAATGAAAAAACTACCATTTTAAAACGAGCAGCCTCCAAGATTGTGAGAAAGAAAGAAATACATTTGTTAATTCAAACTAATTGTTAGTGGTGTGTTAATTTTAAGGAGCTTTTGCGCCCAAATGTCAACGCTAGTTTGTCAAGTCAAGCCTGTGACAGTTGATTACTTAGACACACGTTAGCAAGTAATTGTAATTGAACATATCGATTACCATTAAAGATGGGTGTAGCAAAGAGATTTTGCACGAGTTTATGGTGGTATATCTACTATACCGTTACAAACGTGAGAGGGCTAGTAGCAATACTGGCCTTCGTCCTTTTCATCATAAACTTGAGCCGGCTGATATTTTACATATTATTGGTCAAGGAGACGTACAAGAGGGCTTCTTTGATAAACCTCGGAACTACAGCCGTAGTTATGGTGGCCACGTTTCCTCTATGGGTCGGGCTTAAGCTGAAACATTACGAAATGCTAATCCCGTGGATTTTGGCGACGATATTGGACGAAGCGAATCACATCACATGGGTTATCCTATATTACGATATGTACGACAACGACGGTATGGACATGGTGGACACATCTAAGGAGCTTGGAACTTACATGGCATGGCATTTGACCACCGCGCTGTTTGGAGCTATAGTTTTAGGAATAGCTATGTATTATTGCTACGAACTGTACGTGATGCAGATCGAGGCGGATGTGGACGTATTGGAAGGCGCATATTATCCATACAGGAGATACGGTATTGCGTTTATTCATATTGCTAATTTTTTGGAAGAAAATGGTGAGAGTCGTTGCAGACGTTACGGCTAGAATTGCAATTGTTTGAATAAGCAAAAGAGTTCGCGGATATTGGTGTATATGTTAGACAAGAAGATTGAGTGAGGAGTAGTACAAGTTTTAAAGAATTTAAAATTCCGCAATAAAATTCTGTGTCAAAGTTGTCGAGTTGTTCTGTCTTCTCATTTTTGATCTTCGAAATCACATATGAATATAATTTCGTCTGTAACTTAACAATTTTTTACAAAACGATCCGTTTCAAACTCTGACTTTCACCATTTTCATTTCAATTGCTATCTATCATGGTTTCAAAGATTTGGGTGGCGGAAGGTTTTCCGAAGTGAAATCTTAATGCTACCAGGCTATGATTTTATATATCTAAATTGATAATTACTGTCACAATTTAGAGAAGTTTTGGATAAACTTCATTATGAGATACAAATGGCAAGATATGAAATAGATTTATTATCATTAAAAATGTTTGTTTTTTTTTTGTTATCGGATACGTCAATTTTTAGTTTTAGTTGTTTTTAAATAGCAATCCCTTATTTTTCTCGTTGTAGCTATACATTTTATAGCCTTAAGCAAGAAAATTTTCGAGAAAAATTTTTCGTTTAGAATTATTTATTTTTTCATTAAAATGTACAGAGTGAAATAAATATCCGAACAAACTCAATAATAATAATAACTAAAAATATCACAAATAAATTGAATAAATGATAAAGTAACTAAAAGATCCTCAAGAATCTATGTTTTTTAGAACTATTCTAGTAGAGTAAGAAGGTTCATGTTATCTTATGGTTTTTTTCAATTCCTTCATAAAGCCGTTTAAATTACGTTTTTTTTACCAATTTAAACTACTGTAACTTATGAAGGAATTGGAAAAATAATGTGCATTTAAATCTTTGTAGTAATGACTGACATATGCTTTATAAACAAAATGCGGAAATATATTTTTTCCCTAATTTTTTTTTTTTTGGGTGTTGAAACCGAATTTCTACTTTGCTACTTACTACGGATGTGGCTTCATAACTAAAATCGCAAAAAACTAAAAAAATTCGACCATTTTTAAGTTTTTTGCGAAAAAGTTATGTAATTATGCACTTTTTGAAGTAGATCATCCTATACAAAAAAAAGTACATTAAATTTCCCCTCAAATGCATTTTTGGGCCAAATTTCAAGTCAAGAGCCCGAATGTTTATGTATAACTTAAAAAATTAATTACACGTACTTACATTATGTGAAGTAAGACAATTTGGCCTTCTTTCACCCCGTTCTAGCGGCCAAACCATTCAACCAAAAAATACACTTGAGGGTGCATTTGATTGAAAATGTAGTGTATTTTATTTTTGTATATAGTGGTTTTGGTCGAAAAGTGCAGAGTTTAATGACTTTTTCATTATAAACTGAAGGAAAGTGGAAAACTGTTAAGTTTTTTGCGATTTGCGTTGTGAAGCCATATCCATGAGAAGTTGCAAAGTTGAAATTCGGATTCAGCCCCTCAAAAAACATAGATTGAAAGAAAGAAAAGATTACTATATCTTTTCCTGGTTTGACAGGACTAATTGGTAATTCAAATGATTTGGCAACAACACACAAACTATTCAACGAATCGTTACTATCGCAAAATTAAAAACAAAGTTAGTTACTCAAATTTACCAGTAACTAAAAATGTGGCGGAATTTTCAAACACTGAGGAGGGATTTATGCTATTTCATCCACAAATACCACACATCGTCACATTATTCGCTTTAAGCAGACATGATAGAACTAATATAATAATATTTGTGGCTATCACTCTGTACGCAATAGAATATATTAAGAGTACCTTTTCACTTCTCATTCACAAACAGAATGCTCCCAAAGTAAAAAGTATTTCTTTTATTTATTCTGAACGAGACGTAATAGAAACAAACGGTTTGATTTGGGATTATCAGTGGCCACAAACCAATAGAAATATACCATCATAAGTAGGGAAAAAACAAGAACTTGAAATTTGTTGCATAGTGTTATCGATATTGACCCAATGACATATACAACCCCACTAATGATTTAATTTTGTTTTTCAGAGGTGCTCATAAAATAAAGTGTGGAGAACGTTTACCTTCAGGATCGACTTTATCATATTTAGTAGGTACTAGTTGTCAGGTGATATTATTAATAATAATAAAGTACTTATTAGCAAATTGGCATTGTTCTGTGAACACACCTGCAGACAAAGACGATCCCCACCATCCGATAGTCAGGCATTTTGGGGGAATGATGGCCGTGGGCGACCCAGGACGCCCTAATGAGAAGTTTGTTGTAATTAGCACGTCAGCTGTTACCGACGTGACGCCATTCCTCGACAGCGAAATGTAGAATGTCTAATTATTTTACTACCGGTTGTAGGGTGCAATGCTAATTGTCTTACATCAACGTTTCTACGTCACGTTAGACTCAAAATTATATAGCAAGTTATCTGCTTGTGTTCGTAGTCAATATATTCATCTTAAAAAATTCTGATGTGGCCAGGCACATGACTTTATCATACAACATATAAACATTGGATTTTCCAGAGAGTGTAGAATGTGGATTTACATATCTCCAGTAATGACGATGCTGTCATATAAAATCGTTATTGCCTTCGAATCCTAGCGCTGTATCTATGCGTTCAATCTTAATGAGACTCTGGCAACCTCTAGCCAATTTCCAACGTCGCACAGTGGTTGATAATGCAAATCTAGCCGTTCAAAGTTATTTTAGCGGTATGGTCCAACTTAATCAAAAGTGAAATAAAAATGTTCTCAGATAACCAAATGACTTAAGACTAATCGGTTTGCCACCCTGAAAAATTTAGAAAACAGTTTAACAGTTTAGAAATCTAGATTATACCGAAACTATCTACTGATAAATACAGGATTGTGATTTTTTTCCAGAATCTAGGTTGTGTGCGGTATCATTGATAGTTCTTTTAATAAGAAACAAAATTTGATTGATAACGTTGTTTATAAATAATACGGTTTACGTAAGAAACCTTAATCAGTTATGGTATCTGCATTAGCTGTAATCATGACGAAAATTATAGGACACAGTTTTCTATTAAGTTTGTAGAGAAGGCAAATGATATTATAGTCAATGACAACTGCCCAAAAAATAAGTTTTCTCAATAATCCGGCATCATGTGGTTTATTTCGTAAACCACGATCGAGTAAGATTTCTTTCCAACGTAAGTTCTTTTATTTTAAAATATCACCCACAACCTAGGCTTTAATGTGAAATTCTGTAACCGAGTGCAGTTATGACTACTTCCGGTAATTCCGGAAATGAAAATTGTCATAATTAAAGTCTTCAGGATGACTTATTTTATGTTAATTAATAATTTTTATCAGCTTTAAGTACAAAATCGACCACTGTGCGTCGCCTGCTTTATCTGAAACCCTATATATTATTTCTGTGAATCAATACTTTGTTTCTTATTTTCTTCATTATTTACACAAAAAAAGAATTAAATGGCTAAAGAAACAGTAACAAAAAATGTTTTTTTAAGAAAGGGGATATTATTTCCGATGAGGCTGGGTTTTCAGGCGGAATAGTTTGTACTCGTTCTAAGTAGATTTTCCCTATAATACCGAGATCATTTTCCGAAGTTGGCAAGGATATGCGAGGCTGTGCGGAGAATATTGCTTTTCCTAGCGATTTCAACCCGATATTGTTGCGCAGAGTGGGGACTCTCAAATCTATATATTAGCCCTCGCGGAGATGTTTGCTCTTATTTATTTCTAGCTCGACTTACCGGGCATACGTTTGCGAGGGTTTAAATCAAAACCCAGAACATATATCATGATTCCAGACTTTCCCGATCCCTGAAAACAACCTGTGTATCCGGGTTTTCCTTCCCTCTTTTTCGTAGATAGAGAGGCACATCCCCCTCCACATAAATCTCTTCTGGCGTTTTTAAAACGTTGTATTGTCGTGCCTTTCTATATAATGTTATCAAATAGGTTATCCATAATACAAAACATTCTGTTTAGTTGGATATAAAATAAGAAATTTATAACATTGAACTCTATTTTAGAACCTCAAAAAAGGGGACATAATATATGGCCACGCTATTTTCATTCAAGAATCTGAAACCTATACATTTGGCTCCTATTTTTGAAAATGCGAACTGGACTTTTTCTACCGCTTTTGTATGTTGTATTTATTAAATCATACAGCTTTTATCTGTTCTCAAAGGTTGGAGTTGACCCAAATAAAAGGCTAATGGTTAAAATATGTCCACTACGTTTCCAGGGATTGAATGCTTCAGCAACTATTCAAATATTTGCAGACGACAACGGAATTCAAACAATTGCCAGAGGACAAAAGCTTTGCGTGGATGACCCAATATGTATTCAACCACAAATTCATTAATGCAATGGGTAGTTTTACGACGAATCTCGGTCCCCTCGTAGTAAGTTATAGTCGTTTGAGAGGCGAACAGTTGGCAACAATGACAATGGAAGGCTCTCATATATCTCTCATATATCACTTCAATTTAAATCAGTAACATACAAACGTACCAAGACAAAGGGCATTCTATAATATGAAAGCTTTTCCTATGTTTTTTTATTCTGTTCAGGAATACAGTAGATCTACCTACCTATTTTCTGTTTAATATATCTCTGGATGTATAAATTTCAACGTTTTATCATTATAGGAGGAAAAGTTCATTTCGCGAAGATGTCTTATCGGAATTACTGTAATTCTAGCGCTATTGTAGTCATAAAAAGCGTAACTTTTCAGTTGAACCGGTGGCTGCGATATTCAGACCGGAATAAAACTGAAAATCGATTCAATTAGCCTGGAAGATGAGCTTCGCTATAGGGCGAGAATTGAAAATGAAATAAAAATATCGGAGGCAATTGTAAATTTCAATAATTGATACTATGGGATGCCATATTTTATGTCTTTCGAGTAACTTTCTCATATTACAACACGAGTAAATTTTTCTTTGGGTTATAACATTTTATGACGTTCAAATTTTTCTTCAGATTATTAGATTCTTTGCGTGGTAACGTAATAAAAACAAACGATAGCCAGAGTATCGAGAATGCAATATTTATAATAATAATATTTATTCAAATACTCACGGTGTTGTGTCTTCTTTGTTTCCATACTTCCATAGTGAATAGCACCACAAAAAAACGAGTCCGGATGGCGAACTGGTATAACACGCGATGACAATCCCCAAATTGATACAAATAAATAACACAATGCGGGAATTAATCAAATTTCGCGCGCTCTAGCGGCTAAACCATTCAACCAAAAAATACACTTTAGGGTGCTTTTTATAGGAACGTCGAAAAGTGCGTAGTTTTATGACTTTTCGCAATTTTCGAAAGAATTCGAATTCGAAAGAATTCGAAAATTTTGTGTTCTTTTGCGATTTTCGTTGTGAAGCCATAACCGTCGGAAGTAGCAAAGTTGAAATTCGGATTCAACACCCCAAAAAACATATAGTATGAAAGAAAAACATACTTCTATATTTTTTTCTGGCCAAAACACCATTTTACTGGACTATATGCTATTAGGATGAATTAGGTCTTTGGTATTACTAAATTCATATAAAATAACAATCAAACCGATCCATAACAAGTAAGAAATCACCTTCAGTGTATGATTCTGTGCAAATATAAAAAAAGGAAAACACTGTTACAACTGCAGTAAGTTTTGGGGATTGTTAAGTTTTGGATTGTTTGTGGACAAGCAACACCGGCTACAATATTAGTAAACAATAAATCAGTGGTTGAGGCATACAATTTTTTTAAGTATACTGTTATGAACCAGAATACTTGTGTGACGTTTGTTCGATAACATTGAATCTATAGAAATAAACAAAGAAGATAACTCAAGAACGTTGACTGTATCTTTTTAACTTCTTTTGTCTTTTGAACCGCACTATACAATATACATGCTTATTAATGGTCTATGCTTCCTCTTTCAATTGGATTTCTTGATTTTGAACTCGAATGGAAAATGGCGGAGTTATGAATGTTTACACATGCACGTGCCCAAAAGCGTTATTTTATTCAAAATTTTGGGGTTGGCTTAGAAATTTCTTCTATCTTCTATCATCTTACACTATGTATATATCGTATACGTATATGTCTCTGCTCTTCGTTGCTCAACATTTTATTGTTAATTATTTTGTTGACTATGAGGAAACGGTTCATTTAGTTCAATCTTTCGGTATAGGAAAAGTATCTTATCGAGATTTAATTGCTGTTTTCAACAGATAATAATATGTAAATAGTTAGCGAATTGGTCAAAATGTTTGAAAATCTTGAGATGTGAAAAATTCGGAGAAACAATAGAAAATAACGATGAAGATGATAAAGGACCATTATTGGCTTAGTACATACTTTCCCAAAACAGTCGTTGAAACAAATCTTACAAGATGCAAACATAACTCACTACAAGATAACATTTTAAAATTAAAAATTCGTCTTAAGGTATATTTTATTCAGTCGAATCACATATTCCTCTGCAGCGTTTTCGAATGATCACAATGGGTTGAGTTAGGTGATGTACCCTGTACACAATGTTGTGGATGTGTCGTCGGAGACAGGAATATCCGAGCGAAATTTACTCTAATGATGATGACACCCCGCAACGGCGTATGCGGCAATATGTAAGGACCTTTCATAAAATCCCGGGGTACAAGATTTATGATTCGCTGGATACACATTCATATGCAAAGTAGGCTAGCGACTGATGCGCCGTGACAGCAGTACACCGAATTAATTTCTACTCTACACTGACACATACACATAAGGCATACAGCTAGGGTGTATTCACTTGGAGAAATCACGTCTTCCGGTATACTGTTTCATCCGGAATACACGATTACTTAAGATTATTATCCGAGGTATGCTAGTTCATGTATGGTTGATTAGGCTTTGACTAGGGTTTTGCCTAGGCAAAAGCTATTTACGTGGAGCCTTTATTGATGTTTTTATAGCGCTGATAGCAATCACGATTGTAATACAAATTTTTGTTTTCCAGTTTAGCCCGAGTTTGTTTGCATTGTAAGATGCAGCTAAACACTCCTAACCTAAATTGGCTGAAATATGTCGGTTAATTCTCCGATATACCGGCGGGTGAACTTTGATCAGAACCCTAAAGAATTATTCGTTTCCCACATAAATGAATTTTTATTAATAAGCTAAAATTAATCACGCAAATGGGTTGCTAACTTTTGTACCTCTCCGACTCGTGGTGGTTACTTATCAACTCAATTGATAAATATTTTAACCACTCAGTTATTCCAAGGACTCTTACACAATTGATACCTTCCGCAAAGTTATTAATTACGTATTGACATTGACATTTAGCAACTTTCACGGTTGTTTAAATAAAAAATGTGTACCGTTTTTTGTAGAACTACATAAAAACCCTCAATTTTAGTTATTTTTAGTCTTTAACTACTTTGTGGACTTGAGTGGCGATAACAAGTTCATGGCAAGGGGGGGGGGGGGCTGATAACATCTCAACAGCATCTGTTCAGCGTGCATTATGTAAATTGCATTAACATTCGAGTCTAAAGGGCTTGGCCAGAATAAGTCAGATAAGTTCAAATGCGAGAGTCACGCGGTCTATGCGTTCGAATGACGCTATTACCAAAATGACTTCCCGGTCCCGACGGGGTTTTCTTTAGGCGACATCCACGCACTTTGACAGGGCGAATCCCCTACAAAATATCACCCCACTTTGCATCGCCTACGGTAAATAGAGCACCGGATACAGACGAGGGTACGCCTTGATGAAATACAGTTCACGTATTATAGGTGGAAACTAGAAGGCATCCATAAAGTAGATGAAAGTACTGCGGGGGGCTTTGAGTTCAACTTTTGTACCCAATGGAATTTTGGCATTCTAAGGTTTTCCGTATTATGTTTTCATTATGGATCGGATAACTTCAAACTCCTAAGACGCGCGAAATTTATACTATAGAATTATAGTAGTTAATTTATAATTCTTGTTTATATAAAAATTGGACTAGTTCGGGCTAGCAAACTTATAAATAAATTTTTAGAAACTGGTTTTGTATTAACCATAAAGGAACAGATAAAGAACCTGAATGAGGAAGACGCTACTTTTCGAATACCATTACATTCCGTTTAAGAAATTCCAAAATTATCCATTCAAAGAAGAGCGTTACACATTGAAAATAGTTAATCGCATATACAGATTGTGTCCGTAAAAGTTAGGCATAGGTCTATAGAAACTAGCGTATCACGCGACAACACTGCCAACGTCGGTTGAGTGGGGCAGCCAATTATAGTGGGACTGCCGACTGGTGGGAGAGCAGGTCTGGTCAGGTCAGTCTGGTTTTGCGTTTCGGAGCACATGCAGGCAACAGCAGAACTATCGCAGATCTAACAATGAAGAAAACATCGTTCAAGTAAGGTAAATGTCGCAAATTCAGACACTGTCCTAAATTCCGACTTATTTCTGTTTAGTTGGATAAAATATGAAATCTACAACATTGAACTTTATTTTAGGACTTCCGGTTTGTTGATTTGACATTACACTTATCAACCTATAATCGCTTCTTATTCTAGCAATGTTCCAACGGTCAGAATATAAATAAAAAGTTTGATAGATCTTGATAATTGAGTGTTATGCTAAAAGTTGGCATTTTCCTTATAAGGTAACTGCAATCCGACTTCTTTTTACACCGCTACAGGATAACAGTAATTAAGTAAATTCTTATATCTATTTAGGCTATCTATTTAGCTAAAAATGATTTATATTTTCATAATAATACGGTGTACTACTCGTTGAACACGCCCTTAAATCAGACATGTGTGTCATAAATGTGTATCTGGTTAGAAGTAATCCACATGACTCTATTGCTGTCCTTACACAAGAAAATAACATATTTTACATCGTATTTTGACCTGAAAACTCCAAATAAAGTAAAAAGAAACTGTTCTTCTATAACATTATTATCAAATGCTTGGAGAGAATATTTGTTAATAAAAAAGAAGGAAGCACAAATGAAAATATTTCCAGAGAAAAAGGAAAGGAAGCGTAAAAGGCAGTGCCAAGAAAAACAGTAAAAGTTCTAGATGCAAGAAATATTAACATACAGATGAGGGACAGAGGGCAGACTGAAGAAGACTAAGGACTGATTTTATACTGTGTTCCACTAAAATGTACACAAGCAGACATTTGCAAGTCTCAGCTGCAAAACCTGACATTTTATAAAAATAATAGAGTATTTTTATTATAACT
Source organism: Melinopterus prodromus (assembly GCA_964023965.1). Lineage (NCBI taxonomy): Eukaryota > Metazoa > Arthropoda > Insecta > Coleoptera > Scarabaeidae > Melinopterus > Melinopterus prodromus. Next base: position 545,010 of record OZ030398.1, on the reverse strand, counting down.
GCAAGTTGATTGGTAAGCTCTTTAGGTTTTAGTAACTTTTTTGGCATTTTACTCAAAACTGGTTATATGTTTTGTCGGCTCTTGCATTTATACTTTTTATATAGAAAAATATGATATTTCAAATTAAATTCTACCGTTAGGAAGCCCATTTTAGCGATACGTGTTCCCTGCAGAGTCCCGCAAAGCCGGTCCTGCATATCTCATATCTCAAAATCTGCGATAACTGCATCACTAACAAAATTTGATAATATTCGGTGAAGCAATATCTCAGTTCTATTGTAAGCATGCCGCGACCTTGAGCATCATGTGTTCACCCGCACCGACCGCCGTTACGTATTATAATCACAAATCGACGAGACCAGTCGTATCTACAATTTCGTACACACAAGCCGCTTTTGGTAAACCTTAAAAAAATGTACCGACGCGTCGCTCAACACGCTTTCAAATACCACAGAAATTTCTCGTCCGTGTCAGCAGTTCCATCACCAATACCAAACCCACCCTTACCAAACACAGGGGTAAGTACTTACACAAATATAAGATGGCTATTCTGAAAATTCAATTATTATTTTATTATTATTAATTTACAGATTTTCATTAATAACGAATACCAAAAAGCTAGAAGTGGCGAAATATTCGAAACGATCAACCCCGCTACTGAGCAGGTCATAACACAAGTCCAACGATCCAGAAAAGAAGATGTCGACCTAGCAGTTCAAGCAGCCGCTGACGCCTTCAAACTAGGCTCACCATGGAGAACCATGGACGCAAGCCAACGTGGCAGACTACTCTACAAGTTAGCTGATCTCATGGAAAGAGATGCAGCGATTTTAGCCGTAAGAAATACTTAACTTTACTTAAATAGAGAACTAAAAATAAAGCTTGTAGAGTCTGGAAAGTATCGATGGAGGAATTCCCTTCACTTTTGCCACTTACTTCACACAATTCGCCATGAGTTGTTTGAGATATTACGCAGGCTTTGCCGACAAGCACCATGGTAAGACCATACCGATGGACGGAAACTTCTTCGTCTATACTAAACACGAACCAGTAGGAGTTTGTGGCCAAATCATCCCTTGGAACGGACCATTACTCATGCTTTGTGGAAAAATAGCCCCCGCTTTAGCCATGGGCAACACCGTCGTTGTCAAACCGGCGGAGCTTACACCCCTAACAGCCCTGCACATGGGGAAGCTGATCGTAGAAGCTGGGATACCACCAGGGGTCGTAAACATCGTCCCGGGTTATGGCGATGCCGGAGAAGCAATTTGCAGAAATGCAAAAGTAATGATATTGATGATATTTAACACGAAATTAAAGATCTCTTAATTTTAGGTTGATAAAATTGCGTTTACAGGCTCAACTAGCATTGGTATGAAGATCCAAGAGGCTGCTGGTGTTGGAAACTTGAAAAGGACCACTCTAGAGTTGGGAGGGAAAAGTCCAAACATCATATTAGATGATGTTGATGTAGCAACAGCTGTCGAGTGGGCACACCAGGCTGTAAATATGAATCAAGGCCAGGCTTGCATTGCTGGAAGTAGAACGTTCGTTCAAGCATCGATTTATGACGATTTCGTCCAAAAATCAGCGGAACGAGCCCAGCGTAGAGTTGTGGGCGATCCATTCGATCCCAAGACAGAACAGGGCCCGCAAATTAGCGCTGCTCAAGCCGAAAAGATTCAAAATCTGGTGAATACTGGTGTCAAAGAAGGTGCTGCTTTAGTTACCGGTGGGTCGAGATTTGGAGATAAAGGGTTCTTCTTCCAACCTACAGTCTTCGCTGAGGTACAAGACCATCACACCATAGCCAAAGAAGAAGTGCGATACAACTATAATAACCTTATTCAACTTATTCGACCTAATCGTTGTGATTTTAGATTTTTGGTCCAGTGCAACAGCTGATTAGGTTCAACACTTTAGAGGAGTTGATTGACAGAGCTAATGATACGCCATATGGTTTGGGAGCTGGAATATTCACTAAAGACGTGGATAAAATTAATTATTTGTCGCAAGGTATCAGAAGTGGGATGGTTTGGGTCAACTGCTACGCTGCTGCGGGGCCTCAAGTGCCCTTCGGGGGTTTCAAGAATTCTGGACTTGGTAGGGAGATGGGCGAGGACGGTTTACATCAATATACCGAAATTAAAACCGTTGTGACCGCCATACCACAAAAGAATTCGTAGTATTATTATTTTGATGTATTTGTGATATGGTTTTGTATTTTTCTGATTATGCTTTTAATAATAAATAAGGCAAACGTCTCAATTTCATACACTATCCTAAATTCCGACATATTTCTGTTTAGTTGGCTATGAAATTTACAACTATATGTTAGGACTTCCGGTTTGTTGATTTGACATTACACTGGTAACCCCACAAAAAAAATAATACAGTTTACATCGTTTGGTGTATTACAATTCATTATACGCATTATTTCAAAATTCCGACACGAGTTCCTGAATTACGGATATAAATAATCCATAAAAACAGAAACACCAAAAAAAAGTAAAAAGATACTGTTCTGTAACAATCTCTGGTGTTTGGAGAAAATGTTTGTTAATAAAAATGGAAGGAAGCACAAAAGACAATCTTTCTAGAAAAAGAGAAAGGAAGATGAGGTTGAGAGGAGAGAATAAAGACTATAGACGAAGACTAAAGACTATTTACTTGATTTTGTGTGTGTCTGATTTAAGATCACTGTTTGTAACAATAATATTGTAATGACTTCGCAAATCAGATGAATCATTATGAGTGATTTGATTATGTCATACACTATACGTATACTACTGTACGGTCATCTCTCATAATCGTAAGAATATTTTATAATCATCATCGCAAAAATAATTTTAAGTGGCCTTGAAATAATCGTAAGTTCTAATAATAACATAACCTTGACATATGTTTATTGTATTTGCCAAAAATTAAAAGAATTGCATTATATGAATGATAAATATTCCTTAATTTACAGTCATTCGAATAATACAGGAATTTTCACAACATATGGAAAGTTTACATTTTCGGAATACCTTCATTGAAATCCCTAAATTCGGGGCACTATGTAACTCGAAAAGTTCTAAATTCTACCGTATTCAAGAACTTAATAAACACCGGGCACCATATTATAATATGTGATTATAACTTTACTGAATACAGCGGATTTATATACAGCGGAATTCAGCTTCAAAACCCGGCGGAGAATTTTGCTTACCAGCTGCAAAATTGTACGTGAGCTACTAGCAATAACGCATTCTAAATTAATATCGTTTCTGTCAAATGAAGTTTGAATTATTATCCGAAATTGTACAAGCTGAGGATTTGTTCTTAATTTTATTATCAATAGAGGAACAATACAATCGGTTTTGGAAATCTCGCAGATAACAATTCACAAAGCTACGAAAAATATTTTGACTTTTAATGTACTAAAATCAAGGATAATACGCTAAATACACCACACCTAAAGTATGGCATCGATCGGCTACTAGCCTTAGTGTCTATTACTTTAAAAAACAATGTTGTTATGCTGCTTTTGAACGCTATGGTGAGTATTTTCGTACGATTTCAATTGTATACACCTAACACCTTGTCGTATAATATACATTTTTGTGATAAACTTCTACCATGGATAATTTATATCAAGGTATGTGCTTTATATCTTAGTATCAAAAAATATTCTTTGAACCATGTATCTTTTATAAAAAACCACCGAAGTATGGTGAAATTGTGGGCAGAGTCTAGTCTAGTTTCATAAATAAAGACGTTAGAGTTCTGTGTAACTGGGTTGGCAAATTATGGTACGGTGCCAAAGATGACCATTGATGAGCATTATGTTCGAAATTGTATACTAGTTGCTAATATTGCAAAATTATATAAGGTACCGATTAGAATTTCAAAAATTTCGCAACTTCCGGCATAACCGGAAGTAATACTACCCGCAAGAATATCAAAGAAAGAAACTGTTTGTTGTCTACTATCGCCCCACCAAATTTCACTCGTCTCGTTACAAAAATAAAAAAAATCTGATGTGGCCAGGCACATGACTTTATCATGCAATATAAAAAATTAATAGTTTAGCTGCATGAGATTTTATTTGATCGAGGTCGATCGTGTCTGCAATGAAATAAAACAAGTAGCCAGGATTCGACAGATATTTTTCTTTTTCTCATTTTTTTGCACGATTACAATACTTTATCATACTGCGTATGATAAAGTAAAAGAGTTATTAATTTTATCCAGCTATATTCGCAAAATGCCACACTCTGCAGAGGGAGTTGGGGTGTCCTCATTTAGCTTTCTCCGCGATTCAGAGAACTTGGAATCAGTCTTACGCTACGAGACAATGTAATTGAATTCTCGTGTCGTATTCGCCATCGAATTCGGTCGAAGGTGGGTCATGTTTGACATTAAATTTGCTGGGCCACACTTGGACAAGCATCAGTTGTACTGTGCGATGGTAACGGGGTGGAGCACCCCCTCATGAATACTCTGGTCACGGGGTATTAATAGAAACCCCGTGTCAACATCAATTATTTAAATGCAGACGCACGCAAACGGTTACTCAAACTATTAAGATATTCCGACTGCGAAAATTAATATACCCTGTACATTAAGAGGTCGTCGAATGTGGACTGATAAATGACACAAGTTCGAGTAAACTTCAATACTAACTTGCCAACTTCGGTACTAACATGCAAACTAATAACCAAACTAAAAGTTGGCATAACTTTTAGTTTGAATACGCGAACATGTTGATACTGACGAGACAGCTGAAACTACTGCAAGTAATTCTAATGGGTTACCTTTAATGGTATTAGCGTCATGAAAATTAATTGGTAAGTAAATATTTATAAACGGCCATAATCATAAATCATATTAAATGCTGCTGCTATTTTATACAAGACCCACCCCTATTTGGAAATTGTTTTTAATAGCTTCGCATAAATTTGTTTAAGCATGGCGATTGAGGTGCACCCCCTTGTATGGGGAAGATATAAAGTTATGCGCTTGGATACTCTCGCACGGAGGGGTGGTTCCCCGTAATATTGGACGAACGTGGTGCACATTCCAACGAGCCAAGATTGCGGGAGGTTGCCAAAAATTATGTACAGCTGACGGATATCATTATTCAACAGTCCGGAAGTATTTATTAAAAAGATAGAACTGAATTAATTTAATACAGAGAAAATATTTACAATTCTATCTAAATTGTAGACTTCCGCGGTCTGAGTCAATGGTATATTGATTTCCGGGTGGAAACCGCGTTGAGGACTTTGAAGTAGTCGACGTTTCGCGCTAAGTTATCAAACCAAGCGCTAAGAAGATGACTACTTCAAAGTCCTCAACGCGGTTTCCACCCGGAAATCAATATATCATTTACAATTATAAATAAATTTTCAATAGAATAATTGCTTTACGAAGAAAATTATTTCAGCGAGCATCGCGTACAATGAGTTGGAACCTGAGTTGGAACCAACTTTACTATACAGCGTGAGTCATACTCATAACATTGCGGTGGTCGATATTATTGTTATCTTTAGCGATAGAAAAAATGTTTTGTACCTGTTTTGTGTTTTACTAGAACCAAATATTATTTTCATTTATACAGGATGCTCCATTAGGCGTAATGAAAAAGAAACGTTTAGGTTGTACCCCAGTAATGGTACTCAATTTGATGAGCAAATAGAGTATTGAAAACTCTTCAACAAAAATAAACAATTATACTAAATATAGTGTGTGTGTGTGTGTGATTGATTTAATTAAAGAGTCACTAAATAGTAAATACTGACTCTTGGAAAGTAAACACCGTCATACCAATAGCAAGAATTTTAGCGAGAATAGTTGTTGTTTTTGTGGATTTGAAAAGAATCTTCGAGACTGTTTGTCGTCAAAAGTTATTACACAAATTGGAAACTTACGTAATCACAGGAAATAATTGAAACGGTTTGAAAAGTATTTAACAAACAGGAGACAAAAGGTTAGGATTGAAGAAAATAAGGCCAGTGAATTAATAAATAGCTTGGGTATACCAGAAGGCTCTGTTTTGGGACCTTTGTTATTTAATTTGCACATAAACAATGTTGCGTCACTAGTTAAATATTGTGATATGCACCTATTTGCAGACGATACACTGATATCAATTGCAGGAGAAAATTTTATTTTGTTGTCTATCAGCACGTGAAGGAGCTTTTTCTTGAGTGTTCCCTTTCCGTGACTGGCCACGAGAGAATTTCACAGAATAATAAACAACACACTGCAAGATCTCTTAGCTTGAAGAAATTTTCACTCGAGCGGAAAAATTGTTGAGCGCGCGATCTGACCGAACAGCGCGCTCCTTACTTTGGGCACCTGCACGGCGTCGGTAATTGTTTATAACTTGGCTAATTTTGCAAATATTGCCTTGAAACTTCACACATTCTTAAGACCTTAAATAATAAAACAACGACTAGAAAAAAAATCGACCTTTTTCATCAGAAAACCGGAATCCTCCCTTAATTATGTGCTCGTCAAATAACATTCTATTAACCACCCAACTCGATGTTATCAAATTTGTTATTATTTAGGTGTAGGCTTACGAGCATAAGTTTAAATCAAACAAGCAACAAGCCGTTATCTGCGATGGGATTTATTTTGTTTTGCTCGGGTGCGCATCGACCTCGTTACCGATACAAACTCCGTCAGATAATAATGTCGCTCTCGGTTCGCGTTTTTCGTTCCATTTATTTCAGTTTATGTTATTCGTCGACACAGAATAGGCTGATCAAACTTCAATTTATGTGCCCATCAATATGCTAAATGTAATTACAGTAGGGAGCCTACAGACGGGGAGTTAATTTGTCCCGTCGCTATATCACTCAGAGCCAAAATCCCGCTGCCAAAACGACCGTGTCTGCCTGTATCCCTATATGGTTTCGACGTGTTTTCGATAGTATAACCAAATTTGCTAATAATTCCGGAATTGGATTTATATAAAGTGCTGACTGGTGTAAGATTCTAAATGAAAACCACGAACCTAAAATTTGTAGAGGTTTGTAGAGATTTAAACTATGAAGCGGACTTTTTGTCATTGGCAGTTAATCGGTAGTCAAGTGCAAGCTAATTCCTGTATTAGATAATATGAGTTCATTATTACTAATCGTATAACAATCTTATAGAAAATAACTCTGTTGCTTAATTTCTTCGATGCCTTTTCCAATTTCGCCACAAAGTGTCTCTTGATACTGACATAATTCTGTTTGGAGACTCAACAAGTTATTTGTGCTATCACCGGTAGTTTTGGTTATTTTCAGTTTTATACTGTTTGTTTTTCTTCTAAATGCTCCTAAATCCGTGTGTTATTTAATTAACATCAACAAATGCATATTGTGGTCAAGTAACTTCCACGAAGGAGTTGTTAGTACAACTAACCTAAACGGTAAACGTTACATATTGCTCTAGATGTTTACGATTTGGGGAACTTGTACCAACAACCCCTTCATGGGGGTTGCTTGGCACAACGCAAGCTTGTTAGGCATGAAGGAAAAATAAGGCCAAATAATGTAGAAATTTGACAAGCTTTTCGTTTGGCACAACCGAAACAATTGTAAGATAACCGTAAATCCGCTGTTTTATTATTGTCAACCAAGGTTGGCAAACTGTATTTCTTTAGTTGGTATGAATCATTACGGAATTGTAATAACTAGATATTGAAATTACTTCATAAAAATGCAAGAAAAACAGAGTCAGTATTACTTCCGGTTTTACGGGAAGTGCCGTCAAAATGGATAAAATTCAGCAAATAGTGTAGATTAAACAACCAATACTTCTTTTTGTATATTCTTGAGGATGGTATTACTTCCGATTTTAGCGGAAGTGACGTCACTTCGGATTAACTTGTATTTTTCACAATACCATGCTGTAACAATGAGCATTTTATACACAGATAGAAAATATTTCTTGTTTTTAAGTAATATATTCTTCTGAATTTATTCTTGTGGATCAACTCATATTTCTTTGACGCTAACAATATTTACTTCATTGAATACTCGAGTAGATACTAGATACTCTAGCAAATAAACTAGAGTGTAGCTTATTTGCTTGTAGAGATTAATTTATTTGGAGCATTTAAGGGCAAATAAATGTATTTGGATACAAACAAAACTTACTATCCTTTAAAGTAATATTTTGATTTAAAACGACATTTCTTTACACCAAAGGAACCTAAGTTTGATTTAAACAAATATATTGGTATACAACAAGAGATTTACTCCCTCATATTTTGATGTAAATAAATATATTCTTAGTGTTAATACCTCATCTAACTAAATTCTTAGATGGCGCTGTGTTAGTAGACTGGTGAAAGTCTACCGCTTAGTTGATGTGCGTCTGGCTAAATTGCTAAAAAGGCCGTGTAATCGGTAATATACAGCACAGTGCATGCAGGTTGAAGTTCCGATTCCGAATCAGCATACACTTTGCTACCCTAACCTTGACTATATGTAGGTCTGGGAAAACGAACCACTGGTCGAGGATGTGCGACATCCCCAAAAGCTACTGCATATTATATATACATTATATTGGTACTGTATATTATATTATACGTATATTATACGACAAGGTATATACAATAATTGAATGTGTACGAAAAGACTCACCATAACAACATTGGTTTTTGACGAGTGTTAGACAGTAGACACTAAAGCTTGTAGCCGATCGATGCCAAATTTTAGGTATGGCTTATTAAGAATATTACCTTTGACTTTAATACATTAAGAGTCACAAAATTGTTTGTTGATTTTGTGGATTTTGCCTGCTAGATTCCCAAAACACCACACTGTGTACCTATCCAAATATAGCCGTAATATATTATCGAAAATCAAGACTAAAACAACTTTCAAATAACAGGATTCAAACGAAAATATGCGTTTATGTATTAAATTTAATTTCCGACCATCAACCGTTTTTACTTTATCATACGCAGTATGGTAAAGTATTGTAATCGTGCCGAAAAAAAAAAATTGGGTTTTTAGCGGAAATAGGTCTTTTTGGGTCCGCTAAACATTTTTGACCAAGGTCCAAAAAATGTGTGTGTGTGTGTGTGTGTGTGTGTGTGTGTGTGTGTGTGTGTGTGTGTGTGTGTGTGTGTGTGTGTGTGTGTGTGTGTGTGTGTGTGTGTGTGTGTGTGTGTGTGTGTGTGCGTGCGTGCGTGCGTGCGTGCGTGCGTGCGTGCGTGCGTGCGTGCGTGCGTGCGTGCGTGCGTGCGTGCGTGCGTGCGTGCGTGCGTGCGTGCGTGCGTGCGTGCGTGCGTGCGTGCGTGCGTGCGTGCGTGCGTGCGTGCGTGCGTGCGTGCGTGTGTGTGTGTGTGTGTGTGTGTGTGTGTGTGTGTGTGTGTGTGTGTGTGTGTGTGTGTGTGTGTGTGTGTGTGTGCGTGTGTGTGCGTGTGTGTGTACCAGATTTTTGTGACGACGGTTCCGGTAAAACTACTAAAGGTAAAGTTCAGATTTAGACGTTTCATGACCAAACTGAGAGCTGAAAAGCTTTTGGTTCAAAAGGGTCCAAAGGAACTGCGTATTTACTCTTAGCATTATTCAATGATTTTGCAAATGAACCGTCATTTCTGTAATTTCGTCGAAACAGTTAAATAGTAAATTAAAGTAGAGGAAATTTTATATAATTTTTGTGTATGACATTTTTTGGTAAAATTAATAGTTTAGCTGTAGGAGCAACTTCTATTTGTTCGAGATCGTATCTGCATTAATATAGGATTTGCCAGATATTTTTATTCTAATGACAGTAGGTAGTGTCAAAGGCTGATTTTTTGACAATACCTACTGTCAATATCTGTCAAATCCAGGGCAATTCGTTTTATTTTAATGCAAACACGATCGATCTCGATCAAAGAATCGAATGCAGCTAAACTATTAATTTTATATATTGTATGATAAAGTCATGTGCCTGGCCACATCAGATTTTTTACTTATAACAAAATCGTTGGTTTGTGGTTATTAGGCTTTTTCTATTTTGATTATCAAATTTTTATTTACATGGGACTGTCCACAAGCATTGGGCTAGGAAAAATCCTTGCTAGATGCAGAAAGCCCTAAGCCAACAGAAGCTTAATGTATGGGCAGGACTTGTCGACAGAATTGTGACAGAATTGTAGTACCGTTCGTTTGTAAAAGTAATTTAACAGTTTGAACTAGTACCTCTATTAGCAATATTATTTCCGGGTATAAATTAAAAAGCAATGCAATTAACTAAATAATAAAAAAAATCGTTAACAGAAAGTATTTGACACACATTTTAAATATCTCTTTGTCCTAATAGCAAAGTTATTCAAGATATATGAAATTGACAGGTTTAGCTTTTTCGTAATATCTAATAATCCATGCAAAATTTATGAAAAGTAAAAACTGTCCTGAAAAGTGTCCACATTTACGCAACTTTTGTCCCATTCAACCGTCATCGTAGCTCTTATAGTTTCTGAGATCCACATGTAGATCATGTACCGTGAGTAATCCTAGAAAGAGTATTGGTCCAAAGATAGTACCCTGAGGCACACCTGCGTTTACTTCTTTTGGATTCGCGTACCTGTTTTATTCTGATGAGACTGGATTAGCTGAAAATAATTACGTCGTTGCAATTAAAACATTCGAAGCGTGTTTTATATCAATTTGGTTCCGAGAGCTGGGTCTGGGTTTTATTTCGGAGTTCATAAAGCCGGTCCCGTCGGTTTGCAATTGAATATACTCAGATAAAAGTTGGGCGGGAAACGCGACGTGTACATTCATTTACTTAATGCGGTTTGCAGCGGGCGATTACATGAAATATGCAAACCGCTGCCGAGTTTACGATCCAGACGGCCGGTGTCTGCTTGCGGTTTATTTTATTCCGCGGACGCCCAGCGACGGAATTGCTACGTTGGACAGGGACACGGAAAATCCGACACAAAGAAAAACGGGCTGCAGCGCGCTTGAATCGCGCTCAACACTCAATTCCCCGCAGTTCAAATTAGTACTGATTGTCACTGAAAGTTTATTGCGATTTGACGCTAAACACTGTTTAATGAGAAAATTATTTAGTCTCTTTTATAGATTGGAGTTTTTATTTTCTTTAGTTTTTTTTGTAATACAGGTTGCGAACAAGATTTTGATGGAAACTGATATCTCAGGAACAAATGTTACGTGGAAAAAAATGGAAAGACGAACATTAATTTAAAATCAACTAGCGAATGATAATTAACCAGGTGAGGATAATTTTTGGAAAAACACCTCCGCATGGATTTGAACCAGGAACACTCATGCAGTTTTCTGTTTGTCTTTTAATAATAATAATAATAATTCTTTATTGCCCAACAGGAAACCCACTTACAAGGCAATATTAATATAATATGATCAATAACAAACAATAAATCAAAACAAGTTAAACATATTAGCACCAGAACGACATAACAATATAAGATTTGAACAGGAATAATACAATATACAACGTGCTTACATATTAAAGACGTCTGAGAACTCAGCCTCAGCATTGACGCACATGCGGTATACCGGGGACCTACGCATAATGTTTGTTCTTGCGCGCGGAAGATAAAACGTCATATTAGAACGAGAACATATCCGCGGCAAAAAAAAATTTACACATGACAACAAATACGCACAGTCCACTCGATTATTAACCAACCTACACAATAATTTGGCACTTTGAAGCTCATGTCGACGTGTTAGCGCCAATAACCCATGACGATGTAGAAGAGATCCGTAGTCGGTGCCGCGCTCCGGATAGACGTTATCCGCTCGAAACGAAAGGTATTTCAGGAACCTTCTTTGGACCTTCTCCACCAACAGCTGATGGCTAATGTAATAAGGGTACCACATTAAGGAAGCGTACTCCAATTGGGAAACAATCAGAGCAAAGTAGAAAACCCTGATGATGCCGACACTACGGAATGGGCTTGTTGTTCTTATGATGAAGCCAAGTAATCTATTAGAAGAGGCGGTGATGGTATCAATATGATGTTGAAAGCTAAGATGTGGATCAAACCAAACTCCCAGGTCTCGCACCAGTGTTTGTCGAATTAGCTCGCGGCCAGAAATATTGTAAGTAGAGGGAACAGGCGATCGTGAACGAGTATACGACATATATACGCACTTCTCCACATTAAGCTGTAGTCCAGAGCTATCACACCACCTCTCCAACACCACCAAATTCCGCTGAAGTAGGTCCACGTCCGACATATCATCAACCACTCCATAAATCTTAAGATCGTCCGCATACGCCAAGACTGGACAAGTCAGACATTTGAGAAGATCACCAATAAATATGTTGAACAACAAGGGACCCAAATTCGATCCCTGTGGGACGCCTGATGTTGATGAAAACTTAAAAGAACTATGTCCCCCGTAGAACACGTAGTTGGTTCTTTTTCCCAAATATGACGACACCAACCTTACAAGGGACGGGGAGAAACCCATTGCCGAAATCTTCACCAACATCACGTTATGATCCAATACATCAAATGCCCTCGAGAAGTCGGTATATATTACATCCACCTGACTACCACGATCCATACTCTCCGCCAAGAACTGGGTGACGGATGCCAGATTCGTAACTGTGGATCTCGATGTCATAAATCCATGTTGGTTGGGCGACAGATAACTTCTAACATTGTTATAAATATCCTTGTACAACACATGTTCCAAGACCTTCGAGGAGTTTGACAAAATTGAAATTGGTCTGTAGTTTTTTACAGCGGCCGGGTCTCCTCTCTCCTCTCCTTTGATGACATAAGGACCTGGTGGTTCGATTGGCATAAATCTAGGGAACTAAAAAACTTTGTGTTACCTACCTGATCTAGGGTTTCTACTATGTTAGGTAAGGGATGCACTTTTTACAAACATTCCTAATCATCACATCTTTGTTGTTGGATGTTTTAAAAGAAAATTGGCAATTAATATCTAACAATACAAATTTGAGTGAAAATTCATTTTTTACTATGATTAGGTTAATCTTTAATAATGATTATTTTTCTTTCTATGGAGTATTTTTTCTCAAATTGGGACGGAACTCCTATGGGTTTCCAATTTCTCCAATTTTGGTGAAAATTATTATGGATAAACTTTTAGATGATATTATCCCAAAATTAGCGTTTACTTTTTCACTAATTCATAAATATGTAGATGATATTATTTGTGCGTTGCCCGAGGACCAAATTGAAAAAACCTTATTTTGTTTTAATACCTTTAATAAAAATATTCAATTTACTGTTGAAAAAGAAAATAATTTTAGTGTTTTCTTTTAGATATAAATATTAGTAGAACAAATGAAAATATTTTGGTTTTAGATTGGTTTAGAAAAGTTACAAATTAAGGTGGATATATTAATTTTTCCTCATATCAGTCAATTAATCAAAAAATCAACACAGTTTTGGCATTAAAAAATAGAATAGAAAAAATCTGCAATTCCAAATTTCGACAGAAAAATTTAAAAATATTGTTTCGATATTTTTGAATAATGGTTTTCCTAAAAAATTACTTAATCGTTTATTATTTGGTTCTCGGTCAATTCATAATTATAATGTTCCTATTATAATGTTATAATGTTTCTATGTTTGTTATGGTAGTTAGTAAATAACGTATTTATTAAGAGACTCAAATTTTAGCTTGGTATTTTTCAAATTCATTTCGATCTCATTTAAATTTATGAACGGAATTTTAATGTACCCGTTGACAGGTTCTCGAAGCGCTGGCTGGCAGGACAAAAAACTAGTTGTTTCATGACCGCAAAATAACTTCTAAGCCGAATTTTGCTAAAGTAAAAGTTTACTAAAGTTTGATAATAATTACATAGTTTGATAATTGGAGGCGGACGTCTTTACCTGTATTCAATCTCAATGACTGTACAATACAAAATAAGTAATAAATTACAGGAGAAACAAACGAATTATTGCGAATAAATAGAAATGAACCAAATAAATTAATTCCAACGAAAGAAGAGTAACAATAAATAGACACACGGTGATTTACACAAATAGACACACGGTGAATTTGCAGTCGGAAGTGAAATATCTCGAGATCAGATGACCGGAAATGTCTGGGAACAATTTCTGTAGCGAAATAGCGGCGAGGGGCAGCGGTAATATCGATACATCGCAGCCAATGTCCCAGTGCTGCCACTGCTCGGAACGAAAACAATAATTTCCAGTAAAGTAACTTCGAAATCAGAACTCGAGCGTGATATTGCCATGCAATGATTGTACATCAGTGATAGCCAAGCTCCTCTTATTGGGCTGAACAAATTGTTCCAGATATTCGCGAGAACATGTAACGAATAAGTAACTAATAAAGGCTGACTCAATAAGAGGGACACATTTGAATTGTGTCGCATTTTGGCTGTTATGATTCGATAGGTCAACAAATGAGACAGATGGAAGTTAGTAAACATGGAGCGCTGCACGGGACAACAACGTATCCTTATAGTTAAATACTACTATCATAATGGTAAAAATTTGGTTGCTACATTTAGTGGTTTTCCGAATTCATTCATGTTTGAGTCTAGACAGTGTGGCCATCTGCGATGTTCTCGAGAACTAGACGTCATTAGACGAAGATAGTAATTGGTCCATTTTACTGGACAGATTACTAGAGTTCTAACCTACCAAAAGGAAATGATCTCATAATATAGAAAACGAGGGAACACCCCACAAAGAAATAATCCAATCAAAATTAGGAGATTACATAAACATTCTACTATTATATCAGACATCAATCAGGTTTGTGCCAAAAGAAGGATACTATTATTTTATTTAAACCCCACGTCAATTGTTAGGTTAGCAAGCAGAATATACATACAACAGTGTTGGTTTGTTCATTCCTCTACCAGAGAATTCAAGCTCTAACTTATGGTATGATGCTGAAGCTCATTACGGATTTTGTAATTGGATTCAAAACATCTTACGTACTAATTTGTTGGTCGAAGGGGCTTTCTAGACAAGAGATGTGATTACTAATTTTCATAATTTCAATGAGTCGGCATTAAAATCACCGAGGTATGCTGGGATTAATATTTAATATTAAAATCACTGGACGTCATCTCCATATTATTATTTGAGAAATGTTGTGTAATGGGACATACTCGACTTGTCAACTACTGACTCCAGATATTTTGTTACTCAAGTGCTAAGTGTATGGAGAATTACGTTTAAGACAACAAACCGCAGATAGTATTGAAATTAACGCCAAAGAACCCAACAAACATTACGACCCATCTGGGACTGTGGACTGATGATACTGACGATCAACATTTATGTGATTTTACGATGATATAATATAATATTCAAAACCTTATTTTCTTTAAATGTGTTTTATATATGATATACGAATTACAACATTGGTAAATAAAGAATAACTTATTAAGTGCTATGTTTTTCTTATACGTTATCAGATTCCTGTGCTGATGTTGATGCTGTACATACGTATGTAATATGTATACTCGTGCGTTTTCTTTAGCTAGGTATAAGTGTATTATTATCGGCTGAAAAATGAGTGGATAATCTATTGTACCAAGAGAAAGTACTCTGTGACCAAAGTACCAAAGTACGGGGTTTGCAATAGATTACACGTATTTCTTAACAAACACAATGAATGCTACGTATTTTAGGTAGGCATAAATGTATATGGGCACATAACCTCACTACTCTTTCAAATATTCGGAACATATTCATAGTACGTGTGCGTGTATTCATAGTACGTGTTTGCAGATATCACTTCATAAACTGTAGACAAATATTGAAGTTATAGAAATATACACATGCTAAAGATTTTAAATTCTCAACATACGTTATGTCAACAATTTATCACAGTAATTTTTAGAGCGGCATGCTATTGGCCCGCATATAAAGCTTTGTGATTGGCACAGGGCACAGCCTGATTACGTGTGCAAAAATAAATTGAAACATCGTTAAAAGACGTCAGAACGTATGATGTTGACCGCACGTCGGCGAAGTCTATCTTGCTCCAAAGTAGCATCAGCGAAAACGTCGATATCCCCACGCAAAGACCAGTTTTCCAGAAGGTTTTCCAAACTTATCAAAAAACAGCCAACCTGCAGTCGATCGACTGTTGAACCCCCCTTTCAACAACATGCAGAGCAAAAAGAGTTCATTAATTAGACCATTGAACAATATAGAGTGAATGCCGATTTTGCAGACAAAATTATCCTGACTGTTTTGAAACATTATAAATCAAAAAATCTGATGTGGCCAGGCACATGACTTTATCATACAATATATAAAATTATAAGTTTAGCTGCATGAGATTCTATTTGATCGAGAACGATCGTGTTTGCATTAAAATAAAACGAATTAGCCAGGATTTGACAGATATTGACAGTACGTATAGTCAAAAAATCAGCCTTTGACACTACCTACTGCTATTGGAATAAAAATATCTGGCAAATCCTGGCTAACTTTATATTAATGCAGACACGATATCGATCAAATAGAATTTGCTTCTACAGCTATACTATTAGTTTTACCAAAAAATGTCATACACATAAATTATACTAAATTTCGTCTATTTTAATTTATTATTTAACTATTTTGACGAAATTACAGAAATGGCGGCTCATTTGCAAAATCCTTAAAAAATTCAAAACAACATTGCTATCCGCACTCGAAATACACCTTGACTTTGTGTATGACACCAAGATGTTTCAATATTGTTTCACATAGCGTACTTGCCCGCGTGTTTCTCCATGCATTTGCGTGTTGAATTGACGTTTCGCAACCGATGACGTTCTGAATACTGTCAAAAGTCGCAAAATATCCAGGGTACCTACTATTAATGCAGACAGGATTTCGATCAAATAGAATTTGCTCCTGCAGCTAAACTATTAATTTTACAAAAAAATGTTATAGACATAAATTATACAAAATTTCCTCTACTTTAATTTATTATTTATCTATTTTGACGAAATTACAGAAATGACGGTTCATTTGCAAAATCGTTGAAAAATGCTAAGAGTAAATAGCTAGTTCCTTTGGACCGTTTTGAACCAAAAGCTTTTCAGCTCTCAGTTTGGTCATGAAACTTCTAAATCTGAACTTTCATCCCGATACCTTTAGTAGTTTCTCCGGAATCATCGTCACAAAAATCTGGTACACACACACACACACACACACACACACACACACACACATACACACACACACACACACACACACACACACACACACACACACACACACACACACACACACACACATTTTTTTGGACCTTGGTCAAAAATGTTCAGGGGACCCAAAAAGACCTATTTCCGCTAAAATCCCAATTTTTTTTTTCGGCACGATTACAATACTTTACCATACTGCGTATGATAAAGTAAAAATACTTCAGTTCTTTGCTAAGGCAAACGATGTTTAACTTAAAATTCAAATATTTCGTTCTTATTGAGAGTAGACATCCTTATTTAGGGTGATATTGAGTGACATTTACACGATTCTAAAATTTAATTCGGTTAGATTAACCCCCCGTTTCTTGCTCGCAAACGTGACAGTTAAAAAGGGTGTTCGCAGGGTTCGTGTAAACTTAATAAAAATCGTCGGTTAAGAAACAAAAAAATGCACGCGTCACAGTGACAAACAAAGAAAAGCACGAAAAAGAGGACGGACTCATTAAAAGTGGGGAAAGTGGCACAAGAAGAGCGAACCGAGGGGGTGGGCGATCCCTATTCCGGGGGTGGCACGCTTTGATATAACGAGCGTCAACTCTTGCCTAACGGCAGGCCGCTTTTTTACCGGCCGGCAAGGAAGGAAGCAACGGGAATTTGTTGTTTTTATGAGGCATTCGCCTGGCGGCCATAAAAGTCAGGTCAAGAGAAGAGAGCCTTAAGAGCCGTTGGAGGATTTCTCTGACCGGCCATAATTCATAACCGGAGCATCTTTTTGTATCTAAACTTATCTCGCCGTGGAAAATAACGCGAATGATATGGCCGAAGTTGTCAACAAGTTTTTGAACGGGTATTTTGAAAATAACAATATTGTAGTGCGTTGAATTTTATGAATAGAAGAAGAAATCCGCACTTGTAAGTTAAAATATAAAATTTAATTCTTTCATTATTTATTTTTTTATTCACCGAAACTAGAAAGCAAAATCTACAGCAGCTTTTGGACAAACAATTCAATATACTTATGAGAGAAGTCACCAATAACTTTCCAACTCAAATCTATACCTAAAGTTATACTAATGTGTTAGGCATATAATAAAAATATTATTTAAGTACGTATTCATGAAAACACGGGAATTCCATCAGCGTTTTATTAAAATAATTTATATTATCCCCGAATATTGGAAATGCCATTGCGGGGAACATCAACTGAACGAAAATATAAATCTAACCAGATTGATTAATATGATTCCTCGAATTATTCACATTTCAATTTAAAACACGGTGCGATTGGTTACATATTATACACTATGATTGAAATGTGATATTAATGCATATAAAATGGAAATACACAAATAATTTTAAATATCTAGAAAATGTTCCCAATAAATACCAGCCTGAAGTATTGTATTACAAACTGAACTGAATCGCCGTCTCATTTTCTTCAGTGCCTTCAAGCGGAGATTATATTGATTCCACGGGCTTATGGAATGATTGGAAGAACAATCCTCCTCACATACACAGTAACTGCGTGGGTTTAATCTGTAATATCCAAGAAGTGGAACATCTTATATGCCCACTCTTTCAATATAAATTAGTAATTGAACAAGATAGGATTTATTTCGAAAAACCAATCATGGAATCCTCATAACTCGAGCTATATCTGGAAATATAAGTACTTCAACTATCCCGGATGCTTGAGTTCTATAGTATGTCCCCCAGATCGAGTTACAAAGAGGAAGAAAATGTTTATTACTGAGTTTTTTAAATATATCTCTATTTAGTCTATTCACATTATACACATTCAGCTCTGCTATTGGGTTAATTCGATTCAAATTATCAATTCGAAGAGTTAAATTATGGAATCAATTATTTGAACGGACCAGTTTAAAAACTTTTTAATTAACTTCATTTTGTCCCTGATGGATGGAAAGAGGATAACGAGAAGCGGCAAGGATCGCGCAGGACGAAGAAGGCGCGAAAGGAGACAATGATAGATGTCGCGGATGAATTGAAAACGGCGCAACGCGACGGCAAATTCTGATTGATTAAAAAGTTCCGGGAAGGCAAATCGCATCGTCGGCAATAATTTATTTAAATCTTTTGAAAAAATACGCGGACCGTTTAAGGATTTATCCCGGTCCTTCCTTTATTTTCCGTCAAATTTACTCGCTCCCTTGTTACTGGATCATTATTTATGGATGTTCACTTTTGTTTTTCTCCCGTTCGCGCGTCCCGTTTAACAATGCGAACGATTTTTTCCACTAACGACGTTCATCCAGACAGAACTGTCAATCAATAACTTTCTCGGAGGACTATTTTTAAGTTAATAGCCCTTTTTTTACTCTTTTTTTAGACCAAACGATGCTTGAAGAGCATCAAATGAAGTGTTGAAGTAAATAACTAGCGGTGAAAAGCTATTGATTCGAGATATTTAGAAAATAGTGCATAGTTGATGCTATTAACATTTATAGGGTTACAAGATTGAGAATCGTGACATGATTCACGTCTCTTTCGGATCAACATGCGTCCGACTGATTTCGTCCGTCTTCAAACTGACTGGGAATTTGTCATTGTATTGATTGGCATTTATGTTATGTTTTTATGAAGTAGTGGTTGTAAACAAGATTTTGATAGTAACATGTACATTAAGAGAAATATTTCAGGAGTATTACGAATTGTTTTTTGTTCATTTCAGTTATTTCAGTTATGACTATCTTTGACGTGATGGTTGAGTATGTTTAAGAGCACAATTCAAGTTGCTAATCAAGTCAAGTGCTCTGTCTGCACATATTCGGGGGCTGTTTAACTACAAAATTATATCATTGATAATTACGACTTTGGACGGCAAAAATTATGCTTTTCGGAAAGTACTTCTTAATATTGCGACCCGCCATTCTATAGTGATTTCGCTATTTATAATTGTGTGGTCTTAGTGCATTTGCATAATAATATAAAATCGATGGAATTAAACAGTAGAATGTGAAAAAAAACCGAACCAAGCAGGGATTTTAAAATTTTATAAATATTCCCAATTTATTGATTTTATTTGTGGCCATTTCAAAAATGAGTTTGTATAAATCATGATAACCAAATATTTAAGAATTTTGTATCATTGTGTCGGAAAAATGTTTTTCTCGAATATTTTTTTCGATTTCCTTGCTTCAAACAACATTTGTACGCTAAGAATTTCATTGAAATATCAAGTATTTGGTATCATTGTAATCGGAAAGATGTTTTCTATCTAATAATCAGGGTGTGGCCATTGGGTACCCGTGAAAAAAATTACGAACTGGCCAAAAACCAATTAAATCACGCTAGAGAGCGCCAGTAATGCTATGTCGGGCAAAATCGATGTAGTTAGTGTTTATTAGATAATTTTCGACTATTTTCACCAATGCCACCTAGATGAATAGACAAAAAACTTACTTTTGCCTTGCCATAGTGATAAAAATTGACGATTGATATGTTTTTGTGTTCAGATCGTCATCCTGATTGGAAATATCACACAAAGAATATAGGGTGCCATTTAAAATTTCAACGATGACGTCATTTCCGAAAAAGCCGGAAGTCATATTAACCTCAAGAGTATCCCAAAGAATGGCATTATTTGTCTATTAACACATTCCCAAATTTCATTGCTCCAGCTTTATAAACAAAGAAAAAATAAACGGGAGTACCTATGCCGTGGGTCAACCGGTGTAGGAAATGAATCGGAAAATCCATTTAACCCTTCAAATAGAATTGAATTAACTGAATATCGAAAGTAAGCTATCTTCTTGAAAGGATATCCATCCCGATTCGAGTGATCCTTTGTGCGAAGTATACATATTTGATTGGACCGGCAATCGTTTAATTAACTCGTTTATAATCTCCGACTTTCTGCTAGCCATCGGTGCAATGAGAGCGTCGACAATACGACCGGCCTCGGCTTTATATGGAATCCAGGACGATTGTGTTCGGGGGCGATCCTTTATTGGTCGGCCGTCTTCCCTGTCCTCGGTACTCCTTATCGCGTCCTGTCAGTCGTCGAACGGCAAAACGGGACAATCTCCTGCAGCTGACGCATTCATCGATCCAGAAATTCTAGCTCGTAGTACTTATGGACTCTTGCATTTAACTCAATTTATGCCTGTCTGTACACAACATTTGAAATTACTCCATCAGGTTGTTGTTCTAGGTATATACTTAAATTTTAATAGTTATTTAACCAACAACTATATAGCTCTTTTTGTGCTTAATTTGTACGTACAGTAATATTTATAATAGTACCTCGTTCCGTATTATCCACCAGCAATTACTTAAAACAGAATCGTAAAATAGAGCTTTGCTTTTATTTTTTAAAGTCGTTCCATATAGAACGATATATCTTTTTACAATAGTAACATAGCGCAGACTCAAACGAACTACAACTTTTGGGACAGTAAAGTGATACGACCAAAGAAAGCAACGTGTAAAAACAAATCTGTTGTCAGGCCAAAAGAAGGATATATTAGCCAAAAATGGTTTTGAAAGATGTGAAAAGTCGTCGCTTTATTTGTTTGATATTACTGGGCAATATAAAAGAAACGCGAAAGAGTTGACGGTAGAACGTCCGGGAGAAAAGCGAAGGCGAAGGAAATTAAGGAGAAGTAGATAAAACGTAGGATATAAATCAGGAGGCAGTCGGAATTAAAATATGTGCACGTGCCAGCCATCTCTTTTGCAACACGTGGACCCGACTGGATTCACGTTCTCGAAGCATAATAATTTAAAATGCGGCATTATTAAACTTCACCGAAAAGCTTATCAAATACAGAAACTTAATCCGAACAAAAAAATAAATCCTAGTAACAGCAAATTCTCTTAGAGAAAATCGACCCTCGTTCAGCGGATACTTCGTTAGCTTTAGCAATAGGGGTGCTGTGAAAAGAAACAAACACGAGATAAATGCTACCAGACTCGTAGATCTTGTGGAGAGTCTCTAACTGAAGGATTCCCAGCGTCGATAAGCAGGAGTGCAACAGGGGGTAAAACCGTTCCGGAGGGTTGCACGAGGACCTCACTAGGGTCAAACGAGAACACGTCCAAGTAGCCAGGGTGACCGGTAACACCCACCCCATAGGGAGGAAATCATTACTATGGGTTAGTAAGTGACAGATCCTTCGAGCTCAAATCCTACAGGGTCTTCAGACTTTTCGTCTAAGTGACACACAATACACAGACGAAAGAAATCGTTTGAATCAAAGAAACCACGTAGAAATAATTAACAAGCGCAAAGATAAAATGCGGCTGTTGATTTATAAAGTTTATTATGAACCAGGCATTATTCTAAGGATTTTTTTCCCACTGCACAAAAATCAAATAATTATGTTTGAATTATGTTATGAGCAATAATTACGTAACTGTAAGGATTATGGTAGGACTATTAATGTTCTTTGCAGTAAAATGCGGCAAAGAATTAAAAAAATAAACAGGAAAGATGGGCCAATTCATTTAAAAAATTATGTGACCAGTTTTTCGATAATAGCGCCATCTATAACAAAACTACTAACACGTCGTTGTTCTTGTTCCTTCGTACAAGGAGTTATGAATACTTTTTTAACATTATTATTTAATACGATTAATAAGGCCACACTGTGTATAATAATATGCAATAACAGTGTTCCATCAAGTCTTTTTGTAATTTGGTTATTCTTGTTGTATTTGATTTAACTTGCAAACCTGTCTGTTTAATATGTAGCAAACTAATCATTTGTTTTTGCAGGAACTGTGGCATTTTCTGTAAATTTTGAATAATTTATGCCTATGACATTTTTTGGTAAAATTAATAGTTTAGCTGCAAGAGCAAATTCTATTTGATCGAGATCGGTCGCATCTGCATTGATTTAATACTATATACACACATAAAAATTTTGCGGAGAGAATTTGCACGTAGTTAGTTGTACACAAAAAAGAGTGATTTTTTCTCCGAAAATCAGTTGATTGTGTGCTAAAAATTGTTGATATACGTAATATCGGAGTTAATTTAACTACACAGCACGGAGTTGAAAATAGTTTATATCCGAAATGGTGCAAATTTTCACTGGAGCTGTGAAATGAAAATTAACACCATGCAGGGTGTTGAAATAACTGACAAAATGAGAGAAAGTACAGTTTTTGGAGTTGATATGACTGAACATTGTGACGGAGTGACAAAACTCCTAAAAGTAAACATTAATTCCCTGTGTAATATTGATTTCTAACTCCGTTTTGGAGTGAATAATCTCCAAAAAGGTAAGATTTATACTGTAAAGGCAAAAACTTACGGTTTGACAACAACAGGCGTCAACATGTCGCCACCAAGACGGTTTGCAGTTTGCTTCGCAGTGTGTTGTGGTCGTCACTTATACTCCTAAGTTTGCGGGGTGCAGTTGAGAGTGAGTTTCATTTCCATTACTTTTAATATTTTATATGTAAGTACATACTTACATTATTATTTCAAATGGAGCAGTGTATTTTCATACGAGTTAAATACGGACAAATAAAAAAATGGATCAGAATTATCAACGATGTGTTAAATTTCGACACAATTAATACTACAGGTAAGTTACTTATATTACTACATATGTATGTATGTACGTAGACATATATATGCGTGTACATTACTTATTCGTTGTGCTCACATGCTTTTATAATTTTGTAGTTTATAAAAATGTTACGCACACTACTAATGTACTAAAGAAAAAAGCTTGTGAAGATACCGGCTAGTCAAATGCGCAGTACGTTTGCTGCCGCATTTGTGGTACCTTCATACCGAGTATGACACTGCATTGTACCTACAGAATGCATGTCGATTTATGTGTTTTTTTTATGAAGTAGTGTGTATTCTTTTGTCCGGCAATGCGTTTTTTTTGATTTTTTCTATTTGCCTTACAACATACAAAAATACAACAATTCTGCAGATATTTCTTTTTTTATGTACAGTTGGCAAGCTATTTAAAATAGCAGAGACAAAATATCAAGATATCAAGTATTATGATGACGCGAGTTATGGAATCGACAAGGAGTTATTGGTAGACTTCATATGGCACAGTCAACGAGCAATTACTTTGGTAATAAGGACGGGCGAAGAGGATGTTAATACAAATCCTTATACACATTCCTTATAATAAGGCGAATGATATGTATATAGTTACCAATTATATTATATGTACTTAGTTATTAATGAAAGTACTCTAGACTTTATGTACTCTGTTATATTTGATATTAGTTATTAATTTATTATTATTAATATTTATACAGAGATTATTGTTATATTTAGGATAAACTGTATTTTATTTATTGAGTATTGTGCAAACATATATATTCATTTACTTGTTTTTTCGAAAAATAAATTGTTAAAATGTATTTTTGATTTTTACTGGTCCCCGTCATATTCCTAATAAAGATAAGAACCGCTCTGAAAAAAACAACTCTATTTGGTACATATTTAACTTCATTACGTACACAAACAACTCTTTTAGGGAAAGAATAATTTCGCCAATAAAAGAAAAGCACCCCGCAACAGGGTAATTTTAGCACTAATAAAGGAGTTACGTAACATCTCCACGGATGTATTTCACTACTACAGAAGAACTTTTGCACTCCGTAACGCGGAAGTTTGACACGCGGGGAGATTATTTTATGCCTATAAAGGAGTAAACCTGCATTTCCCTAAACATATATTTTCAACTCCGTTACAAATAATAATAACTATAAAAAGAGTGAATGAGCTCTGTAAAAATTCAACTCCGTCTGATTTAACTACATGCGCAAACGGTCGCGAGGGAGATCCATAGCGGTGTTGAATCGGTGTTAAATCCAACTCCGTATTTTTATGTGTGTAGTGACCCAGGATTTGCAAATTTTTCAGTCTAATGACAGTACCGGTAGTGTCAAATGCTGATGTTTTAACATTATCTCACAATTAATATTGACAGTAGTAAATAGTATGAAAAGATCTCATATTGTGATACCGTGTACCGTCCTTGCCTGATGGCGTCGGATAGGCAGCGTGTTCAGCGTGTCCAAAATGCATGTGTCCTGTTTGTTTTTGGTTTGACGAAGTATGATCATGTATCGAATGGGCTGGGCGACTTGGGGTGGTTGAACATGGATAACACTAGGGTGTCGCATGCAGCAATATTGTATCATAAGTTGCTATCCACTAGGATCCCACAATACCTCATGCGGAAGATATGCTGTAGATC
Source organism: Melinopterus prodromus (assembly GCA_964023965.1). Lineage (NCBI taxonomy): Eukaryota > Metazoa > Arthropoda > Insecta > Coleoptera > Scarabaeidae > Melinopterus > Melinopterus prodromus. The sequence goes on along the minus strand of OZ030398.1, from coordinate 519,661 downwards.
GGATGTCCATAACCTTAATTTAAGATTTGGGGGTTTGTTTGCTCCACCTGTCCATCGCACTGAGCTGTATAAACGGTCATTCTCTTACCAGGTGAGTCATATATACAATGGTCTCAGGGAAGATATGAAAAGTTTATCGTTAAACAGTTTTGGGGGAAAGGTGAAGCGTTGTCTGTTTGCTCAACAGGGGGGACTTTAGGCATCGAGCGCACATTGGAGGCTGTTTTAATTTTTAGTTTTTATGGGCAGGTGCGATGTTTTGTTGAGTTGGATTCGCTGCAAATTACGTGTAATTAGACTCTAAAGTATTTTTTTTTTTTGTTTTTGTTTTGATAAGTTCTCGGAATTATTTATTATTATTATTATATTATATTATATTATTTATATTATTGCAACAATTATGTCTTAGTTCTAGTTTGCGTAAGGGGTTGAGTGGAAGAGTAAGGCAATTTGGAAACAAGTATGCTGAACTGCGCCCTAAATATAAATAATATTTTGTTGCGTTTAATATTGTCTTATTTTAATAAAGGAATTATTTATTTATTTAATTATTTATTCATCTGTAAATCTTGGCTAACTAGTTTTATTTAAATGCAGACACGACTAATCTCAATCAAATAGATTCTCATGCAGCTAAACTATTAATTTTATATATTGTATGATAAAGTCATGTGCCTGGCCGCATCAGATTTTTTTAGATTTTTTCTCCATGTAGACATTATTGACGTATATCAGCAAATTTGATGAGACAGGGAACATTATATGAGGAATAGATTGTGAATTTTCGTTTCCTCTTGTACGAACCAGATACGTAGAGGTCGCATGCAAACGAAGTTAATGCTTGCTGTACGCTGGCGTAGCGCTCACAGTAATTAAATATCAGCGACGCTGACGATGCCTATGTACCGGTAATGGCATGTCTCCTGCTGACTACGGCAATCACACTCTTCTCGGCAAGGAGGCGATGCCTGCCCGCGTCATCTGGCTGCCGACGGCGCTGCCGCGCTGCCGCCTCGAACCCACCTAACCAGGCTACGTGTAATTACAAGCACGTTCTAATTACTAATGTAAACGAGGACCGCCCAGCGCCTTGGCAATCAGAAGCTGATTTATACGCGACTCCTTCGCGGCAAAGCGCTGAAAATCTACAAGATTGTACGGCGAGCGCAAAATCTTAGTTGACGAGCAGGTTGCTTCTTGATTGCCATGGTTGTTCTGGAGTTATGGTCGAGGAGTTGGTGCGTTTTTTAAGACAAACGCTTGGTTTTACTGAGGAAAAATCACATCCTCTTTTGTAATCCAGCTTATAATGTTGACCATTATAGAAAATGCTTGCAGTAGACAATTCGTAAGTTTTATTTGCTACGAATATATTGATCAAGCATTGATTTCTTGACTTTTTTTCAACAACAATTGATATAGTACCTAGATATAGTACAAGAACCTATATAAAAATTTAATGTAACAAATAATTATTCTTAAGCAATACACAATAACAAATAAATAGGTAAACAATAAACAATCTAAATTCGTGGCAAGTAATTAGTATATTATTCTATGAGCAAGTAATGTAAGAAATTTCCATTACTTGCGAATGGAATACTACCTATACTTTTTCTACGGACATTCTACGAAATTTAAAAATTAATTTTTGTGCATATAGTATTAGCTGTATGTCACTGTGACGGTTTACAGGATTTTGGCAGATTAAAATTGTTTGGTCCGCTTGTCACTTAAGACGTTGTCAACGCCATATCATCATAGATTGCCATGATAATGAATGCGTTCATCAATAGGTATAGAAAATTAGTATATTATTCTATGAGCAAGTAATGTAAGCAATTTCTCACGTGAACGAAGTTTGCAGCACGAGCCGTAGGCGAGTGCAGCAAAACGTTCGAGTGAGAAATTGCCATTACTTGCGAATGGATTACTATATTTTTTCTACGACCGTGAAACGAAATTTTATAAATTAATTTTTGTGCATATAGGGACGGCTGCATGTCACTATGACGGTTTACAGGATTTTGAGTTTTGACAGATTAAAATTGTTTGGTGCCCTTGTCACTTAGCGACGTGTTGTCAATGCCTTGACAATGTTGCTACGCAGTGTATCAAAACAATATGGAAATGAAAAATCCAGAGCTGTGATTGGTTCTAAAGCCGTGAGGAATAAAATATTTCTTACTACTCGCGGGGTATGAGGAGCCAGGAATGAAATATTTGCCATGTGTGTGGGGAATGGTTAGTATTACCAGGGCCGACCCTAGGTGGTAGGCAAGGTAGGCAACTGCCTACGGCGGCAAAGTTTAGGGGCGGCAAAACCAACTGAACTACAATCAAAAGGCTCTAAAATATTGCCTGAATCTAGAAAATAAAGGAATAGTAAAATACAATCAAATACAATCGGAATTGACAGGCTTCCCGCCATTCCTATATTTTAAGATGCATAGCAGCCAATAATAAACATACTTAAATAAAATAGCTCATTAGCTTTTATAAAGAATTAGGATCAATTAGGAAAAATAATATGATCAATTAGGAAAAATAATATGAAAGTGTACTGTAGTGTAGTAATCCTATACAAAAATCAAATGAGAAATATAAAATCGTCCTAACGATCCTTTTGAGTTTTTATGCGATATCCACAAACTTGTTAAAAAAAAATGTTATAAGTAAAAAATGATTTACTGGCACATTCCAAAGATATAGAAACCACTTTAAAAATTGGCGATTCCTCCATCTTAACGGTTTAGGATTTGCTGCCGAAATGGTAAGCTAGTTAATTTTTATTTGGGTAGACACATAATTTGCCCGCCTATAAAAACAATATTAAAATGTGCTGAGTTTTTGATGATATTATTATTGAAATTAATTAAAAACTATCAGTGATTAAAAAATTCCCCATGAAATGCTTGCATCAATATCTTCGAAAATATTACTCTTAGCAGAACAAATTATACATCATATTAAAGATAAAATTTTGATGAAGATTTGGGTACATGATAAACAAAGAATTACTTAAAATATTGAAAGATTTAGATTTGGGAAAATGTAAAGAACGGAGATATTATGTCAATATGTATTCTGTCAAAAACGACAGAAGTTTACTGATGACAGGTGACTTAACAGGTATTGACATAATATTTCGGTTCTGAAAACCCGTTTTTTAACCTTCTCCCAAATCTACATCTTTCAATATTTTTAAGCAATTCTTTTCATCATTAATATGGTGTACATTTTGTTCTGCTAAGCTTAATACTTTCGGAGATATTTGATGCAAGTAGTTCATGACAAATTTCACTGACAATCACTGATAATTTATATTAAATTTTTATAATAATGTCTGCATTCAGTAAACATTTTGATGGTATTATTGGTACTATGTTCGTAGTCGGGCAAATTAATTATGATGTTAAATGATTTTGCCCCCATAGACCTTGTTTCCAGAAGGTCCAGTTGACCTTTTTAAAAATTCATTACCTCCCTTAACATTGGGTCAAATTTAAACATTGCTTAGCAATTTTTTTCTAACCCTGCCTGTTGCTACCTGGCGGGCGATACACAGTTTGCTAAACTAATATTAAGAAAAAAAGTACTTAAGAACCATGTCTACTTAAAATTGTCTTAATGGGTTAGTAATGAAGGACACTGAACATGAATTGAGTAATACATTAGATCTGAAAGAAATTACTCGCGATTTTGCAGAAAATAGGTTCGAAAGAGCTAATTTTATTTTAGCGTTAAACTTTGTATCTTGTACTAGTCTATATTATGTAAACTGATTTGGCGTGTTTTTTCTCACCATTTCACATGCGAAAAAGTGCGTTCTTAGTTGCTTATAGAAAATTTGGAGAAGCCTTTTCGGGCGCGCGAAGCGCGGCCGTCGCCCTAAATGGGCCATTCTACGTTGCGTGAGCTTTTGAAATCGACGCAAAAAGGCCTCTAGGGCGTTTTTGTTTAAAAATTTTCCAAAAAGCGATCGATTTTGGTGAACACGCCTCAACATTCCAACAGCAGTTTATTACGCGTCGTCATGGTTGCCAGATAAGAAACGTCAAAAGCGCAGACATAACCTGCAATTTGTTGATTATTATCTTCACACAACGTCGGTTCCATATAACCTCTGAGAAACCTATAACGTATGTTCTACGTATATGAATAATTAAGAATTCGCATTTGTCTTTATTACGTACGTATGAAACCTACTACGTATGCATACAAGCATAATATGGTATGATTTTACAAATTATAGCAGAGATATCGGAAATTCGTTGGTGAGTTTGGGTAAGTTTTCCTACGTGTTACAGCCACAGAACTCAATAATACGTCCGACCTTATGTCATTTTTCCTATGAGCCGAGCTGTGGTTACTTATTTAACGTATAATGTACCTGGGTAAAGTGTAGTACGGTATGGCGTGGCTACCATTTCAATCGATCGATCAATTGCCCACAAAATGCATTTCTACAAGAATTCGGACGTTTTAGCCGATTAGTCGATAGATGGCCCTACCAGCGCTATTAAACGTCAGCCGTACATAACCTCTGCATAACCTAACATATTTATGTTTATAAATATGGATTCACTTTGCCGACTTTGCCAATACAAATGGCATATCGTAAGTTTATTACATGTTATTATGAAGGTTTGTTTACGGTAGTCCACATTTATTAAATATTTTTAGCATACATACACAAGTCATTCTACCGTGACCGAATGCAAACAATATAGATGTATTAGAGACAACAAAAGGTAATGGAAATAGCTACATGTCAATATCAATACAATAAAGTAATTGTTAGTGAAGCCAAGTGTAACATGAGAAGAACACGATGTAAAATTTTGCCGCAATGAGAAGGAAGAAATCTGAAAACGGATAACGTTGGAAAAGTTCAAGTAGTGTGATTGGGAATTGATAGCAGGCCAAAAAACAAGCCTACAAAGACTAGGAATGTTGTCCTTAGCATGATTTTTCTTCTAACGGTGATCACTCACACGAAACAAAACAGGATGCTTGCTTTACGTAAAAGCTTTTGAAGATTCATCACATAGAAGAATTTGAAGAAAACGAACAATTTTTTATCAACATTATTGTGGAATTTATTATTATAATAAACCTTTGTGGATCTATACGTTTCCGGTATAGTGATCACAGGTAACCCTGAATAGTAATTTAATTCCCATTTCTTTAGGTTAACTTTACGTCTGCGACAAAGCTTACTATACGATTTGAATGAAAAACTTTGAAGACAGGAAGAACATTATTCTAATGCTAATTATCTCAACGTTTATTCAGTGTCTTCCTCAAGTAATTTCCAACAAAAAAGTTAAATCAACACGGATTTAATTCGGAAGAGTTATTGAGGTGCTATTTATCGTAGAAAGTATTCAAAAGTGTGTGCATTCCTCAATCGTAAGCCAATGTGACCCTTAATGTGATTTTCAATTTCATTGAAACATCCGTACCATTCATACTACAAAAGCGGACAGTTATTTACCTCATCCCGCTTTTGCACATGGTGAGCAACATTTTTTAGGGCTAAAAGGCTGGACTTCTATGTAGGAATAACCGAAATGTATTTAGGGGTAGGTCAAATTAATAGGCACACGAGACAAAGAAAAATTTAATTTTGTAAATATTCCCCTTTTTTTCTTATTTTGTATTCTGTTATATGTATATATATAGGGTCATTATAAATGATTGTAGTCGAAGTATGCCATGAAATCAAATGTAAATATTGCTGGTTGCCGCTCTATTTGAATGGAACACAACTGTTCTACACACAAAAGTTAATTTGGTTACATAACCTATTTCATGTTTGACAGTTGTTTGGGATAGCGGCACTAAATTATTAACATTGGCACGGCCTACTTCGACTACAATCCTTTATAATGACCCTGTATTTATGTATACGATACTGTGCAATAATAAATTATCGTATATGTTTTTGCAACAAATATTGTTGTACAAATATATATGAATGTTTTCTGTAACGGAACATTTTTATTTTTAGCCTTGATCATATTTTTTACAAATTATTTATCGCTTCACACATCATTGGTTATTTCATTATTTATTACTTCACTGGTATATTTTTCTTTTGTTTCTACAATGATTAAGTTACAATAAAGTATGTCTACATAATATACCTAATACAAGGTTTGAATTATTATTATCTCTATTATTATCTATTATTCTTATTTTAGATAATAGGTTTGCTCGAGCAGCATCAAAGTAATTATATAAACCACTTATTTTTACTCTTGCGCATGCACAATGGGGGTTCTGCCTTTACAAAATCTCCATTGCGCATGCTTAGCAATTAGGAATAACTAATTGTTTTTACTGATGGGCAAACAAACCAATTATACATATTACAGGTTTTAAATATATTTAGAATGTTATCAATCTACAATTCCAATATGTAGGTATAAATAATGCCCAACCAATCTGTAGGGTGTATCAGAACAACCTTCTTTGGAAAATCTAAATTTCAAGTATAAAAATATTACTCTAATGCAACATTTGGGTCTTCCGCACTTGGCATAAAATTGAGTAATTTTAACAAATAATGGTTATTTTTGTAAATAAGGTCAATGGTGCTGGGAGAAAAATATACAAGTTGATAAAAAGTTGTTTCTATGGTCCTATGTATACAACAAAAAAATAGCCTAAATAAAAAACAATCTAGGCTTCTGCAAGGAGTCTATAATTGTTTCATGTTTCTAAATTTTTATTTAGATCCTGGGCGTTTCTTGAAAAAAAAAATCGGGTTATCGTCGTAATTTGCATGGATTATAAAATATAATTTTTTGTTTAAATTACTCAATTTTATGCAATTTAGGTAGGTTGTATTAAAATTATATATGTTTATACTTTTATTTCACACCCTACTATTGTTAAAATTATTCAACATGAAAAAGGTTTTTTTTTCACTTGCTGGAGATCTTTTTTTAATCAAGGCAACTTTTTTCGTTGTTAATATAAGGGCAATAAAAATAACTTTACATCAACTTGAAATTTTGATTTTGCAAAAGAAGTCTTTATTGTAGATACCCACTGTCTATGCGGTCTATCGATTCCTGCGATCTACCGATTCACTGATCTATCCAATAGGCGGTCTATAGGTCCACTAGTATTCTTTATTCTTTGTTGTTTTAAAAGTATTGTTTGTACTAGTATAATCTCCAAAGGTTGTGTTTTTAATACAAATAAATTTCGTAAATATTGCGTGAGGGTTGACTGTTTTTTTCTGGATCATGATTTTTTGTATAAATCTGTTTTTTTTTTGTATAAATCATTTTGGAGTTAGGGGGGCGGCACTATTGAGATTTGCCTACGGCGGCAAAAGCACTACTGCCGACCCTGCACCCAGTATTATTTCAATGATTTGCAGTGGGTTTGTTATAAAAGTAATTAATCAATTGACCTGCTATTTGGTAAGTATGTAATTAATTAAGTATGTACAGGTGGGCCAAATTCGATGTTACTATAGGAGATCTCGGTAACTATAAGAGATATCAAAAAATGAGTAAGATCGTCTTTTTTTGAGATGGTGAAAACCAAACTTAGCTATCGTCTTTTGTTTTCGAGTATTATTATCCTAATCTATGCAAATTGCACTGCGAGGTATACACTGTCAAATATTTGTACCGAAAGTACCGAAAATGTGAATATTTAATGTTGATTCGTAACATCGCACATCTGGACTTGCAAACACGTTGCAATCTCGAACGCATCGGCTGGCTCGACAAAAACTTGTAGTTTTGTGGCCTTAAAAATACCTTCTACGCCGATATTGGGCGGACTATTTGAGGTAAACATATTAATGCCGCATGAATGCACCGGTGAAAAATACATTCTTATGCCTGCAAGAAATAGTTTTCGGGCTATAGAATTCTTAATATGTTTTACTTTCGACAAGAAAATAATATCTTGGTACGTAGTGTGAAGGATGTTAGTTAACGCGTCTTGCAAAATATAATAAAAAATAATACACGGAAGGACTAATGATGCACGAATTTATTATTTGATAATAATTATTTCAATCATTTGTAGTTGGTTTGTTATAAGAGCAATTAATCAATCAATCAGGGGGGCGGCACTACTGAGATTTGCCTACGGCGGCAAAAACGCTAGGACCGGCCCTGGTATTACTTAGCATAAATTGCCATGATAATGAATGCATTCATCAATAGGAGTAGAAAATAGTATATTATTCTATGAGCAAGTAATGACAGCAATTTCTCACGAGAACGAAGCAAAACGTTCGAGAAATTATTATTATTATAACGAAAAACATAACTATACTAGGCTGTAAACATATGCAAAATTTGAAGTAAGGTAAACAAAGACAAAGAACAATAAAGGTGCTTAGATACAAAATGTGTCTGTTTTATATGTGATTTTTGGCATTGCTTTCTGCTTTATATCTCTAACTGCCTATTCTCATGGAAGCATGCAAATGATGATAACACAATCGAAAAAATATTGTTTCTAAAACTCATAGCCTAAAATGATTGCTCGCGATTATATGTGCTGCCAAACGCAACTAACATCGTCTTAGCAAACTACCAACAAGTGTCCTTTTAAGTTTGCCATCAAGGGGTACAGATCTTTTCTTTTTTCAACAAAGACAGTTTAGCTTAAACAGTTTTTGTATCAGTTCTGCTAGTAATTTCTGGTAGTTACTGCTACTATTTGCAATAACTTCCACAATGTCTTGTTGTGCAATTGCTAGTGACAATAGTTATTCGAAATATAAATGTTATTGACATTACATATTTTACACCATTGATGATTACAATGACACCATCGATATGTTTTTCTGTTCATAATGTCATTATGATTGAAAATATACAAATAATAAAGAGTGCCGTTTAAAATAACAATGTTGACGTCATTTCCGGAAAAACATCAAGGGTATCCCAAAAAAAGAAATTTTTTGTCTATTAGCAAGTCTCAAAATTTTATTTGTCCAGCATCGTAAATAAAAATAATATAAACGGTAGTACCTATGCCGTGGATCACCTGGGATGTGAAAGAAGTCACCAACAACTTGACAACTCGTACAATGGAATATTATAACAATATAAGATGTTTGCAACTAATATTACTAGAAATCAATATACGAACGCTCGTATGATACGGACTTACCGTAATGATGAAATTAATCAAAGTATAGAAGATGGTGATATACAGGCGGGATGTAAATTTTAAATAAATTAAAAATTACAGCCACAACCTGGATTTGAAACAGGGACCTTTGTATCGCTAGTACAATGCTCTAACCAACTGAGCTATTGAGGCCTAATAATAAAACAACTAATAGTTCCTGATATTGCAGTTTGAGACAAATTTACCGCCACTCTGTGCCATGGTATGAAGTGACATTAGAACTGACAGATATTTCGTAAAAAAAATTATTATTATTAATTATTGACCAAGTATATAACTGATATTTATTAATTTGGATTTGTATTAAAGGTTTCCTCGTCATTACAACTTAAGAAAAGAAGAAGTGCGTCAAAATAACGGATTGATAGCTAAGTTACATGTGTTATGGGTTCATATATCGTCCAGTTATTATGTAAATCAATAAGTTTGCTGTGTTAGCGCAATACTAATATCAAACATACGCGCATGTTACAACTCCAGCAACTTTATTCATAATAAGACACGAACTTGATTCAAATTTGAAATTACCCACATACCAGGTCCAGTTAAATCATATAACGAAGGCAGCTGTTGGCAATATAGCACTCGGCGCGACGTCAAACCGAATGGTACAAATTTCCAGAATTGCACAAAGCCACTTCAATGAATCTACTAATTATTCAGCACGTGTTGACCTGGTTAGTTACAACACCAACCGGCAAATTGCGTTTGCCCTGCACGTCATTCAATTATAACTTAACGCTCTCAAAATACACCAATACTCGTCGGACGTCACTTAAAATTTGGATACAATTCCATCAAAGTTACCTTTAAGGTGGGATTCGAAATTATCGGCAACCAAATATACCCCATAAATTTTGAGGTCAGTATTTCGTGGTATTTTATTTTAGCCTATTCATTTCGAACCCCATCTTAAAGTTGCAGAATGTGAGATAAGTCGCAGTAAGAGTTTTATTGGAAAATCGAGTTGACTGCAGCGCGCCTCCTATCAATGTGAATTTGATCCTCGCATTCAGGACGCTTTTGGAACAACGCGAATATCGGATTTTCCTCGGGCTTTGCCTTTCAGCAGTTATCGCTGCTAGTTCGCACATGTTGCTGCTTTCATATTGGACTTTGAGCGCCGCTTTAAAGTTATACAATCGTGTTGACACCAAATATCCATAGAGTGTCGCCTGACCCTTTCAGATTTCAGCATAGAAACAGCTTCGACGATTCTGTGAAATCTGCAAACAGGGGCTTTTATAGGAAATTACGTTCGCGTTACAGCGAACGTACACAAAGCAAACTAGTTTCGAAACGGCAGCAACAAATTGCTGAACTCCTAACTGCTCAAATTTAACACTAATTGAGTGGTACTTTCAAAAATAAAACAAGTTTTTGGGAAATACGGGTGTAGAGTACACCGCTGTCCAGCGCGGGCGTTCCAGAATAGTATTGAGCAAAATTTAATAAAACCAGTTGAAAAAATATGAATTTAACAATAAAAATTCGATACATATTGTCAGCAATAGAAACTGGGGAACGAGCAGTCTTCGGTCAATCTAAAAATGGAAAAGTCCGAACCGAAATATGTAAATTAGTATCCGTAATTAATTAATAACTAATTAGGTGACACGAAATACTAGTAATAATCGGGATATTCAAAGAACACGATTCTTCTAGTAAATTAATCAACTACAAAAATTCGACAGAGTCGAAGTATACCACTGTTTTAAAAATTTGAAATAGCGATAGATCCGCATATAGTATATTTAAAAATATAAAAATGAGTCATTTTTTATATCTAAGTGTGGACCATCCCCCTTTTTATGGGAATACATAATATACATCGTAATTTATCGACCTTTCATCGAGATGATCCACTTTGCAGTTCGTCGGCGATAAAATTTAAAGAGCCAAGTATCAAATAAATATATTTTCGTGAATATTTCCGGTTGAGATTTTTTTCTCCGGTTTACGTTTCGCTGAAGGGGTTGCATCGCGCCCCCACATCAAAGGTTATACGAGGAGGCGGTAGTACAGCGACAGCTCGGTTTTATGATGGCGGGGTCAACGATGAGCCGAGGGGGTTTAAACTCATCTGGACTATAACGAAAGACCGGGACATATTTTATTCAGCACGCCGTAAGGGTATGCTGCAAACCCCCACGCGATTTTTCCGGATGGGGTAAACGAATACAGGTAGTACGACCTGAAAAGAATTCCTGTATATTGTCATTTTCAGAATGTGTACGTGTTTCTTTCAAATGCTGGATGGTAGGTATACCGTACCGGAGACCAAGGTTCAAACCCAGTTTAAGGCAACTCTTTTTTTAAAATTTTTTATATGTATCTCATTTAAAACTTGAAGTATAATCTTGTGTAGTTATATTTTACGTATGGAAATTCTGTGTAACGAGCATCGCGAAACTTTTGTAATTAGGGGAAAACGTAAACGGATAAATCGCGCAATTTAGCAAGTTTCCATTTGAGGAATATTTTCATTATCCATTCGAAATGCACAATCCGACTGTTCCGACTGTTAACTTCGATAATGGCCGGGGTCGGGTAAAGTTTCGGCGGCTTTTGTAGGCTCACGGGGTAGCTAAAAGTTTCCTTACGCGCGCGAATCCAAATTCCAGCGGCCGCCGACGTGGCAGACTTAAAAATAAGTTGCTCGAAGTTCCTTACTACAGCTCTTAACTCCTGTATCTTGATTATTGTGTAAACGACTACACGAGTACGTTGCTTCTTTAGACTTTAGGGGAAGCTACCTCCCGGCAAAGCTCCTTAGTATTAGGGGGGAATAATCTTATTGTTCTACCCACGCATTATGACAGGAATAATTACTGGGTTACTTACGGTTGCCACGACAAAACAACAAGTCTTCCTCTTAAATATTAGTGTGGTACCAGGGTATTGTTTCGCATTTGAGTCAGATGTAAAGCATAAGAGTATTTTCTAAAATATATGTTTTCTAAGGTACATCCGGGGGCTTACAGTATCGTCATTTAGGGGTTCTTAGACATAGTACAATTTGCGAATAAAATTCTCGATTGTCGTGTTGAACAATTTGGTACCAGGTCACACATTAACTATACATTTTCAAGTAGTATACTTCTTCAAGTTGAAATTGGCACTAATCAAAATGAAATTGGCACTAATCAAAATCAAGTTGACAAATAACAAATTCAAGTTGACATTAAATAACAATATATACTTAGTTCTATTTAATCGTATGATAGACTGTACGCAGTTATGACTACTTGCAGTACATTTCGGAAATGAAAATTGTTACAATTGTGTTCAGGTTGGCTTACTTTATGTTAGGTTCGATTCTCTATATAAAGTCATTTAATCAGGAAATCATACGATAATTGGTACTTGGATTTTTTAAAAACATTTTGTGTATTTACAGCTATAATATTATATGCATTATGCACATGGTTTCAAAATTTTAAAACATAGGTACTTTATTTCTCAATCTCAACCCTGTCAAAACAACCCAATTGTTACTTAGACTTAATTTACTTAGACTGTTTTATTTATTTTACTTGAACTGATTATTCTGGTATCTTTTGAGATCAATTACAAAAGAAAATAATTTCGATCAGTTAAAAGTGCAAAATCAACCACTGTACGATGCGGGTATTATCGTAAATACATATAAGGAGAATATTCCAGATATTGCAAGTCGGTTGATGTAGGTTTGCCTATCTGGTTGCAAAGCCTCCTTTCAGGGCTTCAGGCGGTTCAAGCCGGCATCTAAAACGCTGGCAGCGCCGTGCTGCGGTCGCACGTGACTCGATTACCTGAACTTACCTTGTATCTACGCGGCCTACTAATGAACTTTATCGGATCAACGGACACCTTATCACCTGATTTAATAGCCGCCTATTAAATTCTATGCCGCGTCTCGCCCCTTACCGCAGTTATGAATTAATATCATTTCGAGCTTTCAAGAAGTTTAAAGATTCGGTCTGAAATCTGCTTTCAGACATTTTCTATTGCGCACGTAGGGGCCAAACCTATGCATTCTCGGAATAAAGTATTAAATAAAAAATTGCGTTAAGACTCCAATATTTTCTGGAACTATAGTTGGATTACATACATGGCCTATTGCACAAAAACAAAAAGTTATGTTGTGCGTGTGTATACTGCATCAGCCCGAAAAATAACATGTAGAAATTGAAAACAGTTTAGGGTTTACAGTGTTTGTTCAGTTTCAGATGGCGTCTTCACCCATATTTTTTTAATAAGCCATTTACTGCATTCTGTTGAATATTGTGTAGTCATATTTTCTTTCGTAACGATTTAGTTAATTACATAATAATAATAAAAATCTTTATTACCCTACAGGTTTCCCCAATTACAGGATAATATACAGAAAAAATTAACTTAAATAGTTGAAAATAAAATATAATGCAACACTTCAGAAAATATTTGATAATTCTGCATACTTCTTTTGCTACTCTTGACCTATCAGTTTATAGTAGATGAACAGATCTTTCCATCTACTGTCTGATGTCTTCCAGGTACTGGTCTACTGTTTTAGTACAAATATCTAACAATCTTTATTAATCAAATATCTAAAATTATAAAGTATTGACATTAAGAAAATAATACCTAGTTCTATACTGCATACTATTTACTTAATTTTTGGGGTTAATTTTAGTACCTACATGTTTACAGGAACGTTTTTACCGACTTGGATGGTATATTTACACGGTGCTGAAGTATCATAACATATAGAAAATAAACTGCTTCCGGGTTATGCCGTGTGTCAACATTTGTAATGCTGACGTTTCGCGAACCATGTTGCTCGCTACTTCAAAGCTAATTGAATACTGTATTCCGAATACAGTATTCATTTAGCAGTGAAGCTAATTGAATACTGTAGCAGTTTATTTTCTAAATGATTCTGGCCGCGAAAGCCTACGTACTCACTTATCATAACATAGGTATCGTCAAAAACAACAAAACGAACAATTAAAAGCTTTATGGTATAGATATTTTCTTCTCTTTTGAGGAAGAAATTATAAATTGAGTCGATTTTAAGAAAACAGATGCGTTGTTTTTTGTATTTTACCGTTGTCGCTGATTTTCTTGAAAACAATTTTAAATCTTTGCTTTCCAGTTCAGATTTGACAGATTAAAGCATATTATTTATCGTAGGTATACCTATTTATGGTATGGCATATTGGGTATCATGAGATATAAAGTAATCAAAATATGATTTCTTTGGCGGAATTCAACCTTTTTTTAAGCCAAAGCAACAGTATTACTTTAAAGGAAATAAATCTCTCCTTGTATGCAAATACCTATATGATTGAATTAAAACAAGATTTCTCTGGTGTAAAAAATAAACGTTTCTTAAATTAAAAGAGAAATATTACTTGAAAAGAAGGTAATTTTTGTTTGTATCCAAATATATTTAATTAACTTAAATAAATAAATTAATCTCTACAAGTAAATAAACTAGAGTATGAAGTAAATATTGTTGGTGCCAAAAAAATATGTTTGGAACCAAAAGAAAAAAATCAAACGAATACATTGTACAAATCAGGTTCCCTCGCATGGGAATTAACTGCGAGACGAGCGGGCCAATTTGAATTTTTAAGTGTTAATATCCCACCCTTAAGGGCCGTTGATTTAGAGCGTGTAAGGGCGGGGAACGGTCCCGACCGCGCCGAGCGATTTCCTATCGAATCGAAAGAGGATATTAGCCATTTGTGGGATTGCTTATTTCACCTGTCGATATTCCTAATTTTCTCCCAGCGCAGGATGCTCGCGGAAAGTTTAATTTCCATTTTGGGGGAATTTCAATTTAGGGCCAGCGTGCAAAATGGCAGCCAACTTCACTCGACTTCACGCCCAATGTATCTCCTCCCCCCCCCCTCCCTTCCCCTCCCCCAGCACCACACCTAACAAAACTCGAGCCTACCCACTGGGAATTGAACTTTTCAGTAATTTAAATTGAAAATTTACTTGTGATTGATTGACATTATTACGATTTAGGGTAATTTGCCTTTCGAATTGTGTGGATATATTTGATTATTTCGATCAGAAGTGGGATTTATAGGAATATATTATTTATTATAAGATATATTGATGTTCCAACCGCTGTAGCGGAAATACAAGATGGTTTTCTTTGGTCTATAGTAATTTTATCTGACGACTACGCTCGAAGTTTGCTGGTAGATTTAACTTTGGCTTACTTAATGCATATATTAGAAGTTGGTTTAGATTTAGGACTATTTATAGCGTGCATAAAGAATACGTTAACTCGAAACACCCAAGTTTAAATTGTCTTAGCTTAATCGTAGTGTTAGTTAGTTGGCAACTACACCCCGCGAACTAGTTTAGTTCTTTATCGTACGAAACAGTCCCTCTGACTTAAGCCGGAAACATTCGAGGCAGTGGCGTAACTAAGAGTGAACGGCCCCGTGCCTTTGAAACCCTTAAACCGTGATTTGACTGCACACTAACAACACTTTTTACACTTTTTACACGTTTGCGCGAAACGATGCCATATGTATTAAAAAGTAAATTGAATGGTTCGAAACGTTAAGTACATATGTCATATAATTATTCAAACAGACATTTTGCCATCATTACGCGGTTTCAAAATTATTACAATCCAAAAACTACATTTATTACACACAGCGTATGACAATGTGGTGAAGTTGAGAAACGATTTTCAATACACGTTAACGACTGCAGCTAAATTGTGGAATATAGAGATGAAATTTGAAAATACAAGAGTACGCCCAATTCTTATTAATTCAATATTCTCTCTTGTGTACTACGTTTTCAGAAATTTGCACAGCTATTATGGTATTTTTAACTATTTTGACCTACAAGAAGTTTTATTAGATCACGAAAACATCCTTAGGTAGAAAGACCTCTGCCCCCCCCCCCCACTACATAATAAACTAAACTATCAAACAAGCCTATCAAGCCTATCAAACCCTATAAAACGATTTAAGGAAAAAAACTGTAAAAAATCAATATGGTGGGGTTCACAGAGGTGGTAGAAAGGGCTGTACCATTAGTCGCGATTTATATTTATTTCGGTGAAATTTGTATCCAAATTCGCCGGTGATTTCCTTTTGACTCTATCAGCATTATCTGGTATTCTCTTTGTTATGCGTTCGAACTGGGGGTCCAGAAATCCCACTATTATCCTGGCGGTGAATCCGTCAGGCCCCGCTTATTTGACTTCTCCAACCGCGCTAGAGACGAGGAAGCTCCCAGTCCAACCTTACCCTACTTTAACCCCCCCAGAAAATACCTTTCTGTATTACAGGCGAATGCATATATTTTGTGTTATTTCTTTAAGCAGGAAAGCAGGTAGCCTAAATGCATTGGTTCTTATTCCGGATAGCCAATAACAATATCTCATATTTAAAAAATTCTAATGAGGAAAGTGCAACCGATATGAAGTTGTAATTTTTAGGTTTTATTACCCAATTTATCTGTGACCGAGGCCTATATAATAATATTTTGTATGCCAATAACTTTGTTCGTAATAACACTAGAAGCAAAATCGTAACATTTTAGCAGCTTCTAATAAGAAGCTGTAATTTTCAGGATTAATAAAAAAATTTAACTTAATTTTAGCAGTTAGAAATACTTAAATTCTATATTTCAAACTTTCTCGTGAACAAAATACAGCAGCCAAGGAGCTGTAATTTTCAGGATTAATTACCCAATTTATCTGTGACCAAGGCAATATAATAATAATTTCTATCCCAATTACTTGGCTCGTAATAACACTAGAAGCCAAATCATACCATTTTAGCAGTTAAAAAAATACCTAAATACTATATTTCAAACATTATTCGGAATAAAATACAGCCGCCAAGGAGCTGTAATTTTCAGGATTAATTAACCTATTTATCTGTGACCGAGGCGTGTGTGATAATAATTTCTACCCTAATAGCTTTGATCGTAGTAACACTAGAAGTAAAATCATAACATTTTTACGGTTAAAACAATACCTAAATAGAATAATAAATAGAATAGAATAGAAATAAATTCTATATTTCAAAACCTTTCATGAAAAAATACAGCAGCCAAGGAGCTGTAATTTTCAGGATTAATTACCCAACTTATTGGTGACCGAGGCATATATAATAATAATTTCTATCCCAATTACATTGCTCGTAATAACACTAGAGGTCAAAAAATCATACCCTTGCAGTTAAAGAATACCTAAATTCAATTTTTTTAAATGCTCGTGAATAAAATATACCAGCCAAAGAAACGTAATTTTCAGGATTAATTACCCAATTCATCTGCAATCTAGGCATATATAAAAATAATTTCTATACCAATTACTTTACTCGCAATAACACTAGAAGCCAAATCATACCAATTCTCATGAATAAAGTACAGCAAGGAGCAACCAAAGAGCTGTAATTTTTAGGATTAATTACCCTATTTATCTGTGGCCGAGTCGTATGTAATAATAATTTCTACCCTAATTGCTTTGATCGTAATAACACTAGAAGTAAAATCATAACATTTTATCGGTTAAAAGAATACCTAAATTCTATATTTCAAAACCTTTCATGAAAAAAATACAGCAGCCAAGCAGCTGTAATTTTCAGCATTAATTACCCAATTTATCCTTGACCGAGGCATATATAGTAATAATTTCTATACCAATTACTTTGCTCATAATAACACTAGAAGTAAAATCATAACATTTTATCTCTTTAAAGAATACCTTAATTTTATATTTAAAAAATACTAATGAATAAAATACAGCAGCCAAGGAGCTGTAAGTTTCAGGATTAATTACCCAATTTATTTGTGACCGAGGCATAAATAATAATAATTTCTATCCCAATTACTTTTCTGGTAATAACACTAGATGCCAAATCATACCAATCCTCATGAGTAAAGTACAGCAAGTAGCAACCAAGGAGCTGCAACTTTTAGGAGTAATTACACAATTTATCTGTGATCGAGGCATATATAATAATAATGTCTATCCCAATTACTTTGCTCACAATAACACCAGAAGACAAATCACATCATTCTTGCAGTAAAAAAAAAACACATAAAAAAATTCATGAATGAACTACAGCAGATAGGAAGCTGTAATTTTAGCTTAGGATTAATTACTCAACTTATCTGTGACCGAGGCGTATATGATTTATATCCAAATTACTTTGCCCGTAACAACACAAGAAGTAAAATCAACATTTTACCAGTTAACAGAATACCTAATTTATATATTTTAAAAATTAATAAAGTACAGCAGATATAATAATTAGCACACGCAAAGAGCAGTATGAATACCAACTTTGTTTTTCTCATTCACGTACTAAAAATGCAAAAAGTAACGTTAAAAATTATCCATTTAGGGCTTAATACGGTCCTGTTTACACGTTTGGCCCTGCGTTCGGCCAACATCGGTGACGGGCGGTCTAAGCGCGCCTAAACAAATGAACACCTGCGTTATTTTAACACCGGGTAACGCAACATAACCTCACATTGTATGTGGTTTCTTGGTTTAGTAAACGTCAGTGCGTGCAGTGTTTATTCAAAACTAAACGTGCAGTGTTGTTTTGGTGTTCGTTTAGAGATTGTATTGTGGATAATTAAACCATGTCGTCGATGCTATCGGCCGAATTAGCGGCAACTTGCAACGCCCTGGGCTATTTTGATTCGAAAAACAACAAATACTACGCTGATTCGAACACTTTGGAAACTGCTAAAGATTTAATTAGATATCTAAGGCGAGATGACGAAAGTCATGATATCAGGAGGCAGCTTGGAGAGACCAATGTGCTGCAAACTGATCTCTTGCCATTGATCAAAAGCTATTGGGAGGATACGCAATTATTTGATGTGATACTGAGGTAATTGTAATAGTTAATTAAGTAGTAGTAGATTTTAGTGTTAGATATTCCGAAATAACCTTTAGTTTATCTGATATAATAAAAATAATAATACGTATATCAACTTGTTGCTTCTTGGTTGTGTTTATATCGGAGATAGGCAACCTATTTGACAGTTGTGTAAATGTGGTTTTAAGACATCGTTAATATCGATGATGATAGGGCCGTAACAAACTTTTTGCGAACCCAAATGTTTGGCGCTGATAGTTTTGTGTTGAATTTTAGATTGCTGGTCAATTTGACAACTCCGGCGCTGATGCTATGGCAAGAAGAGGTGCCAACTGAACGCGCTGCAAGGAATCACTATCTACAAATTGAGGAACACCTCCAGAATTATAAGCAGGCGTTTGCGGATGAAGGAGTTTGGGCTGTCTTCAGTAAGCGCATCAGTAAAACGCTTGAAATTGTAAGTAAATATTCTCTGGGATATGTGTCCAAGTTAATACTGGACACGGTATTATATAAGCAGGTATATTTTAAATCATAATTTTGTCTACCGGCTAAGTTAATTTATTATGGAGAAATAGAGCCATCGCGAATTTACAGGCTTCCTTGCTCCCCCGGTGGAATTTTTAATTAGGAACTTAATTATAAAGAAGCCCCATTTTTGAAGTTTAATTAATTTACCCGGCGACGAGATTTTTTTCAATTTTTTTTATGGAATTTGCTCAATTAATTATGTTAAGTACTACCAATCTCCTTATTCATCATAGGTCGCGCATAATTAAAACCTTCCAGGGAAGACCGACTCCAATTTTGAGGTTAAGCTAACCCACTACGAGATACGACGCACAAAATCCTCGAAAAACGTATTTACAATAATAATATTTATTCAAACACTTACGGTTTGTCGTGTATTCATACTTGGAAGCGTCCAGCACCAGGAAAAGGCGAGACCAAACGGAAAATAGCGTAGAATTTGCGGGATGTCACGTACCTATGCCTAGGACCTAGGTGATTCACAATCTGGAACAAATAAACATCAGTTAATGCACGAATTAATCGGAAAATACATACACTACGGCTTCAGTTCTCGCGACATGATCACAACAAACATTCACTCGCCGAAATTGCGAAATTCTGGTAACAACGTGACGCATTAACACGTGATTGGCCGGACAAGTTTTTGTCGACCCGCTCGAGCTCTGCGCGCTTACTTGAAAATACAAATGCACTCGTAGAACAACATAGGAATTGTAAAACGAAGAGTTTTGTACTCATTAATGATAATAATAATAATTAAAGTGCAAAGTGCAATAAATGTTGTTGCAATAAATTACTGTTATTGGATTATTGACATGCTTTTTGTCGTGTTCTAACTAATTTAAAAATTAAACAATTGTTTAAACAATTTGAATTTGTTTAAGCAAAAATATACGATGTTACGAACTTCCATTTGTTGCACAAATTATTAGATTTTAGTTTTTTTCATTTATTAACTAATTAGCAATTGTTTAAACAATTTGAATTTGTTTAAGCAAAAATATACGATGTTACGAACTGCCATTTGTTGCAAAAATTATTAAATTTTAGTTTTTTCATTTATTAACTAATTAGCAATTGTTAAACAATTTGAATTTGTTTAAGCAAAAATATACGATGTTACGAACTTCCATTTGTTGCAAAAATTATTAAATTTTAGTTTTTTTCATTTATTAACTAATTAGCAATTGTTTAAACAATTTGAATTTGTTTAAGCAATAATATACGATGTCACGAACTTCCATTTGTTGCAAAAATTATTAAATTTTAGTTTTTTTCATTTATTAACTAATTAGCAATTGTTTAAACAATTTGAATTTGTTTAAGCAAAAATATACGATGTTACGAACTTCCATTTGCTGCAAAAATTATTAAATTTTAGTTTTTTTTATTTATTAACTAATTAGCAATTGTTTAAACAAGTACCATTTGTTCAAACAAAAATATATGTGGTACATATTTTTCGCACATATTTTTCTAATTTTGCAAAAATTATCAGCATATAGGTAAAAATACATTTTAAAACATTTGCTATTGTTGAAACAATAAATGTAATAGACACATTTTTTGCATAAATCTTATTAGATTATTGGAAGTTTTATGTCATTTATTAACTAATTTGTAATGACAATATTTTGGAGAATGTGGCGAACTTAATAATAAAATTATAAACCCCTAACCACAACAAGTATTTTAGAAACCTAAATACGTATTTCAGCAACTATGTTGCCATCTTCAGTAGAACCTAAAAAGAGGAAAAGAGAGATTAGCACTTCATAGTATCTTTACTGGATATTGTCCAAGCAACTCCAAGCCACTTCCACTAGTGATTTGCTTGGACAATATCCAGTAAAGATACTATGAAGTGCTAATCTCTCTTTTCCTCTTTTTAGGTTCTACTGAAGATGGCAACATAGTTGCTGAAATACGTATTTAGGTTTCTAAAATACTTGTTGTGGTTAGGGGTTTATAATTTTATTAACTAATTTGTAATTGTTTAAAAAATACTAATTGTTTAAACAAATATATACATTTACTGACATATTTTTATATTTATTGTAACTATTATTAAATTATTGGCATTTTTTGTCATTTTTCGTTAGAATTTTAGAATTTTATTATTGGAATTTGTAATTCTTTATACAAGTTGCATTTTTTAAACAAATATTTTTTTGTTTTTCTTTTGTAGAAATTCTTATGGTTACATTGTCGACATGTTTTTACTTTATCATACGCAGTATTATAAAGTATTGTAATCGTGCCGAAAAAAAAAATTGAGATTTTAGCGGAAATAGGTCTTTTTGGGTCCCCTGAACATTTTTGACCAAGGTACAAAAAAATGTCTGTGTGTGTGTGTGTGTGTATGTGTGTGTGTACCCGTTTTTTGTGGAGACGATTCCGGAGAAACTGCTACAGGTATCGGGCTGAAAGTTCATATGTAGAAGTTTCATGACCTAACTTAGAGCTGAAAAGGTTTTGGTTCACAAGGGTCCAAAGGAACTGGTAGTTTATTCTAAGCCTTTTTGAAGGATTTTGGAAATGAGCCGCCATTTCTGTAATTTCGTCAAAATAGTTAAATAATAAATTAAAGTAGAGGAAATTTTGGATAATTTATGTCTATAACATTTTTTGGTAAAATTAATAGTTTAGCTGCAAGAGTAAATTCTATTTGACCGAAATCGTATCTGCATTAATAGTAGGTAGCCAGGATATTTTGAACTTTTGACAGTATTCAGAACGTCAGCGCTTGCGAAACGTCAATTCAACACGCAAATGTTGAATGTATGGAGAATACGATCAAACACGCGCGCACGTACGCTATGTGAACCAATATTGGTACATCTTGGTGTTCAAAAGTCAATGTGTATTTCAAGTGCGGATAGCAATGTTGTTATGTTTTCGCGAATAAATCCAAGAAAGATTGTAAGACGGTATGTTAACCTTAAAACTTATTTGGAATATCCAAATTCTTTATGATCTTTTGTAGTTAGCACTGAAGACGTGGTAATACCCGAAAATATAGTATGCTAGAAGCCAATATAATTTAGTAATCATCAGAATCAACAACCTTTTTACTTTATCATACGTAGTCTGGAGATATGCCCTATTGGGTCCCCTAAATTATGAGCCGCTATTTCTGGAATTTCGTCGAAATAGTTAAATAATAAATTAATGTAGAGGAAATTCTGCATAATTTATGACTATGACAAATAAATAGTTTAGCCGCATGAGCAAATTCTATTTCATCAAGATCGCTCGTACTGCAAAACACTATAGTATTAAAACTAGTTAGCCAGGATTTGTCAGATATTGTGATTCTAATGACAGTAGGTAGTGTCAAATGCTGATGTCTTGACATAACATACTGTAAATATAATCAAAATATGTCTAGTTCTAGTAGTTTTATTTTAATGCAGACGTCGCCGATCTCGATCAAATAGAATCTCATCTAGCTAAACTATTAATACATGGTATGATAAAGTCATGTGCCTGGCCACATCAGATTTTTTGTAATTTGTTACTTAATGTGCAATTGTTTGAACAAATAAATTTGTTTAAACAGTAATATACAATGTTAGTAGGTACGTATTTCTTGACAAAAATTATTACAGGTTTTATAATATCGGTCTAACAAGTATTGTGGCTGCAACACTAATTATTATTATAGGTTATAATTGAAAATGAGTTTGAGAAATTTGGCAAGAAAAAAAAGTGAAAGAAATACAATAATAATTTTAGCCAAAAAGATATGTCAGTACCATTGTATATTATTTTAACACAAATGCTGTTTATTTAAACAATCGCAAACTAGTTAATTAATGACACGCAATGCCAACAGTCTAATAATAATATTTATATTATTTTAATAATATAATAATATTTTGTAAACAAATATTTGTTTAAACTATTGCAAATTAGTTAGTAAATGACCAAAAATGCTCCTAATAATAATTTCCTTTAAAAATAGAAAATATGGTCGCAAAATTGTATATATATATATATATATATATATATATATATATATATATATGTTTAAACAAATGGTATTTGTTTAAATACAGCAAGGAAAACTAATAATTTAATAACTTCTGCAGAAAATAGAAATATATGTTCGTACCATCGTATATTTTTGTTTAGACAGATTGTAATTGTTTAAACAATTTCAAATTAGTTAATAAATGACAAAAGAATATGTCGATAATCCAATAATAATCACTTCTGCCAAAAAACAATAATGAAACACGTAACATTGTAAATTTGGGGAACTTTTGTCTCATATTTAGGGTACTATGGCGAGGGTAGGCGGTGGTGAACAAAAACATAGTGGTTGTGGATTTGTTCCTTGGGGAGTTCTGAACAATTTCTGATAATCTCCCGCAGCTATTTTCTAAATCCGAAACGTGAAGAAAGAAAGGAAAAAGATGCATTTTTGCAATGTACCTCCCTAATGTGCTTCTTATAGTGTTGCAGCCTATTCAGAAACAGGCAAGTTTAAAGCTTTCTGAAAGTACGAGACACAAATGGGACACACCTAGTACCATACAGGAATGTTTGTTGTTGCACAGTGTTTTTTTGCGTAAATATCTAACAGTGGATGAGTATAGCGTTTCCATGCATGCCATTTTGGCACGGTAGCTTGTCCTCGGGGCAAAATTTATGGCCATGTCGGACGTGTTTTCGTTCCATGCCGTACGGTGGTTGCATCTTGAACGGCGGAATTAGACGAATTGAATCATTAAGTGGGACAGACCGAGTGTGCTCCTGGCAGATATTAGTCTCCTCCGAAATTGATATGTTGACGTTTACGGTAGCAAACGACGGAATGTAGTAATGCCCTCATTTCTGCCATCTCTACTTATATCATTTTGCAATTTTCGTTTATTTTTTATACAGTATGTCCCCGGCTTGAGTTACAAAGAGCAAAAGAAATTATAGCTGATTTTACAAATAATCGAGTTAAATATTTTAAATGTAAATGTACGTAATAATATACTATGTAGATCAGTTCACTACATGAACGTTGTTAACACTGGCCATTTTCAATTCGATACAACTTCTTTTAATATTATGAGAGATGTAAGAACTGCACTACAAAAATCGTTGAAAATATCAACGGTCATACTGTTGCGAAGTATACTTTAATTATATTGTATAATTGAGGCCAGGTCATCCAACCCATCCAACCTGCAGAAAGTTGCTTCACCTCATATCCGAAATTTTAAGAAACTCTTCAGTTGCTACATTTTATAATCTCACAAAGGCCTTCGATTGCGTGGCTCATGAAATACTGTTGTAACTAGAATTATATTTACACTATGAGCTGATTTATTCAAAGAAAATAAAACAGTTCACTTCCCTGTCAAACCAATTTTTATGACTCAGTTATAAAGTTTTATTTAGCTGACACCAAAACCACAGAGCAACGACAGGACTAAGCTCTACGTTACACATAAATGCTCTACGGGTTGCAGAACTTAATGCACACTATAATCTCTCCAGGGCGCATTATAATTTTGAATGCGCTTAAAAAATTTTCAAATGCTGATTTATTTAAACTATGGGACATATATTTTTTTCAATAAACCGTTATTTCTTGAGATGCACATTATATTTTTATAGGGGTAACGATTGTATTGTTTATTTTGATGTACATATTATAAATATATTGCTTTTTTAGTGCTCAAGGCATTTTTTGCTTTTTCGTTTTATGTTTTCCATTTCCAATATTCGTACCGTATAAAATGACTGAACACCCTGTATAGATATGTAGATAGGTGGCCGTCGCGGGTTCGGCGACCCAGTTTCCGGTTTATGGGTGGCCGTCTTGGCTACTCTTTCGGAATTACCTCGACTCCGCTGCGAACTAATTGGACGGCCTTAAGGGAAAACTTTCGGCGTATTTCAGGGCCGACCCCGTTTATTCAGACTTTAAATTAAGAGTCAGTTGGGCCAAGGTGGCTTCGTTAACTTCGGCCAAGTTCGTGATTTAGCACGGCAGCGTCGGCCGGATCACCTCTTCCCGCTATAATAATTATAAATAATAGTCTATCTATATGCGAGGAAGAACGGTGAAAAGTTACCCTTCGTTTGCGTAGGTATTTTATCATAATATTCGTAAGAATAAAATGAAAGTTGACCTGAAGGTGTTTCAATAACAGCGCAAGATTTGAATTGGGTGTTATTAAGGCTGTTATAATCCGATAGGTCAACGAGTGAGACAAGGTGTTAGGAGACAGATTTGACTTAGTACACATTAGGGATGTGAAGTATTGATACTTTTGAGTAACGACTTGATACCGGTACTTTCTAATCGAGTATTCGTTACTTTGTATTCGTTACTTTGTATTCTTTACTTTGTATTCGTTCCTTTGTATTCGTTACTTTCTATTGCGGAAATTGTAGTTTATATAGCACATGATACTAGAACAGATATTTCATTCGTTTTGCTTGTTGTGATTGATACCTAACCTGATGTAACGAATACTCATGCAGCGCTGTACTCATTTGTGCTCATTTTCACCGACGCCGATAGTATGATAAAGTCATGTGCCTGGCCACAACAGATTTTTTTTCGTTGCTTTGATGATACAAATTGACGAACGACAATCGTTTTGTGTACAGAATTACATCCTGATTGAAAATAGCACACAAATAATATAAGGTATCAATTAAAATTTCACTGATGACATCAAGTGATAACATAATCCGATGTGATGATTCCAATAAGCGGTGTTTTTCCTATGTGGCAATATACGGCCGGCCCGTTTTTGATAACAATAACCGATCGATAACAATAAGCGTTGTGCACTGTAGTAATATGTATATTACTCTATTCCAACTATAAGTATTAATTAAATTGTTACTCGTACTCTCTTAGTTAATCAAATGTCGAACAACTGGGTTTAACCGGACTTAATGGTTTATATCTGTATACATATTCTGCGCATATCCGTATCACTGCTATCAATTAAACACTCGATGAAACTCGGGAATGGATAGGATATGCAATATGCATATGCTACGTAACATTGGACCAACGGTTTAGCAAATATTGCCTCTGGTACTGTGCGACGAGCTTATATACACTAGGATCCGGTACATTATACTAACAAGATTAATAATTACGTGGATCGATTATCTCCAACACAGATATCGAATTCAGAACTGGCAAACAGAGAAAACGAGGTATCGTTACATACAATAGTAATGGCCATCTACCTCATCAATATTGTACAATAAGTAATAAGTATTATAGTCATACTATAATACAGCCCAGGGTTTTGATATCGCTGAATATGTATGTGACTGTCTATGGGACACAGACAGAACAGATTTTTTGTTTTTAAGGAAAATATTATGTAAATTAAGACTTTTGGATCAAAATATATTTCCTTCGCAAAAACAAATGATTTACTTTATGATTTACTCACATATTACTCCATAATATGTGACCAGCTTGGAAGAACGGGGGTTTAAGCTTTAAACTTAAACTTAAACTATCCTCAAAAACAATATTCAGTTGTAATTTCTATTCAAAATACAGCCTATCTTTTAAGATATTTTAAAACACTTTTCATTGATGTTTGTAAAGTCTCCAGTTCGCCAAGAGTCATACAATAGTATATTATAATACAAATTTTATAAGACAAAAATTGGCGGATGAGTAGTTTTAAACTGCGACCACAACCTGGATTTGAACCAGGGACCTTTCCCTAACATATGTCATAGGCCTCAATAGCTCAGTTGGTAGAGTATTGTGGTCACTGGTTCAAATCCAGGCCTTGTGGCTGTAATTTTTAATTTATTTAGAATTTGGATCCCGCCTGTATATCACCATTTACTATATATTTTATTATTATGGTTTGTTCACTCAAAACTACTCATTTGAATACAAACAATTCCATTTTTTCTTTGTTCGCAGGAATTTTCGGAACGCGGTGACGAGAACAGTTTGATAATCGAACGTATCCTAATTTTGATCAGGAATGTTTTGTACATCCCAGCCGACCACGATTTAGAGCGAAGGCCTGACAGCGACGCAAGCATCCACGACCAGGTAAAATAATACGCATATCAATAAATTAATGTTTAATGAAGTATTCCACCACACGTAAATAAAATATCAAATCAGACCGATATTAATAAATTCCTGTCCACGTTTCATTACGTTGGTTGGAATTTTCCGCGAAAGGCGCGCTAAAATATTAAACAAACCGACAATACGGCCATTTCTGTTTGCTCTCAACGTACAGCGAAATTGATTTCGGTCCGAAATTGGCAAATTAAATGCCGGAATTTTAACAACGCTGTTTGCTTATCAAATGAAAGTATTGCAAACAGTTTCCCGATGTACGAGGGTTCAGTTTGTTCGAATCGCCATTTATAGTTACTTTTTTTTTAAAAAGGTAATTTTTACACCGTTGTGCCATTTATTTTCCTTCCCCAAAAATTAAAAACTCCAGACCGCAGTTTCATGTAAAGATCTGTTGGTAAAGTTGATATAGCAAGAGTTTGTGGCCACCAAGATTTCCGGATCTAATTCCTTGCTAAGCATTCTGTATAAAATAAAAAGATCACCTAAGGTACCAGAAAAGGTAACATAATTTGCTTTATTTCCTGATATGTTTATCCACCTGTGCCCCTAAGTACCTCCAAAAGCGCCTTATTCTTTAGATTTATCATTCCCATTATTTAGGTCTTATGGGCTCTCCACCAGTCGGCTATGCTCGACATAGTACTCTACATAAGCAGCTCAATTACCGAGCAAGCATACTATATGCATGTCCTCGAGATGCTGTCGTTTATGTTGAGGGAACAGTCGCCTTCGGAGTTGGCGAACGCAGCGGTGCAACGGAGTCAAACGGAAAAGTTACGTGATCAAGCTGAACTTATGGCAATTAGACAGAGAGAGAATGTGCAGAGACAGCAGAAGTCAAGAGCTTTCGTAAGCACGAGGTACGTTATTTTCTATATGCCATTAAAGCGACCAAAAAAATCATAGAATAATATGTCTAGGTACCAATAACTCTGTATCCAATAAAAACCGAATTTTAAATAGACTACCGCGATTAATTACTAATTTACCCTACATCTAGGCATTCTCGATTCGGTGGAACTTACGTTGTGACCTCTATGAAAAGCATAAGCGATAACGACCTCATATATCACAAACCTTTGAGCAAGTTAGAAGACCTTACCTTCGACACTGATAAGCAAAAGGTTAGACCACCGAAAAATCGTAGACCGATCCAATCTACCACCAATGAGAGACGATCAGCGTTCAGCATTCGCCTTTTCCTGAAGGAGTTTTGCATCGAATTCCTGAACGGTGCCTACAACACCATGATGCACGAAGCAAGGCGAACCCTAGTCAGGTCGAAAGCTCAAGCTCACGACGAGTCTTACTACCTATGGGCCATAAGGTTCTTCATGGAGTTCAACAGGTGCTATAAGTTTGAGGTTAAGTTGGTCAGGTGAGTTTCTAGAGGTGCATGTCTTTCCTTATCTCATATATATTTGGTGTTAGTGAGAC
The DNA here is from genome assembly GCA_964023965.1 of Melinopterus prodromus. NCBI lineage: Eukaryota > Metazoa > Arthropoda > Insecta > Coleoptera > Scarabaeidae > Melinopterus > Melinopterus prodromus. The sequence continues at coordinate 490,570 of OZ030398.1, read as the reverse complement.
AATGGCAATACAGATCTTCCACTACGTACAACAACAAATGGAGAAGTACTTTGATATGATTCAAACTGATAAGAAGGAGTTCAGACAGTGGTCGAGGAGGCTTCATCTGGCATTGCTGGCGTATCGCGAACTGTTGCTGACGTTATGCGCAATGGATAAGTCTGAAGACGACCAAGTGCGTCAATCGTCAAAAGTCATCAAGAGCAATATCTTCTACGTCTTGGAATATCGAGAACTTATATTAACGTTGCTGTTGACTTTCGACGAGCTCAAAATGTCGGATGTTTATCTGAAAGATTTGATCGAAACACAACATATCTTCCTGAAGATGTTGCAAAGCTACTGTAGCTCTGGACAGGTTATGGTGCAGAGGAAGACTAAGAGAAAGAAGAAAAGTGGAAAATCCAAAAAGTGTAAGTCAAACATTTATTTTTTGTTTGTTAAGGTAAACATCTCAAATTTAAACATAAATTTAGAAAATAAACTTCTTCCGGGCTATGCCGTGTGTCAAGATTTATAATACTATAATACTGAAGTATTCAATTAGCTTTGAAGAAGCGAGCAACATGGTTCGCGAAACGTCAGCATTAACAAATCTTGACACACGGCATAACCCGGAAGCAGTTTATTTTCTAAATAATTCTGGCCGTGAAAGCCTACGTACTTATTTAAACATAAATGTTTATCACGAATCTGATATAGGATCACTGCCTGAACTACATTAACATTATATACGCATGGTGTCGGAATTAGGTGCAATTGTTAAAGTTGTAAAAAATAATATTAATTAAATAAGTACGTAGGCTTTCACAGCCACAATCATTTAGAAAATAAACTGCTTCAGGGTTATGCCGTGTGTCAATTTTTTGTTATGCTGACGTTTCGCGAACCATGTTGCTCGCTTCTTCAAAGCTAATTGAATACTGAAGACCTACCAAGAAACTCTCCTTTATATACCTGTATTTACACCTCACTGCGCACATCTGGAGCTACCGCTCCCATGTGCTTTTCCACCTGACCGCGTTAGGATCGCTTTCCAGACCCTACTAAGGTCAGTACCATCCTCGCGATTCATGTTGTTAGGATGTTGGTAAATTTCGATGGCTTCTCTAATAACCCTTCGATGATAATTACCAACCCTTGCCAACATCTTCACATCATCGAAAATCGTGTATCCCGACTCGTGGCAGTGTTGAGCAACAGGGGACCGTTGAATCTTGCGTAGCCGGGTGTCTCTACTGTGCTCTTTGACTCGACATTCGATACTTCGTCCTGTCTGTCCTACATAGCATGTTCCACACTCACATGTTATCTTGTATACCCGGCTACGCAAGATTCAACAGTCCGCTGTTGCTCAACACTGCCACGAGTCGGGACACAGGATGATTTTTGATGACGTGAAGATGTTGGCAAGGGTTGGTAATTATCATCGAAGGCTTATTAGAGAAGCCATCTACTGACATTAGTAGGGTCTGGAAATCGATCCTAACGCGGTCAGGTGGAAAAGCACATGGAAGCGGTAGCTCCAGATGTGTGCAGTGAGGTGTAAATACAGGTATATAAGGGAGAGTTTTTTGGTAGGTCTTCAGTATTCAATTAGCTTTGAAGAAGCGAGCAACATGGTTCGCGAAACGTCAGCATTAACTAAATTAATTAAATCTTGACACACGGCATAACCCGGAAGCAGTTTATTTTCTAAATTAAATAATTATTATCAATTTTCTTCACAGATCAATAGGTACCATATAGATATATAATATAATATAATATAATAATTAATGACATATTTTTATAACTTGCGCAGGGACGTCAATCTCCCCAAAAATCTGTTAATTGTTTATTTATAACCCCTGAAAAGACATCGAATTTTAATTTTGGAATATTCATTCAATAGCCCGGCACTTAGGCGGTCTTTTCAAATATTATGTAAGCTGCATTTCAGACCGTCAAGCTGTTCTCCGCGCGTCGGTCTTAAATGGCACTTTGTTAGCGAAATCATTAATCACCGCTCCTCAATAGAGGCAGCGGCCACGTCTTAGACCGAAGAGAAAGGCCCGAAATAAGTTTTACGGCGACACGAAAATATTTTCACGACATCGTCCTTTAGCTTGAAAAATTGTTCTTCAAAATTACAACGCGACATCAGCCGTGTTTGTGAAATTAGCTGTTCAATTTCATAAATCTGAATTCTTAAATCTAGGTAAACAAAACTTGTCTATACCTACAGGTATGTCCACTTTCTCCGTAAATGAGCATCATGTCTTTAATCATACAATCACAAAATAAGAAAGAAATCGTGAGTTCTCATGAATTATTTCCATATCAATCTTGTTTTTATGTACCTAGCCAATGGAAGCGTAGCAAAATTATGCCTATAATTTATATTTTATAGCAACGAGGGTGGCGGAGCTGGCCAACCCACATCTGGACGTGGACACTCTTTGGGATCAGGCGTCTCCCCAGCTATCCGCCGTTCTGGAAGGGCAGGGCGAAATCCCGAAGGACCAAGTGCCCTTTGACGCCACGTCTGATGTTCCCATCGACGACCAGAAGTGAGTAATTCCGTTTGTGCCCGTGTTTGTCTTTTAATGCATACGCGATGACGTCGTTATCGGCGCCATTATCTAGGAAGTATATTCATTGCATTGTGGTCAGAATCAGGCATTATTCTATTTTTATACTTAAATTATTGTTATTTCGCTTTGTTTTTGGCATTATGTCCAAAGAAACAAAAATATTTTGATAACTTTTGGGAATTTAAATGAGTTCTTTTACTTGAGTCACGTACCACAGCCTTTAGAACCATCATTCGAACAAGAAGAATTTACAATTCCGTCATTTATTTCAGAAGTAGGTACAATCTGAAGCCGTTTCGTACCCAGTATTGGCCCCATATCTCATCGGAGTGTTCTAACTTTTCGATTACCATAAGAGTTCTCGTAATAATTCTTAAGTCGCGAACGAGGTTTAGAATTCTAGTTGAAGTTATTTATGGTGTAAGGCGTTGTAATATAGGTGCTATCTTTGGTTTTCAGGGCGGAAACTATGAAAAACATCCAGAGCAAGCTGAGAAATAATGAGTTCGAGAACGGTATCGGCCTGCTACGTGCTGCGCGGTAAGTAGGTTAAAAGTTAACCATATTTTCGTAATGGGAAATTGTGAACGTGAATTATAAAGCCCTAAGTGCGAACGAAGCTCTCACGATTTTAATAGATTATGTAAAAATTAAAATTCCAAACGAAAAATTTAATATAAATTTTGGGATACATTCCCGATATCGCTGCTGTTATTTGCTCCCTTTGGCATCCAGTTCCCTGCATTTAATCAATTTTCGAGATAAAATTCGTATTTGTAAGATATTTCGTACATAATTTTCTAGAAATTATTAATTTTTGTTTTGTATAGAACTGCAATATGAATATGATCCTCTACGAACTCATTTACAATTGAATTTCTATCATTTAATTTAAGCGAGAATGAGAGCGAATCGGAAAGTTCAATTATATCGATATTTCAAGACCAGCGGCACCACGATTTTTGAAGATTAAACGTCGAAACTTTGGTCGTATTGAAATCACTGGCAGTGCATATAAATTAATGACCCTATTGTGCTTAAATTGGGAGTGCTCAGAGTCGGACAATACCGGGCGAAACCCCTCCGAAACTTCCCTTATTATTGCCGTAATAACATCGAAAACGTTCCGCTATTTTCATATTTCACCCTTTCACGACGCCCGATACGATATTCCAGTTCATTTCAGTTCGAAACGCAAACACGATTTAATTAAAAAATCTAAGTGAAATTTCGGTCAAAAGTTGGATTTTTTGTATGAAACGTAACCGCTATATTATGCTACATCGGTTGTACGATATAGTTTTATTTAAATATCATTGTGTTCCTAAATATCATGTACGTACAAAAAGGGGTAATTTTTTGGCTTATTTGACTAAAAATTCATATAAACATAGGCCCGCAAGCGCTTCGTTGTCGATCTACAGAGTGTTGAAATTTGAACATTTTTTTAGTTTTATCTTTATAGCTCTTGTAGTTTTTGAGATATTTAGCTCTAATTTGGAATATAGGTTGCGCTGTAGGACTTAAATCATTGGACATACCAAATGGTTTTAAGAATCTATAGGGAGATATTTTTTCAGGGGTCATGCCCCCTTTTCTCCACATGAACTTTTTATTGGTGCGCCGCTGGTGGATTCTAAGAAACAAAATGCATTTTTTGTTTTGTTCTAAAGCATTTTAATCTCTTGTAGTTTTTTCGCATTTACCACCGTTATCGAGAAAAAAAAAATAAAAGCTTTTCTGTGTTTCGCTAGATGAAGTTAAATTTTTTTTAAATAATTGGTCTATGATGCCTTGGCTTGATTTACATAACCTTTTGTTTGTATTTATTTTGACAGTTCGCATTTAAAATATTAATTTTTGTCCACAAGTGTTTGTAAATGAAAGGTTTAAATTTTAAAGTGTAGGGTGTAAAAGTGTTTGTTTAAATGTTCGATATATTCATGCCAAATTATACCAATTCTGAAATGTGTTTACTGACGAAGCCAATTTTTCAAGGAATTCAGTTTTAAATTTTCACGACAACCACCTATGGGCTGAAGAAAATCCACATGGAATCGTATCATACTGCATATGATAAAGTAATATTACTTTAAAGGAAAGTAATTTTTGTTTGTATTTAAATATTTTTATTTGCCATTATTTTGTTATTTGTTATTTTATTGAATATATATTCCAAATAAATTTATCTCTACAAGCAAATAAACGAGAGTATTCAAGGTAGTAAATATAGTTGGCCTCAAAGAAATATGTTTTGAACAAAATGAATAAATTCAAAAGAATATATGTCTTAAAAACAAGAAACCTTTTCTAACATTTTCAAATAATAAGCAAAACCAATAGGTGTAGAGAAAAGTGCAAAAATAAATAAGCTATACAGGGTGCTGCTAGCACGTAGGTAGTAATCTTTGATTCTTTTAAACAACAAATTACTTTCCAATTTTATATAATTGCGTGTTAATGCCCAGTGTCTATCTTATCTCAGGTATGTCACATAGTTATTTATTTTTACGTTTTAGTTATTTGTTTATTTATTGATTGATTTTTTTGATTTTTTTCTACTGTAAAGTTGTCTAAAATGTTCTTGGAACCTTATGGATCTATAAATGTACGGTTACTGATATTTACTTAAGTTAGCACAACTCAACTACACGGTGCGTCTAGGCATTGTTCTAATTAGTGTTGAGGTAAAGCGCCAGCAACTCTGCCCACAAATATTTGTTCACTGGTATAATGAACTACGTACGTCGCAATTAACGCAGTGGTACATGCTCTAACTGGATGCCACTGATTAATAACAGGACCCTCCTATATGCCTATTTGCATATATTAGTACGGTTGGTATACCTATGTACGCTTTTTGCAATTCGTTCAAACTCTAGGAACGAAACACATGGCAAACATGGCGGTTTCCTTTTGTTGACGTGCAAATATGTCTAATAATAAAGAGTGTTTCAATAAGACCGCAGGATTTGAATTGTGCCCTAATATATCTGCATTAATATAAAACTAGTTAGCCAGGATTTGACAGATATTTTCATTCTAATGACAGTAGGTATTGTCAAACGCTGATGTTTTGCCAGTACCTACTGTCAATAGAATCAAAATATCTGTCAAATCCTGGCTAACTGGTTATATTTTAATGCAGACACGACCGATCTCGATCAAATCGAATCTCATGCAGCTAAACTATTAATTTTATATACAGTGTGTCCACGAAAGTCCGCACCAGATGGAAAACTTTTTTATTGTGTATTTCTCAGAAAGTGTGCTTTTATTCTTTATTCCGTTGGCGGCTCGAATCAAATATGTAAATTTCGGCGCCATATACCGAGCGATTCAGAATATATGAATTTGTGATGAGTAAAGTACTACCACTTATGAAGTTTTATTTTCACTGATATAATTTTAATAAAAATAACTAAACCATCAAACATCTATTGTTTCTTGAATTAATTATGACTGACTGCTGTAACTTTTAAAACAAATGCTTACACTCGAACAAAAAGTTGTAATTGCTTTAATACATGGAGAAAATAGACCGCACCGAGATGTTGCTGCTATTTTCAATGAAAGACATCCACACAACCAAATTGCCCATTCAACCATTTCCAGTATAATAAAAAATTTCAAACAGGTTGGGTCTGTGGAAATTAGGTTATTGGCCATAAAGAACTGTAATCACGCTAGAGGGCGCCAGTTATACAATATCGACCAAAATCGCTTTACGCAGTGTTCAGTTGACAATTATCGACTATTTTCACGAAGTCATAGCCACCTAGATTAATAAAACAGTTATTTTTTCGTTACCTTGATGATAAAAATTGACGATGGATATGTTTTGTGTTCAGAATTTCATCCTGATTGAGCATATCACACAAATAATATATAAAATAGGGTGTCATTTAAAATTTCACTGATGACGTCATTTCCGGAAAACCAGAATTCATACTAACCATGAAACCATGAGGCCTCCGTGACAAACAACCCCAAAACTACAATAATTTGCATATACTACTTATGAAATTCAACCTAATTTTCTCTCGCGAAATAAACAACCCTTAAAAAGCAACAACCACTGAGTTTGGGGTCATGGCGATATTTTTCCTCTTTTCTCTTGTATTTATAGGACTCGGTGGACACGAGGATGTGTTCGGGGGGTTGCAGGGTGTGTACACGACTGGGGAGTTTCGACCCTGTCCTGACATAGCCCCATAAAATTTACAGTTTGTGGCATTCTGTATTGTTCATTGTCCTCTTTTTTTTCTTCTTTTGTTGTTAGGGAGGTGTGGCCAGAGAACGACTGCTTTGGGAGTAATAACATGGCTCCGGAGGAGGAATTTCTCGCCCTCAGAGACATCTTTTTCGCGGATCTTGGTGGTAAGTCGTGCTTGCATCTCTTCCCATTCCCCTAATATTTTCCCTTGCTCGTACGAGCTTCAATCTATATCAACGGCGTATAGTACAATGGGGTGCAAATCTGAGATATAATAGGGGTGTTATGGTAGATTCCAGTAAGGGTTTGTTGTGTGTATAGTTATTAGGATTCCTTACAAATTTTAACATGTTTTTTTATGGATACCGATCAAAACATAACGTAATATCCATAGATATTGTCATATTTTATCAACGTATTTTATCAACGTGATATTTGTACATCGGGATCGACTATTGACGGTTAATTACAAATGTATGATTTGTATTTACTGTCGTTATTTGAGCAGCCAGTTATTAAATAAACGGTTCGTTAGTTTTTATGGGTAAAATAACTAACCAGCGCAGGACGTGGCGAGTAAACGAACAATTTTATTTTAAAATAGGGACCTCGTTTGCAATAACTCTCATAATATAAATAAAACTAGTGGATATTTGAAATTATTTTTCCGGATAATAATAATAATAAAAATAATAAAAACCGAAACGCCTCGTGTGGAAATATGAACGATATGTCATAATGATTAGTCATTACCGTTTATGCTGTCCCATATTGGCATCATTACGTATTATTATTGAGTTAGTATCAATTATTTTCGTTTTATCGTCGATTCTATACCCCAACATTGGGACAACACGACGAAACCAGTGCCCATAAAAGCAAACTTTAAAATTAAGTTTCCCGTATCGGGCCACGAGCAGTAAAACGTCTAGCCGAGATCTTTTATGACTTTTGCGGTCCGGTATTGAATTTACCTTGGCTTTTACTACACCTACTACCAGCCTGAAGTTCGCACACCAATGACACGTGTACTCAATATACAGTGCGTTCCCAGATAGAAACAACGTCGTCATGTGCTGGGTAAACCTTTCGGCAACCCAAGTCATCGAAAACATGACAGAGCATCATATTTTATAATACGAAATACACGGTTGAGCTGAAAAATCTCAGCAAAATTAAGTGCCAGATAATATCTTTAATTTCTTTTATACGTGCGTTACAATAATCAGAAGTGGGTTTTTCTTTTGTTTTTACTTGTTGAGTTTTATTATAATCTATCGTTATCAGATACAGCATTAAAAATATCTACCAGGAAAAAATCGTTTTGTGTAAATAATAGGGGAGATAATTGTGTGTCGGAAAGTGAAGATAACTGGGGTGACATTTTTTAATGAACAATTCCGTTAGTGGTTAGGGGATGTTGCATCTTAAACGAAACGCACCCCAACCCTGTCGTTATTTGGCTGAAAATCGGTTCTTTCAGTACTGTCTGTGATCGTCTAATCTCAGTATATCACTGTCGTGCCTCGACAAGAGCGTTTTTCCGTTTGGTTGTTTTCGTACCCCCTGCCAGTGTCCGCCCCTGACGAAGTCAATCAATAGATAGATAGTATCGACAGGAGAAATAATGTATTTTTAACGAGGCGTTTCATAATCTTTTTCTACCCTGGTACATGGATGGATTTCTGTGTTCGGGACAACAAATTTTATTTTAACATTTTCCGTAATTTCGTCTTGCCGATTCGTTATTTAAGGGTCCAGAGCCGCTATGGGGCATAATTCTGTTTGGCTCTGGGGTGTGATTTGAGAAATAAGCAGGTGGGACCCTCGCAAAGGGAGTTTTAATTTTCGACTTTCAACCTGCTCTGTATCGAATTAATCATTTCTAGGTAATGATTTAATATATTTATATATTTTTAAGGAAGTATTTTATTACCATGGTTGCAACAGTGCTGCAACTTTTAACCTTCTGACATTTGATGCATATTGAACTTGTATTGAACTAATGCTGGAGTAAACTAAACTAAATTTAAGTTACACCAATGGGGAACACTCACGTACCTATGAGGTGCTGTTAATTAATAAAAACAATATAAAATACTATTAATTACAAAAAGAAATATGTACAATACAGACGTCAATGCAATACACGTACAATACACAACAAGAAAATATAGTGCAGCAAGTTTAGCTGACTTTGGAAGATTTTATTTCGCGCTGATTGATTGTGTCTCTGTCGATTTGCGGTGGTAGGTGAAGTTCTGCAAGTTTCTGATTCATGTTCAACGCCGGTGTATACCGGAGGAGGTTATTTATCGCGTCTGAAGGAGGGGGGTGAGTTCTCCCGGAGATTGCTTTGAATGTGAACCTCGCCGAATTTATTGGTTCGGTTGAGACGACATGCAAAAATACATTTTCCAACCCCCTTTTTCCCGCGTTATGATTAATCCTTCCCTTTTTTGTATTCGAGATAACGGAGGCTGTACGCAACCAAGAAAAAAAAATGGGGATGAATTTAAATAAGAACATTTTTCGTCGTTATTATGAAGGTACAGAGAAGATGTTGATGATTTTTTTGAAGAATTTTTATGTCCTAAATTGTAATTAAATAAATTTACACAGGCTTTTTTTTGGGAAACATGTGCGAATTCAAACAGATCTACCGGGCATAAAGGGCATTAAAAAAGCGCAACGCTCACGGAAAAATCTAATGAAATTCAGGTGTTGAAATTTATCTGCTGGGAGCGCGAAGCCAGAGCAGTTAAACGCAGTGGCGCGTACGGGCGGGGCCGTAAACAAAAAATGTGATTATTTCGTGGTTTTTGAGAGAGAATTACAGGGACATTAAATGATGCCGATGCTATTACATTCCTGAAATATGAATGCTCGGCGCGAGGGGACAAAATTGCCGTAAATTGCAGTAAAAATTGCTGTATTTTTTTCTATCGTGTAAGTTTTTCGAAATTAAACTAAATGAATTCCTTACGCCCGTCAAAAACAACAGTCACCCCTATCTTACACATAAATAATACATAAGAAATCATCAAAACCTAATCGGATCTCTCATCGCTATACTTTATTTACGATTTTCTCAATTTATCGTTTTTAGAATTTGATATAACAACCGGTTGATATTCCTTATCAACAAAGAAGCAAATTGGTGAACTTTTTGCCGCACTAGAGCGGCAAAGTGCCATAGCGGCACTCCAACCTCGAACGAAATCAGCTGTTTTCGAGTGTGACAGCACAAAAACCCTTTTACCTCTCTCTAGGCCCCTCAATTGAGTTGTTTACATTGCTAGGCAACGCGTGCCGGTTACTCAGGTGCTGTGGTTACTACGAGATGTATAGTCGTGAAACACCGCAGCATACCACGACTACTAATTCTCCCGTTTATTGGGTTATATCAGCTGTTTGTGCAGTAATGCTAGTGTATTGATACTTCTAATTCTATTTTATGCGTGAATTTGTAGCATAATGTTTAAGATGAGTGATGTAGCGCTCAAAATAGACGATTTTTAGGTATTGCTGATGCATAATTTGTATATATTTACTATACTTACGCTATATAAAATAGAAAAGTGAAATTATAACAATATATACGATATTGTTTACTGAAATATATAGCTAATCGTTTAGTAAACACAAAACAAATGCCAAATTAATGTTGCAAGAATATCAGATTTTAGAAAACCCGACCTAAACGACGCGAGGTGCAACTCCAATGCATTACAATACAAAAACTCTTACCTTAGTCGCAATAGGTTTCTGGTTTAAATTTGTCGACAAGAACATACAAACATAAAAACTCAACGATAACAACACGAACACTCGATGTCCCTCACTTATCAAGTTTGTAAGCAAAATTTGAAGACGCTACGAACACAACAGGGATCACAAACACAACAACACGACCTCGAAACTGAGGAACGTGCAAACTTGTTGCGGCGCATAAACGTGAGATGGTGGGGATTTTTCCCGTCCGTTCTTGGCTAATGATGATTTTTATTGATTTATGTATGTTAGTTGTATTTATTTAAATGGTTAATGTAATTATTTAAGCTTTATAATTTGGTGTATTTTTAAGTATAATAATAATAGTTATTTATTATAATAAATACTCAATAGACACTGCTTTTTGCGTAAGGTTTTTAATTATTGGCAGAATTTATTACAATTTCACGTGTAAATAATGGACATCCAAACTTTTAATCATTATATTTTTTTAAGACGTTACTTTTAAATGTTGCTAGGCTTATAGCTTAAAAATTGATCCAATTTGTGCTTTTGTTTAAATTCAAAGAAGAAGGAAAATCCGGGAAACTTATTTTTAAAGATTTTTTATGTTAATAATAATTTACGTCACAAAACGGATTCAAAAAATGACTTTCTTTCGATTTCAGAATAATTTCGTTTTGCATTTTTTTTTTTTTAATTAAGAAATGGATTTTTTAATTGATATGAGTTACTAGCAATAAACAACTAAATGCTTCATATCTACAACTTAAGAATTTGTATTTCTTCCATAACAGTTTCAACCACCGATAAACAACGTAAAATCTAAGTTTCAAAAATCCTCCTGAACAAACTAAAATAGATAGAGGGCTGTACTTTTTAGAATTAATTACCCAATGTATCTGATCTATAAACGTGTATAATAATAATTTGTATCCCAACTACATTGCTCGTAATCGCACATGAAGCGAAATAATAACATTCAACCACCGATAAACAACGTAAAATCTAAGTTTCAAAAATCCTCCTGAACAAACTAAAATAGATAGAGGGCTGTACTTTTTAAAATTAATTACCCAATGTATCTGATCTATAAACGTGTATAATAATAATTTGTATCCCAACTAGATTGCTCGTAATCGCACATGAAGCGAAATAATAACATTCAACCACCGATAAACAACGTAAAATCTAAGTTTCAAAAATCCTCCTGAACAAACTAAAATAGATAGAGGGCTGTACTTTTTAGAATCAATTACCCAATGTATCTGATCCATAAACGTGTATAATAATAATTTGTATCCCAACTACTTTGCTCGTAATCGCACATGAAGCGAAATAATAACATTCAACCACCGATAAACAACGTAAAATCTAAGTTTCAAAAATCCTCCTGAACAAACTAAAATAGATAGAGGGCTGTACTTTTTAGAATTAATTACCCAATGTATCTGATCTATAAACGTGTATAATAATAATTTGTATCCCAACTAGATTGCTCGTAATCGCACATGAAGCGAAATAATAACATTCAACCACCGATAAACAACGTAAAATCTAAGTTTCAAAAATCCTCCTGAACAAACTAAAATAGATAGAGGGCTGTACTTTTTAAAATTAATTACCCAATGTATCTGATCTATAAACGTGTATAATAATAATTTGTATCCCAACTACTTTGCTCGTAATCGCACATGAAGCGAAATAATAACATTCAACCACCGATAAACAACGTAAAATCTAAGTTTCAAAAATCCTCCTGAACAAACTAAAATAGATAGAGGGCTGTACTTTTTAGAATCAATTACCCAATGTATCTGATCCATAAACGTGTATAATAATAATTTGTATCCCAACTACTTTGCTCGTAATCGCACATGAAGCGAAATAATAACATTCAACCACCGATAAACAACGTAAAATCTAAGTTTCAAAAATCCTCCTGAACAAACTAAAATAGATAGAGGGCTGTACTTTTTAGAATTAATTATCCAATGTATCTGATCCATAAACGTGTATAATAATAATTTGTATCCCAACTACTTTGCTCGTAATCGCACATGAAGCGAAATAATAACATTCAACCACCGATAAACAACGTAAAATCTAAGTTTCAAAAATCCTCCTGAACAAACTAAAATAGATAGAGGGCTGTACTTTTTAGAATTAATTACCCAATGTATCTGACCCTTAAACGTGTATAATAATAATTTGTATCCCAACTACTTTGCTCGTAATCGCACATGAAGCGAAATAATAACATTCAACCACCGATAAACAACGTAACATCTAAGTTTCAAAAATCCTCCTGAACAAACTAAAATAGATAGAGGGCTGTACTTTTTAGAATCAATTACCCAATGTATCTGATCCATAAACGTGTATAATAATAATTTGTATCCCAACTACTTTGCTCGTAATCGCACATGAAGCGAAATAATAACATTCAACCACCGATAAACAACGTAAAATCTAAGTTTCAAAAATCCTCCTGAACAAACTAAAATAGATAGAGGGCTGTACTTTTTAGAATTAATTACCCAATGTATCTGACCCTTAAACGTGTATAATAATAATTTTTATCCAAACTACTTTGCTCGTAATCGCACATGAAGCGAAATAATAACATTCAACCACCGATAAACAACGTAACATCTAAGTTTCAAAAATCCTCCTGAACAAACTAAAATAGATAGAGGGCTGTACTTTTTAGAATCAATTACCCAATGTATCTGATCCATAAACGTGTATAATAATAATTTGTATCCCAACTACTTTGCTCGTAATCGCACATGAAGCGAAATAATAACATTCAACCACCGATAAACAACGTAAAATCTAAGTTTCAAAAATCCTCCTGAACAAACTAAAATAGATAGAGGGCTGTACTTTTTAGAATTAATTATCCAATGTATCTGATCCATAAACGTGTATAATAATAATTTGTATCCCAACTACTTTGCTCGTAATCGCACATGAAGCGAAATAATAACATTCAACCACCGATAAACAACGTAAAATCTAAGTTTCAAAAATCCTCCTGAACAAACTAAAATAGATAGAGGGCTGTACTTTTTAGAATTAATTACCCAATGTATCTGACCCTTAAACGTGTATAATAATAATTTGTATCCCAACTACTTTGCTCGTAATCGCACATGAAGCGAAATAATAACATTCAACCACCGATAAACAACGTAACATCTAAGTTTCAAAAATCCTCCTGAACAAACTAAAATAGATAGAGGGCTGTACTTTTTAGAATCAATTACCCAATGTATCTGATCCATAAACGTGTATAATAATAATTTGTATCCCAACTACTTTGCTCGTAATCGCACATGAAGCGAAATAGTAACATTCAACCACCGATAAACAACGTAAAATCTAAGTTTCAAAAATCCTCCTGAACAAACTAAAATAGATAGAGGGCTGTACTTTTTAGAATTAATTACCCAATGTATCTGACCCTTAAACGTGTATAATAATAATTTGTATCCCAACTACTTTGCTCGTAATCGCACATAAAGCGAAATAATAACATTCAACCACCGATAAACAACGTAACATCTAAGTTTCAAAAATCCTCCTGAACAAACTAAAATAGATAGAGGGCTGTACTTTTTAGAATCAATTACCCAATGTATCTGATCCATAAACGTGTATAATAATAATTTGTATCCCAACTACTTTGCTCGTAATCGCACATGAAGCGAAATAATTACATTCAACCACCGATAAACAACGTAAAATCTAAGTTTCAAAAATCCTCCTGAACAAACTAAAATAGATAGAGGGCTGTACTTTTTAGAATTAATTACCCAATGTATCTGACCCTTAAACGTGTATAATAATAATTTGTATCCCAACTACTTTGCTCGTAATCGCACATGAAGCGAAATAATAACATTCAACCACCGATAAACAACGTAAAATCTAAGTTTCAAAAATCCTCCTGAACAAACTAAAATAGATAGAGGGCTGTACTTTTGAGAATTAATTACCCAATGTATCTGATCTATAAACGTGTATAATAATAATTTGTATCTCAACTACTAATCAAAATAATACCATTAATAATACTGTTTTTCGATAAACAATTTAACAATAAATCACACTAATTATACAATAAAGTATAATCACTTTCTGTACAACTAACAGAAAAATTGGCATAGGTAGCAAATCAACAGCAGGATGTGTACTAAAATTTGTAGACCAGTGAAATATGACGGAATTCTTCACTGTGAACACCAGGTAACGTGAAAATCGATACACCTGTTTGATGCTGGGTCTACCGCAAACATGAACTCTTGGGTCAGCCCGGATTCGAAGCTACAGTACAACCGAAGTAAATTAATAAAAAAGGCGACAGTTAATTTCGATCCGACCGCTAGAGGTATTGCAAAATGATCAAGTATTTCGAACACGTACTCGTCGGTAGGCCGGCAACACTAGGGTCTCTGCCGGAGGCATGCGTGTGCCCGCGAATCATTGATTTCAAACGCTGTCGTCCGCAAACACTGCCAGAAGACAACGGTTGGGCTAATTGAGAAAAGTTCTGTCCCGAATTTTTCCTACTGACCACACATAATGATTAGATGTGTCGGGGAAAAAGAAAAAAGGGAAAAAGGTACACTCATGGCATAGGCATTTGTACCAAGGTAAACGCCGAACATTCGGATAGATATTAAACAGTAAAAGAACATTAAAAACTTGATCTGACGTTTCGATGCGAACCGCACCTTGGTCACAGAAGTACTGAAAAATTACTAAAAGTACAGGTACAGGTAAAACAGCAACTGAGTGCATACAAGCGACGCAAACCATGAGAATTCGCCATATGTGAAAATAAAACGGGTTTACCTATATAATATTCAATTTTACATTAGTTTGAATTTCATTCGAGTATTAATTTGTAAGACTTTGATAGGTTGATGTCGGATCTATCATTCACTGCCATTTTATTTTTTTAAATTTCTATACTTTCCACTACACTTCTTGCTTTCATATTTCTTTCTTTATGTAGCACTTTCACGTTTTTTAAATTAAACTGATGTCCGGTTTCTTCTTGATGTTTTGTTAGAGCTGTTATGTTTTTCGCATGTTTGTTTGTTTGTGTTTGTGTGCGCCTTTTTTTATATTAAATGGTTTCATTATATTACCTATTTTTTTCTGAGAGGTTTCTTACATACGGTAGTGCTATATACTTAGTCGTTGTTGTGCAAGATATATCTGACTTATTGAATAGTTTCAGTTCAAAATATACTTTTTTGTTAAACAAAAACCGACACAAAATTATGTCTACTGTTTCTAGTATACTATTTTTAACCATTCTCATTCCTCTTCGAATAACAAACATCATAAAAATCGTCAAATATATAAATACAACAAACAAGTAAAGTATAATTTCGAAATAACTTATTTTATAGTCATGCTCATCTATATTGTTCAGAGAAAAGCATCAACTTAGGATACACTCTATAGATGGTGTACGTTTTTCTTGGACAGAAAGAACATGGCGTTTATGTGGTTAGGTAGAAGCAACTATAACATGTTTTTTTTTTTTTTTTCATTTCTATCTGAGACGATTTCCAAAAAATAAAATTGTTCTCAAAATTACAATATGTATGCCCTTCTCGCCCTTTAGAAAAATCACACGTTGACAAATATAACTACAAATCTAGTTGCGGACGTTCTACACAATAGTTTTTCAGAGTACGAAAGGGAGTAAAAACCACTTTAACCAAACCACAATTCAGGCTAACAAACAGTATTGCGCAATGCAATGAATCTGGTGACAAATATCACGTGCCATATGCACACGCTGTCTCGTGCATGACGTTACAGCACTCAGGACGAATAATGTAGTCGTTTTATACACTATCAAATCGTAAATCTAAAAAGAAATGCCACAATAAAGTTTCAGTCGTACTGGTGCTCGCAAAGCGTTGTGGTTAAAAGTTGCAGAACTCTTGCAACCAAGGTAAAAGAAAACTTCCTTAAAAAATATATATCTTAACATTTCGAAATTATTGCTATAAATACTTCCCCCTTGCGTTGAGCAAATTCAATACAGAGCAGCTTTACGAGTCACAGTAGACAGTTGAAAATTAAAACTCCCTCTGCGAGGGTCCAACCTGTTTAATACTCAAATTACACCCCAGAGCAAAACATAATTATGTCCCATCACGGCTCTGGACCCTTAAATAACGAATCAACAAGACAAAATTAAGGAAAATTTTAAAAGAAAATTAACAAACACAGAAATCCATCTACGTACGTACTAGGGTAGAAAAAGATTATGAATCGCCTCGTTAAAAATACATTATTTCTCCTGTCGATACTATCAATCTATTGATTGACTTCGTCAGGGGCGGACACTGGCAGGGGGTACGAAAACAACCGAACGGAAAAACGCTCTTGTCGAGGCACGACAGTGATATAGTGAGATTAGACGATCACAGACAGTAATGAAAGAACCGATTTTTAGCCAAATAAAAACGGGGTTGGGGTGCGTATCGTTTAAGATGCAACATCCCCTAACCACTAGTGGAATTGTTCATTAAAAATGTCACCCCAGTCATGTCCACTCGACGAAACACAATTATCTCCCCTAATATTTAGATAAAACGATTTTTTCCTTGTAGATACTTTTTAATGCTGTATCTGATAACGATAGATTATAATAAAACTCAATATAGTAAACACAATTTCTAAATATTTATAAAATTAATGACCCTAAGTTGAAAAAAGAAATCTAAAATCCGACTTCTGGTTATGGTAATGCACGTATAAAAGAAATTAAAGATATTATCTGGCACTTAATCTTGATGAGATTTTTCAGCTCAACAGTGTGTCCCACTCGAAAAACGTGCTGTAGGTAAACTTGTAGGTATCTGGAGTGCTGCGAACACATAGTGGTTCGGCCGCGAGGGGCGCTGGTGTTTGTACAGGGTTCCCGGTTGGTAGTTCCAGTATTCAGAGTGGTTTTATTCCCTCGCTGAAGGCATTTCGTTATCGACTCGGTTGATCTAATATACCTCTTACAGTGGCGCGCATAATTTTCACCCTCCGGCGCTGAGGGCTGGCTGTAACCTGACCGAGAACGCCCGCTGAAATTGAATGCATTTAATATTAATGAAACCCAAGTCCGAATAACTGCAGACTCGAGAAATTGCTCTTTTTACGAACTGTGTTCGATCTAGTCGTCCGATGTTAACGATTCGCGCGATACCAGATGAGAAATTCGCTGATGAAATAATTTTTGAAAGCTACCAGCTACGTGTGACCAAATTGATGTTTTTTTTATTAATTAACAGCATTTCATGGATACTTAAGCTTATCCACAAGTCATCTCTTAAATTTACCATACGTTAGCATTTTGAAAGATGCGGATACGAGGTTAAATATCTTCAGAGTTTGTGTAATTACTCCTCCCTTGTTCGACCTTGTGTCGTGTTCATGATTTATCTCATATGTTGAGAACATCTCTTCATAGTGCTTCTTTTTAACCATTAAAGCACATTCGCATATATAAATCGAAGGAAAAGTAAGTATATTTTTTCCTTGAATAAATGTCTACATGAATCGCGTTGGTTTAGTCCATGTATACTCCTTAGGCAGGATTTCTGCACTCTACTACATTTTCCCATAATTGGATGGCATACCGGATCCTGAAATATACATATGCATAATACGGTGCCATTCCCGCCTCCATTGACATCAAAGTGGATATAGTTCGAAGTGCATACGTAAATGAAGATTGTTGTTTAAACCATCAATAATCTTGCTCACTCATTTATATAATGCTCTTGTCGTAGATCTTCCCGGCAAGTAAGCATTCTCGATCAAACTTATTATTGCTCCTTCAACATTTGTATCTCCTGCTATTATAGCAGTGTCATCAGCAAACGTGGCAACGGTAACACCATCTGGTTGCGGAAGATCATGCGTGTAAAGAAGGTACAGAATTGGGCCAAGTACACTACCTTGTGGTACTCCAGCCTTAATGATTTTATCATTAACCTTAACTTTAACTTTATATCAATCTAAAGTAATAATTTTTTTTTAATGGAACGGTTATACAGCTATTACCTTTCGGTTACTTTAGAAATTGTGGCGGTTCTAGGATACTTAAGCAATTATCCTGACAGGAAACTTATCCGGCCGGTTTTCCGTCTCGGAGCTCCAGCAGCACGCTTGCACAGGAAATAGAGCAAAAGAACGCGTAGCCGCGCTGTGGTCGTTTCACTTGCCTACTGAAATTAATTTACGAGGCAACAAAAGCCGACCATTTAATCGCTACGGGCAGCGGGGGGGGGGGGGCGCTGTTCAGAGGGTGCGCCACCACCGTTGAACTAGAGGAGTATAATGCTCGGAGCATTTAATTAATACATGCACTATTAATGACGTTCCGGTTGTCTGGCAATGAATGTCTTATGCATTTTTAAAAGCCGCATAATATGCATATTGATAGTGACAAACATGGCGCAGTCGGAATGATATACCCACGAGTACGATTCTACAAAACACCGATTATTTAGTTAATTCTTATAACGTATTCGTTCATTGTAAAGCTAATATTTACTCGCGGATTTGGTCCGAAGGCGGTAATGAGAACCTTAACGGGATTTCATGGTACCGATCTTTTTTTACCGCGAATCTGCATAGCCGGCCGTGTTTTATCTTCACCTGGAAGCGGCTTAAACCTTTTTGAATATGCATGCCTGCTTAGCATGCAAATAAAACGAATGCCGGGACCGCCCAAATCCGAAAGATTAGACCGTGGATATTTATAATTCGCCCAGATAAAACGTCAATCTATCTTTTTGTTGTTTGCATAATTTGCATTTTAGAAATTGGTTTGTGTATTTGTTGAACATGGATTATATATACAGGGTGAGTCAGTAGAGTTGCAGTATCGACCGATACTACATTTATCTTAAGAGAAGATAGAAAAAATATTTTATACAAGAGTTGTCTTACTCATAATTGTTATCCTACCACGTGTCAATTTTTCAACTCTTAAATGACTTTTTCTTGTGTTTTTGAATGGAACGGGCTGGAAAACAATTTTTTTTGCATACCTATAATTTTTTTTATTTTTGAAAACACTGATACTTACGTTGTAATATATGAAAATATATGTTCTAATGAAAAAAGAAATCCAGTAACCCACCAAATAATTTCAATCTGCCTGCGGAGGTCGGAGGAAATATGAAAAAATTTCATTACGAAATAATAAGCGGGATCGCTTAGGGGTTGAAATGGAAAAGGGGTGGCGCACCGCCACTACGGGTAATTTTGCCTAATGTCCCCAGTGGATTCTACTGGCTAAACACCGAATTTCGGCGCACGAAATTCAAACAGAGTGGCCCGGATTTTGTTGTATTGACATCACCGGTCGCTCGTGTGTCCAATTGGCTATTTAAAGGCCGGAGGAAACCCCTAAACGAGAAAGTTAATTATTGGAAAACTGACTAGTGAATAGGCCAGCCACAGAACGCCGCACAGAACGTAATTAGTTTTTTGTCCAAATTGCAGATAGAATGGTAGCTCCACTCGACAACGTTTTGATGATGATATTTTGCAATTTTTCAATCTCCACACCGTTTGGTGTTTTGGCCATTATGTGGTACATCAAAGCTATTTTTTTACAGGTGTGTCGTAATTTGATGGACTTGTTTGTTCATATTAGGAATAATAAGTTAGGAAGTTAGGTACATCATTTGCGATGATTATTTACCATTTTATTCAAATCATATTTTCACTAAAAAAAGAAAAGACGTTCCTAAACTTAAATAGATTCCTCCTAAACCGTACCAGATATAAAAATTTTCAAGAATACAAAGAGATAATCTATCTTTTGTCAAATTGTTGGAAATATTTCTTGCAATTTACTATAGAAAAGTTTAAGTATATTATTGCATTTTATAACATGCCATCCTTTTATTTTGAATTATGTGGGACAATATCCAAAGTTGGTGGACTAAAAAATATTGTTTTTCATAAAGGAAAGATATTCACGGTCATTATTTTAAACGTAAAAAGTAATAGATAATCCTTTTTAGTTAAAATATGAGTGCAGTTCGCAGATTTCCAATTACTTAATTTGCCAAAAATAGTTACAAGCAGATTCTGAATCTGAAGGCTGAAATCTTGACTTGTGAGCTTTTGAGAAGAAAAAATACGTATTTTTGTTGCAATTAAAACTATACTTACATAAAATTATTTCTTTACAACTGTCAACACAAAGGGACCAAATAAAACACACCACCCTTCAATTCATATCTATATTTTTGTAACCTTACCGCTATCACAATACATAGAACATTTTTTTCGTTATATATTTGACATTTATATACAGGTAGTAGCAAAACTTACATACATACACCCCCAGAAACTTTTCTGATTCCCAAAATTATTTTCGTCGCAACTCTAGCACGCCGTTTAATGAAAAATATCTCGTTTCCTTTATTATTTTTTGTTTTTACAAATAATCAGTACAAAAATCAATCAGTACAAAGGGTTATTTCACGTATATCACAAACAAATTTCACGCGACGGTGTCGTAGAGGACAGTGGTGTCTTCGTCCCCGCTCCTTAGATGTCACCATAGTTCGGAGACGCTCGGTATACTGCTCACCTCGATATCGCTCGACTGACGCGACAACCGCCTTCTGCGTTTATTGCATTGCGACGTTAGGATTGCCACACTGGCAACACTGATTAGCAGCGCCAACACAAGAAGCAACATGCCTGGATAAGCCATAGTCATACCATCAGTTTTCGACATCGATAGTTGGCTAGTGGATATCGTAATATTACCATTTGACTCCATGGTTTGATTTGCCCTCAACCAGTATGAATTATTGTCATCTTCCATTATCTCTATAGCGTTATCATCAGTTTTGTTCATTTGGATTATCGTGGTTTCGTCAAATTCTGTGGTGGTTTCGACGTCTTTAGTATGGGGTGAAACTATTTTCTGGGTTGTCGTGTCTTTCATCTTTGTTGTTTCAATAAACTCGAGTGCTTTCAAATCCAGTAAGGAGGTTCCATATAGTTCAGGTGGGCTATAACATATGACATCGTTATTTTCGTCTTCGTTTAACTTTCTGAGCCACGTCGCCAACCATTCCATGTCCGAGCAGTTTAGCGGGTTGCCTCTCAAGTGCAGAAGACGCAATTGCGGCAAATAATGCAAGAGGTCAGACCTGATAAACTGTAATCCAGCGTTGGATAGGTTCACCTCTTGTAGTTCTTTAGCCGCCGCTAGCATTGCTGTGTCAGCTAGGAATTGATGTGCTAAACCAGGACTGTTGCCGAGGTCTAAAATAATTAGATACTCTGGTGTCGACAGAGGAAACGCTACTTCTTTGGCTGGTAGAATGGTTTGGATGTTGGCCAGACGTAGACTTTGTAGTTTCAAGCTGAGCATACCTGGTTGGATCGTGGTCAGTGGGTTTTCGGATAGATCTAAAGAGGAGAGAGCCAACAAGTGGTTGAAGGCGTTTTCTTCTATGCTAGAGATATTATTGTCGCGAAGTACCAAAACTTCTAACGCTTTGAAGTTTTGGAAGTCTTCTGATTGTACCGTTTGGATCTTGTTGTGCTCCAAGTGGAGTACCTCCAGTTTTTCGGGGAGGCTCTTAGGAATCATGGTCAGGTCATTTTTCGAGAGATATAAGATCGATAGGGATTCCAATCGGCCTAAAGCATCTTCTTCTATGATCACCATCTGATTTCCATGTAGGTCCAAAACCTGGAGTAATGGGTAGGAGTCTAAATCACCGCAATTGATAGATTTGATGAAGTTTTCAGCTAAGCGCAGGGTTCTTATGGAATATGTCAACGCTGATGGAACTTGGGTTAAGCCTGTGTTAGAAGCATCAACTGCTTGTAGACGACTGCCTGTTCCAACGAGTAAAGTGGTCGATTTTCCTAAGCTCGGGTTCCCAAAAAGTAGCAGACGCGCTAAATTAGGTAGTTCTAAGTTGCCAGGGATCACTTTGGTTAATTTATTAAACGATACGTCCAATTGTTGCAGATAGGTTAGGCTGTTGAAGCATGCTTCGTTCAGAACTTCCAGGTGGTTGCGACTGATGTTCAGATGCTGGAGATTGGCTAATGGGATTAGTATTTTATCGGTAAGCACTGTGATGTTATTCTTCGACAAGTCTAGAGATCTTAAGTTTGACAGTCCGGAGAATGCCTTTTCTTTGATGATTGTGATGGAATTGGCACTGAGATTGAGCACTTGTAGGTTTAGCAATGTCCTGAAAGAGTCCACGAGCACTTTGAGGTTATTCTGCGATAGATCTAATACGGTGAGATTTGGCAATTTGAAGTTCGGAAGTTCCTGTAGGGTTTGCGCGATCTTTAAGGTGGCGATTTGGCTGTGGTGGATCTCTGTGACATTGTCCAAGTTAGATTTAAGGATTTCTAACCTAGAAATGTTCTTGTCTAACAGGTCCTCAAGGCATAACTCCAAATTTTCCTCGATATCCACTAAGATTAACTCACCGATCGCACCGGGTAAAGTTTCTGTTAAATTAGCGACACCATAACACCGCACCGTTAAAAAACTATCATCACTGCTTGGATACCGAGGCTGCTGTTGACAGGTACAGTCATTTGGGCAGACCGTCGCGTCGATTGTTTTCGCCAGCAAAAATATTAGTAGATATAGCATGGCCATTTCGGTCCATATTTTCTTAAGACGAACTCATATCACTGGGGGAGAGCGCGCGCTCACGTGAGGGTTGAAACGCGACAACGGGGTACCAGAGCACGACTGTTTTCCAGTCGAATGTCGGCTGAAGCTGCTACCCATTTCTGCTGCCGGAGACCGAACGCTGCGTGCGCAATACGCGGTAGAAAATCCCGAAAATCGTGACGAGCCGTTCGGTGTATCTAGCGTTATTCAACAATATTTGTAAAAGTCATTTTGGTTATTAGTTAGTTTAGAAATTTCATTGAAAATAACATTGGACCATTTAAATTTTTTTTACTCTTGAGTACAATTCGGGATAAAATTCGGGGATCTGCTTTTGCAACCTGTATAACCGACTTTGTCTTTATCAAATTCAGCACGTCTTCTTACATTTGTAAATTTGTTTCATTGAATTCGTTAAATATGTCTGTCAAATAAGCAATGTCTGCTTTGTATTTTTTAAAGATGTTTTGCAGTGAATCTTCTGAGTCTTGTAAAACAGTAGAACCTAATCACAGAGTTTATCAAATCGATTTAAGGGGCATTCCACTTTTCAGATGAAGAAAATCGATTAAGTTATGTACTTTTGTGTTCATAGAGAAAACATTGTCAATATTTTTGAGAAAAATCCAATACATTTAATATTGATTCTCCTTTAGTATCATCATTCAAAAATTGTCCTCGAATGATTAGATTTACTACATATTTATCAAAATTTATGCATCAAGTCACAATTTTCGTTATATTTGATCAAAACCACTGTAAATATCGTTTGATTAAACAGCAGTCTAAAAATTTTATTGCCCTGGTTAGGGGGAATGCTCCCTCCTCCCCCTGGTTTCATTGTTAGCTAACGTTTTTCTTTTCGTGCCGATATTGGGTTTCCGATTAAAAAAGAGAGTTCAAAAGGACGCAGAAACGCTTTTGTGGGCATCGGTGACCGAGTTTAGGCCTTGAGAAAATGAAATATTTTCTTTTACGTACAATCAAATTAGTGCTGGAACGGAATCTAAGCGGCAGCCAAATGCCCGCCTCCGTTGTTTCGCTTCTTTTTTTTTTCGTTTCTCTCGGAAGCGCCGGAAGCGCAACTCTTGAACTTGAAACTGCGGGATTTTTTTCCTTAGCGGGCCGTATAAATCACGCTCTTCACTTCAAAGTAGGCTCTTGTAATTTTTCATGCGTTTTAGCGGCTTCTGACAGCAACCCCCGAGCCCTAAGTGATTTATCGTATCTCTGTTTTGTTGCGTTCACGCCCTAGGGTTAATTTCGTATTATGCTAAGGGGCGAAATCATAACAATAATCTTCACATATCCGCCCCGAGGCACCCTCGACAACAGCCAACCAGTTCAAACTCGAGCGAGCGGAAAATTTGAATCTGCGAATTAATCATGTACAACTTTAGAGACGACAGCGTGAACTTTATTCAATTTACGTGTACCACCGCGCGGGATTATAATAATATTAATCGTGTAATCGTTTAGGTAAATAATAATTATTCTCGTGTGGTATTTTTTACCCCAGGTTGGCGTCTCGGGACCAATGTTATGTAATGAGTAAAAAGTATGGTAAATATCCATCGCTAGCGTGTTGCATTCGATGGCATAGGAATCCATTTACACGGAAGTGAATCTAAATATTTTCCGGTGGTGTCCTCTATCGGGGACTCTGGGCTACATTGCTGGTCGACTTTCCAGTATTTTACGTCTGTGAAAATCTAATAAAGTATGCATGCGGTTCGGCCCGGAATATAACCCGGTTACGGGAATGGCGAGGGTGGTCGACACGTGCGAAAGTAACGCTTTTCTGGGCAGGTGAAGAGGGATCACGGATAATGCAGTCCCATGCGGTCGCCGACGGACCGAGTTTACCCGCAAACCCGATACACGGCAACCCGATTTCATGGAACACGGTAATTCTTAATAGGCACGTAAATAAAATATTTATGGTTTTGATGATGAATACTCTAGTCGATTTAGACCCAAAAGAATACCGACTTTATAGAAAAGCCTCTTGATGAAGCTATTAGAAGAAGTAACCAAAAACTTACAGATAACAGCAAACAAACTCAAACAAAGGACAAATTAATGGCGCATCAAACTAAGCGAAGGAAAGACCACGCATGTAAACTACGCCAATAGTAGTCGAGCTGTAGACCGCCCATTGGGAAGATCAGTGAATAGGTAGCTCGCAGGAATCGATTGACCGCATAGACAGTATGTATCTAAAAAAACATCTCTTTTGCAAATTCAAATTTTCAAGTTGATGTAAAGTAATTTCTTTGGTCTTATATTAACCACCAAAAAAGTTGTTTCAATTAAAAAAAAATAGATCTCCCGCAACTGGAAAAAATTGACATATAATTTGTCCTAATAAATTTGATTATTTTGAAGGGTGCTTTTGTTTTTAGAGTTGAATAATTTTAACAAGAGTAGGGTGTGTAATAAAAGTATAAACATATATAATTCTAATACAACTTACTTAAATTGCATAAAATTCAGTAATTTTAACAAATTTAGGGTATTTTCATAATCCATGCATGCAAATTAGAACGACAAATGTAATTGTTTTTTTTTTTCAACTAACAAACATGATTTGAATAAAAATTTAGAAACACGATAAAATTATTGACCCCTTGCAGAAAACATAGATTGTTTTTTATTTAGGCATTTTTTTGTGGTATACATGGATCCATAGAAACAACTTTTATCAACTTGTATATTTTGGTCCCAGCACCATTGAGCTTATTTACACATACCATTACAGTAATATTTTTATACTATTATTTCATAACCTATTGTTAAACATTTTCAACTTTAAAAAATATTTAGGCCTCTTGCGGGTGATATATTTTTTCTTAATTGGGACAATATTTTTGATGTTATAAGTGGGTTCATAGAGACAACTTATATCAACTTGAAATTTTGATTTTACAAAAAAAGGTTGTTTAGATACACCCTACTGATTCGTTGGGCATTACTTATACATATTAATATTGTAATTTCATAACATTCTAGGTATATTTAGAACCTGTAATATGTATAATAGGTTTGTTCGCCTATCAGTAAAAACAATAAGTTATTCCTAATTGCTAAGCATGCGCAATGGAGATGCTTGAAGGGCAGAACCCCCAGTGCACCATGCGCAATAGTAAGAATAACCGCTTTATACAGTTATTTTGCTGCTGCTCAAGCAAACCTATTATGTAAAATAAGAATAATTGATAATAATACAGATATTAATAATTCCAACCTTGTATTAGGTAATTATGTAAACATACCAAAAACAAGATAATAAAAAGTGGTATATATTAAATGTGGTATATTAAATTTTTTAAGTGGTTGAGTAATTTGGCTCTCAATAACGTTGACTTTCCACTGAGAAAAATTTGCACCCAGCACTCACTAGCTGGTTAATGTTTATAGCCTGCAATAGAATTTAATTACAAACTGTAAGCTCGAAAGGGGGTGGAAGCGATCTGGGGGGTCGACCTAGAAGGGTTAATTAGTCGTGAAACATTTAAAAATAAGTAAACCCGCCAGTTTTATTAGAAAATACGGCGCGGCAGTCGCAGTAAAAAGGATCAGCGAGACAAAGGAAAAGCTAAGACACCCCCAAAGACGCTCGATTGCTTAGACTTTCCCGCAACCCTCTCAACAACCCCGCAAGAGACAGCAATTAATAAATTAATGAAACGAAATGACGAACAAAAAAGTTTCTGCGGTTTTAATAGACGGTATGTTTCGTTTGATCTGAGCTGTAGAAGAGATTTTCAAAATGACGACAGGAGTATTGAATATTATAAAGGAGTAAGTTTAGAATATCGTGTTGATCCAGCCTGCCTATGGTTGTCTGAGCAACAGATGCACAAGTTAATTTCATCTGTTATTATGCACCGTTTGTTCGATACTGCCGAAACGGCTTATTGCCCGTCGTTATTGGGTAATAAACTGCATTTATAGCGGCATCGCCGAACGTAACCCTCCCTTTTACACCGACGTCAGTAATACGGACGGGGTGAATCCTGCTTAAACTTGTTTATGGCGATAATGTTCTATACAATAGCTACTGATAACCGAGCGGTACAATTGCGTACTGTACGTACTGTGCCGTTATTGTAGGCTCAGCGGCGATTGAAGTATTATTATTATTGTTATTATTACTATGGTTTCGTGTTTGTGTGAGTATGTATACGGACAGGGTTGACGGGGTTAGCAAATTCTTAATTCTTTTATATACATACTTAACTCCTGTAAAATTTGAGTTGTACCAAAACATATTAACCCGAACTTCGAGATAATTTGTCGTCAAAAGTTACTACAAAAATTAGAAACTTACGGAATCAGAGGAAAAGAATTGAAATGGTTTGAAAACTATTTAACAAACAGGAGACAGACGGTTAGGATTGGAGAAAATGGTCAAGTGAATTAATATACAGCTTAGGGGTACCACAAGGTTCTGTTCTTGGACCAGTTTTATTTAATTTGTACATGAACGATGTTGCTCCACAAGTTAAAGCTTGTGATATGCACCTATTTGCAGACGATACACTAATATCAATTGCAGGAGATAACTTACCTGATGTAATCGCGACATTAAACACCGAACTTATATCGATATCAAATTGGTATAAAGAAAATAAATTATATTTGAATGTATTGAAAACAAAAGCTATGGTATTGGGAAATAGAAATTCGGTAAACCCTACACCAGACATAGTTATCGATAACACAGTTGTTGAGATAGTGGTCAAATTTAAATATCTAGGTGTCATAGATAATAGTTTGAAATTTACGAGTAATATGGAATATATAGTTGAAAAGGTGAGTCGAAAGATTAGCTACTTAGGAAGAATATCTAATAAACTTACATTAAAAGCTAGAATATCTTTGTACCATACGATTATAGAACCATATTTTTACTATTGCAGCAGTATAATATTTTTGTGTACAGACAAAGACATTAAAAAGATTCAAGTACAACAAAATCGAGCACTCAGAATTTTATTACAAAGCTCCAGGTTAACCAGTGTCGAGTCCATGCTGAGTAAATTAAATTTTTTTAGTGTTAAACAAGGAACGGTATATCAGGCACTCACGGTGGTATATAAATGCATAAATAATAAACTCCCAAATTATATGAGTAATTATTTAACATACAATAGTCAGCAGCATGAATACAATACTCGGCAATAGGGCCACTTCAGATTACCAAAATATAAAAAAAAGCAGCACACAAAATTCATTTTATTATAAAGCACTGAAGATGTTTAATACTCTACCAAGTGATATAAAAAACAGTAGTTCGCTAAGTCTTTTTAAGACATCATGTCGGGTTCATGTATTGGCTAATTTTAAGTAGTTGATAAGTTTATTACTTAGGAAACCAAATTTATTGTTATTATTAGTTTCTTTTAACTAAATAAATATCATTATTATAACAATAGCGATGGAAGATAGCACTTCCTAACAAGTACCTAACACTTCCTAATATCGTTCATTTGAATTGAAAAGCTCGCTTGAAGCGCTGTCAGGACGTTTCCTCGCAATTTGTCGCGCGACGAATAGTTTTTCCGTACACCTCTCGAGACTAAAGCCAAACGGGGGGCGGCGTTCATTTCCAAATGGAGCGTTTCGCGTGCGATAACGCCTCGCAAAAACAGTCCATTACTCGCCGAAACTAGACTGCGCGCATTATCAACTTAATCCAACGATTCCTTTTGTGTTGCCAGCCGCCAGTCTCGAAGTCCGCACGTAACCATCCATCTTGGCGTTATGCAGGCGAGGAGCACCCCGGATAGGCAGCGAAAAAGCGCCAGTAGGCGTGGTGTCACAGCACCCTCAGATCATCTCTTCCGATAACGCCCGGTAAAAAATTACTTAACGTACATGATGGGGGGTCGAAAATCCGAAACAGGGGACGTCATCTCATCAATCGCTCCGACGTAATCCGCCAGTTTTCGGCTTCCACGGCCAACCCTCAGTTTCATCAAAATACAGTTTAAATCTGTTAAGGCGCGTCCACACCGAACGCCAACTTCGGGGGTCGGTTTCCGCAAAATTCTTCTGTTAGTGTGTACGGGGCTTGAATGTCTTCTAGTATATTGAATGATTAATTGCGCCGTTGATAGATCGGTGGCGCATGTGTCTTGTCGTCCGCGTCTTGTTCATTAAAAGTGGATGCCGCAGAATGTCCTCAACTACTAGCAATCTGTCTATAGACTTCCCGGTAACGGTGATTAAATACGTGTCAGATAATAATAATATGAACGCGCGATATTGCAAACTTAGGGGCGTTCGCAAATCAACAATAATGAGCCTGAAAAGCGTCGTCACACCATCGATGTAGCAATGAATCAATCATCTCCACTCAGGCGTTCGTAGACGCCTGCGTCACGTAGACGCATATAATTCATGATCTACGATATCATCAGTATATTACGACAGAAGTTACTAAATAAGTATTAACTGAAAGTATTTTGTAAATATATCTATATTGCAATGGAAACAAATGAAACCACAGAAGAAAACACTACGACCGGTAGCAAAAGTATTAGTAAACTCTGCAAGAACTGAATAAAAAACAAGTAAATACTACTGTGTATCAAATACTGTTATGCTGTACTCTTGAATTATAATTACATACTACATAAAATGTCAAATCTGTCTGCTCCTAGGTCTGTTCCTAGGAGAAATGGAACAATGTACCCAATTTTAGCAGTTCGTTTTACGATCATTTTTCCAATTTCTTCCCTCCCAAAACCGCCTGCCAAAAAAAAATCAAGTTTACATAGAGTATAACTTAAAATCTTGTCTACAGATTGGTTTTGCTAAATATCTTTGCAATAAAGGGTATACACAAGATTTTTATGGAAGCAGCCTTGAAAGAGCTGTAAACAAGATTTTGAACACACTTTGAATCACACTACACTAAGGTCTCACCTTTTTTGTCCTAAAAAATATTTTTTAGGAAACGTCTGACTAAAATGTTCAAAAAATAAAGAATAAAAACATAACATATGTGTCACACAATGCAAAACCGAAAAACTAACCCATTGCAATAATAAAAATCTGATGGGGCGAGGCACATAACTTTATAATACTATACAGCAGTGTCAAATTGTGTCAAACGCTGTGTTTTGCCAATACTGTCAATAGAATCAATTATCTATCAAATCCTGGCTAACTAGTTTTAATACAGATACGACCGATCTCGATCCAATAGAATTTGCTCATGCAGCTAAACTATTAATTTTACCAAAAAATGTCATACATAAATTGTACAAAATTTCAAAATGTTAGGAACTTCTTTCCTGAAGAAAAAGTCTCTCAGTCTTTCTCTTAAGGACCCTTGTTGTCATTGATCAAGCGTCGTACCATACAATCCTAGATCCTGTTTACAAAAATCCAACTTTAGTTTGCAACAAGTCTGACATAATCGAGTGGTTGCCGAAAGGAAACGTTCGACTTTGAGAAGGAATTATTACCTTTTTTTATAAGAAGCTACTTCTATTAGATTCTATAGCAAAACGATCCAGATTTCAATTTAACATCTTATGATTCCCGTCTTATAAAACTTATACTCTATAATTAGATATGTCATGAGTACATCAAACACGATATTTTTTCAATGTACGTCTTTCCAAATTTCCATTTTCGCACACTCTGGCACGTGTTGAATGGAGCAGCAGCTTTTCATAAAATATTATACGCCGCGGTGTAACACAAACGCAATGAAATATGCGAACGTCACGTTAACCATATTTATGGATATCGGCGAGGAGCAATACCCCATAAATAATATTTAGATAGGAATGCGACGGGGAGCAAAGGTGAACAAATAAACTCGACGGAGCACCCGCCGAACTCCTAAAGGATATACGTTTTGCCCAAGCGAGCTCAAAACATTCCCGAGATACGGTAAAAGCGTCGAAAAGCGTTCACGCGCCTCTATCTATGCCCGAATATCGGTTTCTGTACGCTCGAATGTCTGCGAAGGCGCAAAGTCGAGAAAAATACGGTTCGCCGGTGCGCAACAAAAAAGGTGGAGGTGCCGGTGGGACTGTGTAGTGTATAATGCAAATAGGGTGCAAAATATATATTTGAACGACAAAATGTGTGTTTTAACGACACAAAGTGTAAATAAACGGTAAATATGACTGTGGCGCTGCGGTAAAGCGCTTGGCTATCAGTCTGGGGGGCGTGAGTTCGATCCTCACGCCCGACTTTCGGTGTGAAGGTTCGTCTATGGTTTTCCTTTACTCCTCGGCGAATGCTGAAAGCCAAACAACTTAAGACGTGCCACAGACGCCGGCCATAATAATGATAATTCGGGCCTGCCGATGCCCCCGTAGTGGCGAAAGCTGTTGGGGGATGTTAAGGTGTGGATTATTATTATTATTATTGAAGTAGGAAATGAACGGCAACATGCGTTTTAAGGACAAAAACAGCATCATAATATGGGAAAAGATGAGTTTTGGGAAAGAACATTTTTATATATCTTTTAAAGATTAAAATTTAATTGTTGTTGACAACGTTTTAATAATGTTGAGTCGTTAAAAGAAATCTCGAGGATTTGTTTCTTTTCTTGGCAACATTCTTCAAGTTTAAGTTTTGAACAACTGATTTTCAATCTTAAATTGTCAACTCAATTGTCAAATTAAAGTAGTAAAAACGCAAGGTGTGATTTTCAATTGTCGTTACAAATACCTACTTTCTAGTGCTGATATATTCCTCATTCCAATATATGCAGGTGAAAAAGTTTTACGGTAATAACTTTCTCTAGATTTGCATTCCGAAACCATCATTTATGGACAGAACGCACTCAGAATCCTGTAAATACAGTCTGCGCCGGTGGGAATGAGTTTTGTTTGCGTGGTCTGAATATCGTCCGCGATTTCAGGTACTGGCAATTACGAGGTGCTGAAACAGGATGCTTTATGTGCCCGTAAAACATGTTTATAGGCGTTGTGATTTGTCGATCTTGACAACAAAGTTTTCCTGTAATTAAAACTATGCAGGATGGGAATGAAACTACCTAATGTTGTTCATTCTATTATGGGTACATGAAAACCGCTGAAAATCTTGCACCTGTACACACCCCGATCAAGTTATGAAATGGCGGTGATATCGTGAAGGTTGGGACCGAAGGATTAGCAGCTGAAAATCCTCTGCTAACCCGAGTTAACAATCCCCAAACAATCCCGAGCCGCAGCGTAGACTTCCTTCCATATGAGCACGTATCGGCCCTTCCGTGACGGATAAAGATTTTCAGCGAAAGCAAGATAGATGACAGCGGGCTGGGATTACAGGACGTTACAAGATAATAGGTGGCACCGCCGGTCCTGACAAACCAGAGCGGACGCAGACGCCATCCCTGGTGTGTGTGTGTGTGTGTGTGAGTTCGCGCGTTGGTAATGATTTATATGCAGGACTTCCGGTGTTATATTCGTGTGCGTGAGACATTCGCGCCGTGGTCAAGATTGATTGCGGAACGTACGCCGCGATTACCAACCCTTAGCCTTACCCTTTCCCTTTATACTCGGAATTGCTTTCAGCGGCCGACGACGATATGAAACTTTTTTTTTTGTGAGGATCGGTATTATTATTTTTTGCTCCCATGGCGGTAGAATTTAAAGGTATTGTCGCGAAATGTCACAGGCTACAGTTGCTCACCGTACCGGCAATGCTCCGGACCGTTGTTCGATCCCCGGTCGACCCACTTTTTTTGATTTTTTTTTCTTAACTAATAGCATCTCTAGAGGTTTAGGATAACAAATATATGTATTTTTCGTATAAAACTTTCACTAATGTGATAACAAAAAGTAATATCTTAATGCAAACGGGGAAAAACAAAGCCGGCTAGCGGAGAAGTTAATTTATGGGCTTAGTTTTTGATTAATACGTCTGAATTCCGACGCCTATCGATTGCAGTAGTCCGCATAGGCCGTTTACTGAATTCAAAGCTTCATAAATTGCCGGCAGCGGCGCGCCGGAAAGAGTCGTGGGGTTAGTTATCCTGACAGGTCAGTGAAATCCTTCCCCAAATCCATATGTATTGGCTCGAGGATCGACGGTCGAATATACGCCAGACGATTTATCATTTTAATTCGATTTTGAACGTCCGTTAAGATAGGAAAGTGGGTATTTATGCAGCGTCGGTAATATAGGACCCGATGGATATACATAATTCAAATCAATCACGTTTGACCGTATAAAATACAAAAATTCTCCTAAAATCCAAAGCTTCAAAGACTAGCACTGGTAAAAAACTGTAATGTACAGGATTTATATAAATTCTAAGTTTATTAAATTCTGTGTGGTAAACTAGTAGTGATAGAAAGCCATAATTTACAGGATTCATTACCCAATTCACCTGTGACCAAGGCATATAGAAAAGTAATGTTTAACCGATCAACTTTGGATTTTGTACCATATAAAGCAAAATCAGAACATTTGATCGTCTAATTTCACTCAAATTCTAAGTTTATTAAATTCTGTGTGGTAAACTAGTAGTGATAGAAAACCATAATTTACAGGATTCATTACCCAATTCACCTATGACCAAGGCATATATAAAAATAATGTTTAACCCATTAACTTTGGATTTTGTACCATATAAAGCAAAATCAGAACATTTGATCATCTAATTTCAATCAAATTCTAAGTTTATTGAGTTCTGTGTGGTAAACTAGTAGTGATAGAAAGCCATAATTTACAGGATTCATTACCCAATTCACCTGTGACCAAGGCATATAGAAAAATAATGTTTAACCCATCAACTTTGGATTTTGTACCATATAAAGCCAAATCAGAACATTTGATCATCTAATTTCACTCAAATTCTAAGTTTATTAAGTTCTGTGTGGTAAACTAGTAGTGATAGAAAGCCATAATTTACAGGATTCATTACCCAATTCACCTGTGACCAAGGCATATAGAAAAGTAATGTTTAACCGATCAACTTTGGATTTTGTACCATATAAAGCAAAATCAGAACATTTGATCGTCTAATTTCACTCAAATTCTAAGTTTATTAAATTCTGTGTGGTAAACTAGTAGTGATAGAAAACCATAATTTACAGGATTCATTACCCAATTCACCTATGACCAAGGCATATATAAAAATAATGTTTAACCCATTAACTTTGGATTTTGTACCATATAAAGCAAAATCAGAACATTTGATCATCTAATTTCAATCAAATTCTAAGTTTATTGAGTTCTGTGTGGTAAACTAGTAGTGATAGAAAGCCATAATTTACAGGATTCATTACCCAATTCACCTGTGACCAAGGCATATAGAAAAATAATGTTTAACCCATCAACTTTGGATTTTGTACCATATAAAGCCAAATCAGAACATTTGATCATCTAATTTCACTCAAATTCTAAGTTTATTAAGTTCTGTGTGGTAAACTAGTAGTGATAGAAAGCCATAATTTACAGGATTCATTACCCAATTCACCTGTGACAAAGGCATATATAAAAATAATGATTAACCCATCAACTTTGGATTTTGTACCATATATAAAAAGCAAAATCAGAACATTTGATCATCTAATTTCACTCAAATTCTAGTTTATTAAATTCTGTGTGGTAAACTAGTAGTGAGAGAAAGCCATAATTTACAGGATTCATTACCCAATTCACCTGTGACAATGGCATATATAAAAATAATGTTTAACCCATCAACTTTGGATTTTGTACCATATAAAGCAAAATCAGAACATTTGATCATCTAATTTCAATCAAATTCTAAGTTTATTAAGTTCTGTGTGGTAAACTAGTAGTGATAGAAAACCATAATTTACAGGATTCATTACCCAATTCACCTGTGACCAAGGCATATATAATTTTGTACCATGTAAAACAAGATCAGCACATTTCATCAACTAATTTCACTCATTTTTCGAAGTTTAATAAATTCATAATTAAATCAGAACATGATGTAGTTTTACTCAAATAGTATGTGGTAAAGCAGCGTTGATAGAAAGGTGTAATTTACAGGATTAATTACCAAAATCATTTGCGACCGAGGTGTATATATAAAAATAATTTCTAACCCATCAACATTGGTTGTTGTCCCGCAAAACGCAAAAGCAGAACAGTTAATAACTAGCTCAGTATCTCATGAAATAACTGAAATAAATAGAACTAGTGGGAGAAATAGTATGATCCCGGTGTAATTCTCGTACAATTACGTACAGGGAGGATTTATAGGGTGAAATCTGGTAATATTTTAGAAAATACGGGACGGAAAGGACGCTTGAGTGCGCGGCAAAACTCGGAGAAAACTGCCAGGTCATAATTATTCTTAATTGCGCGAATAATTCTTTGGGCACGAAATGAAATTGCGAGCCGTCTTTTTACCGGACGTTAATTATACTTATTTACCTTAATTTAATAACGTTCCACTTTTCCGACTGTCGACAAATGTCTTCAGTTTACCTAGAATTTATCCCCTAAAAGAAATCTCAAAAATTTTATGAGTTATGGCGAAAGCCTTACAGCGAAATATTGTACGAGTCTATAACTCGTTTCGCTATTAAACATTTATGGCGTCGGTTAGAACGGATGCAATTTCATTAAGGATATACTCGAAAAAGGCAAATTGGCGCCCAGCAAAAAACAAACAGCGAACCGGCGAACAAAGTGCTTAATTAATTGCAACGTTTCCGTGCCCGGGAAAACTTAGCGCCGCCGCCGTAAATTCCGCTGAATGTACACCCATTTTTCCCGGCGCTATGAAAATTATTTACGAGTTTAGGCCAGTTTCGAGCGCTGCTAACTCAATGGCGGACCTGCTGCCCTCTCACGGCAAAATAAACATTTCCGTTACCGTCCTTTTCTCGTTGTCCTGGCCGAAGTAATGAGGTCCTTTAGACATGAATGTTATTTTTCATCGAAATTATACAAATGAAGAGTTGAAGTAAATAATTAACTAAGTGCAAAAAAATGTCGCTTTCAAATGTTCTAAGCACTGCTGGTTTTAATATAAATAAATGGCTTCGCGATCATATGTCGGCATGAGCTTCAAAGTCGACCGTTTAAACGCTGTGTACTTCAGTATATATTCTTTTATCTGCAAAATAATTGCATGTTTTGCTCTGCCGGAAAGGCTTAAAAATTATTTTATGATAATTTTTAATGATAATTCGAGCCTGCCGATGCCCCCGTAGTGGCGAAAGCTGTTGGGGGATGTTAAGGAGTGAATTATTAATATCATTACTATTATATCATATTAACAAAAATATCAAAATTTAAAATAATTTTAGTCCTTTGCGGCAATTGAAAACATCAAAATAAAAAAAAACTAGGTGTTTTCTGTATTAATTATCAAGTGGTTATGTACCAACCGTTCCCTCATTAACGTCAACAACAAAATAATCTGCAACATTGATACTTACATCTGTAGGGTCAAAAGATTGAGAGTCGCGACATTCTTCACGTCTCGTTCGGATCAACATGCGTTTATCATGTATGTTCAAACTGAATGGGAATTCGTCATTGGACATTCAGTGTAGTGGCCGACCGAACATTCGGCTTCGGCCCCTTTCGGCCGAAAATTACACATTCGACAAAACTTCTCGTTCATTACTTCAACTCTTCAAATAATTTCATTTTGTTACACGAGAAAAGCTCACATTGCCTCTATAATAACAAAAGTTTTAATTCCTGGAGATATACGACAGGCTCTCAAATGCAGGCCAAGTCATCTGGGAGACGGTTCGGCGTATAGATAACGTCATCAAATGTTTACAGTCCCATTTCGCATACCGATAGCGAGTTGCAGGCGCGCTCTTTACGAGTACGACCGTCCGCGCGCAAAAATTTTATACACCGCCCTCCGTTCGCGCTTTGCAAATGGGTCAATGGCGGCTTACGACTTATAACTGTCCCCTATAAACGTGATACGTAACTTGGCCTGCTTTCAGCGATGACTTACAGCCCTTTGAATTACCAACTTGAACTCATTATCAGTGGCGTAACTAGGAATGAGTGGGCCAGTATACTAGCTGAGGTAAAGGACTCCATCGAATAAGGATTTACATTACATTACATTACATTACATTACATTACATTACATTACATTACATTACATTATATTACATTATATTACATTACATTATATTACATTACATTACATTCGCATAACACGACGACCTTTGCTTATTTATAAAACTTTAAAAAAATCAGATAATTGCCTACACTGTTTTCAGTTAATTCCCAAAGTTTGATAGATGCCATAAAAAAGGCAAATGTCTACAAACATAATATTTACTCACTATACTATTATTTATTTTAATACTGTTATTAATTTTATATCAAGTGGTACTATTAGAGTATAAATAACTGTTGAGTTTCAATACAATTTGATGTTATGGTTGTGTTCTTCCAAATATTATGTTTTTAGACATTTATTTTTTAAGAGATGAACTTATTTCTGTCGCTATATCAAACTTTGAGAATTAACTCAAAACAGTGTAAGCCATTAACTGTTTTCTTTTAATTTTAGCAAAAGGAAATTTTGAAATAATCTAAGTTAAACTTTCAATTTACAATTAGGAATTAGGAAAACAAATTTCATCAATACAAACAATTGTACAAAAATTCATCGAAATCCAAGATGGTGAGGAATAAAACTCTGTGGATTTGACGTGGAATTATTCCTGGAATTATGTGTATCAGCGCTATACGAAGCTTACTAACTTGGCTATCAAGTTCGGCTACTTGTTTCAATTGATTAAACTCATTAGGGGTCCTGCTGTGTTCTCAGTCGGCCATGTATCATCCGGTATAGCGATAACGTACCTAGTAAATTGCAACCGGGTAGTGGACGTGAGAACGCGGTACATCGAGAGTGCACATCTATCGTAGCAGCCACCATCGATCTCCGTCACGTATACACATCCTTCAGATATCATGCTAGCTGCCGCGATACCCGCTTTTCGCGCATTCCCAAGTTTCCGTATCAAATCTACCATCTGTTCCCTCAGATATAACCTAGATGATCTACATATGCATTTGCGTTGGCGCCGGAACCAATATTCGAAATAATAAGATCTCAAATGTCCTTGAATTAAAATTTATACCGTCTGTTTCATGATTTATATTAATCTAGATAATCTAGTTGGAAATTAAGGTTTCCATTTATCACGTATATCGTGTTTATGGAGCGGGGACTTGGTTTATTGGGGTTCGTTTTATCGGCAATATGTTTCCATTGCCGATAGCATCTCATTTCATCGACAGGGTTGCGTAATGGCCATACACAGTAATTACGTACCTATGTCGGAACCACATGGCCATAATATATAGCAATAACGGGGCCATTATTGCAGATAAGTTATTATTATCACTGCAATAATAGTCACCATTGATGACAGACCTTGTGTAGTAAACCTGCAGTCCTATATAGATGGCTCATGTACTAGAATACGTTGTATTAGGGATAGAAAAATCAGTAGTAGTGCACTACCTATGCTAATATAAAGATAGTAGTGTAAAATAGCGGGTTCTGGACCATCAACACACGGTCTCACTAATATACCATTTTTTATTGATTGATTCACTCTGAAATAATTTATTTTGTGCTATACAAAAGAATAATACAACTCCATATCTATGAATATTTATATCAGTTCAGTCGTATAGCACACGTGTGCAACGTGTAACGCGATATTAGCGTGGCGAACGTGTTTTTCTGTCACGCTGTAAATCTCTATTATTTCCCTATCATGTTGCAACAGTTGCTGTTTATAATGAAAAACCATTTTTTGCCGTTATTAGCTGTGCTGATAGTTCCACGTCCGGTCGGTAAAATTTAATTTTGGCGTTCGCAGTCGTCTATTGTTTTTGGATACGAGCGTTCTGTTTCATATTTTCCCCCTGCTGGCTGGTCACGGTCAATCTATTACCGCTCGAATCTAATAAAAATGCGGAGAAAATCGTATTAGAGCACCCTATCTATGCACTTTAGGGTGCAAGATGAAAGAATCCAAAGATGCTGGTATCAAAGTGGGCAACTAATTGTATGACACAAGCGTGTCTCGTTCGTGAGTTATGGAATCAAGTATTAGGTACATTATAGTTTGCTTTCGGTTTTAATACAATTATTTTTACCCACCAGAATGTTTTTAACAGGTACATTGAATAAACATTTTTATTTATTAATCAAATCATTCTATCAAATACAACACTCCAAATATTTATTACCAACAAATATTAATAACTATTTATAATAAAATAATATTAATTTATGTTTAGAGGAAGCTTCGTTTACAACATTTATAAATTCTTTTTTCAGACGACAATTACGATTTTGCAAGAAACGAACATATATTACAGAAAATTATACACCCTTTACCTATAAAAAGCAAATTATAGATATAAATGTTTACCTTTCTTGTACCTTTGAGCCCCGCCCTACAATACGTAGTACATAATAAACTACTACATTCCGAAGGGCACTAGATAGCGTAAAGTACCGCGTAATACAGTTTCGGGATTAAGTGCTCTAAATAATTACGGAGATTGTCCGGGCATTTGGTCTCGGGCATTACAGCCTTCTCGTTCTAAGTTTTAGAAAGTTCGGACAATATCCGAAGGGCTTCGGGGCCCTCAGTCCTCCGCTCGCGAAACCCTCACTCTCTCGTCCCTTCGAGGGAAACTCATTCGAGCGAAGTTGGCATTATTGAGCCTTCTTATCTCTGATGACCACCGGCCGATTTAGTTCTCCCGCATCAACTACTACATTCGGACAAACATAAAAGTTAGCGCTAACCGATGGCAAGCTGTTTATATAGTCCTATCGGCAATTTATGCCCCGATAGGCAAAGTAAAGGAAGACGCAGGAGATTTAAGAAGGGATATATCGCGTAGGCGATAATCTCTAACGACCCAGCGTGATCAAGGGTCTCTACGATGCACAGCGGTCCAATATAATCCAAAGTGACAAGCATGTTCTTAGATAACCAAATGACTTAAAACCAGTGATGTAAAAGCGTAATTTACCGCGTAAATTACCAAATTCATTACCGTATTTAATGGTAATTTATTTTAAATTATCTATCGTATAATACCTCACACGAGCTAAGTTTTAATTTAAGGCTCTGAAATTGAATGCAGTTATGACAACTTCCGGTACATTCCGGAAATGAATCTTGTTATACTTAAAGTATCCACGATGGCTTATTATATGTTAGTTTCTTCTAGAGTCTCTATGACGTCATATAACCAAGAAATAATCCCATTGGTCCCACTGTGCGACGTCGTAACTCTATATTCGATAAAATTAATACTGAAGAGTTCCTACAGTAAACGAAGTCTATCAAATACTCATTTGCAGCTTTTATTTATGAAGGATTTAAGTCACTTTATAGTGTTATCGGCCGAATATAACCATTTCGTTTGCCACGAGGTTTACTAGCTGTAACATCAGAAGTGGTATTTTTTTATCTGAATGACCACATATAGAAGTGCTTAGTAGAGATATGTATGTCGGATAACAGACAGTTTGTAGTTTGGCCATGTATTTTTTGTATGCCGCAAAAATGCCAGGGGTATTTATAAATGACATTAGTGGTGGCCGTTTGGAGTTTTTACGTTAAAAGCTTTCGTGTTTGTCCGGCTCTAATAGATATTGACATCGGAAGTTACATGTTCCGGCTATACACATCCGCTCCTGAAAACGCGACTGAAAAGCCCTTAAATGATTTTTCATCTGGATGTCTACGCTTTTTTCGCTTACATATTTAGAGTTATGGCTGATGTATTTTCCGTAATGACCTATCAAATATATCAGACATAGTTGTAGAAAATATGTTACGAAATATACTATGACTTTGTAAACACCAAGATGTTTCAATATTGTTTCACATAGCGTACGTGCGAGCGTGTTTCTCCTCATCGCAGTCTTCATGCATTTGCGTGTTGAATTGACGTTTCGCAACCGCTGATGTTCTGAATACTGTCAAATGTTTCAAAATATCCTGGCTAACCTACTATTAATGCAGATACATACGATTTCGATCAAATAGAATTTGCTACTGCAGCTAAACTATTAATTTTACCAAAAATGTTATAGACATAAATTATACAAAAGTTGAAAATTCTTATAAATAATTTAGAACGCGTCTCTAACTTTACTTTGCTTTAACACTTCTGTAGGGCATAGTGTAAAATTCATTTTTCGACCACTAGATGGCGTTTTCTGCGAAAAAATCGCAAATCACCCCTTTCACGTCGGAATTTTCCGAGAGAGGCTACCAAATGGAAGTTGACAATCAAATTAGCCATAAATATGTGAATGCTGAAGACAGATGAATCACGGCTGTGATTGATTGCGTTTACCGACCGCGGTGTGGTGGTTTCCTACCGTACATACGTGGCGTGCACGAACGGGGATGAATCCA
Organism: Melinopterus prodromus; assembly: GCA_964023965.1. NCBI lineage: Eukaryota > Metazoa > Arthropoda > Insecta > Coleoptera > Scarabaeidae > Melinopterus > Melinopterus prodromus. The sequence goes on along the minus strand of OZ030398.1, from coordinate 448,915 downwards.
CCCCAAATAGGGCCGTGCGGGATCCGTTGTACGCGGCAATGACAATGGAGGATGACTTTTTGTGCTAAATACGTCCGCTTTTAGCTGCCGCTTCGACCGACTGTTCATTTTTGTGTGGAAAATAGTCGCGGACGCCACTGGAGGTATACGTGAAAACTGTCTGCGCAATTTACAACTACGGAAAATGTTTTATTTCACCATCGGTGGCCGATAGTGAACGTGACCAGAATTTTATTGCAGTATGGTTTATAAAAAACATCTTTTTGATATATTTTCGAGACATATTCCACATGTCTCGAACTAGGGTGCTTAGGCAAGATTTAATATATTCCTAACCTTTGCTTTTTAGAACAGTGGTTTGGAATCTTGCACCAAATGTACTTGATTAACTTGAGTGTTAGATTATTGTATTTAGTGTCAGCAATGAATTAATTTAAAGATAATTATAAGAAATTAACAGATAAATTGGGATGATTAAACCAATTTTAATCTCCCATTTTAATCAGCTGAAATGGTATGATGAATTTGATAAATTTCTTTACATGGCCCTGATAATGAAAATCGATTAAAGAGTACATAAGTTATCGAATATATCATCGTTTAGCTAGGTCAGTCGATACAACGAAGATCAAATGTTGATATTTGTGCAAATATTTCGATGCAATTTTGATTTTAAGTGACAGATGGAAATGCTTTGTAGTCATTTCGATGAATCTCGTTGTTGACAAGTTATCGAAGCTTATATTTAGTGGGCTGTGTAAGTTACCTAAAATGAGTAATTAATAGTTTTCTTTGTAAATAAATACTAATTTTGAGAACTGGCAGCAACCCCAAAATGTTGTTTTGCAATTATATAAATGTTACGGCGTTTCTACAAACAATTTTAAAATTTCTTAATTGCTATTGATTTATTACTCTGATATGATTTTCCATAGAAAAAAGATATTTGCAGAATAATTATTTTGTATAATGTATGGCGGTATAAATCAAATATTATAGTGCATATCCATACAGAGTTAGTCAAAATTACAACTAAATAATTCTCCAACCGTAAACAAATGATTTTTTTTTAATTTTAGACATACTATCTTAATTTGGTAACATTTCCTTTTTCAAATAGAACATACCGCATATTTTAAATTTTTTTAATTCATAGATCATTTTTACGAGTTTACTGTGCGAACCATTTATCATAGGCATCATTTTTAGGTATCAGCAATTAACTAAAACTCCTGTACTTTGATTTAATTTGCTGTTTGAACATTTAATTTAATTTTATTTAATTGTTCTGTTATTTTGTATCCGTTTAGTTAAAATAAAAGTTTATGAGTTTTGATTAATTGCTTATAGCTCAAAAATGATGCATTGTATTAAAAATATTCCTACAAAAAGGTCTTGGAATTAAAAAATGTAAAAATATATGTTCTATTAGAAAAAGGAAAGGTTAAAATAAGCACTCTGTATATTATAAATATATTTAGACGATAGATAAAAAATACTTTCGGATATTAAATTGTAAACAAACTATTTGTATTTTGCATATAAATTTATTGTGTTTCAATATTTTATTTCAATAGTAAATAATTTATTCCGTTCGTTACCTACTTTTCAGGTTGCGTTGATGCACCGCACGTGTTTTTTTTTGTCATAAATCAGACCCCCGTCGTCAATAATACCTTCTGGTATACAGAAAAACCCTTTGAGTCGCGTCAGTAGACCGAGATTTAACAGATCGACGCGAACGCGAATAAATAAAGCGGTTTATGGCGAGACGCTCGCCGAACGTGTGATTTTTGTTTCGCGAGAGTGGGGAAGACGTATTAGAGTCAATACATATCACTAACCATTATTGTTTATCGAGAATTTAGTATACAGACCTGAAACTTTGAATTTACTATCCAAGTAATAACAGAAAATATTATTTACGTTGGTAAGCGAAGACGATGGCTGAGCTTACGCGGCCAAGTTTGAACACAGACATAACCGTTGAGTATCAAATTCGGCAATGGAAACTTTGCGCGATGTGGAAAACTGGAATGTTAAGTATCGGTTAGTTCGGGTGGCTCTTTGTGCCCCACAACAGCTACTTAATCCCTTAAAAGCATTACTATACCTCGTACCGACCTGGCCGAAGCTGGATCCTTCCCTCTATCGTCGGTTATTTTACATAAGAAAACGGACCGTTTCGCCGAGCGTGTGTACTTTGGGGCGAAAGGTAATCGAAAATGGACCGTTCCGTTGCGGCGATACGGTAAATTGGCGATTTCTTTATGCAGATTTCACTATTTAGATTTAACCCTTTTAAACTTGGAGCGTACCGGCGCGGTGCTACGGTTTATTCTAGGGATTTATACTAGGGGATTGTTTGCCTTGCGTACGAACGTAGGCAGTTAATTTCAACAACTAGATAATACGTTCTCGGAATGGAGAATACCGGTATTAGGTCTGTGTCTGGAGTAGGAGATTGAAATTAAATTTGCGTCATCGTTAACCAGATGTAAATATTTAATTGATAATTGTTCTTGTAAATTATACTCTATTGGGCTAGAAAAACGTAAGAAAATACCAACTGTAGATAATTGTGGGTTAAAATAATAAAAATCAAAATAAGATTTATGTATGTACAAATAATGCGCTGTTGTAGCAATGAGTTGGATTCATATGATAAACTTAACCAAAAAGAATTGCGCGGTATAACCCTGATGACTTTTCCTAATTCTGACCTTTAATGGTAAAACTCACCCGAACAACAAATGCGGTAACGGAAAATTGCTATTTCGCAAGATTTTCCAATATTGCGCAATAGCCCGCTAATAATTACGTCATAGTACTCACATTTCTCGTCAACATTCTCCATAATTCGCAGTAATTACCCCAAAATTGAGCACAAAATGCAATAACAAACGACACACATACTTGAATTATACATTATACTGATTTGTTTATCCCATCCGAGAGACTGACCCGACAAAAAAGTGTGCATTCCCGCATACAATTTACGGCATACCTACGTTCCATATTATTTCGGCCACATTACAACGATATTTGCTGTAGGTATTTAATTGACAATATTTTTAAATTATACTATATTGGACTATATCAACGTGATCAAATATGGAATGTCAATAATTGTGCTAAAATTGTTTGACCTTAATTAGTATATTATTACAATCAAATACGACGTTTTATCTACGACTCATAAATTCCATTTTTGCCGCCGTAGGCAAATCTCCATAGTGCCGCCCCCTGATTGATTGATTAATTACTTTTATAACAACCCAACTGCCAATGATTGAAATAATTATTATCAAATAATAAATTCATGCATCATGAGTCCTTGCGTGTATTATTTTATATTATATTTTGCAAGACGCGTTAGTAATGTAGCGAAAACAAACACACTACGTACCAAGATATTATTTTCTTGTCGAAAGCAAAACGTATGTATTAGAATTCTATAGCGCGAAAACTATTTCTTGCAGGCATAAGAATGTATTTTTCACCGGTGCATTCATGCGGCATTAATATGTTTACCTCAAATAGTCTGCCCAATATCGGCGTAGAAGGTATTTCTATAGCCACAGAACTACAAGTTTTTGTCGAGCCAGCCGATGCGTTCGAGACCTTGCAACGTGTTTGCAAGTCCAGATGTGCGATGTTACGAATCGGCATCAAATGTTCATATTTTCGGTACAAATATTTGACAGTGCATATCTCGCAGTGCAATTTGCTTAGATTAATAGGATAATAATACTCGAAAACAAAAGACGATAGCTAATTTTGGTTTCACCATTGAGTTTCTCTCAAATAAAGACGATCTTACACATTTTTCGATATCTCTTATAGTTACCGATATCTCCTATAGTAACATTGAATTTGGCCCACCTGTCCATACTTAATTAATTACATACTTACAAAATAGTAGCTCAATTGATTAATTACTTACAAAAATCATGATCCAGAAAAATACAGTCAGCACTCAGACAATATTTACGAAATTTATTTGTAATAAAAACACAACCTTTGGAGATTATACTAGTACAAACAATACTTTTAAAACAACAAAAAGTAAAGAATGCTCGTACAATATACAAAGTTTAACCCTAAATTAAAATTAGCTCTTTCGAACCTTTTTTCTGCAAAATCGCGAGTAGCTTCTTTCAGATCTAATGTATTACTCAATTCATATTCTGTGGCCTTCATTGCTAACCCATTAAGACAATTTTAAGTAGACATGGTTCTTAAGTACTTTTTTTATTAATATTAGTTTAGCAAACTGTCTATCGCCCGCTCAGGTAGCAACAGTTATAGGCAGGGCTAGAAAAAAACTGCTAAGCAATGTTTAAATTTTTAAAAACGTCAACTGGATCTTCTGGTACAATGTCTATGGACGCAAAATCATTTAACATCATAATTAATTCGCCCGACTATGAAAATAGTACCAATAATACCATCAAAATGTTTACTGAACATTATTATTGAAATTTATTATAAATTATCAGTGATTATCAGTGAAATTTGTCATGAACTACTTGCATCAAATATCTCCGAAAGTATTAATTAAGCTTAGCAGAACAAAATGTACACCATATTAAAGATGAAAAGAATTACTTACAAATATTGAAAGATGTAGATTTGGGAGAAGGTTAAAAACCGGGTTTTCAGAACCGAAATATTATGTCAATATCTGTTAACTCATCTGTCATCAGCAAACTTCTGTCGTTAATGACAGAATAGATATTGACATAATATCTCCGTTCTTTACATTTTCCCAAATCTAAATCTTTCAATATTTTAAGTAATTCTTTGTTTATCATGTACCCAAATCTTCATCAAAATTTTATCTTTAATATGATGTATAATTTGTTCTGCTAAGAGTAATATTTTCGGAGATATTGATGCAAGCATTTCATGGGGAATTTTTTAATCACTGATAGTTTTTAATTAATTTCAATAACAATATCATCAAATGCTTAGCACATTTTAATATTGTTTTTATAGGCGGGCAAATTATGTGTCTACCCAAATAAAAATAAACTAGCTTACCATTTCGGCAGCAAATGCTAAACTGTTAAGATGGAGGATGGAGTTGGGGCGATTGTATTATGCCCAAAAAGACTTTAGACTTTAGCAGTCTCTTAAAGGCGCTTAGAAATCTAATCGGCAAATAATATCGCGGAAACGTCGCCATTTTGCTAAGTAAACCGTCATTTTATGGCGACTTCCACCGACTCATGGTAACGCTCGAGCCGTAAAATATGCCAGTTTTACGACATAATTAGTTCGCTCGGAAGCATTCCTGCAGTTTTGCGGTGCAGAATTTAATCCGAAAACCAGATCGTGCCGGTAATACGTTCAATGTCATTATTATTAAACTGGTTGTATCAGGTTAGGGCTTTAGTTCCATTTCAGTACGTCGCGGCGCCACCGGCACATAGCGGAACTATCCTCAATGAGCATTATTATCCGTATTACGGTATATCATGGACCTTTCTGCGAAAACGTCTAAAATTAATGATCCCTAATTTTGCATGGAAATAGTGTATAGATTTTGTGAAAATAATGGGTCGTAAAATCAACTATACTGATACTAAGCTGCTTCACAGCTTTAAGAAATGTTTCAAAATGGATCTTATAGAACAATACCATATCTATAAAACTAATTTAGACCCAAATACTAGTTTGATGAACGAACAGATCTACTTCAGTATAAAGCCTCTTTTTTCTTATTTAAACTAATTTCAAATACATATTTAAACTCAGGCGGAGTCCAAAAACAGGTACAGACAGGCGGTCTGTATCTGTTTTTGGATTTCCATAGTATATTTTTTATCTTATACATTGTTTCAAATTTCTATTACTTTTCTCACTCAAACTTGGTTAATTTAAGTTTTTGATGTTCTGATATTTAATGGAATACATTAATTTGTTGAAGGCATTAATGTGGACCCTTTTTATTGACAAGACCTTTTTGGAGTGTACAGGAGAGCAAAATCTCCACGTTTCGCCTGTAACAATACAGTTGGATGAGGTATTCACACCACAAATATATTTATTTCAATCAAAATATGATTTCTTTGATGATTTCAAATACATTGATCTCACTGAAATAAATATTTCAAACAAATTAATCTCTATATGCAAATAAACTAGAGTATTCAATGAAGTAAATATTTTTTTCTGTGCCAAAAAAATATGTTTAGATACAAATAAATAAATTCAAAACAAAATATTCCTTAAAAACAAGCAAACTTGTCTATCTTTCTAGCTTGTCATAAAAAAAGGTGAAGTAGTAACAGAGCTAATGTGTTTGTTGCAAGTCCTTTGCATACAAGGTTATTACCTAAAAGACGCTAACTCTGTTACACATAGATTGACTCAAGAGTATGTGAGAAAGCAGCTCTTGAAAATGAGCAAATCCGTTTGACTTGGTTGTGACTGGCGCGTATGATGGATATGTATAGACACGCAGAAATGGATTGTGATGAATTGTGTGCGTAGAGTGCGTATGATGGGCGGCAATTATACGGAATAATTACCCCTATTGTACCAGCCGGGGCGGCGAATCTGCACAGAATGGCGCACGCGAATTAATTGCAATTATACGTCACCGAGCGAGACACGTACGGGCGCGCATGACATTTCAAATGTGACCAACAGAGCACCCATCAACACCGTCTGTAACGAATTTAAAGACGAAAACGTGAAACTACTAAATGTGATGAACTCTAGATATTTTTTCTAAAAATAAACGTCATGCGTTTCTAACAATTATCTGCATTACAATCTGTATTACCGACCACGTCAAACACCAAGCTAAGGTACAGCAAAGTGGGTATTTATACGGAAAGATTTTAAAAATAAAGCTCTATTTTAAGTAATTTATTTATAGGAAATGAGGTACATTAAAAAATAATTCCATGATATTTGCAGTATTACTAATTCGTACAAATTACGCCAAAATAGACAGAGGCTGTATTAAAAAAAAAACGGCCATAACGTAAATGGCGTTGTTTTTCAAAATTGGGCTGGGCTGTGGTGATACCCGCAAAGGGAGTACCCTCCGCTTCAGCGAAGCTCGGTACTACCAATTTCCCTGATAGTGTTCATTACTTTTCAAAATCTATTAGTGTAATTTTACTATTTATACCGGGTGATTAACCTGAAATTCCTCTTGGCTGAAATCTTAAAATATGGTGGAAAATCTTTTGGCGTTAAGCAACACTCACAGTTGCTAAAAAAAGAAAACCTTGCTTGCATCTTTTCAGATCGCATATTTGACATATTTCATAACTCAGATCACACTTAGTTCTAGAGAATCTATAACAGAAAAGTGAAATGCGATCTTTTGATCTATAGCTAGATAACAGAAGGATAAATATAATACATAAATATAATTATAATGTATCCTATAGACAACAACAACAACAAACAGATCGTGTATGGTTATCATGGGAACCAGTGGACGTTTTGCACGCTGCCTAAACCCTGATAGGGCCGAAGTTTGTTGAACCGTGATGCGCCCGGTATAGTTAATTCGGCGTTTGGTAGGATAGCGTTGATTAGCCGGCCAAGTATTGCCAGACTCTGGTGCCCAGCTCGACTCATGCAACAACGCGTCCGGATGCAGATTACTAGATTAGAGGGTGGGCCGAATTGGGCCTGCAGCCCGACCCGGACAGATACCCTGTTTCAGAGAGAGAGCGATGGCAACACTTTTGTTCCGATTCATTACCTCTTATCCGGCCATTCAAACGATATACACCAGTGCTATACTACTAATCGTCCACTATTTGCAGGAAAACTTCAAAGTGGTTGCTCAAATACCGGCCTGATAATTCTGATAGATGTAAATTGAGCACGTTTCTTTTATTTTCAGTTGAACCTCCAAACGAGAACGCCGCACACGAAGACCAGGCTGATGGTACGTAAAAACTTATATCTAAAAAAAAACTCCCTAATCTCCTCAATTAAACTCTACGTCATCTCAATGCCTTAAACATATCTTTATTGCCCACTTAAAAACTGTTTAAGATATTACTTCAAGAGAAGACGTTATAAAAAGACTCTTGAGGAAAAGAATTTCTTCTTTCAGATCAAGAAAGTTATAGCGAGAACGAAGAAGAAGAGGAATCACACGCCATGCAAATATCCGAGAGCGATTTTAACTTTGTAGACTTCACAAAAAGGTAATTTTTGTTTATAGAAGACCTAAAAACACCCTGTATATTTTTTTGCGATCCTTAGGTTGGCGAATCAGAAAGTTGTGCGTTCTTGCGGACTTGCCCTCAAGCGCTTCGAGAAGAATTCCACCAATACGAACCACTGTATCATCAAATTATTGCATCGCATCGCATGGGACCTCAAAGCACCCGCAATGGTCTTCCAAGTTTCGATTTTCAGGAGTTTTCAGAAGATCTACGACCTAAGCGATCTTCCTCAGTATAAGGTTTGTTGCATTACGTTACGAGGAACCTTGAAGAGACAAATTTTGATGGTGTTTTTTTAAGGAATTGGCGAAATTTGCGAATTTCATCGTAAAAGAGTTTCTGAAAGTCGCTGCGAGTAATCCTAAGGTCTATATGGAAGCCCTCTTCTTTAAGAATAACAAGGATGCCTTTGATATCGAGCAGGGTTACGGGTGCTACCTAGAGGAGTATTGGATTTAGATTATTTTTTATTTCGTGTTATATCTTGATGGTTCTTAGGTCGGAAGCTGCTAATAAGGCTTGGACTGAATACCAAGAAGATGAGTTGAGGAGGTTGTTTATGGAGCATCAAGAAAGGCAAATTGACGAAGGTTTGTTTTTGTGTTATACCCGACTATCCTATAAAGCAGTGATTCTTAACCTTTTCAGTACGTTTACCCATATGACCTGCTTGAGTTTAGGGTTTTACCCCTTCATAAAAAATACTATGCGTATGATGATAACGTCTTATATTTTTAAACATAAAACTTGTAAAGTTTACGTAATTAATGTGAAGGTTGGTGTTGCTTTTTCTTAGCAAGATGTGCTTTAGTTTCTGATAATGCACAGCAAAAGTCATTGAGCCATTTCCTACATTTTGTTTTTATAGACACTAAAGTTGAAAAGGCGCTTTCACATTTATAACTAGTACCAAATGGAACTAAAATTCGCTAGGAGTGGTTTCCTAGGAGTGGTCAGCATGTCCCCCATCAACGTCAATCCGTAGTTACCAGCTATAGGCGGTGTTTTAATTAATTATCGCAATTATGTTTGGGTTAAAATTGTACTTAAATAAAAAATCTATTTTTGTATCATGAGTTGGGCTAGTTGTTTTATATTTGAAAAAAGTCTATGTTGTAGAAGTAAAATTAATTTTTATCTTTCCAAAAAATTATTTTTAATCGAGCCCAACTCATTATTTATCGTTACTCGGTATTTACACTGAAAATTTTCATAAAGTTTGAACAGTAAATAACGTTTTTATTTGAAAATGCGTTTGAGGAGAGATAGAGAGTCTTAAGCTGAAAGAAGCTGCTAAATGATGAAATTAGTGAAGCAGTATTTTTTCTTCGTTGTGAGCTCACTGTCTCAGCTCACTGTTAATTTCACTGAAAAACTCAGCCAAATACGCTAGCATATTATGGTTGTTGTCTTTTATTTTGATGTGAAGATTTTTCTCCTTTTCTGTTCTGGGATTTTAAAAAAGGCGAGTTATTTCTTCACGCAACAATTTAAAAATTCTAGAATTTATACTTTGATATAGGGACGACGCATTTACGAGTCATTTTCCTTAAAAAATTTAGAGCTCGGTTACCCATTTCAGATTGCAATTTTACCCCCAAGGGGGTAAATACCCACAGGTTAAGAACCACTGCTATAAAGTATACACTTAGCGAAGTTAACAACGACCGAACGAATATAATAATAATACTAATGCGTTACTTATACTGGTTTTAAGTTAAGAGAAAATGTCGATTGAAATTTGAACGAGAATTGAAATTTTTTAACACCGTTTTAACAAGAACGTTTATGCAAACCTCAATTTACATTGTTCCCTCACGATTATCTCATCTCACCCACTCAAACAGGGTGACCCATTGTCTTCATAAGTACCACCCCCTACCCTTCGCACAAAGTGATCTCCTAACCTTCATTTGTAGACGTGGTCGACTGGATCGTCGGCAATCTGATCGATAACACGAGAAGTCGACGTGCGGTCCTCAAGAAGTTGAAGGAAATGTATCTTTTGAGCGACTACAAAGGCGCTCGCAAATCGGGCGCTAGCAAGCGTCCCCCGAAAGACTGGAGCGAGGATGAAGAGGCGCAACTACGAGAACTCTTCGACGAATTTAAGGACGCCATGGGTGAGCAGGGCATCCCTATTGCGGTCTTTTCTATTCCTTCATCCCCCCCTTGTTATGCTCTTACAATCGTTAACGTTAATTCCAGCTCCCCTGGGCTGCATAATGGACAGGCTTGACGTAAAACGGCCGAAAAATCGTATTGCCGATAAGCTAGTAGAGATGGGCCTTGTCCAGGATAAGAAGGAGTTGAGGAAAAAACGTGCGAAGAAATCTGCTGGTGGTGGTGGTGAGTATTCATAATTATTTGTTTGGAATTGTTAAAAACTACTGTAAATATCGACAAACATACTGTAAATATCAACGTCATAGACCTATGCAGTTAACACATTTTGCAATGTAAAAATGAATATATAAATAACCTTTGGTTACGATTTTACATGTCTGATTGTAACAATACAGATAACATTGTAAAATGACTGAAGTTATACACAACACATGTATTTTTACAATATGTTAGTTTCAAATTTTGCTACTATTGTTGCGCGTTGTTGTCTCCCATCTGTCTCCTATCGACCTATCTCACTCCTATCGAATCATAAAACAGCAAAAAAAGCGCTCAATTCAAATCTTGCGCTCTCATTGAGACAGCCTTTAGTCGGGTCCAAAAGATCGTTCATCTTTCTATTGTAGCAGAGCACGAAATATATTAAACGTTGGAGTTGATAAAGGATGAACTGACCCGGCCGGACTGGAGCTTTTTGAAGCTCCATCAATCCGTAGATTTATGAGGTCCGGCCAAATATAAAATTCGACCTTTCGAAGTTATTACCGGTAGGACGTCAGGCATGAAGTAACGAAGGATTGCATAATAACACCCCCGACAGACAGTTTCGGTCCATCGTCGATGCACGAGCGATCGCGGCGGCCTCCCGTAATTTATTTCCACTTAAAATGGACGGCTGTATTTCCCATTTTTCCGTCGCGGTCGTCGCCTGGAATGTAATAGTCCCGAGGGGCGGCGGCTAGAGGGGTGTACAGGCTGAAGCCGCAGGCCCGGGCCACTGCATTGTCAGGAACAGTGGTGGTGGTGGCAGTGGTGCCACCAGTCCCGCTTCTGATTAATTCAATGACAAGCCAAGATTGCCTCCGCGAGGATCATTTATCTCGCAGGTTTGCCCTCTGGCGGTGTTTGCCGATTTCAGCGCAACGCTTATTTTGTATTTTAGCGTTCGCTTATTTTTGTATTATTTGAAAAGCGAAAACCCAAACTACCTTCAACCAAATTAGGGTTGTGGTTGTTGATACAATTTTTGACGCTGATTACGCCGGTATAATTTGATTTTACTTATTTGGAACGGTTCGGCAGTTATTACGTTCCCAATTATCAAAAATGATGCTAAAAACACCTATTTTACTATATTAGAAACTTTGAACGCAAACTGTCTCCGATCCAATAACCCGATGTTGACGGTTCAAACGGTATCGGATGGGAAATTGGCCGAGGAATTAATTTCTGAAATCCGCGTTGCTCTGAGGTGCGCGGTTCGCGAGAAAAACGCGATAAACCGCGGAAATTATAGTTTCCCACTTTCTGGCCAAACCGTAGACGCTACGGGAAAACCGAGCTCACCGTTGAATTGTAGTCCTTTTCGCTTATCTTTGTATTATTTGAAAAACCGTAATTTCAGCACAACTCGGTAACCAGTAGAGACAGAGACTTTTTCTATGTAAATTTGTAATCAGCGCACTCATTTTAGTAAGATAGCAAAGGTTTAATGTTGACCGGGGTCCTATTTTTTGAGATAGGTGTGCCAGTTCAAAATGATAGTTTAAAATATGTGATTTCTTACAAAACTTTAGCCAGTCGGCAAAAACCCAAACTACCTTCAATCAAATTAGGGTTGTGGTCCTTGATACAATTTTTGACGCTTATTACGCCGGTATAATTAGATTTTACTTAAAAAAAACACGATAAACTACTATAAACTACCTTCAATCAAATTAGGGTTGTGGTTCTTGATACAATTTTTGACGCTGATTACGCCGGTATAATTAGATTTTACTTGTTTGGAACGGTTCGGCAGTTATTACGTTCCCAATTATCAAAAATGATGCTAAAAACACCTATTTTACTATATTAGAAACTTTGAACGCAAACTGTCTCCGATCCAATAACCCGATGTTGACGGTTCACACGGTATCGGATGGGAAATTGGCCGAGGAATTAATTTCTGAAATCCGCGTTGCTCTGAGGTGCGCGGTTCGCGAGAAAAACGCGATAAACCGCGGAAATTATAGTTTCCCACTTTCTGGCCAAACCGTAGACGCTACGGGAAAACCGAGCTCACCGTTGAATTGTAGTCCTTTTCGCTTATCTTTGTATTATTTGAAAAACCGTAATTTCAGCACAACTCGGTAACCAGTAGAGACAGAGACTTTTTCTATGTAAATTTGTAATCAGCGCACCCATTTTAGTAAGATAGCAAAGGTTTAATGTTGATCGGGGTCCTATTTTTTGAGATAGGTGTGCCAGTTCAAAATGATAGTTTAAAATATGTGATTTCTTACAAAACTTTAGCCAGTCGGCAAAAACCCAAACTACCTTCAATCAAATTAGGGTTGTGGTCCTTGATACAATTTTTGACGCTTATTACGCCGGTATAATTAGATTTTACTTAAAAAAAACACGATAAACTACTATAAACTACCTTCAATCAAATTAGGGTTGTGGTTCTTGATACAATTTTTGACGCTGATTACGCCGGTATAATTAGATTTTACTTGTTTGGAACGGTTCGGCAGTTATTACATTCCCAATTATCAAAAATGATGCTAAAAACACCTATTTTACTATATTAGAAACTTTGAACGCAAACTGTCTCCGATCCAATAACCCGATGTTGACGGTTCAAACGGTATCGGATGGGAAATTGGCCGAGGAATTAATTTCTGAAATCCGCGTTGCTCTGAGGTGCGCGGTTCGCGAGAAAAACGCGATAAACCGCGGAAATTATAGTTTCCCACTTTCTGGCCAAACCGTAGACGCTACGGGAAAACCGAGCTCACCGTTGAATTGTAGTCCTTTTCGCTTATCTTTGTATTATTTGAAAAACCGTAATTTCAGCACAACTCGGTAACCAGTAGAGACAGAGACTTTTTCTATGTAAATTTGTAATCAGCGCACCCATTTTAGTAAGATAGCAAAGGTTTAATGTTGATCGGGGTCCTATTTTTTGAGATAGGTGTGCCAGTTCAAAATGATAGTTTAAAATATGTGATTTCTTACAAAACTTTAGCCAGTCGGCAAAAACCCAAACTACCTTCAATCAAATTAGGGTTGTGGTCCTTGATACAATTTTTGACGCTTATTACGCCGGTATAATTAGATTTTACTTAAAAAAAACACGATAAACTGCTATAAACTACCTTCAATCAAATTAGGGTTGTGGTTCTTGATACAATTTTTGACGCTGATTACGCCGGTATAATTAGATTTTACTTGTTTGGAACGGTTCGGCAGTTATTACATTCCCAATTATCAAAAATGATGCTAAAAACACCTATTTTACTATATTAGAAACTTTGAACGCAAACTGTCTCCGATCCAATAACCCGATGTTGACGGTTCAAACGGTATCGGATGGGAAATTGGCCGAGGAATTAATTTCTGAAATCCGCGTTGCTCTGAGGTGCGCGGTTCGCGAGAAAAACGCGATAAACCGCGGAAATTATAGTTTCCCACTTTCTGGCCAAACCGTAGACGCTACGGGAAAACCGAGCTCACCGTTGAATTGTAGTCCTTTTCGCTTATCTTTGTATTATTTGAAAAACCGTAATTTCAGCACAACTCGGTAACCAGTAGAGACAGAGACTTTTTCTATGTAAATTTGTAATCAGCGCACCCATTTTAGTAAGATAGCAAAGGTTTAATGTTGATCGGGGTCCTATTTTTTGAGATAGGTGTGCCAGTTCAAAATGATAGTTTAAAATATGTGATTTCTTACAAAACTTTAGCCAGTCGGCAAAAACCCAAACTACCTTCAATCAAATTAGGGTTGTGGTCCTTGATACAATTTTTGACGCTTATTACGCCGGTATAATTAGATTTTACTTAAAAAAAACACGATAAACTACTATAAACTACCTTCAATCAAATTAGGGTTGTGGTTCTTGATACAATTTTTGACGCTGATTACGCCGGTATAATTAGATTTTACTTGTTTGGAACGGTTCGGCAGTTATTACATTCCCAATTATCAAAAATGATGCTAAAAACACCTATTTTACTATATTAGAAACTTTGAACGCAAACTGTGTCCGATCCAATAGCCCGATGTTGACGGTTCAAACGGTATCGGATGGGAAATTGGCCGAGGAATTCATTTCTGAAATCCGCGTTGCTCTAAGGTGCGCGGTTCGCGAGAAAAACGCGATAAACCGCGGAAATTATAGTTTCCCACTTTCTGGCCAAACCGTACACGCTACGGGAAAACCGAGCACACCGTTGAATTCAGCACATCCCAATGCATAAGTATGACTACATAAGAACGCTCTATCTATCAAAAAGTTGTAATTGTTTTTTCGTTCTAAATTTAGCACTTTTAGATAGAAAAAAATTGAACATTGCAACCGTTGGTGATAGAAAGGTTTACCCACTACCAAATGATAGCTCTCGTTGAGTCTATCAAAAATATGTATACTTTTATATGCCTACGATTTACCATTTTCAAGTTATGTAGTGCTTTTCGCTTATTTTTGTATTATTTGAAAAACCGTAATTTCAGCACAACTCAGTAACCAATAGAGACAGAGACTTTTTCTATGTAAATTTGTAATCAGCGCACCCATTTTAGTAAGATAGCAACGGTTTAATGTTGATCGGGGTCCTATTGTTTGAGATAGGTGTGCCAGTTCAAAATGATAGTTTAAAATATGTGATTTCTTACAAAATTTTAGCCAGTCGGCAAAAACCCAAACTACCTTCAATCAAATTAGGGTTGTGGTTCTTGATACAATTTTTGACGCTGATTACGCCGGTATAATTAGATTTTACTTATTTGGAACGGTTCGGCAGTTATTACGTTCCCAATTATCAAAAATGATGCTAAAAACACCTATTTTACTATATTAGAAACTTTGAACGCAAACTGTGTCCGATCCAATTGCCCGATGTTGACGGTTCAAACGGTATCGGATGGGAAATCGGCCGAGGAAGTCATTTCTGAAATTCGCGTTGCTCTAAGGTGTGCGGTTCGCGAGAAAAACGCGATAAACCGCGGAAATTATAGTTTCCCACTTTCTGGCCAAACCGTACACGCTACGGGAACACCGAGCACACCGTTGAATTCAGCACATCCTAATGCATAACGATGACTACATAAGAACGTTCTATCTATCAAAAAGTTGTAATTGTTTTTTCGGTCTAAATTTAGCACTTTTAGATAGAAAAAAAATTAACATTGCAACCGTTGGTGATAGAAAGGTTTACCCACTACCAAATGATAGCTCTCGTTGAGTCTATCAAAAATATGTATACTTTTATATGCCTACGATTTACCATTTTCAAGTTATGTGCTCCTTTTCGCTTATTTTTGTATTATTTGAAAAACCGTAATTTCAGCACAACTCGGTAACCAGTAGAGACAGAGACTTTTTCTATGTAAATTTGTAATCAGCACACCCATTTTAGTAAGATACCAAAGGTTTAATGTTGATCGGGGTCCTATTTTTTGAGATAGGTGTGCCAGTTCAAAATGATAGTTTAAAATATGTGATTTCTTACAAAATTTTAGCCAGTCGGCAAAAACAGAAACTACGTTCAATCAAATTAGGGTTGTGGTTCTTGATACAATTTTTGACGCTGATTACGCCGCTATAATTAGATTTTACTTATTTGGAACGGTTCGGCAGTTATTACGTTCCCAATTATCAAAAATAGTGCTAAAAACTACGTATTTCTTGACAAACATTATTATACGATTTCTGGTTTTTTTTTGTATGTTGGAGGTTTTACGATATCGGTCAAACAAGTATTGTGGTTGCAACACTAATGAATATTATAGGTTATAATTGAAAATTAGTTAACAAATTTGGCAAGAAAAAAAGAAATACAATAATAAATGAATCCCCTGAAAAATCAGTGTTAACATAACCTATTTTACGTAAGTTTCAACGGCTCTCACGAAGCTATTTACATTTAGAATTATGTTCCCAGCTGTTTTTCATATATATTTCGTCACTGTACATCATCTAAACGCAAAAAGTAACAACATTGTTATTGATTAAGTTGTTCCCGTCAGCTTGACTTTACCCTTCTACATTTTTATAGCACAAACAGTGAAGATAGCTTGATATAATTAAACTTTAAAAACTTGCTATGTAGATAGTCGTCCCCTTTAAGTATTGTTATACCTCGTGTCACGGTGTGATAAAATAATTATTTTAACAACCCCTCATAAGCATATTTCTCCTCTATCTTATCTCGTCGCAGCCCCCTGGTGCTTTCGCTCGTTATAAATCCATTGATAAGGGAACGGCGCTGTTGAACTCATCTTTATTACCAAAGGGAAATGAAATTAACAACGTAAAATCAACGCAGAACACGATAAGTATAATTAAATAATTGAAGTAATGGTGTTTGAATTGAAGTGCCAAAACATCAAAAAAGAATGTTCAATTGCAATAAACTACTACAATTATTAAGTTTGTTCTTTGATTAATTGTTTATTAGAAGAACTAGATGATGTGTTTAAGTATGCACAAAAAATATTATTATAGATAATAGTGTAAACTGGGTTATCCCGCCATAATATAGTTGAATAATCTTCGATCATCGCGCAAGTAAATTTGCCAACTTAGGGGCAATGACTAACTATTACGGCCCTTAAACTTTAGCTAACTGTAATTGATTTCATACATCGCTAAACTTTGGAACTAGCGGTTGTTGATTTCGCCACTGTCTGCAGAATTATTAACAATTTCTAGTTCGCTATTCTCCACCGTGGATGGAATATTTTGTGACGATTTAAAACTCTCCTATAGCACACGCAGTTGCGTGATTATATATCAAAAGGTATCTTTAGCACTAAACACTCACCATTTACCTGATTACAAAGTCTAGACACATAAAAAGTACATTT
Organism: Melinopterus prodromus; assembly: GCA_964023965.1. Classification (NCBI taxonomy): domain Eukaryota; kingdom Metazoa; phylum Arthropoda; class Insecta; order Coleoptera; family Scarabaeidae; genus Melinopterus; species Melinopterus prodromus. The sequence goes on along the minus strand of OZ030398.1, from coordinate 431,503 downwards.
AGTCTCCCCTCAGCAACATAAGTATGACTTTCGTAGCCCGATAACGCTATACCAAGTCACAATATCGATGCATTACCAGGCGAAACTAGAAATTAAATTTACCGTAACTGTTTATTACGGTACCGTGTATATATGAGGAAGATAGCGCGTCCATATTTCTTTATTATTAGGGTAGTAAATTCCGGGTTTTCCCCTAAGGGTCGCTTCAAGTCGCGACAATAACACGGGGAAACGCTTGTAAGAAAAACTCACTTCGAACTAGCTCAATGATTCATTGATTATATGCAGGAAAGAAGGGCATTATCAGAATGGGGGTGGGGAAAACGTCAAGGGTAAGAGTGCACTTACCAGGAATGGACTATCAAATATTCTTTTTTGCTTTTGTTGTTTTGAGTCTTCGCACTATGTATTATAAAGAATGTATGTTTTCTTCAAAAGACCAGGTCTTCAGTATTCAATTAGCTTTGAAGAAGCGAGCAACATGGTTCGCGAAACGTCAGCATTAACAAATCTTGACACACGGCATAACCCGGAAGCAGTTTATTTTCAAAATGCTATTTGACTAACAACGACTTGGGCAAATAAATTTGCCTAGGCAAATAGCTTTAAACATATAAAAACAGACTCAATATCTATTTGCCATGGCATATAGCTTTTGCCAGTAATAACCATTTGCCTACGACATATGCATCACTACTGTCAAACTAAAACGGCGTAATAAAAATAATTGTAGACTATCACCACCGTCATTACAATCCCTAAACGAGTGGTCAAGCGTCGCATTAAAATTTTTTAGTGTACCCCCAAATATACCCCTGCCCCACCTATCCCTGCGTATAGCCTTTACACTGACTGAAATACCCTCATTTTTAACGCGCCAACTATTCCATCTAGCCGCACCCGGCGTAGCGTAGCTCGGGCACCAATTATTTTCGCATAATTGCGGACGGTAGGGTCCGCATTTTGCAGTGACCATTAACACGAAACACTACACTGGCATCGGGGAGGGCCAGGATGACTTTAATTAGAGAAACGCCGCACCATGGACGCTGGAGCGGTCGTTCGGTCACATCTCCGATGCATTTTCGACTAAAATTGAGCCAATGTCGAACTCATCGCATTCCAAGTTCGTAATATTCCAAGTGACACCCCCCCCTAGAACAACCAGTAATCATTTGTGGAGACTATAAACCCACTAGGACCGATATCAAAGTGATATTACAATAGGGTGACCAACTTTTTAAGGCTCCCGTATCCTACGTCGAAAACGCGCCGATACACCACACAATAATTATTCGACAATTAACAGTCTCGATCATTATCCGCTCTTTTTAATATACTTGTAGGTTAAATAACTATTATATATTATAGAGTACTTGAGATGAGCACTTGGTTTGATAACTTAGTCCTGAAGATGCCTCTTGCAACAGAGCGCGAAACGTCGACTGCTTCAAAGTGCTCAACGCGGTTTCCACCCGGAAATCAATATTTCATCCAATAACATTTTTTTTTTAAATTTAATGTCATATTAGTGCGATCTATCAATTTCTCAAAACTGTTTTAAAATTTTCACTGATGAATATTATGGAGTCTTAATACCCAATACGTCGAGATTTAAATATATGATGGAAATAGCCCAAAGAAGTGTGTGGAGGACGGTTGTTTTCGAAAACTGAAAGTAGATACGTTTTTATTTACTCCAACAACCATATTAATGCAACTACAAAATATTCAGTTATATTTTCTAATATTGAGACTTTGAGAAGTGCTTACGACGTTTAAAACTGTCGTATAGGCAACCAACTGTGCAACCGACACTACTACTATAGCGACAAATGTTAAAATCTCAGTTTAAGCTAAACTAAATTAGTTACATCGATTTGCGTCTGTTACAGGTCCCCAGAAAAGTGGTTTTATTGGCAGCGACGACTCCGATCTCCCATCCTGTAGCGATAGCGATGACGACAACATCGTTCCGCATTCATCAGGTCTTGCAAAACCTGCCCTTAATAAGAAACAACCAACAAAGCGAGCACCGAAACTGAAAGGAAAGCGTGCTCAAGCCCTTCCCCCGTTCAGAAACATAATGCGGCTAGTATCAGAAATAAACAACTCAGGTATTATGTTTTCTTTGGGACTTTAACAAAAAAATACTTTGTTCTGATTATTAGGAATGTCAGAAGCCATCGAGTGGCTACGCGAGAGTCTTTCTGACGCTGCCGAAGACTTGGAAACCGACCCTGATGATGTCGACGAGAGCGGAATTCCTCTTGTGCCTATTTTAGATTGCGCACTATCTGCTATGGAGGATGACAAATTTTGTAAATTACTCGAAGGGTTTGGCGTGAAGAAACCAGCTGATGAACAAGAGACATACTGGAGGATTCCCAACAACCTCTCCGAGAATATCCAAGCGTTCCTAAGAGGAGACGTTCCAGACGATAAACCATCTCAAGGAGAATCGTCTCCAGCTCCTCAAAACCCTAAATACACACAAAAAAGGAGTAACATACTCGATAGTGATGATGATATGGAAGAGGAAACTGTTAAAAGCCAGACCATCAGTCAATCTCAGCGCCCTGGAAGGAAAATGATGGCTTTTATTGACAGTGATGATGAAAGCGACGCTGAACCTCCAGAAGGAGGTGTGGCTGCTAATTCAGAGCCAAATATGGAGGGAGAAGCTTCATGTCCAACTTCTCAAAACACCGAAAATCCACCGAAGAGGAGTAACATCCTCGATAGTGATCAAGAAACTGATAAAAGACAGAAGAGCACTCAGCGTCATGGAAGGAAAATTATGGCTTTTATTGACAGTGATGATGAAAGCAATGCTGAAACTCCAGTTGGAGACGTGGCTTCTAATGTACAGCCAAATATAGAAGAAGAAGCTACATCTCCAGCCCCTCAGAACAGTCAAAATCCACCGAAAAGGGGTAACATCCTCGATAGTGATGATGATATGGAAGAGAAAAGCCAGACCATCACTCAATCTCAGCGTCGCGGAAGGAAAATTATGGCTATGGTTGACAGTGATGATGAGAACGAATCTGAAACTCTAGCTGGAGATGTGGCTACTAATTCAAGGCCAAATATGGATGAAGAAGTATCTCCCCATATGAATAAAATCTCCAGGATTGTGGATAGTGAGAATGAAGAAGATATGGATACTCAAGATGTTGGTGCAGTTGGAAAAAGATCAAGAATCCCGGATTCTGATTCTGAAACGCCCATTAAGAAGAAGACCAGAGTTATTGGGAGTGATGACGATGAGTAAAACTAGTTTTAGCATCTATTTTTTATATAAATATTTTACTGGATACTGTTTGTAATAATGATTAAAGTTTAGGAAATTAAAGTATTATTTGAGGCGCCATCTGTTGTGGGAAGGAGTTTTACTCTAGTACTCTGCAATCTACAAGACACAGAGAAGACCACCAACGCTTGAAAGGCCATCTGTTAACTATGTTAAAGAGTATTAAGCATTGATTTTTTGGGTCTCGCAAGTTCGTAAGGGTGCGACCTCTATCGGTAAAAAGCGGGAGTAGTACGTCATACATTAAACAAAATCAATACCACTGAGGAGTAACGTAACCTCATGCCTCAAACAAACCTTTAGTTCAGGCATTGAGTACAAGATTCCGCCACGATGTAATGAAAGAAAAACTCGATGAAGGTTTAATATAATATATAAAAATATATTTTGTCCAATAATAACTAACATATTTACATAGTAAAAATAAATATCAGTACAATTGTGCATATAATACACGCTCTAGTAATATACAAGAATAAAGCTACAAGCAGTGGTTTTTTTCGTTTGTTTAACGAGCTGTTTCAACCGATGTAGTTGTAGAAATCAGACGTTTTTACGGACGGTTTATCTGCAAACAAAAATTTAATTTAGATTTTGAGGTATGTCGATGGTATGTCAAACTTACCACAAAGACCATTGTACTTTCTCGAGTGTTCCAGTCCATAATTCGAGCACGATGGATAACCGCGCTCATAAGGCATTTTGGTTAAAACATTACCACTGCAAAGAAAAAATAATAAGAAATATTTGGATATATTACAAAATTAATAAATATAATAATATATTAATAAATACCTTGGTCCATAATTACAGATGTAATTTTTGGTGTACCCTTTACTTGGATCGTAATAAAAGGAGTAGCCGCAACCCACTAAGTTGGTGGTGGCCCAAATCATCTGAAAAAATAGAAGGCTATAGTAAAAGTATAAAGCCAGCTAAGCTAAAAGATATCGTCACACAAAATATGCCTTATTTGATAATAAGCCTGTACAATTTGAAAAGGCCGTTGCAGCCCAAAAAGTGTCTTGAAACACATGTTCGTATTGATAAAAAAATGCATCCTATGAACCCGCTTACATAATCGCAACTGCTAAAACACCTTACACAATTAGTGAAGAATAAATTCAACCAGTTGCGATTAAAATTACTGAAATTATCCACGGGAAATGATAGGGTGATTAAACGAATTTTTGAAATTTGTAAGCACCAGCGAGAACATCTAATTTTAATAATCAAATACATTCCAACATATGCAATTCAGCGGATGAATCGACTGATAAAACTCGAACAACTTTTGGCTTATGTTAAGTATTATTATGACAACAGTGTTCACGAAGACTTACTGTTTTGTCGTTCGTCAGGTGGACGTACAACCAGTGGGGAAATTTTCCAAAATGTTAATGATTTTTTTGAGGAAGTAGGACTACAATATTCAACTGTGTTGGAGTTTGTACAGACGGTGCAGCGGCAATGACCCATGATTCATCAACAGGCTCATGCGACTAAAGAACTGTATCCAATACCAATAAAGTCAGTTTTACGTGAAATTGCTTTATAATAATGGACCTCTTTACCTAACAGTCTCAAGTTTTATATTTGTCGCTATCAGACTATTAGAATTGACATATCTATACCTGTGTATAATGGCCAGTGCCTCCATAACCACTAATCCTTCCGAAATGGTACTTGTTCACTTCTTTGAACCATCCGTTCATAGCTCTTGCAAACTCTGGTGCCATATCGTAGGCGCTTGTTGGTTGCTTGGTTGTCCAAAAAGTTGCTATATTCTGACCAACTGCAAATCTCTCTGAAACGAAAATTGAAAGTAAACTGCTAGTTTGGAAAATATAATGGAAACCGTCAATAGACGTAACAAGCTTTACTTCAAAGTAATCTCAAAACCCTCTTAACCTGTTAACCTGTTCGATACCATCGATACAAATTTAACGAGCCTCATTGTTCAATTTATATTCTGACCAACTGCAAATCTCTCTGAAAGGAAAATTGAAAGTAAACTGTGTGGAAAATATGATGAAAACCGTAAATAGACGTAACAAGCTTTACTTCAAAACAATCCCAAAACCCTCTTAACTTGTTGGATACCGTCGATACAAATTTAACGAGCTTTATTGTTCAATCGGACCGAAGTGGCCGATATGCAAAATAGTAGAATTGAAAAGTTCGGGCAACAAGTCGGGCTCGTAAAAATCCAGAGTGTGATCGCTATAAAGTTCCGGACGATTTCAGCGCGATGCAGCGAGTTCAGGCGTCTCTAAAAGGTCCTGCGAGCAGGATAGTACTTATGCTACGGGGAAGTAGGTACGAAACATTGATTAGTGAAGTACTGGCTGCCCTGGCGGCCAGTAGAGTTGAATGCGCCTGACTCAAACAGTTGCTTGATGTCCGTGTACAGCACGAATGCATAACGCAGCTGGTACAATGCATCTAGAACGAGATTATACAGTTGAAAGGGCTGCTCAATTGGTGCACGGGCTAGAAATGCACAGCACTGGGACCCTCCACCATATGTATATGATCAGTGCCGGATTTACAAATGTGGGGGCCCTTGAATTACGCAATATTTTGGTCATAGTTTAATTTAAACAACTAAAATCATACGCAGTATGCCAAAGTATTGTAATAGTGGCGAAAAAAAAATTAGATTTTAGCGGTAATAGGTCTTTTTGGGTCCCCTGATCATTTATGATCAAGGTACAAAAAATGTATGTGTGGGTGTGTATGTATGTCTGTGTGTGTGTGTGTAAACGATTTTTGTGGCGACGATTCCGGGGAGACTACTGAAGGTATCGTGACGAAAGTTCATATTTAGAAGTTTTATGACCAAACTTAGAACTGAACAGCTTTTGGTACGAAAGGGTCCTAAGGAACTGGATGTTTCCTCTAAGCATTTTTCAAGGATTTTGCAAATGAGCTGCCATTTCTGTAATTTCGTCAAAATAGTTAAATAATAAATTTCATCGAGATCGGTCGTACTGCATTAAAACTAGTAGCCAGGATATGTCAGATATTTGATTCTAATGACAGTAGGTGTCAAACTATCATAGTTTATGATAGTATATTATAATACAAGTTTTATAAGACAAAAATTGGCGCACGAGTTGTTAGAACGAGAGACAAATAGAACGAGTGCGCCAAAACGTCTTGTCATCTTACATTCTAGAGTAGTTTTATATTTAATAGTTGGTAGTTGTAATAAAATTCACGAATACGATTGACGCGAGCCAATAGCGATTGAGATCTCAGCTTTATTTGATACTTGACATCAATATCATCAATCTTGGAAAACCAAAAGTTACTAAAAGTTTGTGATCTAGTCTTTTCATAACGACACTGAAAGCGGTTTCGTTATAAGTTTATAACGAACGCATAGTAGAAAAATTTTATATATAGTATGATAAAGTCATGTGCCTGGCCACATCAGATTTTTTTTTATCAAAAATGGAGCAGATATCAGGGAAAACGAACGTTCTCTACTACAATTGAACACCATCAACACCAAACACATTCTTAACGCAATTTTGATATCAGGAAAACCAGCGTAACTAAAATTTTTAAATAAAACCTCTCTTTCGGTTCTCGACATTATAGTCCACTTTTTTATTTTGTCGTAACCCTGATGGACGACTGCTTAGTTGCATTAGCTCGACATGAACAGCGCAGGCACTAGAATTAGCTGCAGCTTTGTGAACAAAATTCAAAGTGTGGCCACAACAAGCTACAAACAGACAAATCATTTTCCACCGGGATTAGAGCTGTCCTTCCTTTGTAATTGCCACTCATATTTGAGGCGTTGGCAAGTGGAGATCTTGGGTTCACAAGAATTTTTTTATTGTATTATTTTTGTTGTAATTTCATTGAGGACTCTCTCACCCGTGAAAACGATCACATATTGTAAATGCTAACCCATGTACCGACATAAATTTTATTGTACTGACAACTGGCATCGAAATATTTTGCCAATTTTGACATTACTCTGCTTCTTGTTTTGATAAAATTTGTTCTGTTAAGTGTTTCCAAGGTTAAATCCGTTCTTAGTTTTGTTTTATGAGTTGTTACCAATTTGCACGCATAACAATATAATTCTCTTGTGGTTGACGAAAAACAAAGCCAAAACCGATTGGACGTCTCATTATTTTGGTTTTTTTCGGACAAATAAATTCGTTCAGCATTTCCCATACTCCCGTGTTCTCTTGATTTTAATTTATTAACTCATTAATTATTTGAGTTTAATTTTTGGAAAGTTTTGTTCCCTTGAGTTTGTGGGGTTCCGGGGTAAATCCGGTACTGTATATATCTGTAATATAACTACATTTGAGAGATTGCATTTGCAGAACAATGTGGCGCTCGACAGTTCGGGTAAATTTGACTAATAAGCGAGTTAAATGAGCCGCGCGCTGTCACTGCGAGCTGTCATTCGTCTTGGTTTGTTGAAAGGGGTGTAATTGAAACTTACTTGTTCGTCGGTGTGGGTCGTGGTCCTCCGAATAACAAGACGTCGCCCACTTTTGGGCGCGAAGCGCTAGTTCTTCGTCCCACTTCTGAAAGTAAATTATATCGTGTAAAATGTTAAGTTTAAACGGATTGAGCACAAATATAATCACAGCCTAGTATTCAAGCACATAAAACAAAGAGTTAAAACAAAAAAAAACACCGGATTTGTGACATTTATTTGGCTCCTGACTCGAAAAATTAAAAACTAAATTATTGTTTATCGTTAATACCTTCAAAGTTGATTTTCGTTTAGAAAATGTATCAACATAAATACCCCTGGATAAACTAAATCTGGCCAAATAACTTATTTTATGAAAATTCACATCCTGTTACCAACACTATCTTTTACTACTATATTCTGTAGAAATAAATGTTATGGCATATATTGTAGCTATAGGTAAGCTTGCCAAACGTCCTCAACGAGCTTTTATAACAGCAACTAAACACAGTAGTCACTCAGATCTAAGAACACTTATTGTCAAACTTATAGACGACGTATGAATCAGTAAACACATGGTGAACACTACAGGCTGGACTGGCTGGAGACTGAACTGTCAAAATTAAACGCTGTTGTCAGTAGCGATACTATTTATACCCACAATGAATACATCACAATTCAAATAAGAGAAACAATAAAGCTAACCTCACTATACAATACAAACAGATAACAAACTAAACAACATTAACTCTTTTTAATTACTTTTCGCCACACAGATGACAGCGGTTGACAGCTTGACTAACGCGGTTCGAACTCGCAAGATGCCGCGACGTGATTGGTTGTTCTCGGTGCAAACAAAGCGTCGCGTCGCGTCTTGGATAACAGAGCAGTAGTAAATGAGTTATAAATTGTTCTGGGTTTTCGCGTCGGTTATTTGAATATTTTGGTGCAATTTCGATCGTGTTTGCGTGATTGTTGTTACCTGTATCTATTTCGCAGAGTCTACCAGCGATTTCATGAGAAATATCCAAAAGGAAACTGTTACTGCTAACCGGTAAGTTTAGTTTTCCTCATAATTTGAAGTGAATTTGGAACGAAGAAACGCAAACGTCATGCGCGCGGTATGATGTCTTTTGTATTGTATATAAATACCTGTATAAAACATGTTTCAGGTCCTTTATGTCTGTTCTAATTTACTTTCTCTTTCATTCTAATAGAATGTTGGCCTTATGTTTGTGCTTATGTCATACCAGTACCACTTTTGATGGTCCACAGTTGTGTTGTTTATATCGGTTTGTGGCAATTTTATGTAGGTGAATTTTTCTTTAGTTTTGCCTGAGGCGATTGTCTAAAATTGAAATAGTGATGAAATTAAAATTAAATAATTAATTATCAGCTACAAAAGTATCAAACATATTAGCAAGGTATAGGTAAAATTCTTTTATGTCCTACATGATCATAAAGTGACATTTAACATCTTAGATACCGGGGCAAAACTGCTTGTTAACGCCCGCGCGGGCGTTAAGGGTTGCCATGGTTATATGTCAAATATATCAAATATTTGTCATTCAAATTGTAAATTTTAAGTCATCACTGTCAATTATTGGCGATTAAGGTTATAAGTTTGACAATTAATTGTCTGTATACTGTCACTCGGCAATGTCTATTATTGGTGAGTAAGGTTATAAGTTTCACAATTAATTGTCTGTACTGTCTATTAGTCTGTATTAGTGTTTCTTTGGCTGTCGATACTTAATATTGTTACAATACTAATCGGCTAGTCGCTCTGTTGCCTGTTAGCAACGGAATTGTTACCCCTAAATCATCATTATTTTGTTTATCTCTCAATAGGTATCGAAAAGTAGTCAAATTAAAGCATTTTTTTATTGGCAAAGAACATGACTTGAGGCTTTGTAAGATTTTCAAATTCTACCATTTGCAAGTGTCAAAGCTAGATGTGTTCTACCGATCAAAAATAATACCTGATTCACTAGTTTGACAATAATCAATCAGTCTTTTGATCTGAGTGATTTGTTACTGATATAAATTCCAGTAAAGAATTTTAGCCGGGACATAATACCAAACCTGCCGGTACCGATGTCCCAAACCGGGACTGTGCCGGTCAAACCGGGATGTATGAACACCTGATTTGTTGTCGCATGAAATTTTTTAACCACGTCATAAACACAATTTACAAAAACGTGTACCTCAGGGTATTTTCTGTTAAGAACTTCAATAACAGGGAGGTGAGATACGTTATAAAGAACTAACTAAACCCTTGTGCTTTATCTCTGAAATAATATTGAAATATCTCCAAAAATATCAGGAATTTCACTGTTTTCTTAATGGAATACAGAGCACGCCAATCTGCTACTATCAGCAGAAAGCCTTTATTTTTTCATAATTCGTCTGTAAACTCACCATCTCCAACATGTTTGCCGCTGGCGGTTGACCTGGCAGCTGTCCCATCGCAGTCGCTTGTCTTATAGAATTATGCATGTCCAAGATCCTTTGACGTTCACTTAGCGGTATACCTTGCGCATCTGAAAATATAGTCGTTCTTTTAATATTTTATAATCAAACCTACGAATGTAGGTTTTCCGAGGTGCAACGTTACAAAACACCAAACTATTGCTTTTAAAAACGCCAGTATCACAAGTAAAACACAAAAAAAAATTCAAGAGCATCTCTAATGACAGGACTAAGTAAACATTAGCGTCCAATTAATAGTTAATTAAGTGTTTTCTATCATCGGTAATCAAGTATGCGGCCTGTCGGTAATTTTAAAATAACAAACGCGCCGCCTTAGTCGGCAATTATTAAGGTTCGGTGTGCTCAACCTTATCAATCAAATAGCCGTAAGGACACGAAAACGCGAATCATTTCCGATGGCAAATGTTTAACAGACCGTGTACGAAATAGCATCTGTTTTCAATTCCGATATCTATTAATAATGAAGGAGTCTCTACGACATTATCGATCTCCGATATAATATCGCCACTTCTAACTAACTTCAACGTGCTGACCTATTCGATGCAATCATCCATTTCGAAACTCGCAATTACGTTTGGGAAGTAACGAGAACTATCGTTTATTACACTGACGGCTTCATTGGCATATTTTTTACGAGACTATTTTTTTTTGTATTACTAATTACGTTTATCACTGCTAATTCACGTCGAATTGAACAATTTAAACTTTGTTTGAAACTTCTGACACTTTTGAAAGAATCGACAGTACACCAATTAAAATTTTAGATTTACAAGTTAGTTACAAGCTACTTACTTATTATATTCCTTTGGCATGCTTCTGTGTATAGAAGAAATGCTAGGGTCAAAAAACACCCAAACAATAACTGACCTCGGCGTTCCATTGTTTAGCAGTCCTTGTCTCAGAAGTCGTTTGCAAAGGTTCTGAAAATAATGCAATGTATTATTTACGGGATCAATATGCACTTAGTTAGTTGTTAGTTGAATTGTTAAAATGTTACGATTTTTCTTCTAGTGTTATTCCGAGCAAAGCTATTGCGGTATAAATTCTTATTATATAAAAAAAGGCTATATCTTAGGCCGGTAGGTGTAGCTCTGAGGTTTTTTCATTAATAAACTAGCTGTAGTTGTTCTTTAAGTTGTTTATTAATCGAAATAGGCCAAATTTTCGACTTGAATCCAAGTCATCTTCAAAGTGTGCTCTGACAACCACTATCAATTATTATGATATACTTGTCCGTCACAGATAAATTGGACAATTGTTAAAGTTATAGCTTTCTATCTGGTGTACTTTATTGATGGGAATTTTCGAAATATGGAATTAGTATAGAGGTTAGTTTTTAAGAAAAATTGTCTCTTTTTCGATAAGAAATGACCTCCCAGGGACATGTAAAAGTTGATTAAAATTATTTATTAGAGAATAAATAACTTATTTCTTTATAACTCTATTTCTTCTTGGTTATTTTCTTGCCATTTCGTCGTTTCTAGATTTTTCTTCGTTTCAATTTGGCGATTTTGTCGGTTTTTTGTTGCCCTCTTAAAATTTAATAAAACTTAATAATAAAACTAGTTAGGCAGGATTTGTCAGATATTGTGATTCTAATAACAGTAGGTCGTGTAGATAGTGCTGATGTTTTGACAATACCTACTGTCAATATAATCCAAATATCTATCCAGTTCTAGTAGTTTTATTTTAATGCAGACATGGCCGATCTCGATCAAATAGAATCTCCTGCAGCTAAACTATTAATTTTATATATGGTATGATAAAGTCATGTGCCTGGCAACAACAGATTTTTTTTTATCATACATAGTATGATAAAGTATTGTAATCATGCAAAAATGTTCTTTTTTATTTTTGCGAAAGTATGCCTTTTTGGGTCCCCTGAACATTTTTGACCAAGGTACAAAAAAATGTCGGTGTGTGTCTTAGTGTGGACGATTTCAGAGAAACTACTAAAGGTATCGGGACGAAGCTTCATATTTAGAAGTTTCATGACTAAACTTAGAGGTGAAAAGGTTTTTGTTGAAAAGAGTCCAAAAAAAACATGTTGTTGTTACATTTTCAATTCTAACTGCTTCTAAAACGTCTGTTGTGAATGCTCAGGGGCTAAATTTCCTTTTTCTTCAGATTCACATTTTTCTTGTAAAATTTGGTTTGAATTCTCCTGACAGGTACCACATAAATTTGAAGCTGGTTTCATCGTTTGAATGTAGGTACAACATGGATTCCATAGGTTGTTGAACACCCTTTCTTCAATAAGTTTCCATTTATTACCTTTACAAGCTTTTATGTAACACAGAAGTAGCAAAAGTTTAGATTCAGATGAAGGTGATTTTATTACCTTGTAATTTTTAAATTGTTGTAGAGGTAAAGGAATGAAATTGTTTAGCAATTTCTTGATAAATGATACCACTACATCGCGGAGGTCTGATGTCCCTGTTTTTTCGATGCTTATTATGTACTCGGTTGGTGATTTTTATAATTACGATGATATTCCAACTGTCCAATAGTGACTAAATCTTGATTAGTGTTTAGTAATTCTGTGGAGTAATCTCTAAACGTATAGACAAGGTTGCCTGATAAAATAGAATAGCATTTGTTAGAACAAGATAGTTGAGCATTTGGTCCAAATATCGCTTCTACTGATTCGATTATTATAATATGTCCAAATCAAAAGTTCTTAAATCATTATCACCGGTTGTAGTGACAATTTCGTAAATACCTATAAAAGTTAGGTATTTTTAGCTGGTAAAACTGAATACTCCGGTACATATTAAACTTGAATTATAAATTTCATTACACAATGTATCCAGCAGTGGTCGGTCACATTTAGTTCGGCTCATACTAGCGTGTTGGAAGTAATACTCAATTTGAATGCCAGTCTGGAATAGGAAATGATTTTCAATTAGGGCAAAGAAGCGCTAACAAGGTCCGAATTCGTCGGTGGACCCGACATCCAGATGTCGCCACCGCATCCAGGTTTCATACGCGCCGACACAATGTCTACAATACTAACAATTCACGGTGCGCCGACGACATGGAAGCAGTTGGAACAGTCGGTCGGTCGGGTTGTTCGTACATTCTGGAATCCCGACTTTATGAGCGCTGTACAAAAGTCAATATTCCGGACACGATTCTACCTCTTAACCATATTACGTTGTGAAAATTGAATCTAGTAACGATAGCGGAGAGCTCATTTCTGTGCGCGAGCTGGCGCCACCGTCGACTGACGACGAGGACGACAAGGACGAATATGGCAAGCTAAACAGGGCGCACGGGGTACAGCCAGTCCGCATAAATTATTTACGTTTCAGTCGGCGATACCAGAAATACACGAGCTTCACCTAATGCACTTCATTTCAGTACCCATTTCGGTCATCAGCGAGCTTTTTAACTTTACCGAGTCGCAGCTCGATTTTTCGCTTTAAAAGAAATTCTACACTACGCGGAACAATTAAGGCAATTCAAAATATTCTCGGCTATCAAAATTGCGCTTTAAATGAGAGTTCACAAGATCCTGGCGTTTGTTCGTAAAAATCCACTAATTACACTATCTTACAAATCATTTTCATGGCTATGATTATATTATGAGAGTGGCAAAATGAAATGAACTTTTTTACATTGTTATTGGAGAATTGGTTAAATCTGGGGTCAGAACACTTGACAATTCCAAAAATGGCAAGGAATTGAATAAAATAGCTCATTAGCTTTTATAAAGAATTAGGAAAAATATATGATCAATTAGGAAAAATAATATGAAAGTGTACTGTAGTGTAGTGATCCTATACAAAAATCAAAAGAGAAATATAAAATAGTCCTAACGATCCTTTTGAGTTTTTATGCGATATCCACAAACTTAAAGAAAATGTTATAAATAAAAATGATTTACTGGCACATTCCAAAGTATAGAAGCCGCTTTAAAAGTTGGCGAATCCTCCATCTTAACGGTTTAGCATTTGCTACCGAAATGGTAAGTTAATTTTTATTTGGGTAGACACATAATTTGCCCGCCTATAAAAATAATATTAAAATGTGCTGAGCATTTGATGATATTAATATTGAAATTAATTAAAAACTATGAGTGATTAAAAAATTCCCCATGAAATGCTTGCATCAATATCTCCGAAAATATTACTCTTAGCAGAACAAATTATACATCATATTAAAGATAAAATTTTTATGAAGATTTGGGTCATGTAAACAAAGAATTACTTAAAATATTGAAAGATTTAGATTTGAGAAAATGTAAAGAACTGAGATATTATGTCAATATCTATTCTGTCAAAAACGACAGAAGTTTGCTGATGACAGATGACTTAACAGTGTAGATATTGACATAATATTTCGGTTCTGAAAACCCGTTTTTTAACCTCCTCCCAAATCTACATCTTTCAGTATTTTTAAGTATTTCTTTTCATCTTTAATATGGTGTACATTTTGTTCTGCTACGCTTAATACTTTCGGAGATATTTGATGCAAGTAGTTCATGACAAATTTCACTGATAATCACTGATAATTTATAATAAATTTCAATAATAATGTCTTCATTCAGTAAACATTTTGATGGTATTATTGGTACTATTTTCATAGTCGGGCGAATTAATTATGATGTTAAATGATTTTGCGTCCATAGACCTTGTTTCCAGAAGGTTTCCAGTTGACGTTTTTAGAAATTCATTACCTCCCTTAACATTGGGGCAAATTTAATTTTCTAACCCTGCCTATAACTGTTGCTACCTGAGCGGGCAATAGACAGTTTGCTAAACTAATGTTAATAAAAAAAGTACTTAAGAACCATGTCTACTTAAAATTGTCTTAATGGGTTAGCAATGAAGGCCACTGAATATGAATTGAGTAATATATTAGATCTGAAAGAAGTTACTCGCGATTTTGCAGAAAAATGGTTCGAAAGAGCTAATTTTAATTTAGGGTTAAACTTTGTATATTGTACTAGTATTCTTTACTTTTTGTTGTTTTAAAAGTATTGTTTGTACTATATAGTATAATCTCCAAAAGTTGTGTTTTTATTACAAATAAATTTCGTAAATATTGTCTGGAGTGCTGACTGTATTTTCCTGGATCATGATTTTTGTATAAATCTGTTTTGGCGGCAAAAACGCTACGGCCGCCCCGGCACCCAGTATTATTTCAATGATTTGCAGTTGGTTTGTTATAAAAGTAATTAATCAATTGAGCTACTATTTTGCAAGTATGCAATTAATTAAGTATGTACTGTACAGGTATCTAGGTCAAATTCGATGTTACTATAGGAGATATCGGTAACTATAAGTAATATCGAAAAATGTGTATGATCGTCTTTTTTTGAGAGAAACTCAATGGTGAAAACCAAAATTAGCTATCGTCTTTTGTTTTCGCGTTTTATTATCCTACTAATCTAAGCAAATTGCACTGCGAGATATGCACTGTCAAATATTTGTACCTAAAATATGAACATTTGATGCCGATTCGTAACATCGCACATCTGGACTTGCATACACGTTGCAAGGTCTCGAACGCATCGGCTGGCTCGACAAAAACTTGTAGTTCTGCGGCCGTAAAATACCTTCTACGCCGATATTGGGCAGACTATTTTAGGTAAACATATTAATGCCGCATGAATGCACCGGTGAAAAATACATTCTTATGCCTGCAAGAAATAGCTTTCGCGCTATAGAATTCTTAATACGTTTTACTTTCGACAAGAAAATAATATCTTGGTACGTAGTGTGTAGGATGTTTTTGTTTTCGCTACATTACTAACGCGTCTTGCAAAATATAATAAAAAATAATACACGCAAGGACCCATGATGCATGAATTTATTATATGATAATAATTATTTCAATCATTTGCAGTTGGTTTGTTATAAAAGTAATTAATCAATCAATTAGGTGGGCGGCACTATTGAGATTTGCCTACGGCGGCAAAAACGCTAGGGCCGGCCCTGATACGACGCATGTGTAGAATTCACACCTATTGACTTGAATGCAATTAACGCATCCAAAGAAGAATTTCAGTGTTATTTTCCAAACGGTCCCTTCTAGATTTTTCTACGTCAGATACATACATTGACGGCATAATAGCACAATAACTGATGCTGCATAGACATTGTGGTTAAACAAACAAATCGTTTTCTTAAAGCAAGTATTTAGGATGCAAACAACGAATCGTGGTCTCAATTGAAAGCAATTTTTGTTAATCCAAAACACCGGTTGTTTTATATACGCATATATCGAAATTGCGTAACGGAAGAAATTTAACTTTAGAGTTATTTTCTGTAATATTGTTATACTACTACTTACTAGTATTAAACTAGTCTGGCAAATTAGTACTATTATAGAGTTTGTGTTATTTGTGTTTAGCTCGTCAATTTAAAGGGAAAAGACATAATTTAAAATATGTTAAAGGCATTGTTATGCCTCCTAAACTGCTTAATTTATTTTTTAACAACTCACTAACCATTCCTTTGAATTCAATTGTATTCATAGCAGAAAACCTGCAATTACAAAATAGTAGTGTAATCTAGGGGCTGCCAAGGGACCTATTCTTATGTGGGTGAATTCTAGTGAATACTAGACATGTGTCGATATGCATTTTTTGTGCTCAATACCCAAAAGTCAATAACAAATCACAATTTTGAACATAGTGATCAAATTGTCAGAAGATGGAAGCTTTATGGAATTTTAAGAAATTTTAGTAGGTGAACTCGATGTTCTAGAAAAAACCTATAAAACTACAAGTTAAACCATATAATTGGTACTTTTCCATTTCTTTTCTTTACGTGCACCCTTGGAGCACATTTTGTTTTAATTGAAATTAAGCCCATGTACTCTTATTCCTAAACTGTACTTTTGATGACTGTTTTACGCACATAGGTTAGGTATATAAGTTTCTAAGTATGTATAGAACATGGTGCAATTGTGCCATTCACTATAACAACTAAAAAGCTGTAAAATTGTGTTTCGGAACTTATGTAGAAATTATTTAACTTTATATCGTGGAATCGTGATAAATGCACATTTTTCTCCAAGAAATGTTTAAACAAAAGTTAAAAATAGCCCGCGGTTGACCTGTGTTCTTTCGATTTTATTGCATTATAGATAGATCCAATTAATTAATATGCTCGTAACTGGTTCTCGTGGCACATGTGTTCGAACATTAACCCAACTCTGTATAATTTATTGGGCAGTTAAAAATTATTAGCTCATTACCTAGATTTTAAATTAAATCGAACAACCTGTTTAAATTTAGAATACATTATATAATTCGTGTTTTTATCAATAAGTAGATACATTAGTTTGAATAACGCAAAATATAATTTGTTATCAAATAATAAATTTCACTATGATTTCACTGAAGCCATTACAAATGTTAGATTCACATATTAAAAAAAAAACAATTTGGTAGTCAAATTTAGCATTTCCATAATGTTTTATGTAATGGTTTATGTATGCGTTTTAAATACCGATAGTAATCATGTACTTCCTAGTTCAATCAAAAATTTATAACCTTATTTTATTTTAGAAATGACTAAAAAGCGTTGGTGATAAATAACTTGATAAAAAGCCAATTACACAAATGCGTTTAAAGTATTTAAATTAATGTTGTATTAAAATAAGAAATTAAAAAGTACTCACTAAATGATAAAAATCAAATTTACAGCTTGCCACTGGTATTAGTTCTTCTTGATTAGCTGTGTTAATAATGTCTTCTGTATGGAGAACGAAACTTCTGGCTGGGGGAACTACATACACTGGTGACTTGATTAGCTGGATAAGAAATTTATTGAAGTCGCCGTACTGTCTAGTAGCCACCTCTAGACTCGCGTGAGATTCGCCCATCCTGTCCACTTTATATCCTCTTCAGAAACGCCGATGTCAAGGTCAACTTTGATTTTACACTTTTTACGTTTCATAAGACTTTTTGATATTCATACACTATTTTGTATATGCAAAAGTATACCTACAGTAACACCATCATTACGTTTCCAAGTCACAAATGTTATTAGGAAAGATTATTTTTTCATTTTAAATTGACATGATTGACACACTGTGTATACAAGGTGTAAAAGCAGCCTTTAGTATGCTATGACTTTTTTTACCCTCGTTGTTTGTGTAGATAAATCTACAATAGTGGACGTTTATGATGTGAAAAGAAAGAAATCAGTTGGCGTTTGGTCAGGGGAACGTGGGGGCCAATCCACATTGGTGTGATGATACGTAACGATTTACACCCTGTATATACACATGCGAAGATGTTTGTTACTTGAGGGAATCCGGAGGAGGCGTCAGGCGTTAATCAATATAAATGTGACGTTGGAAAAGTTGGAAAAGTATTTGCCGATTCCTCCGGAACGGCGCGGAAAAGTTGGGAATCGCCCTCTGGGGATCAGAGAGAACTTCTTGTTTAATTCTTAAACCATGCGATAATGAAATCACATAAGAGTTGTCCGATGAAATAACATTTCCTTCGGGCGTGGCGCTCGCGATTCGCAAGTCGACCAAACTGCAAAGAGAACTGCTCGCAGGTTAATCAAAGTTCTCTTAAACTTTCCCGCAGTAACGTCCGATCTGCTATTCCAATTTATGATACAGATTTGCGCAGCAAATCTGCTTTTATATTCGAACGAGATCAAGGGTTTATTGGTGTAAATTTGTGAAGTTTTATCGACTGGGAAATTCGACCGATCGATGAAGGTGTCATTTAACTATGCCTTTTGAATACGGAAAATTCGGCAAAACAAAATACAACAGAACATAACAATACAATAAAAATTTCCACGAAAAGAAAAACATTATTTAGAACGACATTTGAAAGATTAGGTAAACACATCTTGAAGTCTCTGAATTCTGAATATTCTGTCTGAATTCTGCCAATTCCGAATTCTCTTAATTCTGAATTCTCTTAATTCTGAATTCTCTTAATTCTGAATTCTCTTAATTCTGAATTCTCTTAATTCTGAGTTCTCTTAATTCTGTATTCTCTTAATTCTGAATCCTCTTAATACTAATTCTCTTAATTCTGAATTCACTTAAATCTGAATTCTCTTAATTCTCAATTCCATTAATTCTTAAATCTCATAATTCTGAAGTCGCTTAATTCTGAACTCTCTTAATTCTGAATTCTCTTCATTCTGACTACTCTAAATTCTGAATACTCTTAATCTTGAATTCTCTTAAATCTGAGATGTCTTAATTCTGAATTGTCTTAGTTCTAAATTTCCTTCATTTTAAATTATCTTAATTCTGTATAGTCCTAATTTTGAGTTGTCTTAATTCAGAATTCTCTTAATTCTGTATTCTCTTAATTCTGAGTTATGTTAATTCTGAATCGGTTCATTCTGAATTGTCTTAGTTCTTAATTCTCTTAATTCTGAATTCTCTTAATTCTGAATTCGCTTAATTCGGAATTCTCTTAATGCTGAAATCTCTTAATTCGAATTCTCTTAATTCCGAATTCTCTTAATTAAGAATTCTTTTAATTCAGAATTCTCTTAATTCTGAATTCTCTTAATTCTGAATTCTCCTAATTCTGAATTCGCTTAATCCTGAATTCTCTTAGTTCTGAATTCCCTTAATTCAGAATTCTCTTAATTCAGAATTCGCTTAATTATGTATTCTCTTAATTATGAATTCTCTTAATTCTGAATTCGCTTAATTCTGAATTCTCTTTATGCTGAAATTTCTTAATTCTGAAGTCTCTTATTTCCGAATTCTCTTAATTAAGAATTCTCTTAATTCTGAATTCTCTTAATTCTGAATTCTCTTAATTATCGATTCTCTAAATTCTGAATTCTCTTAATTCTGCATTCTCTTAATTCTGAATTCTCTTAATTCTGAAAACTGTTAATTTTGAATTCTCCTATTTTTGAATTCTCTTCCTTCAGAATTCTCATTATTCTGAATTCTCTTAATTCTGAATTCTTTTAATTCTGGATTCTCTTAATTCTGAATTCTCTTAATTCTGAATTCCGATTTCTCTTAATTCTGAATTCCGATTGCTCTTAATTCCGAATTTTCTTAGTTCTAAATTCTCTTAATATGGAATTCTCTTAATTCTGAATGCCGAGGCGATACTTTTCCTAGTCTAAAAAACAGGGGCGTCTAAATATGATTTAAGACGATACATTTTCTGTCAGCGCTGCCTCCCAGTCTAGGCGGACTTCCGCATAAATTCGCCTTTGGCATTTGGCCGTTTGATTCCTCTGCAGTGGCAGCATTGACCCTAAATTTATTAACATTAATCACGCACCATTTACTACGACCGCAGTAACATGGGAAGCGGCAAAAGAAATAACAAGGCGCGTTAGGCGATCGCACCTATGCCGTGTAAGTTATGACATCGGCGATACATTCTAACACATTAAAACACATCGAGAAGACATGTCACTACCAATTAAAAACCCTGGACGGACGCTAATTAGTTTCCGAACACGGTAAAGTTCAAGGAGTACAGATATCGAGTACCTACGTTCATGTTTTTACGATTGATTGACCTGCAGATCGGCTAGCCCGATCTTGATGTTTTTTTTTATTTAGGTTGTAATAAATGGATTCAAAGAGTACCTTTTGAGCACAAATTCGTATTCAGCGCATACAGCACTCACAGGCTCACAATTTTCCCTTCACAAATATAACCCATTTTTAAACAGTGAACTATGAATGTGAGTGCGTGCTGTCATATGAATAACAGATAAAACAATACTCTCAATTAATAAACATTTACAGGCAGATCCAACTGCATTTACGACTGCAAAATTTTACTTGTTTGTATCTTTACAAAAATGCAGATACTGGATCAGAGCATAAAATGATTTGTTGATGTAATGTCATACAGTCTTTTCGTGACCATAGTATACAATTAATAGATGAATTTTGACATGTTATACGCAGTTAGTTTTTTCTAAAAGGAAATACACGTACGTCTGTTGGAATATCATTATCTGCCTTTACTTTTCAAATACAAATTAATAAACAGGCACAAAAGATGTTTGTTCAATTACCGAAGCGGATCCGCTTCATATTTGTCAACTTGTGTTAGCAGTAATTTTGTCCCATTCATGCAGACGTGATTTATTTGATTTAGAATTTGCGTCTACAGATGTCCGACGCTTCAAAGCAAATATTAGTAGACCGTTTGAAATTTGTTGTCGTCCGACAAAGTCGATGTTTGGCGTTAAAATTTCTGATGTCACTAAAAACTATTTTCTGTTGTAGTTTTGTTAAAACATTCTGAGAATTTTCTGTGCAAAACAACTAAAGTAAACCCCTATTGATTGCCTAGATACTTTTCGATAAATTCGTTCGATTTTCGAAAAATAGTCGTTTTGAGATCTAAACTTAGAAATGACAGCATCGGTTTTCAGAAATCAGTTCTCCAATAGACAGTGTGTCTCTATGGTTCTATAAAGGTGACGCAACTTTGAATTGTTAATTTCGGTTCATCTTCTCAAAATCCGCAGAGCGGACGGACATAAATGTCACTATTATTGTTACTATCCATAAAATATGAAACTGATTCATTAATCGGAATACATTACGAAGAAAACCGGTGGTCCTTTATTCAAATATAAGCCAGAGGCGTGCATTCATTTGCCAATTGGGGAGCCTCAGGTGTTCGCACCTTATAATTAATATTGCAGTTTTTTTTCTCTCTGTCTCTTTTCGGTTTTATTATTCGGCGAGATCGGCTTGAATTAAATCGCCATTATGGATAGCCGGTTTTTAGATCAGAGACGAAACTGGTTTCCTCTTAATGTTGCATTGTTTATTTTATAGGAAATTAATTCTACATCTGTTTTAAGGTCAAACACTCCTTATCATCGCGCTTAATTCAATCGGCTCCTCAATGAACCAACAACAGAGTGTGGGCGTTTATGTATACAGACTATACAGAGAAACCGATTGGATTGAGTCATCCGTGATATACGATTATTGTCTCTTCTTTAATATCTTCAGGAACAGAGAAATTCACAAATTACGTATGATTGTGTGACTCAACTGTATGATCGCATCCTACATTTTTATCACACCTTAAATTGCCTGCAAAAATATTAAATTGACCAAAGCTACGCGTTCTAAACTAAAAGTTAACCTCAATATTGACAACAAATGAATGACCTCTAGAACCATAAGGTTCGAAGTAAATTTTAGAGATTATTACAGTAGAGCAAATTTCAGTTTAAAAATTATATTCCACCTGAACCCACTACTTCAAAACTTGGCTAACTAAAATGCCCTGTAGATCTTAACACATTAGAAATGTTGATTTTTTTTTAAATGTAACCTTTGCTGTAGTGGACAAGACGCTTCTTTTACGAACATTTTGTTCTTTATTTATTGATTTAACTCTAAAATTGACCAAATTATCGATCGGCAACATCTCGTTAAGCATGCCTCTTACTGCAACAGTTATGTCCGCTGGAGCACCGTCCATTTGAAACCACCCAATTATTCTTTGTTTTGGTGTTTTGTATTAGTGGCTTGGGTTATTATAGGCTTACAATTTTATAAATACTAAATTAATTATAATAAAAACTATCTAAAAACTTGGTTAGTAAAGTTCTGTTTATTCCAAATTGTTCAGTTGATTTCAAACGGTATCTAAATTTGGCAATGTTTGCAATTTCTTCTATGATATAATCGATATAAAATCGATTTCAGTAGGTACACATATATTGTAGGTATAGAACATTGTACACAAAGTTGATCTAAAATTTTCCATAGAATTGAGAATTGTATTCATATGTTAGGGCTGCCATTTGAAAAAATCGACTTTTAGTACGAGAGATTATTTAAGAAGTCTCTGAATTCTGAATTTTCTGTCCGAATTCTGCCAATCCTGAATTCTCTTAATTCTGAATTCTCGTAATTCTGAATTATCTTAGTTCTGAATTGTCTTAATTCTGAATTCTCTTAATTCTGAATTCTCTTAATTCTGAATTCTCTTAATTTTGAATTCTCTTAATTCTGAATTCTCTTAATTCTGAATTATCTTAATTTTGAATTCTCTTAATTCTTAATTCTCTTAATTCTTAGTTCTCTTAATTCTGAATTCTCTTAATTCTGAATTCTCCTAATTCTGAGTTCTCTTAATTCTGAATTCTCTTAATTTTGAATTCTCTTAATTCTGAATCCGCTTAATACAAATTCTCTTAATTCTAAATTCCATTAATTCTTAAATCTCATAATTCTGAATTCTCTTAATTCTGAACTCTCTTAATTCTAAATTCCGCTTCATTCTAACTACTCTAAATTCGGAATACTAAATCATTTTAACATATTCATTCGCCAATGCATTGAAAAACAATTGACTACCTTTGCACGTCTGGTCTTCATCCTTCCAAACGAGAGGAGTTGCGATGTGAGCCGCCGCTTCTGGTTGTTATCATATTGTCATCTGCGACCTTTAACCGTGCGTTAAAAATTCAAGGAGCGGCGAATTCAAACCGACGGGGAACTAATGCGAAATGCCCACAGTGCTTACCCGCCGTCTTGAATACAAAACTAACTCAAACACGTTTAAATTCAACTCGATTCCTGCCCCGACCGCCGGTCGGCATGCTAAAATAAGTGCGGCGCGGTATAGGGAAATTTTGCGTGCCTTGTTCGGGCCTTCAGTTTGCGCCTAATTCTAACCTAAACAACTATTAGCGTTTCGGAAACTTGATGTTTCTCGCCGGATACAATTAACCCAACCTTAAAGCAACGGGGTTTGCAGCAAATTAGTTAGTACGTTGTACCAAAACTAGAACGAAAAGTTTTAAATTCACCTTGTGGTTTACTATCCAACACCTATCCGGCCATTGTGCAATAAAATGTTGTTTAACTTATATGATATTTTTAGTCGTAACGTATTTTATTTGTTATGTGACGGACATTGTAGCTAGAGGCAATTTCCTTGTGATTTTTAGGAACTGTCACAAGTGTTCTGACCCCAAATTTAGCAAATTCTCGAATAACAATGTGAATATTATTTTATTTTGCCACTGTAGTAATTAAGGTTGTCAAATTTCATATTATGGATATGAGTCTCATATGTTTTCTTAGAATTTCATATTTCATATTGAGTTACCAAAATATTAATAAGAATATGCCTTTATTAATCGCATATATTTTAAAGACACCTTTTTAAGCTCTTTCAGAAGTGTTCATAGAATGCCTCAACATAATATGTTGCAAATGTATGCAAATGTATGTTGCAAAATTTGAGACAACTTTGCAATTTTTGAATATAAGTGAATAATTGAGGGAAAGGAACTAATTCTTAATAACCAATTTGGTTTTAGAGAAAAGGGCACAAGCTTTCGATAAGGTTTGGCACGAAGGATTGATACATAAACTAAAGAGTTTGGTACCTTGACAAGGCGCCAAGCTACTAACATCCTATATATCTGATAAACTATTCAGAATAAATTAGATCGATGAATACTCGGAACTAAAAGAAGTAAAAGCTGGGTATACCCCAAGTTTGTGTCCTGGGACCAATTCTCTATCTACTATATACAAGTGACCTACCACAGCTGGAAAATGTAACAGTCGCACATTTGCAGATGCACGGCTCTATTGGCAGTGGGATCAACTTGTGGAGAATCTACTAGGAATCTTCAACAAGCTAGTAATAATATATATATAAGTGGACCAAAAAATGGAAGACCAAGCTCAACGAACTGAAATCTGTCCACATTAGCTTTCGTCCTAAGACAATTTCTTGCAAGTACAAAAAAGTATTTTTCTGCGGATGGTATATGTTTTCATCAAGTATTCTAACAAGACTTCGGCGTAGAAGTTATTTTACGGCCATAAAATAACAATTTTTTGTCCAACAGCGTTTCGAGAATTTGAAATGTATTTGTCAATCCACAAACGTGCGATGTCTTGAATCGATATTGAATGTTTATATTTTATGTATTTCCATTATATTTCTTTCATTCATAATCACAAATATGAACCAGAAAAACTAAAAGTTGCAGTTATCGTTATCGAAAAGAATAATATTTTCGCGTTTCAGAGCAGTATTTATACCTACAATTGTAGGACTTGAAGAGTTTTGTTACGAACCCCTGAATTCATACATAATGCAAACGCGTCTAACAAGGTAATTATTTATCGAATGAATTATAATTAAAAGATACACGGCATGGCAATTATACAATTAATATACGATAAAAGATTAATTATCGGAAGGCGAAGTAGGCAATTAATTCATTTTGTGGGTGTCCTTTTCCGATTTTCGTGTACAAGCAGAGAAATACCGCTGACGTTTACAAGAAACATTCGTCAATGTTACCGCTCCTTCGATCAAACATTATTTTAACGCTGCAATCGATACCAAACTCGCGAAACGTGTGTGTTTTGTTTATTTATGCGTTCTACTTTTATGTAACATAAAACTCTGCTGCTACAGTGGGATGCTCCTTTATTCTAAAAGCACTCAATTCAAAATTATTCCAGAAAAGAACTCATGCACAAGGTTTTCATTTTAAATGATATAAAACATTAGTTTTATTAAGGAATGTATGGAGATTGCAGTAAAGTGAAGTGTTTAAAACACCATCAAACAAATTTATGGCAGTAGGTACTATGCGGGTAATTTCCTCATCGTGATATGATATATGCAACCTTCATGCGCGATGCAGCAATAAATTACTGATTTTTATATGTTTATTCTATTCGCAATTATTGAAGATACAATCAATTTCGTGCAATCGTAATTATACATCTTACATCGGTCACATAAAAATGCGAAATTTATACGAAATATTGGAAAACGATTATGGTAATTAATTGGACGTACCCATCGCAATTTTACCTTCACGCGGTGTCCTTAGTAATTAATTTATTGTTACCAGCCATTTCCCACGATTTGGTCCTATAGTTATTTACACGTTTTCTATATAAATTAATATCGGGATATTTCTACAAAAAGATAGTTTATATCATACCAATTCATTATTATTTATATATTCTTGAGAGTTAGCGGTCAAGCTTCTGCAGTCTGACTTTGTGAATGAAATTAACTAACATTTTCTTGGAACTACGGTTTTTTTTGTTGATGTATTGATAGATATTTTATTTTTAGTTTGTTTTATAAGCATAAGATGCTTAAGATATTGCAACTAGTCTAAAAGACTAACCACCAATTTAAATCTGAATTCAAAACTAGTAGTGGTAGGTCACTTGTATATAGTAGATAGAGTAGTGGTCCCAATACACTACCTTGGGGTACCCCAGCTTTTACTTCTTTTAGTTCCAAGTATTCGCCGATCTGTTTTATTCTAAATAATCACAATAAAGATTTTATTTTTATAAAAAGAATTTTGCCTCCTGGTAGTTGGAATATTCTTCGGTGTAACGAATAAAACTTGATATCTCGCTATTCCGACTACTCAAGCTATACATTTTCAAAATTGTCAGCATTGTCGGTAAAACAACATTAATGAATCCACCACATAAATAAACTGAAGGGATTAAAACGGACCGAAACTTTTCGCCGATAAAGTAGAACAATAACGTTTCGGGTCCATTATATCGTTGACTTAGCGTCATAAATGAATAATGGTACGGTCAGTAAGTGCGTGTTCGTTATTATAAGGCCCGTAGGGTCGCGGCGTTCTATACGGTGCGGTGCGGGGAAAATCGGAACTAAAATTAATGCGGGCACCATAGAGGCCTAGATGTTATTAATTTTGGCCTCAGGTGTTCATACACCGGCCGCCAGATGGACCATCGGTTGCTAGCATAGCCAGAGGTACAGGAACGACCTCATGCACATAACTTGTTATCACTAGTATTACGTAAATCGATATAACACACCTTTAAGGCTCTAGTTTCGCTAAAATTCGCAACATAATTAACAACCAAATAAGTTAATAAAGTTAATATTTAAACATCTACAATATTTTGGGAAAGTTGTAGAATCTTCTTTAAATTATATGCGTAGATGCCTATTTATTGCCAGAGATACTAATAAAACTGTCATTGTTGTGGGTTAAGATATTGATCTTTTGGTCCTTTTGAATCAATTAAATTCAAATAATCATGACATTTATTTTCTCAAGCCAGGTTCTGGAAATGTGGAAGATCTATTTTTCACGTCTAATAGTTCAAATATGAATCCTTCAAAAACATCGTTGCATTTCTGCATTGTTTTTCTGGTTGCGACATCTGCATTTGCCGGAAAAGGAAAGAAAAGTATCGTAAATTCATTATTAGACAATACAAATTTGTCAAATTTTAATTGATTACAATTAATCAAATCTATTTATAAATGTAACTGAATCAATTAAGATTTCAAAAATATCACAGGAAGTGCAGCAGAACAACATTGTGAACAACCGATTGGGGCTGGAAGCAACATCAACGTGGCATTATGCCCAAATTTACAGAAAAGGAATTAATTCCGGAAATATTGCTCAAAATTGTTTGCTGCAGCTGTGAAATTGGACGTAACAGTTTAAATTGTGGCTGCTGCAAACATGGTTTCAAATGCACAAATTTATGCTCAAATTGTCATTGTTGAAAAATGCTCCAATGTGGAAGAACAAAGCTACGAGGAAGTTAGTGATTCAGATGAAATTGTGGATGAAGAACCAATGCAGCCTAGAAATAATATTGGAGACGAAGACGGTGATGGTCTTGAAGATTTCGAAGATTACTAGAATCGGGACGGTTTATCGAATCTAACGATGAAGAAATGCCATCAAAGAGACTAAAAGTAATGGATAATAACAAATGAAAACAGAATTTAATAAATCAACTTTTTTACTAAAAAAAATAGCAGCAGTCAGATTTTTTAGATGAAATCCCTCAAAATTGTACATAATGATTAAACAAAAAATACGGATTCGAGTTTTTTTCGTTTCTTTGCATTTTTTGAGAACATTTACCATAGTATTGTATAAAAATACAAAGCAGTCATTGTGGAAATTCGATATTCTTATAAAGAATTTAGAACTAGTGGAAATTTTATAATAACAGTTGGTACATAAGAAAATGAAATTTAAATTACCTCAAAATACAGCTTAAACTACAAGATTTATGGCATGATAACGTTGGCTATTATGTCATCCTTACTGGCACTTTATGCAAATTGCTGAAAATCGTACATAACGAGCCTGAAGTGAGCTAGGTGATTCATACGCTTCTTTGCATATTTACGATATATTTATAAATACAATGTGATAAGGAGAGTTCGTGGGTGATTCTCGTGAAATGGGGACTCTGCTAATAGTATTTGGCACTTTCGACGGCTATTAATGCTTCCTAATGATCGGAAACAATTTATCATTCAGACGTAGAATGAGTCAGTATCGGAGTTCCACAGAAATTAAAGGGTATCTCAAAAAGAGCGCAAGATTTGAGTTACGTGATATTTTAGCTTAATATCCAGGAACTATACTTCAGGACAAAGTAACAATGTTAGAAGGTATATGAGAGCGCATGGGTTCGATTACCTCAATAATTTCTCAATTCTAAATTTCGAGTAATACTTTTTTTGCTGGTATCAATCAGTTAAAAATCGGTTTTCTATTTATATGTTTGGTATCAATCGTATGGACCAGATCTTTTTATAACTCAATAAAAAAAGCGACTTGTAATATATGCAAATGTGAGCGCGGTTCGCAAACCGCGCGCTATCTGGTATTAAAATTCGTTTATTTAAAAGTAACAGTTCGCCTTAATATAGTTAATTAATATTTTATTGATGACCACCAGGTGCGGAAATGGTTAAACGGGGAATAAATTTGAATACGCTCGACTCCTTTACAAACCGACTGACAAGCCGAAAAAAACTATACACACTTAACTATGATAAATCGACTGTATATGCAAATACGAGTATAATCGGATACATCAGTCATAAAAATGAAAGATTACATATCTCAAGTCGAGTGACTTCATTACAATACCGCTTCGTGGGTATAATTTCAGAAAATTCTATGATTCTATTTCTTTTTCGCAGGACCTAGTTTTACAGTTTTTCTAAAAAGAAAAACATTTGATTGATAAAAACCATATTGATAATTCAATGTGAAAATCGGCAATATTTACTTGCGCATACCAACCAACTAAACTTACCTTTTTGAATACTTTCCAACCTGAAAAATGTTTATAAACAACGGTAATGTAAAAGAAACGCAGGAATACAGGAATATACAATTTTATTTCAGTAAGAATAGAATTAAACAAATTAACAATAACGTTAGGACTGACTTTAACTGACTTTAGATCATCATAATATACATCTTCTAAATAGAATTGAAATATACAAAAGGAATGTACTTAATGAGGAAACTTTACAAAATAAAATATTAATATACATATATACGAAGATGAAATAATAATTTTCCATCGTTTTTAGTGTATATAAGATAGGCCTACATATATATAACATTACACTTTTTATAAGCTACACATACGCGATCTCCTAGAGGCTAGTATCTCTTGTTTTTTCACCATATAATACTAATTAGTATTGACTTCTTAGAGTGTAAACCAGTTCAACTAAAGAGGTAAGCCGAAATTAAAAGAGCAAGATTTTTCTTTCTCCCGAATAACAGCCATTTTACAGTTATACATATAGTTTTTTTTATATATATATATTTATTTTATTCATATATTTCTCTATCTATACAAATCTAGTTACTAACGTGTTCCATCAATTACATTACATTTAATTATGTGTTAAGCGGTATTAATTAATTAAATAGTTGTAATTTTTAGAATAACATGAATTTGAATGCTGGGATTTAGCTCAAAGTTTGAATACATTAAAATGCAATGTAATTTACATGGAGGCGTTCGTAACACCTTACAGGTATACACTAAGTGCCTCCTGGCACACTATATTTATTCTATCGAGTATCACATCAAAATGCAAACATATTGAAGCAGGTAACACTTAAGTTACAGTGCATATGTCGAACAGAAGTTAAACACCACGCCAGAGAAATAAACGTCATCTAATTTTACCGCTACAAACGAACGCACCCCTAAATGTAATATATTCTTTCCCTAAATCGCAACCTTCGAATGATATGTCTTCTTTTAATGTATATTTATAGAAAATACATTTTAAGAATATTTATATCAAATACAATACGTTACAATACTTCTTTTTTATACTCTACAATTTCTCTTATTATTGGACAGGACAGCTTGAAGTTGTAGTTCATATATGTAACCATATATCGTGATATGTGCATGTTTTATCTTACCTATACATATAATATTGATTGTATTTACATTGTAAGCTCGAAGAAATACCGTTTCACAAGATTTTCGCGGAGTACACTGACGCTAGAAAATAAATAGTAGCTTAATCGTCTACATATAAAACGAAAATCTCAAATCATATTTCTTCGTTATAACAGTTACATCACTAGACAGGCCTTAAAAACTACTTGCTTTTTTAGACGGTGCTCACACTAATATTAAACAAATAAAGCTCACTTACAATTTGTATGTGTCATTTAGGGTTGATACAACGTGTCTCGCAATAAATAACAAACCGTTTCATTACTGATTTTTAAGAAAATGCTCCATCATCAGTAATAGAAAAGTTTTACATTTATTGCAAACTTCCCCTATGGCCCAGTCATATTAGTTCCAAACCTGCTCGACTTTTGTATACACTTTTGGTTGAGCATTGCACCATGTAGTTAAAAGTCTGCGTTTTTGAGATATGTTCTTCAAAAGAAAATAAATACCTCCCTTGTTTTTGTGGGATTTTTCCGATACCCTCTACTACTATCGCCTATAACTCGGAAACCACTAACTAAAAAATATGAAAGTAAAGTCCGTTATGCTCCTGAATCATTTTTACATAGCCTGTAGGACTTTCAAAATTTTCTTGCCATAGGTTTGGACGTGA
Organism: Melinopterus prodromus; assembly: GCA_964023965.1. Lineage (NCBI taxonomy): Eukaryota > Metazoa > Arthropoda > Insecta > Coleoptera > Scarabaeidae > Melinopterus > Melinopterus prodromus. The sequence continues at coordinate 400,372 of OZ030398.1, read as the reverse complement.
AACCGAGAGATAGGTAAAAGCAGTTTTAAAGCACCGCTCGTTGTTTTCCGATTTGTTTCTTACTATACCGCCAAAAAATTTAAATTTACATCTATAGGAACGTAAGATCTCGTCTACAGATTGGATTTTGTGCTCTCGTAAGTTTCTCTCTAGTACAGGCTGTAAACAAGGTTCTTAGGAAAGAAAATATCTCAGTAACGAATTATAGCACAACAACGCGAAAAGGACGGAAATAATCGTCATATTTTACTCATCCAACTATTGAAATAGAATCACAATTGAGTAAAATCGGGTACCTTTTTCTCTCGCGCTTATGTTTAAACCGCTGGGAACAAAATTTTGTTACTCCTTCATGATATATGGAAATGATTCAGGAGTATAAAGCACTTTACTTAATTATTGTTTGTTGAGTTGTTTCAGAGTTATGAGCATTCAAACACAGGGCTCAATACTTTTGGAACCGATAGTAGTACAACTGATTATATAGTTACAAGAGTTTTGTTGTATTTCTGCTAGAAAACAAGGTGTGTATTACATAAGACACTTACTTCTTATACTAAAGCATTGCAATGCCCATCCAAATGTGTACAAAAAAATCCAGCTGGGTTGGAATTTTTCCCGAATACTGGGTCTCTATATAATTTATTGTTGTTTAAACTCTGTTGGTTTCTGACACCGCCTCGAAGGAACTGGTAGGTTATGAGGTTGTAAAAGTTTTCATTTTTCTTATATCAATTTGTCACGTGTCGACTATATATATAAAGGTATAAAGTGTATATATATATATAATATAGGCACTAAACTAACTTTAGGCAATAGATATATTCAGGGGGGTTGAAACCCTCTCATTTCGCCGGCCGACCAATGGACCAACCAGATTAATATTCATCACGTCCGCCCACACGAACAAAGGGAAAGGCCCTTTGCAAACGCAATCAAAGGTAATCTATATTCCGGTCGATGTGGCTAAATTATCGAAAACTCGATTGTATAATTTATGTTGCACGCCGTCGCAAAAATTCCATCGGCCAATAGAGAGCAGTGGGCCCGGCGCCCCCCCTTGGGGTACACCGTGAGAGGAGCGTGCACAGAAGCGCCTCGGCTCGAGGCAACCCACATAGCGTCAGTAGGCAAAAGCTGGTTTCTTAGTAGTTATTGTACTATAACAATTGACAAGCGAGTGTTTGGACAGATACACAAGTGTTTCCTTTTATATCTATATAGATGCTTGCACTCGGTTTTTTACACTCACTATTATAATAAAGCAAGTCAGTGTAGGTGATTCACTCTGGGAAGAGCGACCATATAAAAGTTGTACTTTTTTTTAAATATGTAGATGTTTCTATGAACTTTTGGCAATGCTTTAAGTAATAAATTTAGATAATTAAAAATAATTTTTCAACTTGATATTTTGAGTGATCAATCTTACAAATACAAAGACTTTTTCCCAGATAATATCACGTACACATTTCCATAAACAACTATATATTTTTTGTAGAATTGAAGATGACAACTACTATCGTTGCAAAAATTATACAGTGTATACCTATTGGCTGTATATACACATAATATATGTATTATATCTGCTTAAACAGAGTTATCTCTCAACATTTTAAAATGATATGTTTTTATTATCACGTCCTAGTAATAATGATATGCATACTGATATGTTCCCTACTATTTTTTTTTGTTTACGCTTATAAAGACAGCCGCGCACTTTCGAAAGTTCGTCTCAAACCCTACAACTACCATAAGAACTGTGCTTTATCTTTAAAAAGATCTGTATATGATTGTCAGTGACGGTGTATCAAAAATTTCCATTTTTCAACTCACGCCAAATTTTTAATACAAAGTCAAAATTATTCGAAACTCTCAAGAGTGCGTCTCACGTCACGTCTTCACGTCAGTTTCGACAATTGCTCTTCGTTGGGTCATACGCGATGTTAGTTCATCTCGGTAATAAAGTAAAGAAAAAATACTACACATATTCCAGGCATAACTACTAATTATTACTATCCGAAAGCAGAAGTAAACACTCGCCTATGGCTTCATGTTTACATCTGTTATAAAATAAACATTGCCTTGTGTCGGAATGAATGGCCAGACTGTGTACAGAGCTAAATAAATGACTTTGAAGACCTATGATCAAGATAAATGAACATTGAACCTCATTTAAGTTTGTATATTTGAGCTGGTACCGACTGCCACGACAATAATTTGCCATAAAATACCCTTTAGTATAGAATATAAATCGCCCAAACAGCGAAGCACAACGTAATTTGGCTTTCTATACACCGAATGAGTTTTTTTTGTGTCGATAAAGTAATCATCGTTTCAAAACCGTTCTACTACACCGCTTTCCGTTCAGAGCATAATTCTGCAGCCCGTAGAAAAATTATAGCACGTTTAAAGCTAAGATTAAGGCTAATATTGATATGCAGACAGAGCTGATGTTATCTACGCTTGGTGACGATGACGATACAGCACCGACGACGCTTGCTTCGCATGGTGTCTCGCCGGAGCCTGGAACAAGAACTTTTATTTTATTTTAGTCACATTGGATGATATTGGTCGATATAATATGGAAATATGGACAAGTATAGTTAGCTTTTCGAATGCGATAGTGGCAAACCTGCTTAAATGTGAACTATTTGATGCTGTCGTTGACGGCAATCGTATTAGTCACACTACATGGGCGTATCAAAGGGGGGGGGGTGCGGCTGCCCCCCCTTTCGTATTTTGGTATTATGTTTATTACATAGCACTCTTTCCCCTATGGACACCAGGGTGGTTATTTTTATTTAGAAAGCAACCGTCTCCTCCATTTCTCTATTATTATTACGAGACATGTAAAGAGAGAAATGTATGGGGATGTTCCAACCACTACAGATTCTAAGTTTCCTAGGTTTTCACAAAAATATTTACAAAATGCTACCTTATTTCTATTCTTTATGTTCGCTATCATAGTTATAATATCCCCATAAATTTCTTTCTCAATGTGTCTCCAGAGTATCTAGTCAAACGGGGTTAAATCAGGCGATCTAGTTTTTACAAATCGTTGGATCACCATGAACTGTCTTTGATAAATAATAATGAATATGAATAATTATATTCAAAACATTATACATTTTTATATTTATTTAAAAAATATCTTCTGATCTAAATAATGAGGTACAATTTCAAACGCAAAATTATCGCATCCAGTATTTATAATTGGTCTAGCATAAAATATGTACCAGTTCCATGTCTCACCGTCCAGCCGCGATCGGCCCTATTGAATCCAATTTTACCTAAACCGCCGCCCGAGGCAGCTCCGGAACAATTTAATTTTTACATTTGCGATGCGCTATTGTTTAATTTAACCCGTACGCTAGCATATATATTTTATGATGAAATAAATGCATAACAATACAGCCACTATTGACTAATATTCGAATTTCCTAATTCAGCGAGGCCCGGGTGTGGTATAACAGCGGTCCCAAGAGTCAACCCTGCGGAACCCCAGTTGTTAGGAACATTTTAGCACAAACTTTCTTTCTTCTAATGGTCTAAACTTGGCTTTATTACAACGCGTGGGTCGGCCGCGAAAAAAAAGATTTGTGTTAATTCCATTGGGAGGAATTGAACTTTTGGACTTAAACCCAGTTCCCAGGACGTAGTACCAACGATATTTAAATAAACGAGCTACAATCGCATTGTGTCATAGTTGAGCTGGAGTTTCCAGAGGGGACCGGAAACCCATAAATTCCGTTGTACTCTTTTTTTGGTTTGTACCGTGCGAGGAGGTACCCGTGCGAGGCAAATAAATATTTGCATTCTCATTTGTTTGCGGCCCTGTCTGTTCAGTCATTCCAATTGACACGACTGCGCCAGTTGTATTCGACGATTTTATCTAACGCGTGTATTCTCGCTGATACGTAGGCCAAAACGCAAGACAAAAAAAATAAATAAAGCAATGTATCATCGTAACATAATTCCATCGATCTAATGGTCTAAATTCGTAAAATAAAAGCGTGCTTTAATTAAATAAGCAGTGGAAAAGGAAATATTCCGAATGCGGAAATATTGATTATGAACTCTCTCTCGAAATTAATAGCGCAAAACTGTGAATGATTTAACTTTAATTAAATAACCAGTGGAGTAGGAAACATAATTCGAATGCGGAAATATTGATTCTGAACTCTCTCTCGAAATTAGTAGCGCAAGCTGTGAAAGATTTAACTGAAAGCAGGTCAAGGCATCTCCTGAAAAATTTACTAATGCCGGGCGGGCCTTGTGGGGGTTGGGGTTGAATTTATACATTTGGACAGCGCGGTGAATATTAGATCTGGCCGTTGCGTTGGACCCACACATTTCTTTATTTTGCCTGTTATTTTTACTCTTAAAGCTTGACAGATGTCGATTCTAATTACTAAAGCTCGCGAAAACAGTTGAACTGAAAAGCATTTTTAAAACCATCTTCTTTACTATACCGATTTGTGCATCCACATTTGGAATTTTTTTTTACATGCAGCACCTTTTAGTGGAAAATATCGTAAATGGAATATTTCCATCGAGAATTTGATATGTGCAATCTTGATAATGGTACTGAAATAGTTATTATGTATTCAGTTTACAATTCTATTATGCTATGTATACCGAAATGTTATATACAAAACACCACATTTTTACCAAAGAACTCATTGCTTCTACCATATGTAGTAATTGAAAATAAATAAATAGAACTGACGATTTAGCTGGCTAAGACGTTAAACCACTACAACCAACTCCAGGACTCATTAATATTGTTTAAATAATTAAGATCATTACGTAAATAATTAATAAACATATTAAATAATTTTCGACTGGTACTAAAAGCGCTAATTCTTGGATGATCATAAATTGTTCGTTTGCCTAATTCATAGTAGCACTCTGCAATGACAAAATTAAATATTTTCGAGGCATCAAATATTGGATGCATACTTTCATCAACTATCTAAAACATTATTGAATAATTTTGATGCGTAAACTTTGGATATAAAAGTCCAATGACAACGTTTACGACAACGCGTAGTGTCGAATTTCTGCTGAAATTTTGTCTATTGCTGGAGTGGGGGAAGGGGTGTACGACCGGTGCTTCACAGTCGGAAGTTGAAATGTTGTGAGTGCTGAATAACTGCATCTGCAGTCTGGCTACAGCACAGTTCCAAAAAGTAATTTTGTCGCGACACATAAAACTAATTGTGAAAGTTGGAGTGAAGTGAAACTCATTACTACTCGGATAACAACTTTTTAATTTGATCTAAAACCATTATCAACGGTTCGTCAGCAAGACTATTCCAACTGAAAGTTTAATTTTCACGCCGGATAGTATGTTGTAGTGCAGAGAATTTACGACAGAAATATTAACTAGTACTTTGGTCTCGCTCTTGAAAGTAAATGAAATACAAATTCACAAACAAACAAAAGCAATGAAAATATTTAACAACATGCTTTGTCACAGTAATATTATAGGTATATGGTATATGGTGACAGACAGGCGGGATGTAAATTTTAAATACATCAAAAGTTACAGCCACAAGCTGGATTTGAACCAATTTAAAATTTACATCACGCCTGTTAGTCATCATATTATTAACATACAAAATCAATGTTCAAGTTTTCATTGAACCCCATTTAGAGCATCCTATATAAAAAAGGATTTTCTAAAAATAAATACTATTTTAACAAAGAATCTTTTCGTGTAGCAAAACTCAAAACAAAATCATATTTTTCTTGTCACCCACAAATATCTGAATATTTCTGATCTGGCCTTGTCATAAATGTCTCTATTCTTAAATAGCGACGGTCTGTAAACTTCCCCTCTCTATAGAAATAAGTTCTAAGGAGTTGGTTAACTAGCTCAACTTGGGAACGAGAACTACTTGATGTTATAGCTTTGAATTACAAATGGTATTGTCATAATGGTTTAATACAAGAGGTACTAGGAGTAAATATTAGAAAACATCAAGGTGATGAAATTTTATTATTTGTGTAAGGTAAACGCCCCAAATTTAGACGGGTTCAGAAATCCGAACACCTAATTGAAACACCGAACACCGAAAATTCCGAAATCCGACACCTCAGTGAACCTAATTCAGACAGTGCTCTAAAATCAGTGGCCATATATTATGTACCTTCTTTTGACGTCGATTTTCTCGCAGAACTAGGGACGAAAAAATTTTGAAAATTCTGATGCTGTCCTTGATTAATATGCTACAACTCATAAAAATTAGAACGTTGTATATGCTCGCGTTTTCCCGATTTTTCAAAATTAAGAAGAATTGCGCTGTTTTTACCCAAAAATTTCATTCGTTTAACTTTAGCAATTAATTACTCCGGAAATAATGGATGGATTTCAACGAATTCAAAAGTAAAATCACCTGCGGAATGTGCCGTTTTGTAAAATCATTGGATTAGTGGTTGACCTACAAAAAGCTATATTATGCAATGCTAGCAATTCCGCTATTAGAAGAGCTAGAATAATGAAATATAGACTATAGGCTACCCAATAATTCATAGGTTTAAAGTTTATTACATATTCATTGTTTATCTTGCATTTTTCATACAAAGGATCGTGCTGAAACTCCGCGTGAATTCTGACGCTCTACGGTCCTTGATGTGCTGCGGGGAAGGGAGGCGCTGGCGGTGCTGTCATGTTGGAGAGAACCGACACAGCTGAGAGAACCGAGGCAGCTTATTATCAATACACAAAAAGAACGATAACTTGTCAAGGTAGTAATTTTAACTAACAATTAAATTCTTAATGTTTGCATAATTTTGATTATAATATGTGACCCGGTACGAGAGAAATCTCTTCTATCGATTGGCGTTTATGTTTCCTTCAGTATTTATACAATAAGGTTGTAAACAAGATTTTGATGGAAGCGGATAGATCTAATAATATGGACTTAACAGATTTTCCGATTAGTGGTGAATAATAAATTAAGTTTGCTTGATGAACCCATTTTGTTATATAAATATTCAAACTATCATAACAGTTTCTACAGTTTATTTATTAATAATATTTAAATACATGCACAAATAATATAAAATAAATACAACTCTTGATGTGTTACATATATTACAAACGTCAGCTCTGAGCGTATAAAACTTAAAAATATCAAAAAACCTTTACAAACTTAAGATCATAAATTTGTAGACACATAGACACATAAATTTGTAGACTCATTAATTTTAAATGTTAATCCCGAAACCCGATATAAACTGCCAAGAATTCCCATGGGACTTCCCAATGCCTGTTCGTGGATCTGTTATCTTATTAACTCATTTTGCCATTATTTTTTAATTCGGTAATCTGTCGCCGGATATCCAAATTTCTTTGACGGCTATAATCGCCGTGTCATATGTATTGTGTCCGTAAACACTGTTTTTCTAGGAACTAATGCACGTGCGGTGCCCCACTACTAGCAGCGTCGCTGTTGATCCCTTCCCCCGCTCGCCCGAAAGACTGAAGAGCGCTGCGTCAATTGCAGCAATCATGAGATGCTTCAACTCGATCTTTTGTAGGGAAAATGCAAGAATAACAATGATTATGTAATAAGCTTTAAACCTATGAATTAGTGGGTAGCCTATACTCTATAATTCATTATTCTAGCTCTTCTAATAAAGGAGTTGCTGGCATTGAATAATATAGGTTTTCGTGGGTCAAGCACTAATCCAATGATTTTACAAAAATGCACATTGAAAGCTAGCACTCCGCAGATGATTTTACTTTATAATTCGTTTAAATCTATGGATTATTTCCGGAGTAATTAATTGCTAAAGTTAAACGAATGAAGTTTACGGGTCTAAAACACCGCCAATTCTTCTTAATTTGGAAAAATCGGGAAAACGCCAACATATACAGGTTTCTAATTTTTATGAGTTGTAGAATATTAACCAAGGACAGCACCAGAATTTTTTCAAATTTTTTCGCCCGTAGATTTGCGAGAAAATGGAGGCTTAATTAATTAATTAAGAAATGTCAAACATTTGTTTTACCATTTTAAATGAAACACAGCATGAAATAAGTCCTTACTCTTCTTCAGTAGACAACAGTTCCTCGCAAAGGGATAACCACCCCAAAACGCAACAATATATTTAAGTGAAGGAATTTCTAAAATCGCCAAATCGCCTATGCATGATAACTCATCATATCCCATCATTCAAGATCGTGTGGAAGGGTGCATATAGATATATATGTATGCGTGTGCCCTTTTCGTTCTGAGGAAAGGATGAGACGTCCAAAGTGTTGAATATATCAGTTGGTCCCGGTATACGGTGATATGTGGCTCTTTGAATAGTTCAAGGGGAGAAGTTGTGATTCGCTGTGCTAGTCACGTACTACAAGTCAGAATAACATTCGTGTTAGGAGGCGATGGAAAGGCGAGGCCCTACCTGGGCACCTCTCTGCTCGAAGTTGAATTCCCTTGGGCGCGATGTAGATGCTCATCGATCTGCCGATAGACACACACACGCCTGCCAACTGATATATTGCGTTACCCCCACGAAAAGAATTTTACCCAATTCCAGTGACAAGTTTCTTTCACGCGACCTCTAGCGGACTATTTTCCTACTACTCGTTCTACATTTTATAGAATCCTGCTGCTTAAATTTCGAAAATGGTCTCTCTACATCGTAGTTTGTCAAAGGCACTGATGTATATATGCTGAAACCAAACGACAGTATTTCTGAGAAATTATTTCGGCCGTAAGGTAAAAATCCTAAATATCATTGGGAAATAACGAAAAAACAGAAAAGTGTCAAGTAGACACTCTTGATAGTTGTAAGTAACACGATTTCTATCAACGCACAGTCTGGTACATCCTTTTTGTGGACAAATATATAATTCAATTTAAATCTTTGTGTGCCACCTCTACCGAAAAAAAATCGAAGCAATAACAAAATAAATTACTAACCTTGTCCGTCTCGGAGTTTCGGCAAGAAGTCATTCCAAAATGCGCAAGCAGTCGCTCGAGGTCCCTTTCCAATTCCACTTTTGTCCGCATTCAAGATGAAATATTGCGGATGATCCCTGGTATACAGGGGCCAATTGACGTCGTCTGTCACCGGTTTTCTGCAACAATAACATCGACGACAGATATAGCCACCGTGTCTCTCAATGGTCCGATTGTTTATTGGATTTTCGCAGTGGTAGGTGAATAGACAGTATGATAGAATGGGGAATATATTTTTGTATGCAATTGTCAGAGGGCATTCGCGTCGAGGAACATTTTTCGATTTTTGACCCCGTTGAAAGTTGTTTAATCCTGAACGCGGTTGAGTTTTAATATCAGGCTGTTTTTGAGAGCATTTTGCCCTTAAACTAGGTCAGACATTAGTCAAAGCCAGTCGGTAGATGATAGTGTTCAAAGATATTAGATACACTATACAGTTTAATTCGAAACTCTGATTGGAAGTCCTGAAGTGACAAATAAAACCTATAAATTTCCACAGCATCTGTAGCTCAACTGGGAGAGCTGTCAACCGGAAATTGGAGAGTTCCTGGTTCAAATCCAGGCGGAGGTGTTTTTTCCAAAAATTATCCTCACCTGGGTAAATAATCATTATCTTCTTTAGTTGACTATACAGAATGTTCAAAGAACTTAGACCTTCAATTGCTTATCAAGAAATTGGAAATTGTAGGTAGTCCTTTTTTTAACTACGTAAATACTACATTTTTTAAGACATTGTCCTAAAATTTTTGTCTTATAATAACTAGAACCATAGATAGATGCTGGTGCCATGACACATTAGATGCTATACAGGGTGATCGTAGCCTGCAGTATTTTTTTAAGTTCTTATAATGGCATTTCGTTTTAAATAGAACAACCTGTATATTAGGTAGGTAGTTGAAAATACTATTTCCTTAGTATTCATAATATGGTATGATATACTGCGCATTAGGGTGGGCCGGTTTTTTTAATTTTCAAATTTTAGATTATGCGGTCATGGAAAAGTTGTGGCTAATGAATTAAAGAAAACAGCTACTTTTTTATTTTGATGTTTTGAACTGCCGCAAAGGCTTTAAAATTATTTTAATTTTTGATATTTTTGTTATTTTTGGTTTGTTTAATGAATTAAATATAACACCTAATTTATTTTCATGTTTTCAACTGCCGCAACGGCTTTAAAACTATTTTACTTCTTGGTATTTTTTGTTTGTTTTTTAACTATGATATAATTCGGGTATGTGCTATCATGAAAAAGGCGTGAGTTAATGAATTACATAAAATACCTAATTTATTTTTATTTATATTTTAATTTTAATTTTAAGCCAAGGCTTAAAAAAAATTTTTTAAATATGATTTAATAGTGTTAATAACAACAATCCACGCCTTAACATCCCCCAACAGCTTTCGCCACTACGGGGGCATCGGCAGGCCCGAGTTATCGTTATTATGGCCTGGTGGGTCAAACAACTTTTGTATAAAACACTAATACCCTATAACTCACCCTGTATATGGTGGTAGAGTACAACGTCGAACAGAATTCTCTCGTAATTAGGTACGTTTATGCCGAAATTAGCAATGTGCAGTGTCTGGTATAGAGTGTCTCATATAAAGAGAGGCCCATGTATATACATATAGTACATGATATACTATAGTGAGCCAGGTCAACAAAATTAACACCAACAGGTTTCGATATTTTGCTAGCTCAGTAATTTTCAGGATTAATTACCAAAATCATTTGAGACCGTCGCATATATGGCAAAAAATTCTATCCCAACTATTTTGTTCATAATAAAATAACACACGAAGCAGAGTCATAACATTTTAGCAACCAAAAAGCATAATATCGTTTATTAATGAGTCAGTTTAGTGAATAGGAAATCGTTTGCTAAACAGCTCTATAAATGCACGATAATGCATGATTTGCTATTGGCCGCTTGCGCGATGAAAGCGCCTCTACAGGTGTAGGCGATAGTAGGTTCACGAGGCGTAAATGGTGCATATTGCTAACAAATGTTACAGTTATCTGTACTGTATAAGCGGGCCGATCAAATTTATATTATTTATTTCAATATTGCATTTGTTAATATTTCTTCCTGTATTATTACAGTTGATAACGCAACACTTTTTGTGGCCCATTATTATTATTTATACCAACGATATGTTATTTGGTCTGACGGATTGGATCACAACATAATGCGGCGTGAACTACTGTACATATGTAGGCATTTTAGTTAGGTATTTCTCCGCTACGGGCGTTTAGATCGTTTTTCAAGTCCCCTCCACGGTGTATGCACAGAGCGAATAGCTAAGCATATATGTATACGTATATATAGGTATTTACACAAGCAGCGCCGACGCCACCGCTCCGCTGTCGCTCGTTCCGTGGCCCCACCCTAAAAAGCGAAATCAGAACATTTTACCAGCCAAAAATTTCTATATTTCAACAAAACTATCCTATGATGCCTCACAGAATCCACATTCCCTAATGATATTTGAATAGCAGGTATCACTATCTCGCATGTGCTAGATTTTCCCATTAGTTTACCCAACTTTTAGCGCTATTACGCGGAAAATTGTTCAATCTATCACTGGTAAAACCTTCATCCATAGCCTCGCCATTGTACAACATTCTAGTCATGGTTTACATATGAAATTAGCCACGGTCCTCGGAACGCTTATATTTTACCATCAGCGTGTAACTGATATTTATAGCCCGTTGAGGAGGCGCCGCCGGAACGACAAAATCGAATTGACATAAATGTCAAGTTATTTTTCACCGCCTGCCTATTCCCAGCCTTTCCGCATCTTTGTCAGGGCAAACGTAGTGAGCTCGGCCTTGATGGCCGAACTGAAATTAAAAAGGGTTAATATTGTATTTTTAAGGCTCCCGTCTCAATTCAAATAGCGAACTGTAGCAAACTTCTCTCCAAAGCACCGAAATAACAAAATCATAAATATATATAAATAAATAATTAATAATAAATAATAATAAATAATTTTCATAAAATATATTGAAGTTCCTTTGCCGATTGCAGTTGCATACGGACCTTCAGGGTCGAATGGTAGCAAGCGTTTCGCGATTGTCGCAATAATTATTACGTGGGTTATTTTCGCGTTTGCCTTAAAATGTGTATTGTATACAGGATGTTTTAGGCCAGCTGGCAGACCTCACGAGGCTGTGCCGCAAAACTGTCTTGTTTCAAGTCCAACCAATTCCAGGTTTCTGGTTGACCTAGTCAGTAACGGCGACCAAGGCAGTAATAGATGTGAGGGAGGGATACCAGGCATATGGTGGTCGCCGGTGACTCATCAAACGGGACCTTCGAAAGTTGTGCCATCATGAGGACGTAACGATCTGATATCTAGTATATCCGAATATGGATCAAGGCAAGTGCGGATAGACGCTATAACCCACATGACGCTTATACCCTTCTCGATGGTGAGCTACCCTACCCCACGTATGTGGGTAATGAGAAGCCGCTGAGGGAGATGACATGTGGTAGAGTTCTCCGCGTAAGCGTGCTCGATGGTGCACCCATCTCCGACACGAGTATTTGGAGAAATTCAAGGCTGTGGGATGCCACTACCTCTTCAGTGCAGACCCCTAGAACCATCGGGGGCTACCCTATAACATGGTTCCTAGCTGTGTGTCGGGGAAGCCCGACTATCACGAGTACCGAGGGGAAGGCGGAGCCTCATTGTTGATCTGTTTAGAAACGAGGGCATAATTGTATCATGGAAACCTGCGCGTGATGGCACCAGTGGAGCAGCCCAAAAACTGACTTAGATATATTACAAATGCCAGCCATGGCCTCTTTCAACTGGCCGTCGCCACTCTCGGAAGCAGACAGGTTTCCTGGGTAATGTACCATGGATACTGTATAGCAAAAACTGGGTCAACGAGTCGACCCCTATGGGGCGGCGATCCTTATTCATGTATACAGGATGTTTCAGAAAAAACGATTGAAACACCCTGTATTTGTGTCTATCCTTAACTGATTTTGATTCTGAGGTCGAAGGAAAATTATATAGCGGACTGGTTGGTGGCTTTGTAACTTTGGAACGATTAAGTTTTCAAGAGGTACTGAGTAGGGGAACTTCCGGTTTATGTTACCGTATTCGGTTTGAAAATCAATGGCGTGTGTACATAAATTAGAGGTAAAACATTCGGCAAATGTTTGTTGTGGAAAGCACACATAGCCAAGAAGCGCGGTACATTTCAACTCGCTTGGGTTTTGCCTCCCATAAAAGATTCACACTTCAATTAAAGTTTGACGAAACGTGTTGATTTATGAAATGATATGATTAGCTAATGTCGTTCCTTCCGGAGACCAAAATGAGGACAAGCTGAAATTACGAGTACGCAAATTTGGACTTATATACCAAAAGACAAAAAAACTTTGAGAATGGCTTTAAAAATCTAAATACGCGTTCGTGTAGATATATTCTAATATATATAATATCATTAGGGCCTTACCAAGGTTAAATCCGGCCCTGTTTTAGAGTGTTACATAAATTACCTAAAGTACCGGGAAAATAGAGAATTGGTCCCTAGTCACCACCTTGGGGTACCTTTTTTTTAAACTACTCGATATAAATCAAATATTGGGATGAATAATGAAATAATGTTAATAATTATAGTAGATGGTCTGTTATTGAGGTGCCCCATAAACAGAGGTCGGGCATATAGAGCGACCGCAAACTACCCGTTCCGGTATTTGGGATGGCGCCGCTATCCTACTAAGTGTATTATAACCAAATAGGATAATAAATAGTAATGTAAGTGGCGGCACGTACCCAGTAATAACCTTGTGTATAATAATGCGGTGAGTTCGTCCATGTCCGGGTCAGAGGTGGCTGTGTTCCGGCCCCCTGGTGTGCAACTGCCACGTTAGACTACGTGGAATACGTAATTAGGTTTGTTAATCTGGATTATATCGCAAGAATAACAAGGCAAAGCTCCCGCCTAACCGGAAGGATTATTCATTTACTCTGTCCCATAGCGTATAGCTGCGGCTGCCTCACCGCACTTACAAATTGTTTACTCTCCGTTATACGGCAGCGTTTATTTTTGGAAAACGACGACCGCCGCCGCCGGTTTCGGCGGTCTTTTCGGCACCCCACAGAACCGTCACCGATGGTTATCGATTTAATTGTGATAGACATATACACGGGCGGTTGAAAATTAACCGCTTTTCCAAAGGTCTGTGGAGTTTCTAATGTCCTGGTTTCGCGTTATGTCGGACAGCATTAAAGTTGATGCGTTAGAAATTATTTTTGTATATGCCTCGGTCACAGATGAAGCAGGTAATAAATCCTGTAAACTATGGTTTTCTATATGTACTACCTAGTTTACAATACAGAATTTTTGAAACTTGGAATCTTAGCAAAACTATATTTTGAAATATACTGATTCTGCATTATGTGAGCCAATTCTTTTTTTTTATTTTGGTTATTGTAGTTTAACCGGAAATTATAATAAATTTAATTATTGTAATCCTGAAAGTTGTTCTAAAAGGGTCAAATTGCGTTCGTATCTTTTTGAGATATTTTCTGTCCAAAGATAACCAGAATACGTTTGCTGGTGCTACCTTGGTTTTGGGCGTTCCAGAGTTCTTGTAACTAATATGCTGGCTGAAGTGAGTTTTGCAAATAACTTATTTATTCTAAAACCAGCAATCGATTCCTTATTAAATAATTATGTAACTTGTTATTCTGTTTGTGTATTTCATGAAAAACCTATTGTTACGTATTATAATTATCTCAGATGTATTATCTAGTAAGATAATAATATAATTGACCCTCCAAGAAAACAACTGGTCTCGTCTGGTCATTCGAACGTCGAAGGTCAGTAAGGGAGGCGTTCAGGGTTGATGTAATTCCGATTGTGAGACGAAGGAGAGACGGCAGAAAAGGCATCGAAATGGTTAGGATAAGTGTTAGGAGCTAGTAAGTTAATTATTACTTACCCGTTGGCGGCGAAACGTGAGAAGACCTGCATCATCTTCAGGCTGAGCTCCCTCTCCCTCGAGTTGTACTGCAGGGACATATTCAGCGGATGCCCGAACACGTATTCGATCTCGTCCCCGTGCATTACTCCCATCCATTCGCCCCATAGAGACGTGCTCGTTCTCTGCAAAAGTAATAGAAAGAATGGAATCAGTTTTGCGATCGCTACCCTTCAGTTCCTACACCGAATTAACGCCCTTGAATCGCTAAAAGGGCATTTTTTTACTTTATGGTACATAGTATGACAGACTATTGTAATCCTGTCGAAGTAAACTGTTGAGAATTTAGATAAATATATCTTTTTGGGCCTCCTGAAAATTTTTGACCATGCTGAAAAAACTCTCTGTGTGTGTATCTGTGTGCTAATCCGTTTTTTTTTGTGGCAACGAATCTGAAGAAACTACTAAAGGTATCGGGACGAAAGTTCATATTTAGAAGTTTCATGACTTAACTTAGAGCTGAAAGAATTAGCCTGAAATAATTAATTTGTCGAGAGAAAAATACTGGCACCTGATGTAACCGTTTTTTTGTTATTGTTATAGTGTTATTGGCAATAGATAATTATATCGATGGTTTGCTACAATCAGAACAAAATGAGTACGAGATAACCCATTGTGTGTCCATTGTGATGGACGTAAAGGAACGCCGTTCAGAGTTAGCCTGGTTGGCGGGAGTTTTGTTTAGGGTACGACGAGCGCTCATTTATTTGTAATTTAAGTTGCCGCAGGCGAAATTTATAGACGCATCGAGTAAATAAAAGCCCTTACTACCCTTGAGATTTATGGGGTGGACGGTAGCACGGAAAATAAAAGCTGCAATTGTGTGAGCTCCAACTCAAAGAGACCGAACCATAAAATAAACTACCCGCTAGTTGTTCTATCGATTGCTCTTCGATACGTTCGAACTACGATACATACAGCGTGCTCCACAATGAAGGGTTTGTCAGAAAACTTTAGAAGTTTGGCCTTTTTATATATTTACTCTTATACTCTTTTTATTGACACTTCAAAACTAATTATACCCCAGAAACTCAAAGCAAATGTCACATCAGGACTACATTTTTGAGGAAATTCTAAATTTAACCATGCGAGCACAATGTTTGAATGATGAGCTGGACCACCGATTATCTGTTAAAATAAAAAAAAACAAAATAAATAACAATTGACAACTTATTGTCAAAGTCGGGTCACTCTTCTTTCTCTTCCCGCTTGATTCAGTCTGATATATAATCAAAATCAGAAACTAAATACGGAAACATAAAACGACCGAGGTCAGGTAGCGAAAACTTATATGACTAATTACTATAAAGGTAAAATTACAAAAAAAATGCTTTGTTTCCGAAAAAGCGATCTGGAACCTGAACAGATATTCTAAATTACGTGAAAGAATTTAATTTGAAAAATAATTAAATTAATTAAAGAAGTAATTAGTAGAAGAAGTAAAAATAGAACTTACATTTTTTTCTTCAAATTTGGTGTCTTAACATAAAATTTTCGCCTAGGGCTATAATTATTTTGTGTTTGTGCAGTTTACAATATTGTCTATATATGAGCAAGTTTTATTTAATAAATATCTAGACAAAATAGAATGACGTGCTCTGTAATTTTGATAGCAAATATACTATTCTATTATTCTATTCTATAGAAATCATCTGTTATAGATGAAATTATGGTATACTTGGGTGTTTATACAGAAACTTTATTTTCAGATCTTAAATGTCAATCTAAGTAAAACGTATTTTTTATTATTTATTTTTCAAACCCCTAAAAAATGCAGTCGTTTGGAATATTAACAAACCCGAATTTTAAATGGCACTAGTTGAATGCGCGTACTTGAAAGGGCTGTAACTTTTGAAGGAAATGAAAAGAAAACAAATAAGTTGATACACAGGGACAAAATCTGCAAAGTCATAGAAAATGAATGTCAAACAAACAACAAAAAATCTGATGTGGCCACGCACATGACTTTATTATACAATATATAAAATTAATAGTTTAGCTGCATGAGAATCTATTTGATCCAGATCGATCGTGTCTGCATTAAAATACAACAAGTTACTCTAAAAATCTGCAGAGTAACTTAAACTACTTGTCACAACACTGGAATAAAACTTGATTGGGGCGCAAATAAATAGCAAATTCGTGCGATCAAAGCATCCCCTATTATGTATTCTAATCAGGCGGCCATCTTTACAATGCAGAATTTAAATCTGCAGAACAGCCTGTGCTCTACTACATGCCTAATAGGTGCATCGCATGTCATTCGGCCCTTTGCTCGTACAAGGCCAGTTATGCAGTCGATGCCACCAAGTAGCATCGTACGAATCAGTTCGACCCGTCTATACCAGCTTGTTGATAATACAGGGTGCTTCTGAAATAGGTAACTGATTTACTTCCATACTAAAGTTTTTCATGTTTAATTTTCTAGGAAATGCAGAAACACCTTGTATACAGAGTGCCCTAAATGATGAGGCAATACGTTAGATTTTAACACAAAATATAGCTATACGGGGGAAATAATCCGAAAATAGGTTATTGATCACTGCCATATACATTATCAACGTTAATGTGATTTCGTTTCGGTTGCAAAAAGAGAACGATTTCCAAAGTGAAACTCTGTTTTATCATTTGTTATCGATCTGTCGGGGGTGGGGGGAGTGGGGGGGGGGGCAACGGGGAAGGGCACGATCGCGTGTCCAATTAGTTGCCGCAGGCATTCGGACAAATTTAAGAATTCGCTGCGCCCGAGGCTGTTGTAGCCGCTTGCTAACAAAGAGCAAAGCTTGTCAAAACTTTTCCTATTAATCTTCTATTCAATATACGGCGACATTGGTTCTGACATCCGCACACCACGAACGACCCCTAATAACCTGTATTCTACCAACTACCTATGCATTGTACGTATTGGGAAAAATTTTTACATTTTTTATTTTTCTACATTGAAAGATAGTGCTTGCAGACATTAATCGTTCATTCCTCGAAACTCACTCAATCGCAAAAATGAAAATACCACAGTGTAGCAGATAAAATTTAACATCAAAAGGATTTGGGAACCTATACGAGAACATGAACGGTTAATTTTGTATAATTTATTGATGCATATTTTGCGATTTGACGTCAACCGGTCAGAAGCATAGTCAGAAGACATTAGAAATACCATTTCTAATGTCAAACGTTTGTTTGATGATTATCGGATGACATTAGAAATGTCTGATCTAATGTGAAATCGTGCAATCGTGAAAAATTTGTTGAATCAGTTTCAGGTTCCTGAATCATTTTGATAGCAAATTTTGTCCGCTAAAATGCTTTCCTAATTTTCGTCATTTGGCTGACGAGAATAATCTACTCGAGGCATCGAAGAACACATTTCAAATAATTCAACGAAAAGCAGGTGATGAAGAAAAACAGATGAACCCCGAGGCAATGAAAAAGGCTGCGTGAGCAACTTTCCTTCATAAATATTCCACAGACGACGAACCGAATCACGAAAACTGCCCGCCAGGAGAGAACAGTTGGCGCAAGCAGTGTGTCCCAGAAGCTGCGGGCCAACTTGCCGATTTCCACCACAAACCTGCCCTTCAAGAATCTTCACATTCATGGTGGTGTACAAACGATACAAATAGCAACATATGAGTTACTAATTACGCTAAGAGTTTGATATTTTGCAGGCTTACCCTGTACTTTAAGATACATTTCAAGAAATTAGTTTTGATTATACAGTGTGTCCCAAAAATGTACAACGCCATGGTAATAAATATTTTTTAAATTGCATGATATATATATATATTTTTTTACACATTTCGAAACCTTTTATGGTTGCCTACATACCACCAAAATTTTATTAAAATCGGTTGAGTGACTGCAGCGCAAAAAAAATCTGGTGTGGCCAGGCACATGACTTAATCATACAATATATAAAATTAATAGTTTAGCTGCATGATAATCTATTTGATTGAGATAAATCGTGTCTGCATTCAAATTAAACTAGTTAGCCAGGATTTGACAGATATTTTAAAGTAAGAAATCAGGATAACTAAGAGGTACCGATCGGAGCGCTCATCTAATACCTGTCGACTGTTTACCGAACTAATGCTGACGTGAAAACCTGATAGCTTGCGTTCCAGTTGCCTGGCAATGTTATATAATTCCGTTAACTTGCGGCACATACCGACGTTAAGTGCATTGCCGTCATAGCGAGGTCCCATCATCGCAAAATTTGCGCCTAGCGCACCCTGAGTTATGCAAATTAACGCGCGCTGATAACTAGCGCGGAACTGTTCACTGCGCCAGTTTGCGACTGCAAACTTGTCGAAACAAGCGACTCGCCATTAGGAATAGATAATAGAAACTTACGTGTGTGAAGTAATAGTAGTAGACCTTCATTCCTCGCTCTGCAGCCACTTGCGCGAAGTGATTAGTCGGACATATGAAGAAATAGTCCCCTACGACATCGCCGATCATCTTCTGATTTAGGTAGCCGTCGTTGACGTGTTCCCAGTCTGTGTACTGAAAAATCAATAGAAAACACATTTATAAATTTCTTTTATAATGTAGGTATTGTAATCGAGCGAAATTTCTCCGGAAATACTTTTTTGCCCGCTGATATTATAGTTTTGTTGAACGTCTGAAATGGCGGAGGCGCCGGGCGATTGTATACAGTGCGTCCCGTAGCAAACGTGACTAATTCTATTTCCATCTATCAACATCTACTACAAAGAGACATATCTTAGCTATATACTACAAAAGATTTAAAGCGATAGCATGACTGACTGGTTCATGAATTATAACATAAAACGTATGAGTATTTTTTACTTTATCATACGCAGTATGCTAAAGTATTGTAATCATGCCGAAAAAAAAAATTGAGATTTTAGCGGAAATAGGTCTTTTTGGGTCCCCTGAACATTTTTGACCAAGGTACAAAAAAATGTCTGTGTGTGTGTGTGTGTGTGTCTGTGCGTATGTATGTCTGTGTGTAAACGATTTTTGTGGCGACGATTCCGGAGAAACTACTAAAGGTATCGGAACGAAAGTTCATATTTAGAAGTTTTGTTACCAAACTTAGAGCTGAAAAGCTTTTGGTTGAAAGGGGTCCAAAGGAACTGGTAGTTTATTCTAAGCCTTTTTGAAAGATTTTGCAAATGAGCCGCCATTTCTGTAATTTCGACATAATAGTTAAATAATAAATTAAAGTAGAGGAAATTTTGAATAATTTATGCCTATGATATTTTTTGGTAAAATTAATAGTTTAGCTTTAAGAGCAAATTCTATTTGATCGAGATCGGTCGCATCTGCATTGATATGAAACTTCAAAGTAGCCTGGATTTGACAAATATTTTTTTGTGCTGTCACCACAGAAATGTCTATGGCTGTCACACTCGAAAACAGCTGATTTCATCAGAGGTTGGAGAGTTGGAGAACCGCTATGGAACGTTGCCGCTCTACTGCGGCAAAGTAGAAAATACAAAATTGAAATAAAATAAGATCGCCAATTTGATTGTTTGTTGATAAGAAATATCAACCCGTTATCTAATTGTAAAAACGATAATTGAGAAAATTGTAAATAAAGTATAGCGATGAGATAGTTACGTTTTAGTATGTTGGTACGGATGTGACATCTACAGTGTCATGAACGAATATAAATCTGTCAGAATTTGATTTAGCTTTTTAAACTTGACGTTTCGTAGAAGTGGTATCAACCTAACATTTCCTATCCAGAAATATAACCATTTTTACTTTATCATACGCAGTAAGATAAAGTATTGTAATCATGCCGAAAAAAAAATTGAGATTTTAGCGGAAATAGGTCTTTTTGGGTCCCCTGAACATTTTTGACCAAGGTACAAAAAAATGTCTGTGTGTGTGTGTGTGTGTGTGTGTGTGTGTGTGTGTGTGTGTGTGTGTGTGTGTGTGTGTGTGTATGTATGTCTGTGTGTAAACGATTTTTGTGGCGACGATTCCGGAGAAACTACTAAAGGTATCGGGACGAAAGTTCATATTTAGAAGTTTTGTGACCAAACTTAGAGCTGAAAAGCTTTTGGTTCAAAAGGGTCCAAGGGAACTGGTAGTTTATTCGAAGCCTTTTTGAAAGATTTTGCAAATGAGCCACCATTTCTGTAATTTCGACAAAATAGTTAAATAATAACTTAAAGAAGAGGAAATTTTGAATAATTTATGCCTATGACATTTTTTGGTAAAATTAATAGTTTAGCTTCAAGAGCAAATTCTATTTGATCGAAATCGGTCGCATCTGCATTGATACGAAATTACATAGTAGCCGGGATTTTTAAAATTTTCGGTCTAATGACAGAACCGGTAGTGTCAAATGCTGATGTTTTGACAATATCTCACTATATCTACTGTCAATTGTAAAAATATTTCATATTGTGATACCGTGTACGGTCGTTGCCTGCCGGCGTCGGATAGGCAGCGTGTTCAGCGTGTCCAAACTGCATGTGTTCTGTTTGTTTTTGGTTTGAGGAGGTATGATCATGTATCGAATGGGCTGGGCGACTTGGGGTGGTTAAACATGGATAACACTAGGGTGTTTCATGCAGCAATATTATATCATAAGTTGCTATCCAAGAGGATCCCACAATACCTCATGCGGAAGGTACGCTGTAGAACGGATGTCCATAACCTTAATTTAAGATTCAGAGGTTTGTTTGCTCCACCTCCCCATCGCGCTGAGCTGTATAAACGGTCATTCTCTTACCAGGTCAGTCACATATACACTGGATCTCAGGGAAGATACGAAAAAATTATCGTTAACCAGTTTTGGGGGAAAGGCGAAGGGTTATCTGTTTTCTCAACAGGGGGGACTTTAGGCATTGAGCGCACATCGGAGGCTGTTTTAATTTTTATTTTTGTGCGATGTTTTGATGAGTTGGATTTGCTGCAATTACGTGTAATTAGACTCTAGAGTAATTTTTTTGTTTTTGTTTTGATAAGTTCTCGGAATTATTGTTATATTATTGATACAACTATGTCTTAGTTCTAGTTTGCGTAAGGGGTTGAGTGGAAGAGCAAGACAATTTGGAAACAAGTGTGCTGATCTCCGCCCTAAATATAAATATTATTTTGTTGCATTTAATATTATTTTGTTAATAAAGAAATTACTTATTTATTTAATTATTTATCTGTCAAATCCTGGCAAACGAGTTTTATTTTAATGCAGACACGACTGATATCAAGCAAATAGATTCACATGTAGCTAAACTATTAATTGTACCTATATATTGTATGATAAAGTCATGTGCCTGGCCACATCAGATTTTTAATTTTTTGTAATTACGTATTTCTCAAAAAGCAACACAAAAAACGTTGATGTCACTCCTGCCGAAAACTACATAGCGCGACTCGCTCACATGCGACGGCGACGCTTCGCCTTCGGTGACGCGCCGCACCGGTCGCCGCGCTATTCCGTACTTTCGGCACTTGTGACATAAATAACTATTATTCTAATGACGTAGTGTAGGTAGTGTCAAGTGCTGATGCTTTGACAATACCTACGATTTATCTCAATAATATAGATTCTCATGCAGCTAAACTATTAATTATATATTGTATGATAAAGTCATGTGCCTGGCCACATCAGATTTTTACACTTACAATGTGCCCAGGAAAGTCCGCATCATATAGATTTTCTTTTTATTATCCATTTCTCAGAAAATTTTATTCTTTATAAAAGTTGTCGACTTGTATCAAACCAAAACGGCAATGGTCAAATATGTAAATTTCGGTGCCATATACCGAGCGATTCAGAATATATGAATTTGTGATCAGAGTAAAGTACCTTTATTTTCATTACTATCGATAAACTTTATTTGGAAATGTTGTTTAGAAGTAAAAATTATATTTAAATATAAAGTCACAGCCACCTATCTTCGAATTTTTCTTTTGTGTTTTTTTTTATTCTTACTTTTATGACAAATATTTGTCAATGCCAGTGATACTAAAACGTTCGTTTTAATCTATTTTTTATAAATATGAATACATTTCTTACATTTTTTTATTAGTTTAGTATAGTAACTAATGTTTATTTAGAGCTAGCGCAAGATTACTCGGTTTCATGATGCAAAGTTGATATTTCACCCTGTAGATCAGTGGTTCTTAACCTTTTTGATGTCAGGGAGCACTTTTGATCAAAAAATATAAATATATTAATAGTCGACCTTCTTTTCGCCAAAATTAATTTTTAGAAATCAAATATCATTCTGAGTATGTTCTGAATATATTCTGAGTTGACATATTTTTTTGGATTTTTGCAATTTATCTATAATCTCCAACAAAAAAAGTGGTTTCAATTTTTTGGCGAGCAATTTAAACTATTGAACAAGAACAGAAAATGGGACGTTCTAATGTTTTCAGCCACCTGTCAACTTCATTCACTGTAATCCCTTAATGGACAACTTTTATAATTCAGTTATCCATTATCCAAGTTGACTCTGAAAAGCCATCAGAACGATCAATAGGTGAAATAGTGGGCGACGTCCGTTATAGAATCTGTTAAAGATTTAAAGATCCGAAAGGACTCTACTCACTATTTTCCTGCACAGAGATACAGTTTCAGCAAAAACTTCTGTGATGCAGAAACTCCGCTATTTGTGCAAATTTAACAGCCCTATTATTTCAGTTCTTTGCGTTTGCAGTTGTTGATTTCTCTCACGTTATAAATAGCCGCAATTTGCCGGAAGAAGAAAACAGACGAGTGCACTTGACTTGTACAACTAGTTGGCAAGACCAGCACATTTTAAAGTACCAACTTAAGCCACACTTTACGCCTCGAAGGGCCCAATTAGTAGTATATATGGCGACAAATGTTAGTAATACTTTCTAGGTTACGTTTCTATCTACTAAAGGTGTACACAATGGTGCCTCGCACCTTCTGCTGATTCCCATCACGTCATTCCTAGCTGCTTGTTAAATAAGAATCGATATTGATTTGTGTATGCATCGGCTAAGATAACAATTTTTTCTGCGTCTACCGATTTGACGATTGATAACTTTTCGCATATTCACATGTGCCTTTCCAATAACACTAAAGCTAGAAAAACAAGCCCTTGACACATTACGAAATATTTGACTATTATCACCTTTTCTATCACTACTTAAAAACTTTTTAACGAACTACCAAACCACCCCATATATTTCCGACAACTTTTCCTTAAGATTAATCATCGAGGAAAGTGTATGATTACGGCTTGCTCTTTTCATACAGCCTAAGGATGGTTTTTATCGCGAGTGCTGTTTGGAACCGGCGAGAGAAAATGATTTGCGCGTGCCCTAAGTGTGTTTTTCATTCTTCGTTCAACACTCACCTGAAATACAATGGCATCACGCTCCAGGGTACTCATATTTCTAAAGATCGTGTTGATTATATCGTGGTACTTTTCCCTCTGCAGATAGCTCGGCCCGTCTTTCTCGAAATACTCAATGAAGTCGTACAGGATGAAATATGTCCCTGAAAAGAGAAGAAAGAAAAAATATTGAGTAACAGATAAGTAAATAAGTAAATGCGACAAAGATTGCAAACATTATTGACCATTCGATAATTCAATTATGCACTAGTTCTTCTTACCTAATTCAGTTGAACATCAACATAGATAAGATTGCAAAGTTTATTAATTTACATTTTTAAGTGTAACTTGGAAGTAACTAAGAGTTGTGACATTGTTTATTGTTATTTTCGTTAGTTAAATAAGCGCCGTTGAAATATACCAAATAGGATGTGCCTAGAAGTATTATTTAAAAAGTGACAGGTTTCGAAAAAGGTCTATATAATCATTGGACCTAAAACATAAATTAGACGGATTTAGCGTAGTGCAAAAATTTTCCGGCTAGCGCTGACAGTGGGTCCAGCGAGAAAAGATTGGGCTAATCCTTAGTTAAATAATAACGGGAAGAAAGAACCTTTTTAAATTTAATTTCTCCGTCGGATTTTATCTCTGCCGTCCGAAGGAAAGTTTAAATTTCTTTCTCAAGTAGTACGTCAGTCGTCACACGTCACTACGTTCAGGAAGTCTGCAAGAGATGTCTGTGTCTACTCTGCAAGGATATTAGTACTAATGTAAGAAAATACGTAAAAGCGCATGCATTAAATGCTGCGGGACTTTATTACCAACCATTTCAAAACTGTTTAAAAAAATTACTTATCAAGAGAATATCAAGAAAATCAAACTATTACCATCACATCAATTCGGCTTTCGAGCTCGACATTCAACAATCAATCAGGTACACCGAGTTACCGACGTTATAGAAAAGGCTCTTGAAGAAAATAAAATTTGCTCAGCAATATTTTTAGACGTGGCTCAGGCTTTTGATAAGGTGTGGCATGATTGACTCTTTGAGAAACTGGAACAGCAGCTTCCTACTGAATATACAGAACTGTTAAAACCATATCTGAAAGATCGCCACTTCAGGGTGAAACACGATGACGAATACTCCTCTTTACGCAATATCAATGCCGGAGTACCACAAGGAAGTGTATTGGGACCACTTTTGTACCTACTTTATACTTATGATATTACTCTTCCGCGAGAAAGCACAGTGGCAATATTTGCAGACAACACGGCTATTTTGGCGATTAGTGACAGTGTCGAAGAAGCAACTGAAAAATTACAGATAGCTGCAAACAAAATCAACGTTTGGGCAAAGAAATGGCGCATCAAACTAAATGAAGGAAAATCCACGCTTGTAAACTACACCAATAAGAGAGTTAACTATATTCCAGTAAACATTAATGGGAACGATATTCCAATAAAATATTTAAAAAAAATGCCTTTAAACTATGTACTACTAAATAATAAACTATGTCAAACAATAGTCAAAGCCAGTAGCTAGATGATAGTATCCAAAATTAAGTACATATACTATATATAGTATAATATCTCTGTTGGTGGCGTTCTTAATATGATATCGTGCAGACCATCGTTACTTGAGTCAGATACTTAAAGGCATAGGACAGGAAATTGCCGTTTGTTCACCACTCGGTAATTTACAAGAATTAGGTACGTGATGAACGTTTAACGTGTTGCTTCGGCGGCGACGGCCGCTGTCAGTGATGAAATTTTGCGCGTTTCAAATCTGTATCGGTTCATTTTCGACCGATTGTCACCGACGACAATACCGAAAACTATGACGATTTATCCGACGTGTTCGCACGCGGAAAATTCCAGAGTGGCGCGAATTCGAGTGCGGAAATCCACATGGGGATTTCCGAATAACGCTTTCGGCGCTATTTATATGCGAAACTGTGCAAAATTAACATACTTTTAATCACCGCCTATTATTATTTATCCGACAATGGACCAAATTGCATATGAACGTAATATAACCACTACGCTGGCCGCATATTGCATACATTAATTCTAAATATTCAAGCTGTTTGTTTGTTCATTTGGTACATACGCTAATCTTTTTATATAAAATGAGTATGGCATTATAATATATAGCATGCTACCGATGACATTTCGGCAGTAATTGCGTTTAAACAGACACCAGGTATATAATATATAGGACGTTGTAGGTGTATAGTGAATCTCATGCCGTCCAACACTAATTTAGTGCTATGGAACATCAAGTGCTGATCAGTTCAACACAACTAGAGTAAACAATTGTAGCAATTATATCTAACTGCATTACACTGTTAGAGCTGGACTGGCCTGAATACTACATACTGCAGTACTCTGAAGGAATTATCTGGGGATTTAGGTAGGTTTAGGATCATGTACGCTCGTATTTACAACAGATGTTGTACATTGACTCGAATACCTACAGGACATTTGGGTCATTTTTATTAGCTTTTTGAATTAATGTTGGATACTCATTTCTAGCTATTTTGTATATATCCCAATCGGCGCCAAACATTCACCAGATTTCAGGATTTATTATCATACTAATATGATTTTGGGGCCTTAAAACCAAACATATAGGTATTAGGTAAATGATTTTTTAGACTACTATCACGACTATTTCAAGTTTATTTACAAAAAGAACTAATTTTTACCACCTAAACCGCACATGACTTAGGGATAATAAAAAAAAATCTGATGTGGCCCGGCACATGACGTTATCATACTAGATATACAAAAAATTAATAGTTTAACTGCATGAGATTCTATTTGATCGAGATCGGCTATGTCTGCATTAAAATAAAACTAGTAGAACTAGACAGATATGTCGATTAAAGCTGCGTTCGGATATTGTATACCGTTGACACCGTCCAAATGACACTTACGTGTTATTGGGTGTAAAAAGTGTAACGGTGTAGAATATCCAACCGCAGGTTATATTGACAGTAGGTATTGTCAAAACATTAGCGCTTGACACTGACACTGACATCCTGGCTACTAGTTTTAATGCAGTACGACCGATCTCGATGAAATAGATTCATAAAGTATTCAGAATTTCCTCTACATTAATTTATTATTTAACTATTAGTTCCTTTTGACCCTTTTGAACCAAAAGCTTTTTCAGCTCTAAGTTTAGTCATGAAACTTCTAAATATGAACTTTCGTCCCGATACCTTTAGCAGTTTCTCCGGAATCGTCGCCACAAAAAAAAACGGTTACTCACATACATACACAATACACACACACACAGACATTTTTTGTACCTTTGTCAAAAATGTTCAGGGACGACAACAATACTTAGTAAGTAAAAACAATACTTAGTAAGTAAAAACAATACTTAGGGAGTAAATGAACGAATTTAATTATCATTAAACTACACCAGAAAAACTGCTGAACAACTTGATTAAATAACAAGACAAAACCGCTTATACGTAACACAAAGGTCGAAGCGAATAATATTGCCATGAACCTCATCGTACACAAAAGTTACTCGTGTAAATGCGCTTCACTCGCGCTAGAAAGTTGCTTCAAACGAAGCACAAAGCGTAGGGGGCGGGTGGAACTAAAACCTTCAGAGGTTTCCTACGAGTGGGCCGCCCCCCCGAGTTGCCCGTTTTCCCAACTAAAATTGGCGGTGTCACCGACAGCAGACCGCGCCGCCTCCTCTCGGTACACGTAACTAGAACCTCCAGCTAATGAAGGCCTGGCCTGTCCAATTAACCGCTGCGAAATCTTAAGGTGTATTTCCCGACTTAATTGTCCGTAGGCTCACTCTTTGTACGCCGGGCGACTTATTTAGAATCATTAAATTGGATGAGACGCGGCGGCGGTTTCATTTGCACTCTCTGCGAACAAGCCTGGAGCATCGAGGTCGCCAGCCTCCCGCCCAAGACTGCATAAAAGATGAATTCAATTGTTTCGGTCGCGAAATCTTGCTTCTCTTGTTATTACGGGAATTCGAGCAAAACCACAAAGGGCTATCAATATTGCAACGTGTGATAATTACAATGTACGGTAGTTCTATATTTGCATCACTTCTGTATTTGGGAATCTAGCTTAATGTGGGATGAAATGACTATATGTATGGACTACAGGTAATTTAAGAACTTGGATCGATGATATATATAAAAATTTTGACACATCTGCTGAAATTAACAAATGTGGAATATCTTATCAATCACCATGCAATCCACTTTAAAGTACATACAAAGACATCACAATCCAACCCAACCTTAAAAACAAGAACAATCTCTGGTGACACACTCAAGATTTTTGAAGAGCTCCGGCAAAGAGAAGACTGGCAATTCATCCCTAACGACACCGAGGCTGATAGTCAATTCAACATATTCTTAAAGACTGACCTACAACTTGTCGACGATGCGTTCCCTATGAAGTGTGCAAATAACCGAAGCCAAAAACAGCATGAACTATATCAAATATAGGAAAGGCTGAACCTTATCAAAGAAACCTACAACAACCAGGAAGGAGATGATTTAAATGAGATTCTAAAAACTTACAAACAATTCTCTTCACAATCGCCTGAATCAAGCCTACACTGCAGGCCACTATTCCAGAACTTTAACACACTAACAAAAACTTGAATACAAATGTAGTTTGTCATTAGTTTAGTTAATCCTTTTCGCAGCATGTTCTGCTCGTCCTTGTCATGATATTGTTGTATGCATATGTAGACACACTGGTATCTGGAATGTATCCATATGTGAATATTATGGCATCATAGTTATATCCAACTGTGGATATCCTTGTATACACACTGAGAAGAAAATCGTTTTTCAATTTAGTCAAGTTTCATCTACAGGAAATATAATTTTGAGAAATTTCAGCAGGTCATATCTGGTATAGGGAAGGCTACTTTGGTCAGTATCGCTGGTTGTGTAAAGGCTAAAGCAAATTTAAAAAACGGAATGACAAGATAACTAAAATGTACTAGGTTTTATTGATTCATAAGTTTTTATAAGCATCTGTAATAAATCCGTGTTCATAGCGCTGGCAATATATAAAATAATCACCATCAATGTTGGGTACGGCAATTTTCCACTTTGTGGTAATTAGTTTGGCATTATCGTAAATCTAGTAGTATCGAGTATATATACACACACACACACACACACACACACACACACACACACACACACACACACACACACACACACACACACACACACACACACACACACACACACAGTACCAATTACTGTGGCGAAATGTGCTGTGGTTACGCTGTAGGCACGCACACTGGGATCAAAACTTTGATAAACGCGAGCTTTAGAGTCACCGTCATATTAAAAAAAATACTCAAATGCAGTAAAAACAAATTGGAACTATTTTTGATATTTGGAAAATGAATGAAAAGCGCAGAGAAATCATGGAAAATTCTAAAATAGGTAATGGGTGACACTAAGCCCAAACAAAAATAACTAGTTTTTATTAACCTTGCAATTAGGTTAATACAATTTATACCAGATTCAAAAGTTTTAAAAATTTGAAACTAAGGACACAGAAAAAAATTATTGAAATGGGTTGAAAGCTATTTATCGAGAAGATGACAAAAGGTAAGGGTATTGGAGAAAATGGGTCAAGTGAATTAATAAACAGCTTGAGGGTACCACAAGGTTCTTTTCTGGGGCCATTTTTATTTAATTTGTACATAAAAGATGTCGCCGATTAACTCAAAGATTAACTAAGATTAACTCATGAGAAATAAGTGGGGACTGTTGCTATACAAACACCCTGTAATGTTTTTATTTGTTACGTTTAAGGTTTAGTTCTAAGATCGAATAATATTTTTATGAAAGATTAATTTAGTTTGTTATAATAAAACTAATAAACTTCATACTAAAAATCATATGATTAAATAAACTAAACTAAAACTACCTTATTTGGTTCAAAAGTACTTTAGTTTCCGTCTGATACAGTCTAGTATAACCTCACCAAAGAAAAATTACAAAGATTGGATAATCTCTACAAGGAAAAAGTTTTATTCCGTTGGTATTTATAGGTTATAAATAACCTCCGGCTGAAACGGGACCGGCAGGGGACAAATTTGCCACTGAACCGGGAAACGGGAAGTTTAATTCGCTTTTTACCTTCCTAATTTAATGTCCGCCATTAGTACGTATCGCTCTTTTCTTGTGCTCAACTACAAACTCGCAAAACCGTTCGCAGGAGACCGAATAATTCCGATTTATATTGTTTTGTGTTGCTGGAACATATTTCAGCTTTTTTTTTCAACCAAGTGCCACCATTTGGGACCGCTGTAATTCTTCTTCTTCGCTCATGATCATTTATAGATGGAATACGGCGTGCGTATTTCAAATGGTGCCGCTTATTGCTTCCGTTATGCGAAAAGGCGTGAAAGTAGAAAGTGATAAAGTGGAGCGGCGAATATTTCGGGGTTAAACTGATGGCTGGCGAAGTGCGGGCCGCCCCAGTATGTTCGGGGTAATTTATTAAGCCCTAAACGTGCGGTCGTAACCCCGGCCACTTGAATTCACCGGAAAAGGTACGTGTCGGCGATATAACTCTGCGTACGGCCACATTCGTATAATAGGTAATATAGCAACCGCTTCGCCAAAAACCGCCACAATCTTATGGCGAACGGCATCCCTTAGTTTAACGCGCACCTATCCACGTGAGAATGTGCCAATATAGAAAAAATAATAGAGGGTGCATGATGGGGTGCCCTATAAATATTTTTTCACCACATTCCTTTTGTGGAAATAAGCACAAGAGACACTCCAAAGGATTTTGATGTACGTCAAAATAATTATTTAATATGCATCATTAAATGATATAAAGGCCATATCACATCACACCAAACACTCATTAGGTACGTAGGTTTTTAAACTATGAAGAAGTGGCTAAAATTGCACTAAAGACAGTTCAAAAATCACAACTCCAAAAATAATTGAACAATGTTTATATACTTTACAATAATTAGTTAATATGCATCAATAAATCATATAAAGGCTGTATCATCCAGCACCAAACACTCATTAAGTAGGTAGATATTTTAAATTATCGAAAAGTGGCCAAAATTGTACTAAAAAAAGTTAAAAATTAAGAACTCCCAAAATAACTGAACAATGTTCATGTATTTCACAATAGTTCTCTAAAATGCATCAATAAGTAATATAATGACCATATCACCTCGCACTAAAGACTCATAAGGCAGCTAGATATTTTAAACTAAGGGAAAGTTGCACTAAAGGCACTTAAAAATTCAGAACTCCCAAGAATTAAGTATTTATTATTTATTAAGTAAGAATTCTGATGCTGTCCTTGATGAATATGC
Organism: Melinopterus prodromus; assembly: GCA_964023965.1. Classification (NCBI taxonomy): domain Eukaryota; kingdom Metazoa; phylum Arthropoda; class Insecta; order Coleoptera; family Scarabaeidae; genus Melinopterus; species Melinopterus prodromus. The sequence goes on along the minus strand of OZ030398.1, from coordinate 368,721 downwards.
TACAACTCATAAAAATTAGAAAGCTGTATATGTTAGCGTTTGCCCGAGTTTTCCAAATTAAGAAGCATTGGCGCTGTTTTTGTTCCGTAACTTTTATTCGTTTAACTTTAGCAATGAATTACTCCGGAAATAATCCATAGATATCAACGAATTATATAGTAAAATCACTTGAGGAATTCTAGCTTTCAATGTGCTTTTTTGTAAAATCATTGGATTAGTGGTTGACCCACAAAAAGCTATATTATGCAATGCCAGCAATTCCTTTATTAGAAGAGCTAGAATAATAAAATATAGACTATAGGCTACCCACTAATTCATAGGTTTAAACCTTATTACATCATCATTTGGAGAACAGTGTTTACGGACACAATACATATAACGACACGGCGATTATGCCACGCCAAAGAAATTTGGATATCCGGCGACAGATTACCGAATCAAAAAATAATGGCAAAATGAGTCAATAAGATAACAGAACCACGAACAGGCATTTGGAAGTCCCATGGAAATTCTTGGCAATTTAAATCGGGTTTCGGGATTAGCATTTAAAATTAGTGAACGATCTGCAAAATAATCTATGTGTCTACAAATTTACGATGCTAAATTTGTAAAAGTTTTTTGATATTTCTAAGTTTTATACGCTCAGAGCTGACGTTTGTAATATATGTAATATATCAAGAGTTGTATTTATTTTATATTGTTTGTGCATGTATTTAAATATTATGAATAAATAAACTGTTGAAACTGTTATAATAGTTTGAATATTTATATAACAAAATCGGGCATACTCGTCGGAATTCACGCGGAGTTTCAGCACGATCTTTAATATGAAAAATGCAAGATAAACAATGATTATGTAATAAAATTTAAACCTATGAATTATAGTCTATATTTCATTATTCTAGCTCTTCTAATAACGGAATTGCTGGCATTGCATAATATAGCTTTTTGTGGGTCAACCACTAATCCAATGATTTTACAAAAATGCTCATTGAAAACTAGCATCCCGCAGGTGATTTTACTTTTTAATTCGTTGAAATCTATAGATTATTTCTGGAGTAATTAATTGCTAAAGTTAAACGAATAAAATTTACGGGGTAAAAGCAGCGTATACATATACAGCTTTCTAATTTTTATGAGTTGTAGCATATTAATCAAGGAGAGCATCAGAATTTTTTCAAATTTTTGCGCCCCTAGTTCTGCGAGAAAATCGACGTCAAAAGAAGGGACAAACACTCATAGGTAGGTGCTAAAATTGCACAATAGTAGTAAAAAAATCACAACAGAAAACATAATTCTAAGATATCGATGTACCTCCATCACAATAATGATTTATAGTGCAATCGTTAATAATATAAACATTATAACACATTGCACCAAATACTCATAATGCAGTTTGGTTGTTTTTCAGGTATGGGAAAGTGGTAAAATTGCTTACATTGAAATACCACTAAAGCAGTCTGGCAAGTTCAATGTTACTTGAGGGGAGGGGGTGTATCAACTTCACGGTTCACGGTCCGGTCCCCGGAGTATTCCGAAATGACTTAATTCTCGTATTAATTACCAAAAGAGAAACAATAAATCGCGTACGCCTCTAGACGGCAGAGCGGCGCGGGGCATCTCCGTTCGTTGTGTTCCTTCAAGCTCGCAGATAGAGATTAAAGCCAAATTTTAATCCTTTGTATTTTGCGATACATAATTAAATTGAAGCTCGTTTAGCTCCAACCACGTCTACTACGCAGTTTACCCGGCTCGTTTAACAAACCTTTTACTGCCGTTTGTGGCAAGCCTCCTTTAGATTTTCCAAATTGCAGGAGATAAACAGAACAAAGGGCGCACTGATTTGTTTGTGGATTTAGCAAAACACGCATTTCACTCTCGGTAAATATTTTGTTAGATCGTTCTCGGCTGTAATTATCATGGTATCGAAGGGTTGAAGGATTTTCCATGCAGCGGATAACCTTAATTTGATTTATGTTCGAAATAAACATTACAACATTGTCGCGATATCCATCTTTCGCGTTGTTTGCCACACGGGCGCATAACAGCGCCATCTATCCTTGGGCGCGATAAAATCGGCGATTCGCCTTTACGAGGTACCTAAATGGATTAACAGAGTATAAAAACAAAGATATTGTCCTTTGGAAACAGTTACCAGGTTTGACTTTATTTCCTCTGGAGCGATATAGGTATATAGCGTTACTGTATAGCTGTCTTCTTATCGATTTATTTGCAACTGGATGTGCTGTCATGAGTCCGAGACACCCCTTCGTAACCCTAATCGATATCGGAACGTCAAAAATACTCACGCCGGATGTTTGCCTGATGACCTCAATAAAACTAAAAGATGGACTATTGATTGATAACCACTATACTACTATAGCGATTCCAATATTATTAAAAGAAACTATCTACATGTATTTGAAACTGTTTGAAATAGACTTTTTTAAATGGATTATGAATACTAAGGAATCACTATCTCGAACTGTGTAAATTGTAAGTTGTACCTGTCTAAAGTAAATAGTTTCTGAGATATTGAAGTGTTTGGCAATAAATTGGATATTAACGCTGAATAAATATTCGTAGGGAAGAAAAAAGAATGAAATTTATGTAGTAAATGCTGTAAACGAGGTTTTCATGGAATCTCTGTTAAGTATGGTTATTTAGTTTTATTTTGTAAAATAGTGACTGCTGACTAGAATACAAAATTTTTCAGAAATACTAAGCGAGCAAATTTGACTAGGAAGATTAATCTTCTATAATGCTGATAAGATAGTTTGGCTTCCATGTGACAAAAGTGATATATTAATACGTGCGTCAGTTTTGCACCATCGTCAGAAATAGCTGAGACGGCAAATTCTGGTTGACGTGGAGTCCGCCGCATGTGAATGTGTCAGTCGAAGTTTGTGTTTCTGATCACGTCCACTTGGCCGCATAACCCCTAATTGAAGTAATGCACTGGACGACAAGCAATCAGCGCCCTCTATTAAGCCTCAGATTCCGAAGCCGTTTCCCATGCAGTTTCCCGAGCAAATTCCCCATTTGGGAAAATAGACTTTTACGTGATAGTAAAAAAAGGGAAACCAACGCACATCTCTGCAAACGTGGTGAACGTTTTCATATTTCAATATAAAATAGGTATAATACGAAATTGTAGCCTCATCTATTAAGTTATTTATGCAAGAGATTATGCTATTATTATAATGGATGTATTCAAAAAGAAGCAATGAATAGTGCCGATCGATACATGCTGTAATTACTATATGGCCTTAAAGGTCAAAAGCGGAACTTATAAATAAAACTAAACGATTTTATTGGCATTGAAACAGCCAGGGAGCCATTATAAATGCATCAACGGTTACACGAGGATGATTCACGTCAATTTCATGCATAGTTAGGTAGCACAGTTGGTATATTTCGCCCAAAAAGTTGTTTTATACTTTTTAGTTATGTGCTGACTACATAAAAGCATCTCAATTTGCGATTTTCTCAATAGGTAATATTCTTTACCGGCGACTCCACCAAAATAGCGATGAATGCAAAATTGCCATAAAAACGTGATTGAATTAATCAAAGCACCTCAGACGATTATAACATGAATACTACGCCTTCGATTATTGATATAAGAACGTTTTTTTTGTATTTATATGTAAAAAATAATATTTTAATTTGTCCCGAAAAATCCGTATCTAAGGAAACGGTCGTTCTGTACGTTAGCAAAGTGGGTCGGTATGATCCTCTGACATCCTCGTTCCGTTTGGTCCTTCGGCTTGGAGGCCGGTTAGGGGAATTATGTGAGAGTCAGTGGATTCGAAAAGCAGAAGGTTAATATAGTGGAGAGTTAAAGAGATAACGGCGACCAAGGAAGAAAGAAGTAGGGGAGCCGTAGTAAGGGCGGTGCTGCATTATTCAGAACTGGGATTCAGAGCTAACTTGGATCAGGAAAGGAACGGTCTGGGGCGGTCGGGCAAAACCGCGAGAGCCAAACGCACAGGCGGATTTCTAAGACCTTCCAGCCTGTCCGCAACCAGTAGCACGCCGGAATCCTTCGAAAGGATTCGCCTGCCTTCGGTGACAGTTATGTAAATCTGCTGACTTATTGCCATCCCGACATGAAATCGTATCTTTTCACTCACTTTTTTGCTTACTTCTCCTATATACCGGGTGATCCACGCCATAGGTACTGCCGTTTATTTTTTTTTTCTACAATGCTGGACATATGACTTAGTATTTTTTGTCACCTTGGTGACAAAAATTAGCGATTGTGTTCAGAATAACATCCTAATTGAGTGTCAGTTAAAATTTCAATGATGACGTCATTTCCGGTAAAACCGGAAGTCGTACTAATCTCAAGAGTATCCCAAAAATAGCATTTTTTATCATTTTTATGAAGAATTGGCGCTGTTTTTGCACCGTAAATTTTATCCGTTTTACTTTAGCAATTAATTACTCCGGAAATAATCCATAGATATCAACAAATTATATAGTAAAGTCATCTGCGGAATGCTAGCTTTCAATGTACATTTATGGAAAATCATTGGATTAGTGGTTGACCGACAAAAAGCTATATTATGCAATGCCAGCAATTCCTTTACTAGAACAGCTAGAATAATGAAATATAGACTATAAGGCTACCAAATAATTCATACGTTTAAAGTTTACTACATAATCATTGTTTATCATGCATTTTTCATACAAAAGATCGTGCTGAAACTCCGCGTAAGAGGCGTTAGCGGTGCTGTCATGTCGGAGAGAACCGAACGCAAGATAAACAATGATTATGTGATAAACTTTAAACCTATGAATTAGTGGGAAGCCTATAGTCTATCTGTCGTTATTCTAGCTCTTCCAATAAGGGAATTGCTGGCATTGCATAATATAGCTTTTTGTGGGTCAAGCACTAATCCTATGATTTTACAAGAATGCGCATTGAAAGCTAGGATTCCGCAGGTGAATTTACTTTTTCTTAATTTGGAAAAATCGGGAAAACGCCGAAACATACAGCTTTCTAATTTTTATGACTTGTAGAATATTAATCAAGAACAGCATTAGAAATTTTTCAAATTCTTTCGCCCCTAGATTTGCGAGAAAATGGACGTCAAAAGATGGGAGATAATATATGGCCACGATAGTACCTATGGTTTGGGTCACTTAGTATAGATGTGATTTTGATTTTTAAATTATCGTCAATTAACGTCACGGTTTCTATATACATTAGATGGATGTTGATGTCAGTAATCTTATCTTTACTAATATGTATAATATATGATATAATTTGGTGAAGAGAACCGGACATATAGATAGATTGTAGGTATCTATCTGTAGAGGGATGGTTGGCATTTATTGATAGGTACACTTACGTATTTTTGGGCGGGCATTTTTCAATTTCAGGTCGGGCCGTAGACGTAATCTGAAACCACAGAGCGGAGTAGATATTCAGATGGGGCCAGCATCCACGGTGTATCATCAATAAATAATGCATCTTCGGCGCGCGAAGAATTCACCTTCCCGATTTATTGCTCGAGGCGAATGAATAAAATATATTTTCATTTCGCCCCGTTCAAGTTCCTTATTCAATACCGGAATACCTACTAGATTCGGTCGATGTGAAAACTCCTAGGAAAACACAATCAAGACGGCCGGTCTCCATATCTCACAACCTTGAACCTTGACATTCGCAAAACAGCCATAATTCCTGTACCATTTCGACAAACACTTGGCAAAACAATAATAGGATTCTTCCGCGTGAATGTAGTGCTAAATGTGGTTCACACAAATTTTGGAATTTCTGAATAAGTATTATATAAAATGATAATGACATTACACGTGGAAGATACATAGTTTATTTTATAGTTGGTTGAATTATAGTTTTAGCACCATATCGATGGTAAGCAAGTACCTATAATATAATTTAATTTGAACATACAAGAGCCGGAAGCGTGGCGGTGTTGCTACGCTCCATGTAAGGCGAATTACCTTTGATTTTCCGCGACCAAGACCTTTAACTATTAACAATCAACACCACTTAGACCGTGTGTAAAATAACATCCATAATCTAGCTACGCTAACTGCTTGTAGACAAAGCAATACAAATCAAGCCAATTAATGAAACATTATACACACATCTTGCACGGATTATATATAATACTGTCATGCCGTGGTATTTTAACGTTAAATTTGATGCGAAGTGCCGAATATTTTAATTAAATAAAGTACACGTCTGGTATGTAAGCGAATATAAAAAGCGTTACGGGCGGCAATAAAAATTATTAACGGAGAGTGATAAAAAACGGGCCGACAGACAACGGTGCAACACTCCACCACGCGGAATATTAACTCAAATTTTCGAATCGATATAGAGTGCCGTAATAACGATATATACGACCGGAAATTACGAACACTGTTCTCGCCCTTATTAAATAACTTTCCAGCCCGCTAAACCGCCCTCCAACTTTTGCAATACTACCTTCGGAAATATATAACACCTGCAAACGAATGGAAGGCACCATCAGCGTACCCACCGTTTTATTTATTACGGTTCTATTCAAATTGCAAAAAATATGCATTATTACTATGTAAAGCCAATCTCCAGTGACGTTACAACGTAAAGCTTTTGCTTCTGTCGCTTGACTTTACTACGTTAATTTACAAACAATGGAAAACAACTTTGTTAAAGCGGATAGTGGTAATCTAATGTAATCTAAATAATCTAAATAATTTTATGTATAAATTGTGAAAACAACACATCGTACAACACCATTACCAAACAGCGACGATGCCGATGATTACAGACCATATTGGCCGATTGGATAACTGGATAACGTCACAAGAATCACGTGATTTACGTATCGTTTTGGCGGGACTTTTTGTGATTCAATTTTTAACGCTGATTTTTATGAAAAATACAAGAAATAATGACGAAAAAATGCATTTACAAAGTAAAAGGTGGGAATAAACGCACTAAACTGGTTTTCGACTACTCAAATACCCTGTTAAATACTGTTGTTGACGCAATTACGTATATGAAATGTCACTCGAATCCCTTGATACGCACATAAAAATGTATGCTAATCAAAGCATGATTAACACAATAGCAAGCGTGACAGGTGAATCGCGTCACATAGCGATAAATAATAAAATTATTGTACACAGAGCGCGCCTGTGTGTAGCGTGCATTAATTAAGTTGTCAAGGGCTGTTACGTGCGCAGAGCGGGGCGGGGCGGTAGAGGGAGATCGGGGACATTGCCGTGAATTGAAATTTAACGCTAAATTAAATTCAAATAACTAGCCATATGCACGTGCCCGCAAAACAATCGAAATTACACAGTACACTTCGCCCGAAAAACTTCAAATACCTATCGACGAATTGCGTATCTCGTGGCAGCGTCCTCTGTCAACGTTTTCCAAAACAAACGAGCTCCGATGAGTAATTGCCCGCATAATTATCTCGTTAACCACCGACAGGTAACCGCGGGAATTTTGATTTGTGCGAGGATTAAATTCAACGAAATAAAACGTTTATATTTAAATATATTTAAATATATGTACCTACTATATTACCAATTTTATATGAAAAGAAATTTAATCTATCATTTTTAATTTTGAAGACATCCGCGAAAACTGAAATGTTAAGATATCGTTTTGAATTTTTTATTCAAAGCCAAGAATAGCTAGACTTTTGAAACAAAAAATAATTTTGGCATTTGTTTTCTGAATAATTAGAGTCTATTAATATTTTTTGTCTTAAAATTTAGATTCTACTGAAAAGGCATACCTGAATACGTTGACATTAGTTGAAGTTTATAAAAAAAAATGTAAATGCTATCAAAATTTTTAAAACATTATCTAAAGGTGCCACTTAAAGACAAGATTGTTAACAACCAACCTGTTGGTAAGCACAAATATTAGTATTTTAAATGATGAAAAATGTGTCAATCGAACCCAAAAGAGGGTTCGATAGGTTTTTTAGTTTTTTCTCATTCAAGTTTGATATCTAAGCATAAAATTAATTCAAAATAACTTTTTCCTATAACATTTTTGATCTAATTTCGAGCACCGATGTTTGTTCTTGGGCCAATCTAACATTTTCGTTTCTCCAACCTGTATGTTAAATCAAAATATCAACAATGGCTTTCGACTTTTTAGGACATCCAAAACTCTTTACAAAGAATGAGTTTTTCTCGATGACTCTTATAGGTAGGTACATCGGGGACACGCAACATACGAATTACGCCTGTTACAGTAATTTTGGCAATCCATTTGCACTTTACGGAAACAAAATAGTTTTCGAGCGATAAGTTAAGCCCTCAATCCAAGCACAGATCATTAGTTCTGCGGCTTAGTTTGGATATATATCTCGCCGGCGCGCGTGGAGAAGTTTCACAGCTACTACACCTAGCACAGGTTAATGAATTGAAACCGGTGACCGCATTTCAAGCTAATTACCCAAAGTTCCAATCATCAATTATTCAAATCAACTTTTAGTGGGCCACACTCTGCTGTCTGTTCGATCGCCTATCCGTGTAGGTTCACCTTTGACTCTCTCTCTCTCTCTCTCTCTCTAACTCTCTCTCTCTCTCTACCAGAGTGTGCTGATTGCATTGCAAAATTCTGTAACGGACTTTAGCGTGAACGCTGAAAGCAAACATTAACGTTAATTAGATGGGTAGTTGATTTTGCCGGTGACCAAAATTCTATTGTTTGCGCTGAAGCGCCCATCCAGAAAGTAATTGGTCGCTTTTTTTGAACGTTATACTGTATAAATGACGTGTTTTACCGCCAACCACGAATGAAGACATAGCCTATGTAGAAGAAGCCATACAGCTAGTTACTCCAAAGGAAGTTGCCAGGGAAATCAAAACAAACCTGAATCCAAAAGCACCTGGATAGGATCTTATCACAGGATAAGGTCTTAATCAATTACCTAAGAAAGGTATTATTATGCTGACGTATTTAATAAATGTATCGTTCAGATTAAAGTACTCCCCCCTCCTCCATGCCTGGAAAGTAGCAGATGTTCTCGTGACCAATGTATTCGGATCTCTTTGAAAAGATGCTTCTAAAGAGAACGAAACCTATCATTGAGAGAAAGAAACTAATTCCTAATCACCAGCTTTGTTTTGGTGAAAAGCATTCCACTATAGATTAAGTCCACAAAATAATAGATATCATAGAGAAAGCATTAGAAGAAAAGCTTATTTGCTCAACAGTCTTTCTTGATGTGATGCAAGCTTTCGATAAAGTTTGGCAAGAAGGATTGATACACAAACTAAAGAGTATGCTACCTTTACAATACGCCGAGCTGCTTACATCCTATATAGCTGATAGACTATTCTGAATAAAACAGATCGATGAATACTAGGCGCTAAAAGAAGTAAATGCTGGGGTACCCCAGGGTAGTGTATTAGGACCAGTTCTCTATCTATTATATACAAGTGACCTACCACAGCTGGAAAATAAAACAGTCACCACATACGCAGATGACATACGGCTTCAATGGCAGTGGGATCAACTAATGGATGAATCTAGTGAGAAGACTAAAAAGAACTAAACCCTTCGAACTAGTAAATCAGTGAAATGTGTAAGAAGAGCGGACAGTGAGTGAAGTGTTAGTGCTTCTTGTTTAGGGCAAAGTAGGACATCAGTGGATAGCCTATTAGAGGCAAGTAACTAGATTGAAGAATTCTGATTTAAATTGATTGTTAATCTTTTAGATTAGTTTCAATATGTGCGTGCGATGGCATATCTAAAAGATTTGGCAGTTCATTTGCTAGTATTTTCAATCTTACCAACTTTATATCTTCTAAGGTAATCTCCGTTGTGTCCTCTTATTGATTCTCCTATGTTCTATCAGTGTCGTGAAATGATTTGAAAGAAGCAATATAAGGATGGGATATTGCGTCCCAAATATAATTTTCCGTGGAAATGGAGTTCACACTGAAATGCGGATGAGGCGAGATTGAGGATGCGGTTAGACCGTCGCTTGTACTCGGGTAAAGGGTTTACCGTTTCGTTCTGATATGCCGCGCAATATGAAGTTTTGCATTAACATTCATACGCTATAAAGTTCAATATTGTCTGTAATGTCGTAATAAAGGGGTTGCCCATTACATACTCGGTCGATTGTTGGACGCTAATGCCTCGTTTCAAATTAAATGCGCCGGGCGGCGCACAGACAACGCGTAATGAACACTTAACTGATAAATTGCCTAATATAGGATGCAAATGTTACTACGCCGCCTGTATGTTGGTACATTGGTACGTATATGATGTTGTGTTTATATTTACTAAAGACTGTTAAAATTTATGGCAAATTTCAATAGTACTAGTGCTGCGTGCGATCGCATTGTGATCGCGGTCGATGTTCTATGTATGGAGTGGAGCTATGTGGATGAATTAGTGGAAAATAATTTAAATGGCTGAAATAAGACAATTGTCAAGGTAGTAAACAACTTTAAATTAATTGTCACATTAGACAACACGTTGATATTTACTAGAAACTCAGATTATATAGTTAGTAGAAAGGTGAGCCAAAGAGTAGCTACTTAGGAAGATTATCTAATGAACTAACAGTACAAATTATATACGCAATAAATAAAATAAAAAGTGCTTTTATTGTAAGTAAAATCTTTGACCAATACCAAAAATATTTGTCCAATGCAAAAAAAATTTGAGCAGTGCAAAAAATTACTTGTGCATTAAAAAAATTAAATAAATATACAACAGAATAAATAATTCTGCATTTATATACTTTTGCGTCGATCGTTTATTTATGAGTCAGTTTAGTGAATAGGAAATCGTTTGTTAAACAACTCTATTAATGCACGATTTCTATTAATGCATGATTTGTTATAGCCAATCACACGACGTAAAGACGTCGTTTATTTATCATTATATCATATAAATCATCATTATTAGCGTAATTTTCAAAAGTCTCAAGTATTTAGTGAGTTATAGTATATAGTATATAGTATATAGTATATAGTATATAGTATATAGTATATAGTATATAGTATATAGTATATAGTATATAGTATATAGTATATAGTATATAGTATATAGTATATAGTAGATAGTATATAGTATATAGTATATAGTATATAGTATATAGTATATAGTATATAGTATATAGGTATATAGTATATAGTATATAGTATATAGTATATAGTATATAGTATATAGTATATAGTATATAGTATATAGTATATAGTATATAGTGTACTATAATTTGCCTCTTCCTCCTATAAAAAATTCAGCCATATCCTTTTTTTAAAAAAACCCGCCGGGCGCACTCTAAAACTTGTTTCCAAGTTTTGCTTCCTGCGTGCGGTTGCGACGTACGGATGATCCGTATACCTACTGGCGTGCCCCCGTAGTAGATTCCGGCCGGGTTTCGGTCCGTCCGCGAGTGAATCAATAGCAAGATTTCCGGCTTGTCGTTTATTTTAGTTGAGGTGAGCCACCTGTATGCCTCGGCTGAGCGACCTTGGAAGGCCCCTGGACAAGACAACCTTGGCCCAAGCTTGCTCCCTCCAAGCGCCGCCGAACAAATCCCCATCCCCATACAGCGGCGTCCGCGACGGCCGACGACCGGCGCCGCCAGTACGGCAGACGCCAGAGTTCACTTGCATCGCGCGCATGCCTCTCATTTCAACCCCCGCCCCCCACCCCTCGCCCCTCGAAGTGTGTACTACGAGACGCCGGAACGTACCACGCGTAAGCGTCATTAGGATTTTGTTTATAGGTTAGCCGATTACATCGGCGCTTACCCCGCATTAGAAGACGGGCAAGTCAAGCCAGTGGTGTCAGGTGTGGGGTGCATTTTTTGTTCACGGCGTATTGGTTTCGTTTGTGTATGAATTCTCAGAACGATTTTAATAATTCCTAAATTTTGTATAATTGTCTTTTAATCTATCATCATCATTCACCTTTTATTCCTGAAAAAATTTAACTAAGTGATGACATTTTAGCATCATACATTTGCTGTAAAAAGAATCTGTTTTTTTATGTAACTTCATACCGGTCCAAGAGTTAAATTCGCAGGACAGCTGCTTAAAAAAGGCAGGACAAATACCAACAATCCAGGACAAACATTGCTAATTAATTTCTAGATTCCCAATCTACGTATGAGTTTCGTTAATTGCTCTGAAATGTTATTAATATATTTTATTTTTCATATAAATATATCAGAAGCAATCTGATGGCGGATTTCAGCATTTTGTTGCTGTCATACCAACCCACCATCTAAATAAAGGTAAAATAAATGCAAGACTCTATAAATGAAATTGTGCAAAAAAAGGTACAGCAATAGACAAGAACACTGTTCGTAAAATCTTGATTGATTAAGTTCTTTGATTGGTAGTTCTACAAAATTGACTAAACATAATTACACTTGTAGATTGCGCAAATAATTTCACTTCTGTATAGTATGTAGTAGATAAGTAGTAGATATTTTAATGCAACCATTAAAATATAATCACATTTAAGCAATGTTTAAAGCTGACAATAAAATAATAAAAACCCTCGTTTACTACATAAAAATAAAAAAAAGCATACGGACTCCAATATATTGACGACATTTTAAACGTTATCGGAACAAAATTTAAATTTTTAGGCTATATTTGTTGCTATTAAAATGCTGTAAATATCAGTCAATGACACTGGTATTGAACAGGAATAAATATTTTTGTGCCTAGTTAAACATTCCCTTGTTTTACCAGGGTTAATTTAGGGTCGTTGATGTGTTGAGATCTATCATTTAAAATTCCGACTGTAGGTTCGCTGTACACGGCTGTGTTTCGGTGGTGTTTTGCCCGATGTTACCGGACTGCTGTTAAATGTTAAACAAGGTTATTAGCGTACAGCGACGCCATATACCACCGGTTGCGTCGTTATTAAACCATGCCGCCGTACGGAATTACAAGCATGTACTGGTTAGGCGGGTTTCACTTAGGTAACGACCCGAACGGTATCATCTACATTCATGACCCTTTTAAAAATTTCCAGGCTCAATTAATGTTGTAAATTATTCAAAAGTGAAAATACGTAAACATACGTTGGTTTTCTGCTAGGATTCTCTACATACAAACATGTATTTTATATTTTGAAAAGAAACCTTTTTTGTACCTCTCAAACATATGTTTTGTCACGTCAAGCACCGAACGCTTTTAATCGCTTTATACTCGCGCAAAAGCACACACAAAATAAAATTACACGTATGGTCACATAGGAATACAAAAAACAAATAAGGGTTATAAAAACGAGACAGCCACCGGCGGTCAAAAGGAAACTTCAACAGTGACAACATTGCGAACAACCGTAACGAGCTGCTCGAATCAGATAAAGGCTTACTGGCTTGACACTGCTGCCCTCGCGGCGGCGAGCGACGCCCCCGTCAATTGCGTTTCGTAACTGTTATATATGTAACACGCGAGCAACGAAATAATTACACTTCCACCGGCCGAACTACGTCCAAAACACTAATTAGTGACACCCTCGAAGTGTTCGATTCTGACCTCGCTAGCTTCGTGCGGTTATAAGTTTATTTAGACAATTGCGAACCATTTATTTTAGCAGCCGATAGTCGAGTCAAATTGATCAAGTCAATTTGATCTTATAAACTCTTATAGTTGGCTCTTATAATTAACACAATTTATAATATTGTATTTAAATAAAGAAGCAAATAAACAATAGTTCAAGTACAAAATAAATATATATATATATCCGTACATTTTATACAAAAATAAACAAATATTTGAATATTTGTATCTTTTGATTTAGTAGAACATCTGTAATATTTAGTACCCACTTCAAGAACTTTTTTGTTTAATTGTAGCCATTGATATGCATCGGCCCAGTTGTTTAATGAAGTCGTTTGTTGTGAGTACAATTGTTCGTCGCTAGTGACAATGCATCTCGATATCAAAGCATTTCACATATTTGCAAGTACTTAATTTGTCAAAAATACAATGGCCGAAGCTAAGTGACTATAATAATAATAATATCTTGGCCAACAATTACCAAAATCGAACAAGTGAAAACTATTTTTGTTTTTGCTGATGGCACTTAGCTTAGATTATTATATTTTTGACAAATTAAGTCTCTTTCTACTTGGAAATATGTGAAGTGTTCGAACTCAATAGTTCATCGATTATTTTTTAAGTAAGTTAATAACTGTGGTATGTAAACTCCTTGTAGTAAACAAACCAGAAATATTTTCTCTTTAATATGATTAAATTAAACGTATACTCGATTTTGTGCCCCATTGGATATGGGTATACAATATATTAGTATTGTATCGATCGATTTCAAAATTCAGAGCAATTAAGTATTGATATAAATGAACAAATTGGGTGTCCTGCATAAAAAAACAACAGTACATAAAATAAGCACTACCCTAATTGACATAATAAGAAATGTTACGGGTAGAGACCTTGTTATTATTATACCGTCGAACTTGAACTGTAAAAAAGTACTAAAAGTTGAACTTTTGCAACTGACAATTATTTTAGTTGAAAAGATCATATCAATCGAACAAGCAATTGCCTACAATTGCTCGATTTCTAGTTCTTATTTGTTGTATCTAGCTCAAATCACATATAATTTCTAATTTTAACTTAGGTACCTGAAGACTGACTGAACAACAATTAGAAACTACTGAAGGTATCGGGACGAAACTTCATATTTAGAAGTTTCATGACCAAACTTAGAGCTGAAAAGCTTTTGGTTGAAATAGTTTCAAAGGAACTCGAGCATTTTTTTAGCATTTATTAACGATTTTGCAAATAAGCCGCCATTTCTGTAATTTCGTCAAAATAGTTAAATAATAAATTAAAGTAGAGGAAATTCTCTATAATTTATGATATTATTGATAAAATTAATAGTTAATAGTAGCAAATTCTAGTTGATAGAGATCGGTCGCATCTGCATTAATATAAAACGAGTTAGCCAGGATTTGACAAATTATCTCATTCCAATGACAGTAGGTAGTGTCAATCGTTGATGTTTTGACGACACCTACTGTCCATAGTATAAACATCTGTCAAATCCTAGCTAACCATTTTTACTTTAATGCAGACACGACCGATGTCGATCAAATCTCACACAGCTAAACTATTAATTTTATATATAGTATGGCCACATCAGATTTTTATCTTTTACCATAGCCTTGCTAAATGTTGATAATAATTCCTGATATCAAATCTCAATTCGTTTAAATTAGCGAGTCGATTGTCGACTGGCCCGGAAATGGATTAATATCAGAAATTTGATATAAATGTTAATTACAGTGATAGCATTCCAATTTAATATTTAAGGATGCAATTAAATTTGAAACAACAAACACATTATATCCGAAGCATTGTTAGATTAATCTGAAAAACACTATATATATTCACATTAGTTTAACAAAAAAATAACTAAAAAAATAATATTATAGGACAATTTTGAATTTATTTCAGCCGCTGGAACCTTCAGGAGAAATGAGACAATTTCGCACGCGTAATATTAAATTTTCCTTTTTCATTATTCGCCAGAATGATGGTTGGCGGTGAGGAGGGGGTAGAGAGAGAGAGAGAGAGGGTAGGGGGCGATAGCAATTTTCCGTCTAGATTATGCACCAGAAATGGTGGTTTAAATTAGTTGTAGACAATTAACGTAACGTTGCCACTCTTGCTGGCTATCTCTGAAATCCATTACGCGAAAGAAGTTGAGCGGCGGGGATGAAATGCGGGCCGTATTAAAAAGCGTCGCCCCGCGCCCCGTTGTCTATCTCGGCGCACCGCCGGAGAAAATTGGAAATTACCCTTCGTCTTTGATGTGGAATATCAGGGTAAATCTCGTCTACTCGCGAATTTTGTTGTCAGCGGCCGCTATCTTACTTAAATGTTATTTACGACGCCATTGATTACTAGATTTACCCGCGGCTTTATTCTTCGTGCACATCGTTTTCTATTCGATTTATTTATATCCGTTTTATTCACCGATAAGGGCTCTAGATGTGTTGTTTTATTTATGTATAGCGTTTTAACCTTCATACGAAGTATTTGAAGGTTTATAACTTAATAAACACAATAAAACAGTACAAAATATGGGAAAAAAGGAAATTGTAAATTAATTACTGCTACAAGATTTGTCATCAATATTTTTTGTGATTTTATTTCTATCTTTATATTTTACTTCTATTACTGTGTGAAATTTACAAAAAAAATATATATAGCATGTCCTGTTAAAATACGCAGCATAGACGAATTTAAAATTGAACAATACACGTCGTTTCTGAGCTATATGAGATAATATTTTTGGGTCTGCTATGTTGTAAGAAATCCTCGTTATGAGTTTATAACGAACGCAAAGTAGACAATAATCATACAAATCAATAATCAAACAGACAAACAAGAATATGTTTTTTTGTCCCATTTCGAATGTAAAGGTTTTGAAGCCGGTAATTAAGAATACGTAAAACTTATTCAGGACAATTACACTACAAACAACGCTTAGAAAATGTTTTACCGTTTTTTTACATACAGTAATAGTCATTTAGAGCTAGTAGCTAGGGTAGCAAAAGTGGCTAAGGTGGCTACAATTAAAAACAACAGTAACTTAAGCCTGTCTCGAGTCGTAGTATATGAACTAAAAAAAATTAACTTTGACTCTAGGTGTTTAAATCAAAATTGTAACTATGACTTTTTACGCCACCCAAAACTCTTAATAAAAAACGAATTGCTTTACAACATTCGAAATAAATTTTCTATCAAAGGAATGCATAAGCACCGCTAGGATAAAGCTAAAATATTTCGCACATATAGGACAAGTAAACTAAATTGCAAAACTTTCAGTTTCCAAGCGGAGAAAAATTTAAATTTCCACTCATACGTACGCGCGTATACGTGTTTTCAATACTAGGAAGGAAGTTCAATACTAGGCGGCCGAATAGAATACCGTAGATGGCGCTTTCGTCGATCGGGACGAGGGGTAACTATAATTCGTTCGGGTGCATACACGGTCTATAGAAAGTTTATGTGTGTACAGCGGTGCACTCGTATAGACTTTTGAAAGTTGGTTATCACGTGGCATGGGCACGGCGGCACGTGTGTATTTGTGCGGTAAGGCGAGTGTGTGAAACTTGAATGTCATTCGAGGCAGGGTTTCGAATGTCCCAACGGAGGGTTCCCCAGGGTAAAAATGTTATTTTACGTGAAATAGAATTCAGCATCAAATCCGCTCCCAGCGCCACAAACACATTCGGGCACATCGTACGTCCTACGAATACCAGAGGACCGGGGATAACGCAAAATATTGATACTAAAGCAGACGACCTACGTGCGATACGTGTTTGTTTAAATGTTTTATACCAGGGGTAACTTTCGTCGCTTTTTGGGGTAAACTTTAGCTATATTCTTAAAGGTCTTCAGATGTACACCCACACGACAGAAGTTAAGGGTTTGTTTTCTTGCGTCGGCGTTGTTTTGCTAAAAATAATCCACTCAACAAACGTATTATATGTTGATAAAACCGACTTCCTACCAATAAGCCAGTAGAGTTTATTATTTATTATTTATCTTTCTTGTTTCTTTATTCGTTCATATTCATTATCTTATTTTATACACAAGAATCTGTCTGAGGGAGAGAGTGGACCCCACAATTCCAAAACTGTCTGGGACTGCAAACTATCCCTGGAAAAACTTGCAAAAGAGAACAAGGTTTCACTAATCCAGGACATTCAGGGAACGAACGCAACGAACAAGCCTACACTTTAGCCAGAAAAAAACTCCAAAAGGAAGATAAATATATTAATAGTCTACCTTTTTCCAGCAGAATTAATTTTTAGAAATCAAATGTCATTCTGGGTATAATGTTTTATATGGTCTTATATGTGTTTTTTTTTTCTATTCCTTAAGAAGTTACAACCGTTTGAAATGTTAACAAACAAAGAAAAATAAAAGATAAAATACATATCAAACAATGCGAAAACGAAAATATAACATAATCAATACCCATTACAACTTTTTACAGATTTTCATCTAAAAACTAAATGTCATTCCGAGTAAAAAGGTTCATATTGACTTATTGGTTTCCTCAATTCCTTAAGAAGTTGTAGCCGTTTAAAATACGGTTTTATTGATATTTCTATCAGCTCTAACTTTTTAGCGAATTGAAAAATTGAATACTCGATTGAAGTTTATTTGCGGCGAAAAGCGTTAGTCTGACACAGAAAAGAAAAAGATATATTTCTGTATAAATCTAGAACATCACGGGAATTCTGGAATTTATTTCTACAAACCAACTCTTGAATGTTTGAGGGAAAAAGCACTCTCGATGTACCGAATTGCTTCCGAAGTTTTCTTTTTGTCCGTATTCATATAATTCTACATTTTGTGTGTGTGTGTGTGTGTATGTTTTGATTTTCTGGCCCCACAAAATTTTGTTCATGTACTATCACCTGGTGGTTATAAATGCCGCCACCTATTTGGTATATTGTGATAGTTCCTCCAAGCATCTGACATGTTCGCGGTACTATAAATTTAAATATAATAAAACTTTCAAAACCTTAGTTTGACAAATATTTAGGTAATTTGGCTAGATTCTTTATATTAGCAGTTACGTACCAACTACTCAAGTAGTTTTGATAAGCTCATTTTTAATACGACTTTATACTAATCTCAGGCTTAATAAATCCGACCATAGCATGTGGATGATATGTAGATGAGGGCAAAAATATATGTTATCAAAACATCATATTTATTATCTTTATTTTAGGAAATATATTTCAAAATATTTACATATTTTCAGGACTTTTTTTAAATTCTTTATTTATTTTATCATATTTATTACTATTTGAAAATTGTTAATGTTTTTTTCTACTTTGGGTTCGTTATAAACTCATAACGAAACCGCTTTCGGTATCATTATGAAAACACTAGATCACAAACTTTTAGTAACTTTTGGTTTTCCAAGATTTATGATATTGACGTCAAGTGTCAAATGAGCCTGACATCTCAATCGCTATTGGTTCGCGTCAGTCGTAGTTGTGCATTTTACACTAACCACCAACTGTTGAATACAAAATTACTTTAAATTGTAAGATAGCAACCGCATTTTTCGAAATTTATGTAAAATTAATGTTACAATCAAGGCAAGGTAGAAAGAATAGTATATAACAAAACAACTCGTGCGCCATTTTTTGTCTTCTAAAACTTGTATTATAGTAGTAATAATAATCTTTATTCCAACATCCAGCTTTGTGCAGGTTTATTACCCAATTAGTTTCATTTAATAAATTTCATTTGGTGTTCGAACGGGCTACCTAAGTCTTTCTGCCCTGCTCCATCTCTTATTTTGGGTGTCTTCTTGCATTATAATATACTATAATTGTTAGTTTTGTTGAAGTTAGAATGCTTTGTACGTTAATAATGTACAAATGCAAATATTATTATTTCAATCACATACAACAATATAGACCATGGAAATGTACTTATAGTGTGCCTATATATGTTTACGTCTTCTGTTATATCCGCGATGAGTTTTACCCCATTTTCCTCAAGTTAATGATATGACCTCTTAATGACGCAGCTAACATTAACGTAAATATGAAAAGCGGAACATTAAAGACGCAATGTGATTATAGCGCAAAATATCAAGGTTAAATGCGCCATAAATTTTCTTTCATGAGACATATTAGTGTGTATGACGCGGCTTTATGTTCAAATGACGCCCCAACTACACAATTTCTTTTTCAGAATAACGTTTTGTTCGGTAACTTCCCTGTATACGCATGGAGGCAAATAATAAGATAATTAGCGAGCTTTTGGTAACAATATAAGGTGTCGCCTGTTAATGTTGATAATGGGTGTCACATTCGCTTGGGGATTTAAGTTCGGCACGATAAGCAAATACTGAAAGGTCGATTATGTCGGCTCTTTTGTTACAATTAAACGAAATAATTAGTCCTAATTGCAATTAATGGCGCCGTAATGTTAGTCAATACGTGGCTGCTGAACTTTCATGTCGAAAACGCCTCGCTCGCCCGCTCCTTTTCCATTAATATGTAATGGGGCAATTTATCTTAATCATCGCCGCGGAAAAAAATCAAATATCCCATTACCAGTTTTCCATAATATGTATGGTACGACAATTATATTCGTTGACGTTCTCTAAAACTTCACAGCTTCATTTCAGTCTACTTAGATAATTCAGATCAAAATCAGAACATTTGAGAGTCTTTTCACTAGTTATTTCACTAGAATTACACTGTGTGACCAAATTTTCTAACGTGAATCATTATCATTTTATTGTGAAGACTAACTAATTGTGTTGCATACTTGAACGTGACTGATATTCACCATTTTGAGCCGCTTATTCTAGAATAAACCTGGTATAAGTTACCTGGTCAGGATTAAAATAAAACTAGTTAGCCAGGATTTGACAGATATTTTAATACGACCAAAAGTGGTCGGATTCCTTATTTTTGTTTTATTTTATCAATCGCGTCCTACTGGGCGTTTCGTGTCCTACTGGGCACTTCTTCAATCTGTATAGGAAATGAGATATAAATCACAAACAAACATATATGATATCAAATCTTGGCTAACTAAGATGCAGACACGACCGATCTCAATCAAATACAATTTGCTCATGCAGCTAAACTATTCATTTTACCAAAAAATGTCGTAGACATAAATTATTCAGAATTTCCTAACTATTTTGACGAAATTATATAAATGGCAGCTCATTTGCAAAATTGTTAAAAAACGGTAAGAGTAAACATCCAGTTACTTTGGAACCTTTTGAACCAAAAGATTTTCAGGTCTAAGTTTGGTCATGAAACTTCTAAATATGAAATTTCGTCCCGATACCTTTAGTATTTTCTCCGGAATCGTCACCACAAATATCGGGTACACACATACACACACACACACAGAATGTTTGTGGGGGGGCCCAAAGGCCTATTTCCGTTAAAATATAATTTTTTTTTGATAAAGTAAAAATAAAATACAGAGCAAACAATACGACAACGAAGACATACAACAATCGTCACACATTACAACAACAAAGAATGTAAATAAAATATTAGACACAGAAAATTTCATTCTTCATTATTTTAAAAGCTATGCAAGTATATTATTTGAAAAATGTGTTTAGAAATATTAATGGTCATTGAATACGAAATTATAATCCCTTCGTCGTTGCATGAACACACGGTATATGGAACATCGAAGGTGACGATAATTTCCTATTGAAGGCATATTGAATGCCTCCTAATGTTATCTAATTTATTTTTGCATAGCTTTGAACATAAAGTTAGTTTACTCTAAAGAGGTTTTCAGTGATTTTGTAACACCCGGTTTATGCAAGCAGATTCTAAATCTGGAAGTTTTAGACAATCCAGAAGAATCCTGAAAAAGTTAATAATAAAAATATTCTGCCGGTATAATATATTATATTATGTATTAACTTATTTATATATTATCACAGGGAAATGAAAAAATATATATTATCAACAAATTTGTGTGCTGTATTTACACCAGTCTATGAACGGTGCATTGTAGTTGCAAACCGACCCATCAACAAGCTCTCTCAGTATGTCAAGGCGACTAGTAAACTAACTTTTAAGGATTACAGGTAAAAAGTACACCGTTTGCGATTTTCTTTGAGATATGTTTGGAGGTTTTGGGACATTTTTGGATAAAATCACGTGTTTTTCATATTATGACCTATTTTTTTTTTTTATAAAACCGTACGTGACGGGAAATTTTAACGTCTTTTTCGTCGCCAGCAGTTTTAATCATTCAAATTTAGTTATTTTAATCAATGTTTGTTCAAATAAAATATCAAGCATTCAGAACTATTCTAAAGTCCAGCTAATAAAATTTGGTCTCCAGTCTGGTATAAGATCCTCCGTTCGCTGTAAACGATTGTATACTGTTTTACAGCTTAGAGCGGATTTCGGTGAATTGTTCATAGGTGTCGTAAACTGCAAAACTTTTCAGATGTGGGGGCGGAGAGCGGCCGGGCCGGCGTTCCGGGCTGAAATAAACTCCGGAACAAATGACATATCACGCGATTACTCGGTTTACAGACATGCAAGCTTCACTCTTTCGCGCCGATGCCTTTCCGAAAGCGCCGCGCACTAATTGTTGCTAGTCAGGGGGGCTGATTTTAACCCGACATTAATTTATAATGATTTTATTGCACGCGAAACTATACGTGCATACCTACACATGAAATTGAAGAATTAGATGCTTCTGGAGCACCTCTGACGCATAATGGTTGGTATACTCAATCTAGACGCTCAAAACTATGCATTTTGATGACACATAATTGTTTATTCTTCTGACTGGAATAAACGCCTTAATACCTTTCAATCTACAATCCGAATAATGAAGGGTATTAAAGAACTATTACTATCTGTTGTATATTATGCAGAAAACTGTCATTTCAATGTTTTGGAAACATGGAATCAATTATCTTTGTTAATGTCTATTTATTACGTGGCTGAGGTTATGTGGAATGGATAAAATTCTTTAAGTTTTTAACTTTATTGGAAATGTTTAAAATTGTCTATAACTAATCGCGTTTATGAATTATGAATATTTATTTATGGTCAATCAATCTCGTAGATTATACAGCATTACTTAATGTTTTGGACACAAACTCAAAAGCTTAAAACTGTTTACACAACTGTTTACTATAATTTTGTAGCCAATAGTATATTTTATCAAGCACAGACCGTGCTCCGAATGTGAATGAATACAATACATTAATTATTTCATTAATCATAATTTTTAACGAAATGTGGGTCGCATTTGTAATCTTAACATACCGAAATGTTACTACATAAACAGCCCAACTGAAATAAATAAAATGAGTCAAGCTCAAAAGAAGTAAACGTTTCGAGTTGATGAAATGATGTAGCAAAAGCAGAGCACCGTGCAGTTTGTGAAGTTTAAAGCGTCAACATATAAACTTTTTGTAGGTTACTGGTAATATTTCCGTATACTTTCCGTCGATTACAATATTGAATAAACCGGGCTGCGGATATTGTGTAGAAATAATTCAGTAATGGTATCGATTAACAATTTGTCTGCTGTATACGTAGCACATTAAATATTGAGTCTGTCCATTCTGCATTGTATGATATGGATAATATTGAATACAGTCGATCTGAATTTCAATATCGATCTCGACAAAGCACAGCCCAAAGGGCAACCGGCGCCACCCGTGAAAACGTGATGAATGTCATTTTAATAATGCGCCAAGCAGGCGACAAAAAATAACACAGATGATTGATGGCAATACTATTAGCGTCGATTTCTACAATGATTCGCCGATATCTATTCCATCGTCCATAGTGGAACATAAAATATTACTTGAATCACAAGTGGAATCACTGAAACAAATCACTTTTATGAACAGAAAACATACAGGCACAACAACATCATATGGTATGGTGGAGTTGGGTCGTTTGTATTTCCCTCATACATTAGAGTCCTTCGATGTCGAGCCTTTTCACGAAGTCAGCAATTGTTCGAGGAGTAAGTTGTGTCAGCTCTGCTGGTTCAATGATGGCGGCTCCCTAGTCTTTACAGGGATAGTTTGCAGTCCCAGACAGTTTTGGATTTGTGGGCTTTGGTTGCAGCGCTTTCTGACCCAACCTTTACAAGCAATATACTCTAATCTATACAACAGCCTCCCACGGGGGGCTGGATAGTATAAAGTACCCCACCAGTGGCGTAGCGTGTGACCGGGCCGAGAAGGGCCATCAGGATTGTTGTTTCTGGAAGCAACAGGGGTGCAGTATAAATACAAGCGAGCGTACCGAAAATGTCCCAGCAGAGATTAAAAGCAAATAAAGCGACCGTCGCACTTTGGGCCTTGTGCAGAACACCACTAAGCAGCTGCGGAGCGCGGCGTCGCGGCGGCACCGTCGACATGATAAACGGCCGCGCTAAACGAGAAATTAAGCGACGATCTCGCCGGATACACCTAGCGCCACCTGGAGCAATTATTAACGCTAAATAAATACCACCAGCGCGAGGCGGGATTTAATCTTTTGCCAAAATAATCCGAACGTTTGTGCGACAATGCGGGCGGTGTTGCTGCAATGCTAGAATCAACATTAATTCGTCTATTTTAAACCGTTCTGTTGTGTGTTTAGCAGTACGTTTAGCTGGAATTTAGGAAATAGAAATTTAGAACCACTATAAATAACTAATAAATTTGGCGGAGTCACTTTGCAACACACGCTCGCATATGTCCAGAAATTGCAAATAAAAATAAATCAGTTAGATCAGTTCATAAAATGCAAAATCAGAACATTTGATCATCTAATTCTACTCAAATTCGAAGTAAACCAATACTGATAGGAAGCTGTAATTTCAGTTCAGTTCAGGATTTATTACCCAATTGTGACTGAAGCATAGGCAAAAAATAAGTTAGGTATAACACAGAGAAGCTGCTCGATATTCCGAAATCAATACAGACTGAATAATTCAGTGAACTTTTGTCTTGTAATCTAACTTCTGCCAAGTTTTTATTAATAATGCATTAAGAACCACGTCACTCCTCTTCTTATAAAGTAAATCTAATTTTTCGCAACAATAAATTCATTTCTAATCAAAAGAAATATAACGCATTATGAAGGTCTTGATTATTGGTGGACAGAATGCAATTTTGAGTCGACAAAACGTTACAAAACTTACAGTAGGTAGCGGAAGCAATGTGAGGCATTGTCCACTTTGTCAATGCTTGTTGCATGGCGGTTATCCAATGTTCGTGTCAATTAGACTCGAATTGAGTCGTCTCTGGCCACCTTCCTTGGACAAATGGTCCGTGAATGCAAGCGCAATTTATTACTGTGACAAAGGCAGCGTTTAGCTCGTGTGCAATGGATTTCTGTAGCCGTACGGAAAGTAACAAAACATAAAAGCTCGTTATAAATTATCCTCTTGGGGAAGTAGTTCGGTGTTTGCCTTGCAAATTGCCGGCATGATTGATGTTATGTGTACGCCTTGTCATGAGAGGAGGTTAAATAATTCGACCTTGAACCAACCGTACGTACTATCGTGGCCATATATTATGTCCCCTCTTTTGAAGTCCATTTTCTCGCAAATCTAGGGGCGAAATAATTTGAAAAAATTCTGAAACTTAGATTTTACGTTGTTTATCGGTGGTTGAATGTTATTATTTCGCTTCATGCGCGATTACGAGCAAAGTAGTTGAGATACAAATTATTATACACGTCTATGGATCAGATACATTGGGTAATTAATTCTAAAAAGTACAGCCCTCTATCTATTTTAGTTTGTTCAGGAGGATTTTTGAAACTTAGATTTTACGTTGTTTATCGTTGGTTGAATGTTATTATTTGGCTTCATGTGCGATTACAAGCAAAGTAGTTGGGATACAAATTAATATTATACACGTTTATAGACCAGATACATTGGGTAATTAATTCTAAAAAGTACAGCCCTCTATCTATTTTAGTTTGTTCAGGAGGATTTTTGAAACTTAGATTTTACGTTGTTTATCGGTGGTTGAATGTTATTATTTCGCTTCATGTGCGATTACGAGCAAAGTAGTTGGGATACAAATTATTATTATACATGTTTATGGGTCAGATACATTGGGTAATTAATTCTAAAAAGTACAGCCCTCTATCTATTTTAGTTTGTTCAGGAGGATTTTTGAAACTTAGATTTTACGTTGTTTATCGGTGGTTGAAAGTTTTTATTTCGCTTCATGTGCGATTACGAGCAAAGTAGTTGGGATACAAATTATTATTATACACGTTTATAGATCAGATACATTGGGTAATTAATTCTAAAAAGTACAGCCCTCTATCTATTTTAGTTCGTTCAGGAGGATTTTTGAAACTTAGATTTTACGTTGTTTATCGGTGGTTGACTGTTATTATTTCGCTTCATGTGCGATTACGAGCAAAGTAGTTGGGATACAAATTATTATTATACACGTTTATGGATCAGATACATTGGGTAATTAATTCTAAAAAGTACAGCCCTCTATCTACTATAGTTTGTTCAGGAGGATTTTTGAAACTTAGATCTTACGTTGTTTATCGGTGGTTGAATGTTATTATTTCGCTTCATGTGCGATTACGAGCAAAGTAGTTCAGATACAAATTATTATTATACACGTTTATAGATCAGATACATTGGGTAATTAATTCTAAAAAGTACAGCCCTCTATCTATTTTAGTGTGTTCAGGAGGATTTTTGAAACTTAGATTTTACGTTGTTTATCGGTGGTTGAATGTTATTATTTCGCTTCATGTGCGATTACGAGCAAAGTAGTTGGGATACAAATTATTATTATAGACGTTTATGGATCAGATACATTGGGTAATTAATTCTAAGAAGTACCGCCCTCTATCTATTTTAGTTTGTTCAGGAGGATTTTTGAAACTTAGATTTTACGTTGTTTATCGGTGGTTGAATGTTACAATTTCGCTTCATGTGCGATTACGAACAAAGTAGTTGGGATACAAATTATTATTATACACGTTTATGGATCAGATACATTGGGTAATTAATTCTTAAAAGTACAGCCCTCTATCTATTTTAGTTTGTTCAGCAGGATTTTTGAAACTTAGATTTTACGTTGTTTATCGGTGGTTGAATGTTATTATTTCGCTTCATGTGCGATTACGAGCAAAGTAGTTGGGATACAAATTATTATTATACACGTTTATAGATCAGATACATTGGGTAATTAATTCTAAAAAGTACAGCCCTCTATCTATTTTAGTTTGTTCAGGAGGATTTTTGAAACTTAGATTTTACGTTGTTTATCGGTGGTTGAATGTTAGTATTTCGCTTCATGTGCGATTACGAGCAAAGTGGTTGGGATACAAATTATTATTATACACGTTTATGGATCAGATACATTGGGTAATTAATTCTAAAAAGTACAGCCCTCTATCTATTTTAGTTTGTTCAGGAGGATTTTTGAAACTTATATTTTACGTTGTTTATCGGTGGTTGAATGTTATTATTTCGCTTCATGTGCGATTACGAGCAAAGTAGTTGAGATACAAATTATTATTATACACGTTTATAGATCAGATACATTGTGTAATTAATTCTAAAAAGTACAGCCCTCTATCTATTTTAGTTTGTTCAGGAGGATTTTTGAAACTTAGATTTTACGTTGTTTATCGGTGGTTGAATGTTATTATTTCGCTTCATGTGCGATTACGAGCAAAGTAGTTGGGATACAAATTATTATTATACACGTTTATGGGTCAGATACATTGGGTAATTAATTCTAAAAAGTACAGCCCTCTATCTATTTTAGTTTGTTCAGGAGGATTTTTGAAACTTAGATTTTACGTAGTTTATCGGTGGTTGAATATTATTATTTCGCTTCATGTGCGATTACGAACAAAGTAGTTGGGATACAAATTATTATTATACACGTTTATGGATCAGATACATTGGGTAATTAATTCTAAAAAGTACAGCCCTCTATCTATTTTAGTTTGTTCAGGAGGATTTTTGAAACTTAGATTTTACGTTGTTTATCGGTGGTTGAATGTTATTATTTCGCTTCATGTGCGATTACGAGCAAAGTAGTTGGGATACAAATTATTAGTATACACGTTTATGGGTCAGATACATTGGGTAATTAATTCTAAAAAGTACAGCCCTCGATCTATTTTAGTTTGTTCAGGAGGATTTTTGAAACTTAGATTTTACGTTGTTTATCGTTGGTTGAATGTTATTATTTGGCTTCATGTGCGATTACAAGCAAAGTAGTTGGGATACAAATTAATATTATACACGTTTATAGATCAGATACATTGGGTAATTAATTCTAAAAAGTACAGCCCTCTATCTATTTTAGTTTGTTCAGGAGGATTTTTTAAACTTAGATTTTACGTTGTTTATCGGTGGTTGAATGTTATTATTTCGCTTCATGTGCGATTACGAGCAAAGTAGTTGGGATACAAATTATTATAATACACGTTTATGGATCAGATACTTTGGGTAATTAATTCTAAAAAGTACAGCCCTCTATCTATTTTAGTTTGTTCAGGAGGATTTTTGAAACTTAGATTTTACGTTGTTTATCGGTGGTTGAATGTTATTATTTCGCTTCATGTGCGATTACGAGCAAAGTAGTTGGGATACAAATTATTATTATACACGTTTATAGATCAGATACATTGGGTAATTAATTCTAAAAAGTTCAGCCCTCTATCTATTTTAGTTTGTTCAGGAGGATTTTTGAAACTTAGATTTTACGTTGTTTATCGGTGGTTGAATGTTATTATTTCGCTTCATGTGCGATTACGAGCAAAGTGGTTGGGATACAAATTATTATTATACACGTTTATGGATCAGATACATTGAGTAATTAATTCTAAAAAGTACAGCCCTCGATCTATTTTAGTTTGTTCAGGAGGATTTTTGAAACTTAGATTTTACGTTGTTTATCGGTGGTTGAATGTTATTATTTCGCTTCATGTGCGATTACGAGCAAAGTAGTTGGGATACAAATTATTATTATACACGTTTATGGGTCAGATACATTGGGTAATTAATTCTAAAAAGTACAGCCCTCTATCTATTTTAGTTTGTTCAGGAGGATTTTTGAAACTTAGATTTTACGTTGTTTATCGGTGGTTGAATGTTATTATTTCGCTTCATGTGCGATTACGAGCAAAGTAGTTGGGATACAAATTATTATTATACACGTTTATGGGTCAGATACATTGGGTAATTAATTCTAAAAAGTACAGCCCTCTATCTATTTTAGTTTGTTCAGGAGGATTTTTGAAACTTAGATTTTACGTAGTTTATCGGTGGTTGAATATTATTATTTCGCTTCATGTGCGATTACGAACAAAGTAGTTGGGATACAAATTATTATTATACACGTTTATGGATCAGATACATTGGGTAATTAATTCTAAAAAGTACAGCCCTCTATCTATTTTAGTTTGTTCAGGAGGATTTTTGAAACTTAGATTTTACGTTGTTTATCGGTGGTTGAATGTTATTATTTCGCTTCATGTGCGATTACGAGCAAAGTAGTTGGGATACAAATTATTAGTATACACGTTTATGGGTCAGATACATTGGGTAATTAATTCTAAAAAGTACAGCCCTCGATCTATTTTAGTTTGTTCAGGAGGATTTTTGAAACTTAGATTTTACGTTGTTTATCGTTGGTTGAATGTTATTATTTGGCTTCATGTGCGATTACAAGCAAAGTAGTTGGCATACAAATTAATATTATACACGTTTATAGATCAGATACATTGGGTAATTAATTCTAAAAAGTACAGCCCTCTATCTATTTTAGTTTGTTCAGGAGGATTTTTTAAACTTAGATTTTACGTTGTTTATCGGTGGTTGAATGTTATTATTTCGCTTCATGTGCGATTACGAGCAAAGTAGTTGGGATACAAATTATTATAATACACGTTTATGGATCAGATACTTTGGGTAATTAATTCTAAAAAGTACAGCCCTCTATCTATTTTAGTTTGTTCAGGAGGATTTTTGAAACTTAGATTTTACGTTGTTTATCGGTGGTTGAATGTTATTATTTCGCTTCATGTGCGATTACGAGCAAAGTAGTTGGGATACAAATTATTATTATACACGTTTATAGATCAGATACATTGGGTAATTAATTCTAAAAAGTTCAGCCCTCTATCTATTTTAGTTTGTTCAGGAGGATTTTTGAAACTTAGATTTTACGTTGTTTATCGGTGGTTGAATGTTATTATTTCGCTTCATGTGCGATTACGAGCAAAGTGGTTGGGATACAAATTATTATTATACACGTTTATGGATCAGATACATTGGGTAATTAATTCTAAAAAGTACAGCCCTCGATCTATTTTAGTTTGTTCAGGAGGATTTTTGAAACTTAGATTTTACGTTGTTTATCGGTGGTTGAATGTTATTATTTCGCTTCATGTGCGATTACGAGCAAAGTAGTTGGGATACAAATTATTATTATACACGTTTATGGGTCAGATACATTGGGTAATTAATTCTAAAAAGTACAGCCCTCTATCTATTTTAGTTTGTTCAGGAGGATTTTTGAAACTTAGATTTTACGTTGTTTATCGGTGGTTGAATGTTATTATTTCGCTTCATGTGCGATTACGAGCAAAGTAGTTGGGATACAAATTATTATTATACACGTTTATGGGTCAGATACATTGGGTAATTAATTCTAAAAAGTACAGCCCTCTATCTATTTTAGTTTGTTCAGGAGGATTTTTGAAACTTAGATTTTACGTAGTTTATCGGTGGTTGAATATTATTATTTCGCTTCATGTGCGATTACGAACAAAGTAGTTGGGATACAAATTATTATTATACACGTTTATGGATCAGATACATTGGGTAATTAATTCTAAAAAGTACAGCCCTCTATCTATTTTAGTTTGTTCAGGAGGATTTTTGAAACTTAGATTTTACGTTGTTTATCGGTGGTTGAATGTTATTATTTCGCTTCATGTGCGATTACGAGCAAAGTAGTTGGGATACAAATTATTAGTATACACGTTTATGGGTCAGATACATTGGGTAATTAATTCTAAAAAGTACAGCCCTCGATCTATTTTAGTTTGTTCAGGAGGATTTTTGAAACTTAGATTTTACGTTGTTTATCGTTGGTTGAATGTTATTATTTGGCTTCATGTGCGATTACAAGCAAAGTAGTTGGGATACAAATTAATATTATACACGTTTATAGATCAGATACATTGGGTAATTAATTCTAAAAAGTACAGCCCTCTATCTATTTTAGTTTGTTCAGGAGGATTTTTTAAACTTAGATTTTACGTTGTTTATCGGTGGTTGAATGTTATTATTTCGCTTCATGTGCGATTACGAGCAAAGTAGTTGGGATACAAATTATTATAATACACGTTTATGGATCAGATACTTTGGGTAATTAATTCTAAAAAGTACAGCCCTCTATCTATTTTAGTTTGTTCAGGAGGATTTTTGAAACTTAGATTTTACGTTGTTTATCGGTGGTTGAATGTTATTATTTCGCTTCATGTGCGATTACGAGCAAAGTAGTTGGGATACAAATTATTATTATACACGTTTATAGATCAGATACATTGGGTAATTAATTCTAAAAAGTTCAGCCCTCTATCTATTTTAGTTTGTTCAGGAGGATTTTTGAAACTTAGATTTTACGTTGTTTATCGGTGGTTGAATGTTATTATTTCGCTTCATGTGCGATTACGAGCAAAGTGGTTGGGATACAAATTATTATTATACACGTTTATGGATCAGATACATTGGGTAATTAATTCTAAAAAGTACAGCCCTCGATCTATTTTAGTTTGTTCAGGAGGATTTTTGAAACTTAGATTTTACGTTGTTTATCGGTGGTTGAATGTTATTATTTCGCTTCATGTGCGATTACGAGCAAAGTAGTTGGGATACAAATTATTATTATACACGTTTATGGGTCAGATACATTGGGTAATTAATTCTAAAAAGTACAGCCCTCTATCTATTTTAGTTTGTTCAGGAGGATTTTTGAAACTTAGATTTTACGTTGTTTATCGGTGGTTTAATGCTATTATTTCGCTTCATGTGCGATTACGAGCAAAGTAGTTGGGATACAAATTATTATTATACACGTTTATGGATCAGATACATTGGGTAATTAATTCTAAAGAGTACAGCCCTCTATCTATTTAAGTTTGTTCAGGAGGATTTTTGAAACTTAGATTTTACGTTGTTTATCGGTGGTTGAATGTTATTATTTGGCTTCATGTGCGATTACGAACAAAGTAGTTGGGATACAAATTATTATTATACACAATGATTTTACAAAAAAAATTTCGAAAATTTGCGAGAAAATAGACTTCAAAAGAGGGGACATTATATATGGCCACGATAATACACAAGATATTGTTGTTATTATAAATGATACTAGTCGAAGTAGGCGCTGCGATTCAGCACATGTTAAATTGGCTGCATAACCTAATGTAAGTTTGGGGCATGGTCTACTTCGACTATATCATTTATAATAACATTTATCTTTCAAAATAAATCTATGTTGTAAATTCTGCCTGATCTGTCCGGTTCTGTCTGTCAATTGATGATTGTCAATTGCGATAGTCGACAATATTCAATTAGCGTCTGCGACGTAGATTGTGCAAACCGAATTCCAGTCGATCGTAATTAAAAAATAATTTACACAAAGCCGAGGCTTTTCAAGCGTGGTACACTCAATTTGCGAATCTGTTGGATCCGCCCAGCAGCCGCACCGAACTGATTATTAGAAACGAGTCTCCAATATCAATTAGAGAGGGGTTGGTTTTCGTCGTATTTTTCCATTTTTAATTCATTTCCTGTTATTTTATAGAAGGCCGTCTGCACACGACATTCTCATTATTCAAGCTTATTCTGTCATTCTCGAATATGAAGTAGTAGATAGAATATTTGTCGTTTTAATTTTAATCGACCTGTTAGTCAAAATTATTTAATTCTAAGTGCCCGGATCGAGTAACAAAAAGAAAAAAAAAACAATTAAATAAAGTATGTCATACTGCTGAATCATTTCTACATGAGTCAACATGTTTTCCCTCTCGGTGTAAACATGAGCGCGAGAGAAATGAGACAAAATACACGATTTTCGCACTTTTAAATTAACGCTCGGCTTTCCAATATTTTTCCTCTTAAACCGTTTTATTTCGGCCTTTAAAGTTAAGAAATAGTCGGAAAGCTATTAAATTCAAGGACACATCCCTTCTCTCGCGCGGGGTACATATGCGATTTTCTAATTTCAATTTGTGATGCTCTTGTTCGAAGAGATACTTTTGGAACCTCTTCAATGGAACGTCATGCTATAGAGAAGCATCGTCTTCCTCATTTAGTGTGTTTTTCGGATTCGTTATAGTTAATATAAAGCCTGTTTAAACAAAATTGTTTGTAAGTTTGCTGACCCCAAGGGGAGATGTTCCCGTTTCCGATTATATTTTTGCTGAATTATTTCTATAATAACACGGAAAGATAGTTCACCAGTCAATTTCTACATTTATAAAAAATCATGGAAAAATTAGTAATAAACCATTTCTACTTTTTTGTCGGTCAGAGACCAATTGTGTAATAAATACATCCTAAAAACATCTAATGTGGCCAGGCACATGACTTTATCATACTATGTACAAAATTAATAGTTTGGCTGCATTAGATTCCATAAACCATTAACATAAATATATTAATTAAAGATCAGAAAGTTATGAATTAACATAATTTGAAATGTTGTAAAAATGGTGCCTTGCGCCATGGGCGCTTATCCAAAATTGTATTTACAAATTTGAAATCTTTACGATTTACCCGCCAGTGAGTGAGGAGCTAGGCGGGTAAATTTTTAAAACCAAAGGACGATAAAATGATAAAAAATGCTTTACAAAAATATTTAAGGGAACGAAAAGCGTTTTGATCTAAAAATTATTGAATAAAATACAGCACGCACACGCAGCTACCGCCACCGCCTTCACCGTCTCCTTCGTTGATCAGGATCAACGTCATCTCCATCGCTGACGTCCAGCTCAGCATCATTGTACAGTAGGCATTGCACATTATGCATTCTCAAAACATCACCCTTTGAAACTACTTACTGTCACTAGAATACATCCGTCATATCTGTCATAACATTTGTCAAATCCTCGCTTACTAGTTTCATATTAATGCAGACACGACCGATCTCGATCAAATAGAATTTGCTCATGCAGCGGCTAAACTATTAATTTTACCAAAAAGTATCGTAGACATAAATTATTCAGAATTTCCTCTGCTTTAATTTATTATTTAACTATTTTGACGAAATTACAGAAATGGCGGCTCATTTGCAAAATCCTTGAAAAAGGCTTAGAATAAACTACCAGTTCCTTTGGACCCTTTTGAACCAAAAGCTTTTCAGCTCTAAGTTTGGTCATAAAACTTCTAAATATGAACTTTCGTCCCGATACCTTTAGTAGTTTCTCCGGAATCGTCGCCACAAAAATCGTTTACACACAAAATCTAATGTGGCCAGGCTCATGACTTTATCATACTATATATAAAATTAGTACTTTGGCTGCATGAGATTCTAATTTTATATATGTCTCGGTCACAGATGAATTGTGTAAACAAATCCCTGAAAATTGCAGCATCGGAAATTGTTTTTCACTCCAATATACAGGCGGGAAACGCGGTTACCTTGGGCTTGTCATCAAGTCGATTAAACCTGAACTTGTTTGCGTGTTTTTGCCGGCAGACGGCGCCCGCCGCGCTCCTTTTTCGGCTCGGCTATTGTATTTGAATAACGTATAAATCTATTGGCGTGATAAGCTATTTTTTGCAGTCGGTTGTCGGGAAAACCGAGCGGTTTGGCAATCGATTTACCCGACCGCGTTACTTCCAGAGGGAACGGCGCGGCGCGTCGGAAACATTTATAAATATTTTATTGTTCGTATTGACTGAGCTTTCTCAGTTATCCGTCAGGGGGACGGGGACGAGGTGCCACCCTCGAACGGGACAGTTCGTGACGGGACGCGAATCGACTTTTTGGCCCTTTTTACCTAAATTATTCATAGTAAATGGATGCCAAATAGAATACAGAAAACATTTTTCGCTCGCGCGAATTTTTTCCCTTTATCATTTTTCTTTCGCTCCCCCCCCCCCAACTTAGGGGGGGGGGGGGGAGGGGGGAATTCGCACTGCAGCCAGAACATATTTTTCTGTTTACAAGTGTCCCACAATAACGTACCTACACAAACTTGGAACGCTAGGTATATCAATGCTGTTTTCGATTCGAAATATTGTGAAATTAATGTCAAAACCGGACATTTAAAAAAAAATCTGAACTAATTAACAAGGAAAAAGAAAATTTATAATGATATTACAACTACGATTGCGGACATGAATAGAATAAGGTGGGGTTTGAAAAATATTTTAGTGGATACAATGGGTCAGAATACGTTTTGTAAATTCCCGTTTTTGACATTATTTACTCTTCATATTACGTCCCGATATTCGTCATGAAATCAATACAGCACTGGAACGAATTAAAAATGTCCTTGCTTATTCTCGACTGCCTGTTGATTATTAAAAAGCCCCTGCCCCCCGCCAAAGTTATTGTACATTCAACAGGTCTGATTAAACTCAGCGCTTGGGCACTTTCTGCTGTTGCCACGGATTTTAAAGCTCCCTTTTGTTGTTTTTATGTCACCTATTATCGTAGAATAAACTTACGTGGCTAATGTTTTTAAACAGTTGTAAATTTCAAGCATTACCATCTGTTTAGTTTCACAATTAGCTTGAACTTATTTATTTAATAATAATAATAATAATAATAATAATAATAAACAGCTGTATAAATGCACGATTTCTATTAATGCATTTGTTATAGTAATCGAACGACTTCATTTTAGCCAATCGAACATACGTGAAATGAAACCATCCAATCAAAACATTCCGTTATCCATAGTCCATAGTCCAAAACTGCCTGTGTCAAATTACATAAATGGTCATCTAACCTTAAATGACAATTGTTGTATGACTAACAAAAAACTTCAGTATTAGTTCAGGTTGTATTGAGTCTCTGTTCTATAGATTGGAGGAGTTTTTGATTTCTTCACATTTTCCGTCTGAATCTGTTGTATCCAAACATTACTTAGAACTAAGACTACATCTAAATTAGGTCGAAAAGGTCGAGAAAACAACTTTTGCGTCTAATTCGGCAAATATCCAATAGGCATATTATTCGTAAAATACAATAAAATATCAATTCTTTACACGAAAACAACCCTTTTTAGCTTTAGAATTTGAGGATGTTTATACTGTTCTTGCCGTAACCCTGTCCTTGGCATATCCTGTTGTGTTATTCGTGGCCGTTGAATTATTAATTTGTTTATTACCCTCTGTCTTATTAACATAACTAAATAATTAATATGTCATCGTGCCTCCACCACAATTTGATTGTTTAGGTGGTTAGTCATATTTATCATTTTATCTCTACAATATAAAATGACTTTAAAACGTTTGTATGGGGTTTAATTGTATACTTTATATCTGTGACACGAAGGATGATTATGATGATGCCAATAGTGAAACCGGGTCACCCTCTAGTAAAAAATTCCTGGAAACTGCAAAATAACTGCAACTAACCTTCATCTTGGTTGCTGCCGACCATAATCTCGATGTCATCATAATCCCCATCTTTCAGCATATCCATCGGATGCTTCGTTAGAAAATTCCCGTCGATGGTCGGCGTCGAAGGAAAACCCAGGATACCCGAATACGAATTCCACTGCTGCAGCGAAATGCTCTTAGCGTCGACGGCCCGCATGCAATCCATCACCTTTTGCGGTTTCGCGCCCATCAACGTGATATTACAACCGCAATCGGTCACGAGGATCTCGCCGATCTGCTGAGCCCTCTCCCCGGTCATGTAACTCCACGGGGCGTTCATGGTACCAGACTGGAGAATGCCCCTCTTGGCCAAACCTTTGGTCACAGGGCTTAAGAGATGTATGGACACCGAACCACCACCAGCGGACTCCCCGAAGAGGGTGATCAACTCTGGGTCGCCACCGAAAGCAACGGCGTTGTCCTTTATCCACCTTATGGCCAAGGCTTGATCCCACAGACCCATGTTTCCAGGTGCTTCCTCGCTACCAGGTCCGAAGTACTTGTTCAGGTATAGAAATCCGAACGCACCGACTCGGTACTGCATCGAGGCCACTATGACATCGCTAGTGGCTGCTACTATGTCAGCATCATAGATATCTAAGGTTGATGTGCCTGACATGTACCCGCCTCCGTAGATCCAAACTAAGATGGGGACTTTAGGCTTCTCGTGCTGTGGCTTTTCGACGTGGTGCCTTATCCTAAGCCTTTGGGGAACCCATATGTTGAGGTACAAGCAATCCTCTGAGATGTTCGTGTTTGGGTTCCACATCTCCTCCCCGTCAAACCCAGGAAAGTATTCATATCGCTCCTGATAACAAGAATTCGGCAACTTGGTTGCATCCAAAATCCCATGCCACGGGTCAATAGGCACAGGTCTTCTGAACCGCAATTGCTCAATAGGTGGCTTAGCAAAAGGAATACCAGTAAAAACATGTACCTCTCTGCCCAGAACCACCTTCGAGTGTCCTCTGATAAGCCCACTTGTCGTCTCGACCACCAAAGGGTCGAAATGGACGTCCTTCAATGATTGGCCAGCTCTGGTGGTGGTTTCTTCGCTTGGCCACGAGTAGCCGTGAACTGTTCCGTAGGCCACTAGCGCCAATAACGTTAACACTTCTCCTTTGGCCATTGTCTCAGTTCGATTCTGACGATAAAACTGTTCGTTTAAGCGCGAAATGTGCCGATTTTCATAGTTCGTAGGAAAGGGCGCGAAATTCACTCACAACAACACATGTCACGGGTTTGAATATTGTTCGTGGAGCGCGCTCAACGCTCTCCGAATCACAGGCGGCGGCGAACTGTGACGGGCCGAGCGGCATGGCCGACGCGCTAAAGCTCGCGCAAGCTCACTCTGATAGAAATTAGTATGAATTTGAAGTTTCAGACGAACCACTAACGAATATATGATCTTGTTTTTATTTGTTTCGACGGGATTGAGTAGCAATGGCGTCGTTTGGTGAGTTTTTGTTACGGTTCGATTTTTTTTAACTTAGAACTTAGCGAAATACTGGTTTACCATGCAGAGATTTTGCATAGTGGGACCAAAGCTAAATTAAATTTTGGTGTTTTTCTACTTTATTATTGCTCTGTATAAACGGTATTTAGTACTTTGATCTTTAAGGGGCGATAGAAGAGGTAACTTAGAAAATATTTAACCATATTTGTCCTAATGCAAAGTATTACCGTTCAACATTTTTATATGAAATTATGTAAGTATATTTTGCCATTTTTGCAAACGAACACGGGACCTAAAAACTTCTAATTACTACTAAAGTAAACCCTAAACCCTGTACTTTTAGGTTACCTAATGTGAAAATTTGTTGACTTCTGAAAGTGTTGAACAGGCGGATTTTCTTTGCTGTGATTTGTGTGCTCACACACAAAAACTAAATATGTAACAAGAACAACCTGATAGGCATCTCAGGTTCGATTTTTTATTCAGTGCAAAATTTTTTTATTAAAAACACCTTCAAATAACCCAGTTTCCATTCGTGTTGTAAATAATACTCATATTATCCCAGGTTTGAATTGTCTCTCCAGAAAAATAACCTATTTTACGACAGTAATAAGATATTGTTGGTTGTTTTTGTGCTGAATACAAATCCGTTCTCAAATGATAATCATCAGGTGAGGTTTTAGTGTTTACTGTTTCTTTTTGTGTATGAGCACACATACCACAACAACGAAACGTTTGCGCAAAACGTTCACAACTAAACAAATTTTCACGTGAGTTCCCCTAAAAGTACACTGTTCGTGGTTTACATCGAGGTACTATTGAAGTTGCTAAATCTCCGGGTTCGTTTGCAAAAATGGCAAAACATAATATTGTAGTAATCTCTTGATAACCGTAATACTTATGAAAAATCTAGTAAGTTCTAAATCGCCTCTTCTATAACCTATGGGCAATATCTGCAAAAGTGTAGTATTTACGTAGTTTTTTATTATTATTATTTATTATCTTCTATATTTATATCATGTTGTGTTTTATATTATGTCTCGATCACAGATGAATTGCGTAATAAATGTTGTATATTATATACATTGTAACTTTCTAGTAGTGCTAGTTTACCATATAGATTTAAAAATCCCGGGTTGGTCCCGGGTCGCAACTTGCATATATGCGGGATTTACTATTATAATCACTAACATCTTCCGAAAAGCGGACAAACTCATTGGAAAAACTGTAAAAATGCGAGACTTGTCAGTACTAACACGACCTGATAGAAACTGCAGTTACTTGCACGACATTCACAGCAACCTTTCAATATTATTTTGTTCACAGGCCACAAAACTACGATATTAGATGCACCTATGTACATATTTAATTGACAATTCTTATAAATTATACTCTATTGGAGTAAAAAGACATAAGAAATTAAGATACGTCGATAAAGAGTTCAATTGATACTCAAAAACAAAATTAAAATTAAGCAAAATTGGCTAGAATATTACACTATAAACTCGACGATTTCTCCTAATTCTGACAGATTTAATCGCAAGATTCACACCGAAAACCCGGTATCCAAACATTGGTATTTTGCAAGATTTTCCAATATTACGAAATTGCCCGAAATACTAATTATTAGGTTATAGTACTTACTCACATTTCTCGTCAAAATTCTCCATAATTCGCAGCAACTACACCACGATTGACCACAAAATGTAACAACGAACGATACATGCACCGACAGTACCGAAAGGTCTTACTAAGAACACTGGAATATGACAGACTTGTTTATCACATCCGAGAGACTGACGCGACAAAAAAGGGTACTTACCTGCACACAACTTACAGCGTACACACTTTCCATATTATTTCGATCACATTACAACGATATTAGATGTAGGTATTTAATTAACTATGTTTATTATTTATTGACAATATTATTTGTACCCTTTTGGACTATATGAACGTGATCAAATATGAAACGTCGATAATTGTCCTTGAATTGGCAACAAAACAAAATAAAACAAATTTGGCTGGAGTCATTCCGCCGCTGTTATTTGAAACGCTTTTGTTGCGTTGTTGTAGTAACGAGTGGATACAAACAAAAATAAAACGTAACAATAAATGAATTGAAACGTCATATAGGCAATAGGGTACAATTTGATATACCTTTTAAGGATATAAATCTACTATGATCAAAAATCATTTTAAAAAACAGATAGTACAAGAAAATTAGAAAAAATAAGGGAAATAAGTTCAATGGAGTTGTCGTTTTGGGAGTGTTTATTAGAACCCCGCAAATTAT
Source organism: Melinopterus prodromus (assembly GCA_964023965.1). Classification (NCBI taxonomy): domain Eukaryota; kingdom Metazoa; phylum Arthropoda; class Insecta; order Coleoptera; family Scarabaeidae; genus Melinopterus; species Melinopterus prodromus. Next base: position 328,783 of record OZ030398.1, on the reverse strand, counting down.
TACATAAAACGAAATTAGACTCTCGAACGTTCTGATTTTGCAAATAATGGGATAACATCAAAAGTTCAATGGTTAAAAATTACTTCTATATATGTCCCGGTCAAAGATGGTTAAAAATTTTTAAAAATTACAGGATCCTATCTGTCCCGCTTTACCATATAGTGTTTAAAACTTCGAAACTAATAACTGATTCGAATAGGTATACATCAACAATGCTTTTCCGTCGATCAAAAAGAGTCTGTAAATAATAAATTTACAAATGCATTTTGTTTGACCCTCGGTTGGAATATTTTCCATTTGCATTCAGTTTACATACCTCCGATTTTTCTTTTGTTCTTTTTAGCGAGCACATTGAAATAAAAGTATGATCCGTATGAAGATCAAACATAATTGGTTGAATATTTAAAATTAATTTTGGTTAATAATACCAATCTCATTAATTCAGAATTTCTCATTGTACCTTGATTCAATTTTTCCACTCTTGATTAGAAGCGGATGAACAAGAGGCACGTGCGAACAGAGGCGGTTGTCAGATTATGAGATAAGCCAGTCTCCTGTGAGATTTCAGCAAAATTGGATTATTCTCGGAAATAAATTTAATTATTTTATCGAATTTACACGTACTTACTCTCGGCTTAAATCTACACCGTTTTCAGGCAATCGTAAAATCTGTTTTTCAGCTTGACCCTGTATATGAACGGTTTACAGTATATATATAGGATGCATCAGTAAGACGAATGTAACGTCAATTTCTAAGGGCGAGCCCGCAAGGGTGCGCAAACAGGATCGTGGCGGCGCTGTAAAGTAATCCCGTTTGTTTCTTGGCCTATCAAGGAATGAGAATCGCTCGACGGTGCCGGCGATTCATAAGAATTCCAGCCGCGTTCCCGTTTCAGCTCTGCTAACTCGATTTATCATCCCACTGTCTCGTATTAAGCTATTAGAAATGATATATTTTCAGCAACGCTGTCTGTCGTCCGGAAAATTTTTATAAAGCGCTTTCTAAAATGGCCTAACGCCCGCGTCCGTAGTGTGCCCGAAAAATAGATTCGCATATAATAGCGCAGTCAATCTGACTATCTACATAAGGTAGGTACCTCGGCGTTTTATCATAACGGACACTATCGCCATTTAGGGGTTGTTGTCCATGGGGCAAAACTCTGAGCGTCTGACGGCTACTAGAACTTTTAATTACCTACAATTTGAGGTATGATAGAAATTTATGCAAGAATTTTTGCAAAAGTTATAGTCATTTTGCAGCAGCAAGTGAATGAAATACGTTAGCTATTCGAACGGACATTATCGCGATTTAGGTGTCGTTGTCGATGGGGTAAAATTCTGAGGGTCAGACGGCTACTAGAACTTTAAATCACCTACAATATGAGGTATGATAGAAATTTATGCAAGAATTTTTGCAAAAGTTATAGACATTTTTCTGTGGCAACCGAATGAAATACGTTAGCTATTCGAACGGACATTATCACGATTTAGGTGTCGTTGTCGATGGGGCAAAACTATAAGGGTTTGACGGCTACTAGAACTTTTAATTACCTACAATTTCAGGTGTGATAGAAATTTATGCAAGAATTTTTGCTAAAGTTATAGACACTTTTCTGTGGCAACTGAATAAAGTACGTTAGCTATTCGAACGGACATTATCGCGATTTAGGTGTCGTTGTCGATGGGCAAAACTCTGAGGGTCTGACGGCGACTAGAACTTTTAATTACCTACAATTTGAGGTATAATAGAAATTTATGCAAGAATTTTTGCAAAAGTTATAGACCGTTTTCTGTGGCAACTGAATGAAATACGTTAGCTATTCGAACGGACATTATCGCGATTTAGGTGTCGTTGTCGATGGGGCAAAACTCTAAGGGTTTGACGGCTACTAGAACTTTTAATTACCTACAATTTGAGGTATAATAGAAATTTATGCAAGAATTTTTGCAAAAGTTAAAGACAATTTGCTGCAGCAACTGAATGAAATTCGTTAGCTATTCGAACGGACATTATCGCGATTTAGGTGTCGTTGTCGATGGGGCAAAACGCTGAGGGTTTGACGGCTACCAGAACATTTAATTACCTACAATTTGAGGTATGATAGAAATTTATGCAAGAATTTTTGCAAAAGTTATAGACCGTTTTCTGTGGCAACTGAATGAAATACGTTAGCTATTCGAACGGACATTATCGCGATTTAGGTGTCGTTGTCGATGGGGCAAAACTCTAAGGGTTTGACGGCTACTAGAACTTTTAATTACCTACAATTTGAGGTATGATAGAAATTTATGCAAGAATGTTTGCAAAAGTTAAAGACAATTTGCTGCAGCAACTGGATGAAATACGTTAGCTATTCGAACGGACATTAGCGCGATTTAGGTGTCGTTGTCGATGGGACAAAACGCTGAGGGTTTGACGGCTACCAGAACATTTAATTACCTACAATTTGAGGTATGATAGAAATTTATGCATGAATTTTTGCTAAAGTTATGGACACTTTTCTGTGGCAACTGAATAAAGTACGTTAGCTATTCGAACGGACATTAACGCGATTTAGGTATCGTTGTCGATGGGGCAAAACTCTGAGGGTTTGACGACTACTAGAACTTTTAATTACCTACAATTTGAGGTATGATAGAAATTTATGCAAGAATTTTTGCAAGAATTTTTGCAGTCATTTTGCTGCAGCAACTGAATGAAATACGTTAGCTATTCGAACGGACATTATCGCGATTTAGGTATCGTTGTCGATGGGGCAAAACTCTGAAGGTCAGACGGCTACTAGAACTTTTAATCACCTACAATTTGAGGTATGATAGAAATTTATGCAAGAATTTTTGCAAAAGTTATAGACATTTTGCTGCAGCAACTGAATGACATACGTTAGCTATTCGAACGGACATTATCGCGATTTAGGTGTCGTTGTCGATGGGGCAAAACTCTGAGGGTTTGACGGCTACTAGAACTTTTAATTACCTACAATTTCAGGTGTGATAGAAATTTATGCAAGAATTTTTGCAAATGTTATAAACATTTTTCTGTGGCATCTGATTGAAATACATTTGCTATTCGAACGGACATTATCGCCATTTAGGGGCTATTGTCCATGGGGCAAAACTCCGAGCTTGGTAATTAAAAGAGATCTTTTAATTACCAATAATTAGACTTACCATATAAATTTATGAAACAATTATTTCATAAGTTATAATAATTTTTTGTAGCAACTGATTCAAATACGTTTGCTATTCGAACGGGCATCTACTCGGATGTTCAGCGATTGCAAAAGATAACTAACCAAGAATGGGACGAGGTACACCAAGGCGCCACTGTCCCATAAATACTTGAAACCAATTTTGGGCGCAAATTATGGCAACGGATACTCGAGAGTACAACATCTAAGACTGTTTAACTATAATGCATAACTTAGTACGTCTGGAGGGGTCATTAAATACATTGTAAGTGGCGTGTAAGGGGGCAGAGCGACGCCCGGCGAAGGGACTCTAGTCGCGGTCGCCTACCAATCACTCCGTGCCCTTTAACTACACGTGGGACACCGGGACCGTACCGGGGACAAACAGTAATAACTGTGTGTCTGACGTAGGAGCTGGCAAACCCCACCAGAGCAAAACGCCCGTTCAGCTGAGGTCACGAACTTCGTAGAGACTCTCAACCGGTTATCATTGTTTAATTATGCCTCTCATAACTTAAATTATGTATGCATCACGTTCCTCTGTCTCTACCGCTACTATGTCTAACTATATAACGGCGTTTCTGAAATAACTGCTTGCTAATCTTGAAGGAGGACGTGTCCTAGCGCTGAAGAAACATTTTTTGACAAGAAACGTTTAGGCTAAGTTAAAGCATCTCGAGAAAAGTTACCAAGATGGTCATTTGGGCTCGGAGATTTTGCTAAAAACTTCTTTGCAAATAAAAATGTCTTGAAACGTCTACCAGTTGGTGTTAGGAACCAAAGCAATCGAGTTTTGCGTTACTTCCAACATAATGGAAAACCTGGATACTCGCAGTGCGGTAACACTAGAGACACCGGTAGCATATTTTACTTAATTGTCACCTAATTTATATCAGAAGAAGTTATTAAAACCAATAGTTTGGATATCTATGCAGACGTTTGGGAATAGTCTAATGCAGAAATACGAAATCTTTTTGTAGCCTAGAGGGCATTTTTAACAAGTATTACTGTAATTTTGAATCTAATCATACAACAGTTTGAAGCGATTTACCTTGAATAAAGAATATTTGACAAAATAAGAAGCAGCGTATTACACAATCTAATTTAATTTCTCTTTTCGAGATGACGTGAGTAACTTTTAAAGTAGCAATGGCAGCATTTTTAGATTTTGTCGAATATCTAGTGAACACGGACTAGTGGGCAGGCAGAAAAGTATAATCATTTAATGTAAGGCACTAAATGATCTACAAAAATCAGTAAGAATACAATGGGGTTGATAGTTAAAAAAAAGTGTCGATGATGTCATAACTCAGTAGCAATTGATGGTCGGAAATTAAGCTTTTCAAAAATGTTTATTTCAATAATTAAAAATCGACGTGTACGACGATTTTTTAAATACAATTTTTTAAATACCGGCTTAGATATTTTCTTCTTGTTTATGGAAACAGTACGAAAGTAAAGTATGGACTTTATGCGCTCACTGTATGTTAGATATCCTTGCGATTTTTTTTTTCATAAAAACCAACAAGATATTACAAAATCCTAACAAAATAATAAAATTTACAATAGAGCAAAAAAAGCGGTGTAAAGTTCTATAGGACCAGATGGGGACCAGCTTTTATTGGGGACGCAAATAATTATACTATAAATTATTATTATAATTTTGCCTCTTTTAATCTATGAGTAATTTACCTATCAAATCAAAAGTATCTAAAAAATGATTTTCATACATTAATTCTTCCTTAGAACAAAAATTATTTTCTTGTACTTCTTCGCTTTTCCAAATCTTTTCACGTGTGTGTTTAATTTCTTGATTAGTGCTCAAGTGACAAAATGGTGTATCTTGAGTGTATTTAACTATTTCCATTTGATGCGGACTGTCCTGGACACACTGTATGTACGTAACATTTAAACATTTGATATCGATTCGAGACATCCCACATATTGGCAATCACCCAACAACTTTTCAAGTTCTCGAAACGCTCCTGAACAAAAAAACTTGTTATTTCAAGCCCGTAAGCTTCTACGTCGAATTTTGTTGAATATTTAACGAAAGCATATGCCGTCAATGCTCCGCAGACAAACACTTTTTCTACTTGTTTTCGAGTTAGTATTAATATCTTAGTATGCAGTATGTGTTGTATAATATTATAAAACGTAAGTAACTAATGACAAATGAATTTATTGTTTGATAATCTTTTTTTTATTTTAAGCTTTTCTTAACTCAATTCGAGACCATATATATGAGATCTGGCAGGCTTTTTCAAGTAAGGTATCACTGGTGAAATACAGTTTAGTAACACCACAGCAGCGGTCTGGTTAAATAGAATAATGGACCTCGATGTGAGCCCCAATGAAACAATTGCCACTTCCTGTGCTCGGTCACGCACCAACACATACATACGTCCCCATAACATCTGATTTGTCCGAACAAAATACGAGACGTCATCCTACATGTAAAAAAATGATTCGATACCCTCTTTCATAGCTCAAATTATTAGTAATCGATCCGGGTGGTCAATGGTCACTCTCAAATGATACCAGAACCTTGAACTGTAAATTCCGGCAATAATAAGCGTTTAAAATCCCATAAACGTGACGTCCGTAACCGAAATGGACGGGCAAATATTTATTTATCGAGTTGAGTAGTCGAAAATCGAGGTTGTTTGCTACCTTCTGAAATCGATGTGGAGCGGTATGCCCTAGATCCTCGCAGATAACAATAAAAACTAGGCAAATAATTATTTGGAACTGACTGTCGACTCGCGTGACCCCCCTTTGACCTTAGCCTATGCGATTTCGAAACTCGCGTTCACCGTAGGTGGTAGATGGAATTAAAATTGACCAAGGTCACCCCGTCGGCAATTAATCGTGAAGTTTATATGTGGACATTTATCCGATATCGTTGAATGCATTCGAAACCGACATACATATATAAATTACTGAATTAAGGTAAACGTCCTAAATTCAGACACTGTGTTAAATCCCGACATATTTTTGTTTAGTGGAATAACATAAGAAATCTACAACATTGAACTTCATATTAGGACATCGTGTACCACCCTTTTAACCACTATTATTTATAAATTTAGGGTTTTTGGAATTAGGGACATGTAAATATAGCACGTCCTTAAATCAGACATATATGTCGGAATTGTGTACAATGTACATGGTTAGTGGTAATACATATGGCTCTAGTGTTGTCTTTACACAAGAAAATAACACATTTTACATCGTTTGCTATACATATTACAATTATATTACAACATAGACTTACTCAAGGACAATAACCAACAAAAACAACTAACTTGGCAGCTTCGCATGGCCTTAGATAACTTATTATGGAACCGACAAGAATAACGAACGAGACAAGTACCTGTATTGACAACATCCTTACTGATCTTACAAACGTGCAGACCACAATTGTCGATTAAATTTACTATTTCCTCAAAAACTGATTGGACGAAATGGCCATTGGCTTTTATTTTTTTATTTTAATTTTGGGACCATTGGCTATTTACCGGACTAACAATCAATTTCTAAAATTAGTTGTCCGCCTTTTAATCAAGTTAATGGGAAAATACAATTCTAAACGTTTTAATTTAAAAACGTTCTACCTCACAGGTCATGTTACCTCGTCGATGATACGTAGGTACACCAACCGAAGATGTACAATACTTGCGCAGTTATTTTGCGAAAACCCCCTGCGAAAAGTGGCGTAGAATAATTGTGTCCCTATGAGTACAAAGCGCTATTCTTCGGGCCCACCATTAGTCAGCCTTTACAGGTGATGGCCCTGGAGGGTTACGCGCCTAACAATTTATCTATGTCACCCCTTCTGCCGGCACCATCTACCTTTTTAAGTTATCGCCCCAATATGTGATCGAACTTCTGATGATAAAGCTTGATTTATAATCTAATTAAGCATCGTTAAATTGTGTTGGTTTTCGAAAGAATATTTGTCCTCTCAATGGAATTGCTTCGAGCTGCCTTTCGAGTCGAGTATCGAGTATCGAGTCGAGTATCGAGTCGAGTATCGAGTCGAGTATCGAGTCGAGTATCGAGTCGAGTATCGAGTCGAGTATCGAGTCGAGTATCGAGTCGAGTATCGAGTCGAGTATCGAGTCGAGTATCGAGTCGAGTATCGAGTCGAGTATCGAGTCGAGTATCGAGTCGAGAATCGAGTCGAGTATCGAGTCGAGTATCGAGTCGAGTATCGAGTCGAGAAAATCTTTTAGTTCAAAGTATTCCAAATTCTACCATACCATACCATACTATGAACGCGAGTATTGTTTTTGTGTTCGTGATTTGCTATACTTGTCATTCGGTAACTATTAGTCACTATTGTCCAGTGCCTAACAGTCGTACTCGCAACATTTTGCAATGCTAATCAACACACAGTAATTGGTCTCTTCTTTTCGCAGTGAAACAGTCTGGCTGTCGAGGCATTGTTGCGATATAGATTTGCATATCATAAATGGCGAAATTGTGTTAGCCGCGCGCTTCGCCGGGCGCACGGGGCGCTCTACACGTTAATATCCGCATACATCCGCACAATCACCGTATAATTCGAACTGACGCTTAATTACTAAGTTAATGTTGAATTAAATCCGCGACTCGCATCGCGATAATTACGCGCTATTATTGCGCGGAGGATTTATAAACGAAGTTATACTAATTTATTCGTACATCGGGAATTGGTAGTGCTCAACGGTTTTGACAAACTCAGTTATGGCAGTTGTGCCTCAGGAACGAGAAATACAATTGTCAAAACAGAATAACAATCGAATATGTAGGGTTCGGCGGGGCTGAATGGTCCATTGTTGACATTTGAAGCTATATTTTCAAAGGTATAAGGACGAAAAAGAAGCCAATGTTACATACCAAAAGTACCATTATTTAACTACATTAAAAATATCGTATCTGAAACAGATTCTACAGCAAGAAGCAATCTGGGGTAATGGGGATCATCGAAAACGAGACAGCCTGTTAGTGGTGATTTTAAGAAGAGCTCTAACAAATCGACTTAATCTTCTCTGGCCGACAGTACCAGTAAACTGCATTCTTAATATCAGATGAAACTCCTGTCTCTGCTAAGCAAAACTTGCTAATCGCAGCTTAAACTCGAAGAAAATCAGCCATCAAATGACAAGGATTGGCCAAAAAAAGATAAAATTAACTCAGCTTGATATTCCGGGGAAAAAAGGTGAACGAAAAACTACCTACTAGCTACTAGAAATATAGAAAAGAAGAAAAACAAATATACATATAATATCAATATGGTTATATAAAATATATTAACTTTCGACTAAAGTATGATTTATTAAAGATCTACCACTTATTATACAACTTTTAAAAAACCATGATTGAGCTTATTCGGTTTTGCGTTATTTTTTCCACGTTATGCAAAATTTTGCCATGATCTTAAGAATCGACAATGGGCAATTATTTTAATTTTATTCGAATAAAATTGAGGTTTGAAAAATAGTCACAGGAACACACTACCTGGTTGTAGCGACATATTGAAAAAGTCAAACAAATTACTGAAAATATTGACATTATGTAAAGTCTCAACCTACCCTAAAGTCTCTACCCTACAAAAAAAAACAAACAGTGTACAAATAATTATAGGCTTTATTCTGGTTGAATCAAAATGCCCAATATCACCGCATTAATCCCAACAAAATCCGCTTAACTCGTTTCCTGTAGATCTTCCCCTCGATACGAAGCCCTCCTGAGTTTTATTTTCTCTCTCCTTATTTCATCTCTTGTCCCGCAGACGACGGAGTTCTCAGAAGAATTATTCTAGGTTATTTTGTCGGGTATTTACCAGAACCGTCAACAATACAGTACAATGTACAGGGATTTAAAAGTTCTCCCCCCAAAAACGAGCAGGCTCTTTTCGGGGGACGGCGCGGGGGCAGGAGGGGGGAGGGGCAGTGACGGAGAGGGAGCGTAGAAGTTGAAGACACAATAAACAATTTCCGCTTTTTACATGGTCCGGGTTGCGAGCCCGTTTCAATTTGCATTATTAAAATTTCCCAAGTTGGACGGCGCGGGGCGGAGTTTACTCTTTTAAAAGTTGTTAAGGTACGCCCGGAGAGCCACTAGCGAAACATTTAGAGCACCCCAGGTGTTAAGGTAAGGAGGTGCTCAAATGTGATGATACACTGAAAAAATGGCGGACTATTTTTGAGTCACTATTAATAATTTTGTTTAATAAGAAAATACTTCGTGCGTTTCTGGGTGTTATTAGTTCTGTACAATTTGACGTCTGAAAGAAAGTTATTCAACAATATTTGCTGAAGTTATGAACATTTTTCTGTCTTGTTAATACCGACATCGAATGCAGAATTTCATGTGCTCTGCGAAAATGCGGACTTCTATGTTCTGTAATGTTGATGGACATATTAATATTTATTATATTTAAACCTGTCAATAAATAGAAATTCAGATCATATACAGTATAAATAGTTTTTGAAAGCCAACTAGTACAGATACCTTAATTCTAACTACATCTCAGCATTCCTACAATTTTCAAGCATCCAACTTTCTATTTCATGGACTTTTATCAATACTTTTGAAAGATGACAATTATAAACAGGAATCCAACAATGTCAACACTATCATACAAATGGATCAAAATACTGCATACAGGAAAGAAAATTGACGTTTTATAAAACTTTATATAATAATATACCATTAGACATTTTAGAACTTTTTAAAATTAAAATCTTCTTGACGTTCTGCGTTTTTACTTTATCATACGCAGTATGATGAAGTATTGTAATCGTGCCGAAAAAAAAAATTTTGATTTTAGCGGAAATAGGTCTTTTTGGGTCCCCTGATCATGTGACCAAGGTACAAAAAACTTTCTGTGTGTGTGTGTGTGTGTGTGTGTGGATGTATGTGTGTGTGTATGTGTGTATCTGTGTGTGTATGTGTCTACCCGATTTTGTGGAGACGATTCCGGAGAAACTACTAAACGTATCGCGACGAAAGGTCATATTTAGTTTTATGATCAAACTTAGAGCTGAAAAGCTTTTGGTTCAAAAGGGTCCAAAGGAACTGGACGTTTCCTCTAAGCATTTTTCAAGTATTTTGCAAATGAGCTGCCATTTCTGTAATTTCGTCAAAATAGTTAAATAATAAATTAAAGTAAGTTATGACATATATGACGGATGTATTCTAATGACAGTAGGTTGTTTCAAAGGGTGATGTTTTGACAATGCCTACTGTCAAAAAATATTCGCAAGATCAGCCTGGGGACGAGCACGAAGACAATGCGGATGCAGGACCTCTGCAACTAGATGCTGAGCGGGACGTCAGCGATGAAGATGACGTCGATCCTGATCAACGAAGGAGACGGCGAAGGCGGTGGCGGTAGCTGCGTGTTGTGTTTTATTCAATAATTTATAGATCGAAACGTTTTACGTTCCTTTAAATAGTTTTGTAAAGCATTTTTTATCATTTTATCGTCGTTTGGTTTTAAAAATTTACCCCCCAAGCTGTTCACTCACTAGCGGGTAAATCGTAAAGATTTCAAATTTGTAAATACAATTTTGGATAAGCGTCCATGGTGCAAGGCACCATTTTTATAGCATTTGAAATTATGTTAATTCATAATGTGCATTTTCTTTAATTAATATATTTATGTTAATGGTTAATGGAATCTAATGCAGCTAAACTATTAATTTTGTACATAGTATGATAAAGTGATGTGCCTGGCCACGTAAGATTTTTTTAAATTATTATTTCTTATGACTTATGTTTATGTAGTAATACCATAAAGTCAAATGCAAATATTTAACCCTAATTTCAGCAATATATTAAAGGTAAATTACTCGCGTACAACAAACCTAATACACAGAGAGGTTTTATGTACTTCGAAAAACTCTTTTTATCACCAAGAAAAACAGGTGCGACGGTGTGCAGCGCGAGCGCCTCTCGTGGCGGCGTCCTTGAGCCAATATTTGTTTTCAGCTCGCGTCGCCCGGATGCCTGCTTCCTTTCCCAATCTTGGGATTATTCCATCTGAGATAAATGGCCACCTGTGAAATAATGTCCGGAATTTGTGTGTACAGAACAGATATGAAATACCAGCGCAGCCCTTCTTGTAAAGGGTGAAATTCATTTGAAAGCTCGCCTCGCGAGACTCAGTTCATTACTAAACGAGAAGACGATCTCTCTCTCTACTCTCTACTTCCGGCCGCAAATACTGCACTTTGTTTGAGCGAATAATCAGCCTAATGCCGTTGTCGTAACCTACATTTTTCGTGCCTGCGTCAAGGTACGATTAATAAAATAATTTGACTGAACGTTCAAACGGTTTTTCTCCAGATTTTTTTAATCATTATCCAACAGTATACAATTTTAAATAAAATGAACGAAAATATATTGGGACGTATGTATTGTGGCTTCTGAACAATTGACACTGAGTTGTGATTATTTATTACGTTTAATAATTATAGCAACCTTTAAATTGTAGAAGTTTTTATCCTGATTCATGTTAATTCTGTTTTGTAGATTTGAGCTGAAGATGATCGCCTGATTGAAATCGGTACTCATTCAAATAAAATTATTAGCAAAGGAAAAGAGGTTTTTATTACACTCTTAATTAAACTTCGCCTTTGAGTACGAACTATTTCAAACATAATTTAAATCGGTTACATAAGAACAAAAATCAAGAAAAACCGCTGTTTTACTAGTAAATATGAAAGACCAGTAATTGAATATGGTCCGTAGTTTCCACCTTGGAGGTTTTCCGTATATTGCTCTCCAAGGTTGATCTGGATTTGAACGTTTTGACTAATGAGTGAGTTTGAGATATACTTAGTAGTTCATTATCTCAATTTGTATTTTGTACATTTCATTTTGTTTATGCTGTTTTTTAGGCAACTTTATCCAATTTTTGTCTGAATTTAGTACCCATAATACAGACATAAATTCTGTCATTCTAAGTAAAAAGTTATGTGAAGCGTATGGATTTTTTGGATTTTTCAATTTCTGAAGAATGGTATTTTAAAGGGCTATATTAAGATAGACTAAACAGAAGATGGAAGGTATGAAATAACTCACCCCTTAATAACTCTTGACCTGATGCGATTATTGCTTTGAGTGGAAACACGTCGATTTAGATATCGAGGGGGAAGTTAAAAAATGGTACCTAGAGTATTTTAGGTTTCATCCCTACACCCCCCAGCCACCGCGATTCGAAATTTCAAATAGCACCCCCTACCTTGTGATATATCATTTGCAGGGGCATAAAATTCTCTACTCAATCATGTTAAAAAATGAAATCGGTTGATTGGTTCTTAAGATAGACTAGACAGAAGATTGAAGGTATGAATTCAATTAATTATTATATGAAATTAAAAAATAAAATAAATAATAAAATAAAAAATAATGAATTATTTTATGGTATGTTCGAAATGGCCACCATTATTTGCTAGACAAAAATACATTCTGTTTTCAAAACTCTTCGCGAACGCAAATAATGGTGACCATTATTCTAGTCTATCTTAAGAAGAGAGGTTGAGTAGAGAATTTTATGCCCTTTCAAATGATGTATCACAATTTTTGATGCTGCACCCTATTGAGTGTATCTTAGGCGGTCGATAAACATTATTGCTACAATAATTTATCACCATTTTACACCGTCTTGCTAATATCCCCTAAATCATGATTATGTGTATCTCTTTCAGTTTGTTTCACTCTCAAAGAGGATCTTGATCTTGATCTTGACAAAATACATTTCTATAATTTTTCCAATTGCAGACATCGAAGATGTTTTACCGACCAATAATATTCACTGGTTCAGGCGTTTTTTACGGCTTTGACAATAATTGAACCAAGATGGCGACAGGTGCCTATCGATCTTTTGATCTGAGTGTGGTAAGCCTACCCCTAATGGTCTCAATAAGCCTGTCGTATAAAATACGAAAAAAAAGATTAAAGTGCGCCACCGCAAGAGATATAGCAAGAATCCAGCCGGAACCATCACGCATCAGTACGAAAACTTAAATGGTAACGCAAGTTGAGACCGTAGGATAATTTTCCTATCGTGATAGTTCGGAAAATACCGTCATCGCGCAAGATTCGCGCACCGTCGTCCTCTTGCGCCGCAGTAACTTCACGGAATTTAATTTCTCCATAACGGGATGTAATCACGTTAAAAGTTGCGGCGCTCCGGGCCTGGAATGGGGCCCATTTATACCCCCCCGTCAGACGCCCGGACGCTCGCGAAAATCCGGGTCATCACCCGCAAACAATAAACGGGCCGAGACTTTAAAATATGGCCCTGTATTAGATGGGAGGGGGGCCGGACGACCCACCTACCCTCCCTTACCTGGTGGGCGTCCCTCCTGCCCTCTCGGAGCGCCACCACAGGGAAAAATAATTAACAGTTCTTCTTCCTTTCATCCGACCAGGAAAGCACGATAGCTATTTATTACTGACACGTTCCTGTATGTGGACTGAAAATGGGTCGATAGCGCACGCTATATCATCAAAAATAAACGATAATACCAGGGGCCCTTAACTGTATTAAATAGTAGCACGTCTTCTTTCTATAATAATCACTATGACAACTAAAAAACTGTAAGCATTGTATTGCAGAACCTACAGGGAATCGTGACAAATGTACATTTTTCTCCAACACTTTTTTACTACTAAAATTACCAATAGAAAGATCTGTAGAAAAATGTGGGATAGTCTTATAATAAGTCACTTGTAGCTATAGCTAACATACTTCTTATTTGTATTTGAATCGGCGAGTTCGAAAACAGTCCCAATTTTGAACTGAAATAGCCAAAATGTTCACTATGATTTATTCTATCGAATTGCCCTAAAGAGGGTGGTTGGACGAAATAATCAAGTCCAGAACAGTGCTTTTTTGTTCCCTCATCCAACGCCTGGCCACATTTTCTTTTAATTTGGTTACTTGAATATTTTATTTAACGCTGTTTCGTAGTTTTGTTATTTTTTAAAATTTTATTCGTATATTATCCATTAATAGCTCATAACTCAAAGATTATGAATGTGTTTTAAAATGATTCCTAAAAGAACTCCTAGAAATAATTAAATATTAATTTTAAAAAAATAAAATATACAGGCTGGTTTCTTAGAAAAAGAAAAGTTGACCAAGTTTCTATAATAAAATTATATAAAATATATCCTTAGACGATGGGTTGTTAAAAAAACCTTTGTTGATTTTTTTTGAGATTTTGTAAAGTCTAGAATTAATCAGAATTAAGATATGTAAATAAAAAATAAAAATGAACAGCCTGTATATTCAAAATATATTTAGATGATAGCTTGCTTAAAACCAAAAAAAACTTTTGTTAGAACTTTTCTTTGAAATGTGTTGAAGAATTACTAAGGTGTTCTGGTAATTTTGACTAAGCCTGTGTAATCCGCCATTTTGAATTTATTTTGAATCTTTGACATGAGGTTTTTAATGACCAATCTTCAAATATTACGCGAAATAAGTCACCATATTGATTCCGCCATTTTACATTTCTAAAATTGGTCGGTGGATTTGCGGTCTAGGATCTTCAAATATGACGGCAAATAGGTTTCATATGCACCCGACATCTTCCGAAATTTTCTGGTCGCCATATTGTATCCGCTATTTTGAATAAAAAAAAATATGGCAAGGTGTTTGGAATCAAAACCCCAAAAACCCTATACATCATAATAAAAATATTATTTAAATGCTTTAAATAAACAAATAATGTACTATAATATTGTTAAAAGAATACGCTGTTTGTCCGTAGTGTTCAAAAACAGTACATGTCCATGATGATTGTTTTAATCATAGCTCTGCTTTCAATGCAAATATAAATAAAATTTGTAATATATTTAATTCTCTGTGAACTACTTTGTATTTTATCTTCTGGTACAAAATTGCGAACTGCTATACTTTTCAAGATATTGCACCGACAAGACTATTTTGCTAATTTTCTCAGAACTCACTTTTTGGACTTGCACTGTTTTCGCACCGACCGATTCATTTGTTTTCAATCCTGAAATTCTGTGTGGTTGTGAAGCAACGCAGGTTTGAATTTTTTGCCCTACGGTTTTGCGGGTTATCCACGTTTCGTTGTTTTTACAACCCCACCTCGGATCCCAGCAAAAACTGACAAATCCGTGTCTACAAGCTTCGTAATCATTAGTTTATTTCGTTATGTGTTTTCCCTTGGGTAGCGTAGCGTGTAGATTTCGGACTGATGATACGACGGTCGAAACCGTTCCCCAAAACGTTCCTTTTTATTTACGTCTGTTTTAGTAGTGCCCGAATCGAATCCAAATCGAGATTTAGGTTGATAGATAGGCGTGCAAATTTTTCAATCTCGCATTCATAAATGTAACGATGGATAAGATCGAATAAGCTCTGTAATCTCTCCGCATATAGAGTGCGGGGCAATCGTAGAAATCTGGGTCATGGTATGAAATTTCGAATACGAGAAACGTAATAGTCGTAGTAGTAGTACTATATCGATTCTGTAGTAAGAAAGAGAGAGGGCATGCAAAAAAAGTAATTGCGAAATCAAATAGAGCGTCAGTGGGGGGAAATATTTGTTTTCCGTGTCCTTAATTCAATGTCAATCGATCGAGCGCTCGTTTGGAGATACTCTTTTTTCGCTTAAGGGTGCTATAGGTCATGTCAAGTGATCGTCCTTGAATGAAGACCCCTTTAAACATTTTTCCTGCCGAAGGCTTTCCACTAAAACGAGCGCCAGGAGTCAACCTTTCAGCCGATCTATTGATTATTATCGGGCGCCTTTTCCGCCGGAAATACCCTGCAAATAGTCTAATCAGTTCTAGTAGCGCAGCCTTTTTTCCAACCCTCTTTCGCCATATCTTCTTCAAACGGATTTCTGACGCTTTAATTTAGGAAATGGCGATCAAATGTTACAGCGAACACAGTAATGTAATTCTCATTATATTCTAACCAGAAAAGACCACCTGTGGAAATATAATTATCCCACAGGGACTCAGGGTATAACCGCTACGTGACCACCAAGCGATAATAATCAGCATAAAACAAATGAGGGAGATTGTCCGTTAGTAGCGGCGCGCGAACGTGTGAGAATCGTCCTTTGTAAGATGTGTGGATAGTAACGCGGAATCGTATAGTCAAGTGCGAACGTGGTGTTAGTCTTGCAGGGTAGAAGCGAACAGGCGAAAGAGGGACGGAAGAGATAGAGCGCCGGCCAGAAAGCAGGTGAGAGAGGGGCGGTTTATTGATTTTCTGTCGCGAGATAGTAACGGCGGCGGTGGTAGGCCGGCACGCGGTGGTGATGTGCCCAGGTAGATCTGGACTGCCACCCCTGGCGCGTCAAATTCCCGTCGCCTTTACCAGCCCTGGAGAAACGTGCACCGCCAGAGAACGTACCCCGTATGCCGGTCACGAACAACTCTTACAGGGACCTGAGCTGAATTTGCTGTACCGCCAAAATACACGGCAGACAGTACAAGTACACCTCCCTACAACCCTTAAATGATTTCATCGCTAGCGATGATCTATGACGCCGATCTCGCTCCTGAAGACTTTAAAACAATTCTCTCTTAAATTAATGAATAATACCGTGTTCGGAAATCGGTTAGATAAAAATAAAACTTAGCGAATAAAAGAGTGAACTGGCGGACGTGAAATATATACCCGACTATTATCGCGAGGAATTCTATTCAGTAAGACGTTCAACCCCTAAATTGGGTGTAATTCGTATTTACTGGAGGGCGACTTGTTGCTGGAGCAGAAGCTCTTGTTTTAGATCTACTGGGCCGGCACCGACTGCGATGCCATTACACCTCTGGCAAGCCCGCTGAAACTACCCCGGCCCACTTCATTTCAACTAATCGGTTCATGCCTCTGAAACTACGCTGTAAAATAACCCAACCGAAACCCACCACCACAATTATTGATCCCAGGCAAGAGCTCGGTGTAATTGAATTAGTTATTAATAATATCTTTTTGAAACACATTTCGAGCATTTGGGGCGCTGTAGCGTTGCCAACATTGTGCCTATGCTAACCTAAAATACGGCCTAAAATCCCCATGAAATGCTTGCATCAATATCTCCGAAAATGTTACTCTTAGCAGAACAAATTATACATCATATTAAAGACCCAGAACTGCACAAAGTCAAAAGAGGAACCCGCAAAATGCTATAATTGCGGTAAAGGTCATCCTGCAAACTACAGGGGTTGTGTAGTTCCGATTGAACTTCAAAAGATTAAAAACGCCAATTTTAAGAAAATCTCTCCCCCGGAACAGCAGAAAACAAAGCATGTAAACAGAAAAGTTATCAAGGCAAAAGAGGTATCTGGTGAACAATCCTATGCCAACATGGTAAATGGTAAGTCGGCCTCTAGTTCTAAGCCAGTAGAAATAAAAAGCATTGAGGTAAAAATGGACCAAACCGTAAACAATCTTCCAGAAATCAGCAAAACACTGCAATTAATACTGGAAAAACTGAATAAACAAGAAAATGTTACTAAATCCATTGTTGCCAGACTCGACAAGCTTGAAAAATTCCATAAAAATGGCTGATTGTCTCCGCATACTTTCCTGGAACGCCAACGGGCTATTACAACATAGAAATACCTTACACACATTTTTAACTGAACATAAAATTCATATTTGCTTAATATCAGAAACTCATTTCACAAAAGAATCCTACCTAAAACTTCGAGACTTCACAATCTATCACGCTATTTACCCCAGCAATTGTGCAAGAGGAGGAAGCGCAGTATTAATTAAAAATAATATATCTCATGATGAGGACGAGAAAATCCAAAAAGAAGAATTTCAAGTTACGTCTGTTAGAGTCAAAACAAAATGTGGAATAATATCGATTGGAGCTCTTTATTCACCTCCGAGGCACAACATTAAGAGAACACAGTATCTGGACCTTTTGCAGACTTTCTCTGGGAAGTTCATACTTGGGGGAGACTTTAATTCCAAGAATACATATTGGGGTTCACGGCTAACTACAACAAAGGGAAGAGAATTACTACATGCAATCCAAAGCTACAGATGCGAAGTCCACTCAACAGGTAAGCCAACTTATTGGCCTACTGACAGAAACAAGATTCCAGATCTAATAGATTTCTTTGTAATTAAAAATCTGTCATCTAGCTTCATTGATATCACCGAGGAACTAGACCTTGACTCTGACCATACACCAATTATCTTAACTCTAAGTCAATCGGTAATTAGAAAAGAAAGAAGACCAACTCTGACAACTAAAGCTACAAACTGGGAAGCATTCAAAACAAGCCTAGAGCAGAACATCAACTTGTCAGTTTCACTCAAAACTCCCGAAGAATTGGAAGACGCAGTGCAGAGTTTCCACGGCGATATACAGGAAGCTGCGTGGTTAGCTACACCCCAAATAAGTTACCATATCAAGAATAGCAACATCTATCCTTTAGAAGTCAGAGAATTGATAGCAAAAAAGAGAAAAGTTCGCAAACGCTGGCAAACTACAAGAGACCCCATAGTTAAGACAGAACTAAATAATATGGTATGGAAACTTCGCAAACTTACCGAAGAAATCAAACAACAAACTATTGGTCGGCATTTGGAGGGGCTAAGCAATGACTCTGCTACGGACTACTCTCTATGGAAAACCACCAAAAACATAAAGCGACCGATAATGCAAATTCCTCCGATAAGAAAGGAAGATCGATCTTGGGCCAGAAGTAACAAGGATAAGGCCGATATCTTTGCCGATCACTTGGAAAAGACATTTACACCGAATGAAACTCATACCCCTGAACTTCCCGAGTCTAACACCTGGACAGCACTGGAGTCAAACCCTATACCCCATATTTCACCAAAAGAACTAATGACCGAAATCAAAACCAACCTCAGTTCGAAAAAAGCACCGGGATTTGACCTGATATCAGGAGCCCTGCTGAACCAGCTACCGAGAAAAGCCGTGATAAAGATGTTAAATTTGTTCAACGCTGCACTTAGGTTAAGATATGTGCCCTCATTCTGGAAAGTGGCTGAGGTCATCATGATACCCAAACCCGGTAAACCGCCAAATGATGTAGCCTCCTACAGACCTATATCTCTGTTACCAACCATTTCAAAACTGTTTGAAAAATTACTTATCAAGAGAATATATCCAATTCTTGAGAAAAATCAAACTATTCCATCACATCAATTCGGCTTTCGAGCTCGACATTCAACAATCGATCAGGTACACCGAATTACCGATGTTATAGAAAAGGCTCTTGAAGAAAAGAAAATTTGCTCAGCAATATTTTTAGACGTGGCTCAGGCTTTCGATAAGGTGTGGCATGATGGACTCTTCGAGAAACTGGAACAGCAGCTTCCTAGTGAATATACAGAACTGTTAAAATCATATCTGAAAGATCGCCACTTCAGGGTGAAACAGGATGACGAATACTCCTCGCTACGCAATATCAATGCCGGAGTACCACAAGGAAGTGTATTGGGACCACTTTTGTACCTACTGTATACTCATGATATTCCTGTTCCGGTAGAAACCACAGTGGCAACATTTGCAGACGACACGGCTATTTTGGCGATTAGTGACAGTGTCGAAGAAGCAACTGAAAAATTACAGATAGCTGCAAACAAAATCAACCTTTGGACAAAGAAATGGCGCATCAAACTAAATGAAGGAAAATCCACGCATGTAAACTACACCAATAAGAGAGTTAACTATATTCCAGTAACCATTAATGGGAACGATATTCCATACGCGGATACAGCGAAATACCTTGGCATGACACTGGATGCCAAGCTTAGATGGAAAGTACATGTCAAGAAAAAGCGGAACGAACTCGACCTAAAATTCCGCAAAATGTATTGGCTAATGGGACGGAGGTCAGCCCTGTCAGTGCAAAATAAGCTCCTACTATACAAGCAATTATTAAAGCCAGTATGGGTGTATGGAATACAGTTATGGGGATGCACTAAGCAGTCCAATATCAACCTCATTCAGAGGTTCCAAAATAAAGTTCTAAGGGCCGTTGTTCGTGCACCATTGTACATCAAAAACACCAGTCTTCATCGGGACCTTCGCATGGAGATGGTAACTAGCGAAATATCAAAATTTGCTAAGAAGCACGAGGATCGTCTACTCCACCACGACAACTTTGAAGCCATCCAGCTGCTAGACAACAGTGCGCTAGTGCGTCGGCTGAAAAGAACTAAACCATTCGAACTAGTGCGAGAGTGATTAAAAGCAGAGCACCCGTAGTGTATTCACAGTATGTGAAAAGTGAAAACAAGTGTAAGTGAAAACAACCGCCGTCTACTTGAGTGGTAAAAACTGTCAGACTAAAACAACTTGGGCCAATGGGCAAAATTGTACAAATACTTATTATTTTATCAGTTTAGGTTAAATGAAAATAACTTGTTAGTCATTGACTAGGTGTTATGCCACAAACCCTCTGTGTTTGCACAAAATAAAAAAAAAATAAATAAAAAAAAAAAAAAAAAAAATATTAAAGATAATATTTTGACGAAGATTTGGGTACATGATAAACAAAGAATTACTTAAAATATTGAAAGATTTAGATTTGGAAAAATGTAAAGAACGGAGATATTATGTCAATATCTATTCTGTCAAAAACGACAAAAGTTTGCTGATGACTGATGACTTAACACTGTAGATATTGACATAATAGTTTGGTTCTGAAAACCCGTTTTTTAACCTTCTCCCAAATCTACATCTTTCAATATTTTTAAGTAATTCTTTTCATCTTTAATATGGTGTACATTTTGTTCTGCTAAGCTTAATACTTTCGGAGATATTTGATGCAAATAGTTCATGACAAATTTCACTGATAATCACTGATAATTTATAATAAATTTCAATAATAATGTCTCCAACATTTTGATGGTATTATTGGTACTATTTTCATAGTCGGGCGAATTAATTATGATGTTAAATGATTTTGCGTCCATAGACCTTGTTTCCAGAAGATCCAGTTGACGTTTTTAAAAATTCATTACAACCTTAACATTGGGCCAAATTTAAACATTGCTTAGCAGTTCTTTTCTAACCCTGCCTATAACTGTTGCTACCTGAGCGGGCGATAGACAGTTTTCTAAATATTAATAAAAAAAGTACTTAAGAATCATGTCTACTTAAAATTGTCTTAATGGGTTAGCAATGAAGGCCACTGAATATAAATTGAGTAATATATTAGATCTGAAAGAAGTTACTCGCGATTTTGCAGAAAAATGGTTCGAAAGAGCTAATTTTAATTTAGCGTTAAGCTTTGTATATTGTACTAGTATTCTTTACTTTTTGTTGTTTTAAAAGTATTGTTTGTATGTCGAATATAATCAATGGTGAAAACCAAAATTAGCTATCGTCTTTTGTTTTCGAGTAATATTATCCTATTAATCTAAGCAAATTGCACTGCGAGATATGCACTGTCAAATATTTGTACCGAAAGTACCGAAAATATGAACATTTAATGCCCATTCGTAACATCGCACATCTGGACTTGCAAACACGTTGCAAGGTCTCGAACGCATCGGCTGGCTCGACAAAAACTTGTAGTTCTGTGGCCGTAAAAAAACCTTCTACGCCAATATTGGGCAGATTATTTGAGGTAAACATATTAATGCCGCATGAATGCACCGGTGAAAAATACATTCTTATGCCTGCAAGAAATAGTTTTCGCGCTATAGAATTCTTAATACGTTTTACTTTCGACAAGAAAATAATATCTTGGTACGTAGTGTGTAGGATGTTTGTTTTCGCTACGTTACTAACGCGTCTTGCAAAATATAATAAAAAATAATACACGCAAGAACTCATGATGCATGAATTTATTATTTGATAATAATTATTTCAATCATTTGCAGTTGGTTTGTTATAAAAGTAATTAGTCAATGAATCAGGGGGGCGGCACTATTGAGATTTGCCTACGGCGGCAAAAACGCTAGGGCCGGCCCTGTTACGCGCCGCATCACCGCACGTCGCGCTATTCCACTTTCGGCACTTCTGACATAAATAACTATTATTCTAATGACGTAGTGTAAGTAGTATCAAATGCTGATGGTTTGACAATACCTACGATTTATCTCAATAAAATAGATTCTCATGTAGCTAAACTATTCATTTTATATATTGTATGATAAAGTCATGCGCCTGGCCACATCAGATTTTTTTTAAGGGATCATATGATTTTGCTTGAAGTAATTATCTACACGTTCCCTAACTAATTGTAAATATTCATTTTATTCCGACAATATTAGCATTTTGAAAATATTTTAAAATTTTCAAATAAAGGTATCGCTGTCGTCATCTCCATGATTTAAAAAATACGTTTTATGACAGACCAGTATGATACTATTCTGTGAACTGCCTTGGACAAACTCAAACATATTGTTGGGACATTTCTTATCATCTGAACAACATACATATTAAAATACACAACAAAAGTTCAAAACATATTTTCTTAATTAATGTATCATTATTGAATGTTGATTTCTGACAAGTAAGATTCCTACCTATAAATAATAACCGCCTTTTTGAAAGCCATTTTTGATATTAGATTTGTCTCAGTCTATGATCATCGAGGCAAGATACAATCTTCTGCGTTCGTCGTACCGCTACAGAATTCCTACTGTATTCACTAGACACAAAATCTATAAATGCTACAATTGCTACTTCCAAACTTTCTCACATCCTCTCGAAAACTAAAATTAAATTGTTGTGAAGACTGAGTAATAGAGTAGTTCTTATTTTTAGAAAAGTGCCTTTGTTTTCAAGGGATATCGCTGCAAACTGTATGATTAGTTTAACAATTCCTGTAAAATCATTAACCCAAAGAATTTAACTGAAAACCCGTAGCCCGGAGAATGATCGCCAAGCCCGAAGTCTCCGGGTCAAAATGACCATACTGGCACTGTGTTATGTTACGGACATTGTAGCTATAAGCAAATTCCTCGCCATTTTGTGGAATCGTCACAACTGTTCTGACACCAAACTTAACAAATTCGCGAATAACTATGTAAAAAATCATTTTATTTTGCTGGCCTATGGACTAATTTTGAAATTGAATCGAACATGTTAACAGGAACTGACAAAACTGACATTTGATCGATACATTAATTAACAATTCTGACCATGAAAACGTACGTTGATGTATTAATTAATTTGGTAGGTATTAGTCATGTGCCAACTACCTGTTACAGTCTTAACGAGCATCTATTATGTACCGTGTACCGGGCTATAGAATTTTTTTATTGTTTATAAACGAGTAAGTGAATTAAGCTTGATGATAAACGTATAATGGCTTAATACAATGTGCAAAAAATCGTTTGTTTCTATACGTTTTGGTTTATATTTTAGGGTAAATAAAATAAATGGTTTTTACTAACAAACACGTTAAATGAAAATCATTTGTTGTGTTAACAATTCACGGACAAGTCCGTTTTAGTTTATAGACTTTCACATTTTTATCAAATGGAATTTGGAATCATCAATTATTTTGCTCGACGTATGTCTACAACATATTTTGTATTTTTATATTACAGATTTTTATAGATCTTTAATGGTAACATAACCACAAACTAACATTTTTGTTTCGAGCAGGTATGCTTCAGAACAAATAAACGCCTTATGACAAATAAATACAATAACGAATACATTTATTCGTGTCTTCCAATCCATTAACATTACCGTTATTATGAAATATAAACAAATAAATGCAAAGCAGTTACAAACATTTAACAAATAGAAAACATGTACAGAGTAAAGACAATCATCAAAACTATAATTTGTACTTGAACAATATGAGACAATTTAAAGGAAATGGTAATTTTGTTTATTAAGAAAAAGTTCATATCATTGTATTAGCGACGTGGGTATGTTTTATCATTATCAGCATTAGAAAAACTTTCTGTGGCATGGTCAGGAGCAATACATGTACTGTCAGTAATTAAAATAACCGATTTAATAGATTTTCAGACAATTTCACCTTTTTTAATGAAGAACAATACCTTTTTTAAATACAGAATGAACACTAAATGCATAACAAACAAATTAAACAAAAGCAGTGGTCAACAACAGAATCAGAAAAGTTATACATTTTCACTTTTAGTTTTAAAATTGTTTATAACAAAAAAAATTTAGAGCATCGTAAAATCCGTATGTACTTCCCTAGATCATGTTCTTCTGAAGCTGCATATAAAATTTCAAGTGAATTGACGGAGATCAGTCGAAGTTATCTTTCCGGCCAGTTTGCAGCATCAATCAGCGATGGTTCTGAAAACGTGATGCGCCGTGCGTCAGCCTTTGCGTAGAAATTATTGCAGTTTGGCCCGCTGCTCATACATAATACCTCCATAATCTTCATAAGGCGGGTTAATGCTTCATTGACAACACATATGGCTATACTTGCTGCAATATCCACAATTACTTTGCCACTTGAAAGAGATTATGAGAATGCAATCACCAGGTGGACAATTCTCGTGCTGCGGCATTTCATCGGTCAGAATGTATTGAGCTGTGTCGCCCAGATCTATTTTCTTCACGCACAACAACTTGTGGAATAGCAGAAAACACAACAACAAAGTTCAAAAGATGATAATTAAACGTCATCCACTTCAGCATTGTAATAATCTTCAACCGACATTACTTTTTTGAAGGTGTGGACCAGGGTTGTTATGTTTTAAAACATTTGTTTTAAAACATGTTTTTAAACATGTTTTAAAACAAATATTTTGTTTTAAATCATTTTATTTAAAACAAGTTTTAAAACAGTTTGTTTTAAATCTATAAAAAAATTTGTTTTAAAACATTGTTTTAAATATGTTTTAAAAGAAATATTTTGTTTTAAACATGTTTAAAATACTTTGTTTTAAATGAATAAGAAAAATAGACTAAAAATTTGCTCCGACTCCAACACCCTTTTATAGTTGAAGGAGCAGACCATATTCGAAATCCTGTCGCAAACGCTACAAATAACAAAATCGGCAACTCTTTGGCGGCTAAGAGCTCAAAAGAATGTACGTCGCCATATAAGGACAATTTTGCCGACTTTTGGGGTTTTTAACCAATGTTAATTTGCTGGTACACTTGTCGAATGGCCGCCCCTATGCACCACCGGCACCACGTAGCAGTCGGCGTTGGACCTCAAAAGAAAGTCTTATCAGTTCGCATATAAACTACATTTTGTCTAATGAGTAAACTGCTTTGCGTTTGCCGCCTTCCTTGTGTTCTGTGCGGACGCCGACGTAAGAAAAAGTAAGGCGTAGGTATAAAGTATAAACCGAAATAGCGGTAACATACAAAGCGGTGTTTCTCATGTAGTACATAATTAGATATATAGCTGATGGTTCGTGCCTCAATATTCTCAACAAGTGTGAAAACAAAACAAGAAAAAGTCATTCGCACAATAAATTTAACTCCACTGGGAACTGAGGTATGTAAAAAGTGTTTAAAAACATTGTTTCGTGTTTAAAAACATTTTTTATAAAAAAAACATGTTTGTTTTGTTCAAAATAAAAAAAACGTTTTTTATAACAACCCTGGTGTGGACTGTGGATACGATCAGGCAGATGCGACTCTAGTTCCAAACGATTCAGTGCTTGTCTTACTAGTTCTGTTTGAAAATCTGCTGCTTCCTTTCGACTCCTTTCGCTCACGATATACTCCGGGAATGTAACTAATTATTTCTGCTATTTTTTACCAACTATGCAAGAACAACACACGTTACATCAGACAGCTATAACATTGTGCGGTTAGCGTCAGTTCAACGAACATATCGAGGAACTTTTCTGCAAAACCTGAGTATACAGAAGCGACATATTATTTACATTGTCACAATATTTGAAATTAGCGTGTAATCATGAATAATTAAGTACAGAGATAAATAATATATGCGTAATAAACTAAATTTACACGCCGTGATGTAGTTGAGCATAATTAACATGCCATATAAACAGTTTATAGCGCCCGTTGTATTATCTCTACGATCTACTCGTGATAAATCCGATAGGAAATTACTAGTGATTCGCACGAGTTTTTCTACGCGGGGAAATTAATTATCGTTTGATAGCATCCACGTCAGGCACGCAACTGTTAAATAAAACTTACGCAATGCCAAAATTGCCGAAATCGACGCGTCGATAAAACTGGTCTTAAAAACGGTACAAATGGACTTTGGAAAATATTTGGCATCACTGTGGTCAGTATTTTCAAATTTCTGCAATAAGCTCCAAAATTACTTTCTCTTTTTCTGAAAAGGTCAGTAAAACTTCATTTAAATATTCACAAAGACGAGATGTATAAATTAAACGGAAAACAATTTAGCTTTTGTTTTGTAATTTTGAAAACTATCCCATTTTTGGGAAAACAGTTATTGAATTATAATCATTACTAGTAAAAATTTTCTATAAACAAAATTGTACGTTGTTTTTGCACATGTTGTAGGTTCTGGTCATGTTGTAGGTTAAGTTATACAAAATTTACTATCTATATGCATCTAAATGTAAGAATGACTTTTTGCAGTCGCTAACTCACGTCATTAAACGACATCACTATATTCTTACGCCTATTTATATATGGAACGGTCAGTAGTACAAAAAACATATTATATTTTTGTATTGAAAAATTTATGAGCAATTACATAACTCTATTGCCACTTTTTCAAAGATCTAACATTTTTCGAGATAACCGCAGAAACACAAAATTTCTCCTCTTTTCATCCCCTATATTGTTTACAGGGGTGGTATTGGTGAGAACTTATGAGATGATGTTTAAAATAGCAACATAAATTTCTCTAACAAGAATTTACATTGTTTATAATTCTTTAGAGGCTGAAGTCTAATTCGACTGAATGGATAAGATTATATTACAAAATCATTTTAAAAAAATGGTGAATGACGGGGTAAAATGTGTCTTCGTAAATGTTAGGTTACAAACTGGAGAATAACACCCACTACAAAAAAAAAAACACTTGACTTTAACACGCTATGTAAGACAGTCACTAAAGTTTGAAAAACACATAAAGAAATATAGCTTATTTAACACATGTTTTTCAAACGTAGAAAAAGGAGGTAAATATTAGCTTGAAGTAACTAATTTTATATTAAAAACATAGTACATACCTTGAACTTCAAAATCCATCTTGTACAACTATTAAAAAAAAACTTATACAAACTTAGAAAATAGAACGAAGTAAACGCTGATAAATATATGCTGTAAAGTATCCACATGCACCAAAAAAATTTCACAGCTTGACGGAGCAACTATTCAGCTCCACGAAAAAAGGGTTAAAAATATTCTCAATTAGACTTTTCGATTTCGACTTTTGGCCAGCTTTTGATACCGAATACCCCTACGAACGTCGGTGCGATCTAGGGATGGTTTTTCGCGCAAATACAGTTTGACAGCGGAGTGGCATTGCCACAAATTCGGTCTCGAACATACGGACGTACCCTACATAAAACTGAATCTCGTTCACGTCATAACATAGCAGACTGTTATTCAAATGTCATAGGAATTGATTTTATAGACCTTTTTTTGTCGGGGAAGGTCATATACGTGAGGGTACGTACTAAAATTTTACGCGTATTCAAATTTTGGCATCCTTGAAGTATTTAGCGTTTAGAAGACTTTTAGTCTTTTAGAAATATTTGTGCAACAGTTTGCCACAAGGTATCTTTTAGGAGATGCCTGTAAATTAGAAGTTAGAAGCGATGAAATTATGAAGGTGACAGGTTAAACGATACCGTACGTTACTTTCAAGATTGCGCCCATCATATTTTATATAAGCTATAAATTCAGCTGGCTCTCGCACGAATGCTCTACGGGCTTTAGTTGAACCGTATTTTATGATGCAAGTAGAAGATGCATTATAATGAAGCTTATTCCCCGTAGGAACAGCTTGAATTTATAGAGCTATTACTTGACACTAAAAATAAAGTGATTTTTTCGTCGCATTCGAAAAAGATACCAATTACAAACTTCCATTTCTAAAATATAAAGACCTAAAAGAATCACTAAACCGTTCTTGAGTAATGATCTCGATTCTTTTCAATTAAACTTAAAGTTTTAATTATATCCGGGATTTACAGCATAGAATTCAGGGGGCTATTGAAAAGAAAACCGTATCAAAGCGAGACGGGATTTTTCAAAGTAAAAACACTTTATTTAATCGTGTCTGGCTCCCTTAATTATTGGAGCGTAAATTAATTTTTGTTTTTTTTTTTTGTTTTTGATAGAGTAAAGTAAAAAATAAACTACATGTGCTGGTCTATTTAAAAAAAATCTGGTGTCAAACTGTGTCAAACTCTGATGGCTTGACAATACTGTCGATAGAATCAAAGTATCTGTCAAATCCTGGCTAACTAGTTTTATTTTAATGCAGACACGACCAATATCGATCAAATAGAATCTCATTGAGCTAAACTACTGAGCGGGCGATAGACAGTTTGCTAAACAAATATTAATAAAAAAATCTGATGTGGCCAGGCACATGACTTTATCATACAAAATATAAAATTAATTGTTTAGCTGCATGAGAATTTGATTGAGATAAATCGTGTCTGCATTAAAATTGAACTAGTTAGCCAGGATTTGACAGATATTTTAATAGTCAATAGTATCAATAGCAGGTATTGTCAAAGCATCAGCATTTGACACTACCTACTGTCGTCAGAATAATAGTTATTTATCTCACATGTGCCGAAAGTACGGCATAGCGCGACGAGCGGTGATGCGACGCGTGACCGCGCGTCACCGATGGCGGAGCGTCGCCGTCGCATGTCAGCGAGTCCCGCTATGTAGTTTTCGACAGGAGTGACATCAGCATTTTTGTGTTGCTTTTTGAGAAGTATTTAAAGAAAATCAAAAATGGTTATATTTCTGTATAGGAAATGTTAGGTTGATACCACTTCTACGAAACATCAAGTTTAAAAAGCTAATTCAAATTCTGACAGATTTATATTCGTTCATGACACTGTAGATGTCACATCCGTACCAACATACTAAAATATAACTACACTCATCGCCATACTTTATTTACAATTTTCTCAATTTATCGTTTTTACAATTAGATATAACAACGGGTTGATATTTCTTATCAACAAACAATTAAATTGGTGATCTTATTTTATTTGAATTTTGTATTTTGTACATTGCCGCACTAGAGCGGCAACGTTCCATAGCGGTTCTCCAACCTGTGATGAAATCAGCTGTTTTCGAGTGTGACAGCCATAGACATTTCTGTGACCCATAGACCTATTTCCGCTAAAATCTCAATTTTTTTTTTCGGCACGATTACAATACTTTATCATACTGCGTATGATAAAGTAAAAAAGTACTTAAGAACCATGTCTACTTAAAATTGTCTTAATGGGTTAGCCAATGAAGGCCACTGAATATGAATTGAGTAATCCATTAGATCTGAAATAAATTACTCGCGATTTTGCAGAAAAAAGGTTCGACAGAGCTAATTTTAATTTAGGGTTTAACTTTGTATATTGTACTAGTATTCTTTACTTTTTGTTGTTTTAAAAGTATTGTTTGTATGTCGAATATAATCAATGGTGAAAACCAAAATTAGCTATCGTCTTTTGTTTTCGAGTATTATTATCCTATTAATCTAAGCAAATTGCACTGCGAGATATGCACTGTCAAATATTTGTACCGAAAATATGAAAATATTAATGTCGATTCGTAAGATCGCACATCTGGACTTGCAAACACGTTGCAAGGTCTCGAACGCATCGGCTGGCTCGACAAAAACTTGTAGTTCTGCGGCCGTTTACCTTCTACGCCGATATTGGGCAGACTATTTGAGGTAAACATATTAATGCCGCATGAATGCACCGGAGAAAAATACATTCTTATGCCTGCAAGAAATAGTTTTCGGGCTATAGAATTCTTAATACGTTTTACTTTCGACAAGAAAATAATATCTTGGTACGTAGTGTGTAGGATATTTGTTTTCGTTACATTACTAACGCGTCTTGCAAAATATAATAAAAAATAATACACGCAAGGACAGTCATGATGCATGAATTTATTATTTGATAATAATTATTTCAATCATTTGCAGTTGGTTTGTTATAAAAGTAATTAATCAATCAATCAGGGGGGCGGCACTATTGAGATTTGCCTACGGCGGCAAAAACGCTAGGGCCGGCCCTGATGGTATATAAATCATTTCATCCAACTACTGCTGTTGAGCAATAATAATTGATCCACAAAAGTAAAGACGTCGGTTGTCTAATTTTTCACTGACCATATTTGCTAGAATTACTCAAACGTGAGTGGCGGTAAATGAATCATTTTTAGAGAGAATGGATAAATGTCGAAGGTGTCCGATCCCTTTTAAAATTGATTTCTGATATTTAAAGAGCAAGACCTTTGATATTCTTTTCTGTTTGTTGCCAGCGAGGTATCATGGCGAACTAGTAATGGCAAATAAGATAGATTATACTATAATTTTCACTACAGAATATCAATTTTCCGCAGCGAACAATAAAACAGAGCCAGCTGTACATCAGCCCGACGAGGTAAACAAATGCACGGTCACACCGTAATGGATGAAAATGTGAAATCGATATCCCTTACAATTACCTAGCAAAACAAGGCCAGAAAGCCAGGTTAAATCCGTTTTCCAATTTTCACTATCCAACATCAGGACGTTGCAAATTAAACCAGCCGTAACATGTAAATTTATATAATAACACAGCATAAAAGAAATAAATAATTATTTTTCTACTTGGGATTCACAATGCACACATTCTAACACTGTTTGCGGTGTTACAATTAACAAATTGTAGCACTGCTTTTAGTAACTTTTTGCTAAGGTTGGTCACATAGATATTATATGCCATATGTAAAATTATTATTTTTCTATCCATTCACAATGCACACATTGCAACAACACTGTTTTCAGTGTCACAATTAACAAATTTTAACACCGTTTCTAGTAACTTTTTTTTGCAGAATTAGGTAGACACCGCTATTAAAAGTTAAACGTGATAACATTTCTTTAGTAAGTTCTTGTTCTTTAAAGGAACTAATCAGTCACCGTCATATACTTATTTAGAGCACTATTTTCACAATTATGTTGTGATTGAATTAATTTGTATTGACGACATACCATTAGCATAGCTTTAGGAAACAACGCCGAAAAGCGTGTGGCTTGTACCGTAAACCCTTATATTAACCGGTTTAATTAAAAAGCTGTTACCGGACGAATAAACTTTAATGTTCTTTACCTCTGTTCGGAAATGGTTGTATGGCGTGATGCGATCGAGGCCGTCGATTTTTGCCGTTAATTGGTAATTTAATTGCAAGAAACTGATGGGCGTGCACACGCCACCCCTGAATTAGCGGGGAGAGATTGGGCGGGGGTCGAATTGATATCGATTATTGAAGAAAATGTTTATTTTCTTTCGATTTGTACACGTCTACATCTAGATATCCATGATTTTCCTGCTTCATTCTAATATACATAGATACGCATGGAACTACCTACTGTATACTCTTTTTGTTTCATTAAATTAATTGTGCTTAATATATATTTAGGATGTGTTTTTTTTTATATAATACTGATGATGCTGGCGCATTGCGTAGTTCTGGCAATCTGCATAATCTGAAAAAGAGAACAAATTGTATTAATTGAATTGTATTATAGGACACTGTCATGAAGGTAAAATTAACTTTAAACGTGAACACAAATACCACCAACAAATAAAGAAGAAAACTGTGTATTCAGAGAAATACTTATTCCTTTTGCCAACACCATCTTTGATTGCATGTTACTTGTAAATACGCAAATTAAGTTTTTTAAGGTACCCGAAAATATTTTTAGGATTTATTTTCCTCGCTTTCCCCGATATTTGCAATTCAAATTATGTTACATTCGTCTACTTCAGCCTGAAAGGGCCTTCGAAAAAAGACACCACTTCAGTCCCGTTTTTTACATAAAGATTTGTTATTTTTAGAAAAGACATTTTATCATATTTTTAAGAGTCTGCACGAAGCGATTTTGTGGACAAAATCATCTTGAGCGACGAGGCTCATTTTCACTAACCCCGAAGCGGTCATTTACTGGATATATTCTTCTACACATAATTTCCGAATGCCTACATTATATATCAATAAATATTTCATTACTTTGCTAAAAAAAACATATTTACTTTAAAATTCAAATCCCAAAGTTAGCAATACTAAAATCACTGCCACAACGAATCGTACCTATTTCATATTTTCTTCTAGGGGTACACAGGTGACGCTGGGGAAAGAATCAAGATCCTCAGGTGTCAGTTGCCTGATGGAGACAGTGACGGAGTTGTCAAACGCTCCGCTGGATACGAGGCGAACCGTAGTGGAGCCGCAGTTGACAAAATCCGTATGTTTACCTGTAATTGTCAAAAAAGTCAATCCAAGATCCCAAAATTAATCGTATACAAAAAAAACACACGCAATGTAAAAAAGAAACCCGCATTTGTAATGGAACAATCTTGCGTGCGCGCAATGACGATAAACAACAGAAAAGCGTTGGTGGTACGCCGCCGCGCAAGCAAACCGCGGTCGTTGTTGCATGTCGACAAATTAAACACCTGTTTAGCCAAACCGGCCATGATTTAAAAAGTTACGCCAGTGCAGGATAAGTTTTTTTGTCTAAAAAGATGCGTCCACACTTGACATTTTTTAATAAGCTTAATATGCTTAACATATTGAAACTAATGAATTTAATCAGAATTCTGAAAGATACGTTTACATGATGGCTTAGGCGAGATTCATGCTTAGTGGCGAATCTTTTTATTTCTTTGATGACTTCTGGGACACCAAGAGTACCAAAAAGCGTTAATGTGGTCAGATTTCAGTTCGTTGAGCTTGGTCTTCCATTTTTTGGTCCATTTATATATTTTATTACTAGATTGTCCACTAGATTCCTAGTAGATTCTCCAATAGTTGATCCCACTACCATTAGATCCGTGTCATCTGCGAATGTGGCGACTGTTACATTTTCCAGCTGTAGTAGGTCACTTGTATATAGTAGATAGAGAATTGGTCCAAATACACTACCCTGGGGTACCCCAACTTTTACTTCTTTTAGTTTCGAGTATTCATCGATCTGCTTTATTCTGAATAGTCTAAAAGATATATATGATGTTAGCTGCTCGACGTATTGTAAAGGTAGCATACTCTTTACTTTATGTATCAATCCTTCGTGCCAAACCTTATCAAAGGCTTGTGTTACATCAAGCAAGATTGTTGAGTAAATAAGCTTTGACTTGACAAAATTGATCAAAAGTTCTAAAAGTTAACTATATAGCATACGCTTGTCAACATCCATCCCTTATTAAACGTGTTGACAACCGTGTAAAATATTTAATAACTTAATATGTCAATAACTATGCAAAAGTTCCCGTTTAAGGGGGAATACTAATCAGTACGTTAATTATGCATGAAATTAAGACATCCATTACACGTTATGGCTTGAGTTTAGGTAGTAAATTTAAAATAATTAACCACGGTTTTAGTTACGGTGGTCGTGCATCATTAACAACCTCTTGCGTTTTGAAGAAAAATAACGTTTTTTTTACAGTTCTAAGCGGAATTCATTACACCAAACGATATTCAGTGTGTGCAGTGCTTAAAAGTAGATATGCCCGCTGAATACTGTTTATGTGTATGATGCATGAGCCCCACGCACGCCAATGGGCTAAAATAATTCCCATGTAACGGCGCTCGTTCTACCTAGGGGTAATTATACATACACGACATGATAGCGGACTATTCAACACAACATGATTTTTTGCACGTTAATTCCATTAAATAGATTCATTATAACGGTTGGAATTATAAAAGCAATTTAGCTAAATAACTTGTTTGCGTTATCAATTAGCTTCATTTGACGTGATTGCAATCATATTCAAAGCGGCGCAAAACATACCGACACATTTCACGTCATAACTCATGAACCAGATATGCTAGCGCCTTCAAAACTGTTGTGGAATTTCGCCAAAATATGTCGGTATCGAAAACATGTAGATATTCGTGGATAGAAACAGTCGTATTTGCTACGGGACACACTGTATGATTGCCACCGGCGCCGCCACCATTTCGGCCGTACCTCCAAAGTACACCAAAAGCACAATTTCAGTTGGCGAAAAATTATTGCAAGTGGTGATTGTTCACGTCTATAGTTATGGGAATATCGACATTCTGTCCAGATGGCGCCACTGTGCAGTTTTCTGGGGCATGTGTGCTTTACCATGCAAAATTGCAGTGTATATTTTAGCGAAATTAGACTCTCAAATGATCCGATTTTGCACATTGTGGGACAACATCTAGAATTGATGAATTTATTATTATATTAGACAATTAGTTATAGTTATATTTAACATTTAGGTATTTAAAAATGTCTTAACGGTCTTAATCATTTCGATGAGAAAAAACCTTCTGAGGTGATGGTAATTCACGTGGGTAGTAATGGAGACAACGCGTAGTGTCCAGGTGGCGCCACTGTACAGTTTTCTGGCGGACAAAAGGGTCAAGGGTAACCGGTAACCGGAAATAGGCTGCGAAGCGGTGCTGGGCGGCGGCATCACCGCGAGAGGTTCGCTTCCTCGCCTACAGATGGCGCTGGCGCGGCGTCGGATACGTCGCCACTTGTTAGCGAAATATCGCCGCCCTGATTTATCCGCGCAATTAAGATCCGGACGCTTTCGACTTTTCAAATGAGCCGAGCGCGCTGAATTATAGGTTTACACGCAGGAATTACGTGTTAATGTCTCCGCCCCGAATTTATGTTTATTGTTATTTCAGGTTCGGTCATTTCGTGCGCCTCGGTTCTTACGGACCGGGCGATTTGAGGTATATGTTGTTGTTTACCGGAAACGGAAATGTTCCTTTCACCCCTTTTGATTTTGTGCGCCATTTCGTGTCGAATTACGGTTTCACGCCACTTACTCATTTGTTTATACTAGTATACAGGGCAATATATTAGCGTAATGACAACCTATCATAGACTAAAAGTCTTTCTGGCATTGTTTTAAACAACAAAACGCATTTTTTTCAATTTTCTTTCATGTTGTCGCTACCAATACTTACTGAATTTTGAATCTAGGCCGCACACGACATCTGCCAGTTGTAGACGCGAGTTATCCAAACCAAGGGTGCCGCCGATTTGTACGTAGTCGTCCAGGCCTCGCTTGTTGCACTGAAAAGTCAATATTACGTCATTCGCCGCTAGAGGGAGCTAAGCTAAAAGCAGTCAACGTCGCTAAGGTATTGATTTTCCACCTACGCTTCAAAATATTTTAACTAGATGGCACTTGAAGCTATGAATATTGAAGGCCACCACTATGAATAACCAGCTTAAATTTTAACTTTTACTTGTAAATTGTACGAGTACCGGCTCGAGTGGTTATTTCAGGAAATGCGCGGATTTTTTCAAGTGTCATTCAATCAGTTGCTGAAGAGCATGTAAAAATAACAGACAAAAGTGTCGTAACATAGTCAGGTGTTGCACGCGAATTTCACAAAATCGAGACACGCGGGTGTGAAAAAGACATGACGGGACAGCGGAATATTTTTTGTTGTTCGATAGCAAAATTACAGAAATTCTTCTACTCAGGTAAAAATGTTGATCATATGGAGAAGGTGAAACTTTTTTTAAGAGAATCCTTGTCTAACCTTCACTGTCTTTAGACCAATAGGACGCGAAAAGTCGGCGTTGTTTCTAAAACAAGTGAAATAAGGAGGCTGACGTAAAAAAACTCAAAAACTCAATTTTTTCTCGAACCGATTGATTCTCATATTAAACAGATTCAAGTAACAGACTTTTTGTCATCAAAAATATCTTCAATATTTCGAAAGATTATTTCAGTATAAGTCCAACTTGAAAACGCGAACTCATACTTAATCTCTTATATTTATAATAATCTAGCATGCATCACCTGTAGACGCACCTTGTGGATGGTGCCAGTTTCTATTTCAATCCCCCTGCCAACGGTTGGCACGACTCCCACGTTCAGGGATGCCACCCTCACAGCAGCCGGATATATAGCTGTAATTGTGCAGTTCGCTCGGATGCCGTAATTTCTCAAGGTGTACATCGCCTGAACGCTCTGAAGCAACGTGTTGCAAGCTAAAAAAAGTAAGGTCGACGACGAGTTTCTAGGAACCAAAACTTTGCTGCAACTCTATGTACTTACGTCTGGGGTTTTTGACGAAACGGACCGAGAATTTGAAGCCTGAATTCCTCTGTGGCATCCTGTACATGATCATGGCAGCGTTTTGAGAAGTCCGAAGTACTTCTTTGACCTTCCTTCTGCCACATACCTCTAGGAATCTCGCGGACATCGGATTTGGATGGTCCGCTGGACTCGGGAAAATCTGTCCGCTCATCTCCCAACCGTCTAAAAGCTGATATACAGTAGATTTGAATCAATTAGGACGAAAACATTCCAAGTTACATTTTGTACAAAAGTGATTTTATGAAATCTCAAAGATAACTTTTGCAGAAAGTGTTTCATACATTTCTATGATGCCTCTAAATATTAGTAATCGAAAAATCTAGTAGCCATGAGACGCTCGGAGGTTTGCCCCATGGAGAATAAACCCTAAATGGTGATAATCTGCGTTCGAATAGCAACCGTATTTCAATCAGTTGCTGCAGAAAATGTTTGGATAAGTTTTGCAAAAATTGTTGCATTAATTTCTATCATACCTCCAAATATTGGTAACTCAAAGATCTAGTAGCCATTAGACGCTCGGAGTTTTGTCCATGAACAACAACCCTTAAATGGCGAAACATTTTGGTATCAAAGTTATTTAGTCTTGTATCAAGTTTGTTTCCTAATCAATTGGCGTTTGTATATGTTAAAAACACATTTAAAACTATACAGATTGTGTCCGCAAAAATTAAGCATAGGTCTATGTATAGAAACAAGCGTATCACGCGACAACACTGCTAACGTCGCTTGAGTGGGGCAGCCAATAGTGTGACTGCTGACTGGTGGGAGAGCAGGTCTGGTCAGGTCAGTCTGGTTTTGCGTTTCGCAGCACATGCACGCAACGGCGGAACTATCGCAGATCTAAGAACGCTTCATAACATTCATATCTTTGCAATCGCGATGTACCCTCCGCTAGAACAGCTTCAGATCATCAAGTGGTATTACGGTGGCAATTCAACGCTTGGGTTTGTTTGCAATCACTTTTGAAGGTAGACCTATCCCGTGCAGACAAACCATTTTCAATATTGTGCATTCATTTGAAAAATATCTTTGTCTAAAGAGCTGCAGTACATACTTGTCATCCGAGGGAGATAAGTCCACAAGAAATTGAGGCAAAACAACGACGAGATGTACTAATCTGCGGTTCTGTAGTACTGGACGATAAGAAATCCAAAGGATTGGCGAGGAATTGGGTATTGGTAACCAAAACGTTGTTAATACTCTGAAGAAGAGTGATTTCCAGAGTTATAAGTACTCAAAGACTCAGGAAACCTTCGCAGAGGACAGTATTCGTAGAATGGTGTTTTGTGAAACTGCAATGGAAAAGGCGCGCGCAGATGAAAATTTTATACAAAATATTATTTTTACTGATGAATCGACTTTTCCGTTACATGGTAAACATAAATCTTCCATTCTTCGATATTGGGCCCAACAAAATCAGCACCAAAGTTATGCTTACCGTACTCAATATCCCGAAAAACTAAATGTTTGGGCTGGATCTCTTAACGCCCAGAAGTACCTTACTTTGCTGCAAGAGCAAGTACTTCCCGCCATTTATAACCTTCCCGGAGGAGATCAGGATGATATTTGGTTTCAGCAAGACGGCTATCCTGCTCATAACGCGGCCAGGGTGCGAGAGTTTTTAACAACCGCATTTCCTCACCGTCTTATTAGTGAGAAAGGCGACATTCGTTGGGCCCCAAGATCACTTGGTCTGTCTCCGAACGATTTTTTTCTTGTCGGGTTTTCTTAAAAATACCATTTCTGTTGATGAAGTCAATAGGGCACATAATTTACAGCAGTTGAGAGCAAAAATTACAGAAGCTGCCAACACTGTTAACAGCCGAAACGCTCTCTGGCGTGAGGGACAACTTCTACAAACGGTATACGAGCCGTTTGTAGAAGTTGTCTTGCAAGCGGAATCTTTGAGCTCGAGTTAAAATAATGTTTATTTAATTGTTTATTCGTAGTAGAATATTAGTTAATTTTTGTTTTGTTTTGAGAATAGTGTTTTTATTTTTGGATATTATTTTCTGACAATAAAAGACAATAAAATCATTATTAGGTAAAATTTCCCGGGAGGAAGAAATTTGATCAAAATTTGTCACACAGTGCAATTCAACTCAATGTAATTTAAACTGAAATTTGCTGGTAAGCTGTACCTACCACTAGAAGTCCGCCGCTTTCGCAAGGTACGTCCATGAAGTTAACGCGTATCTCAATTTTTTCATCAGGCTCCGAGAACAGGTAAATTGCACAGGTTTCGTTGACGAACGTAGCCGT
Source organism: Melinopterus prodromus (assembly GCA_964023965.1). Taxonomy (NCBI): domain Eukaryota; kingdom Metazoa; phylum Arthropoda; class Insecta; order Coleoptera; family Scarabaeidae; genus Melinopterus; species Melinopterus prodromus. Next base: position 290,089 of record OZ030398.1, on the reverse strand, counting down.
GTGATGGAATGTACCTTCATCTGATATCATCTCGAAACATTCTGAAAACAAATAGTGATTTTTTTACAAAATTACACCCATAGGTGTGTAGCGCTGTTGTTCTCGTATCCCACAAAAATGCTTGAGTATCAAAGTACAAAACAAAATCTACACGTATACGAAAATCCCCGAGATTCTGCGAAAGTATACCTGCCTTCAATTCAAATTAGTTGGATTACTTGGTTGAATGTCAACCGCAGAAGTTAAATGGGGCGTTGGTGCACGTTTCAATTGTTTCAGAGAATCTAGAGTACCTTTATGTGGTGTAATTTTGACTTTAACGCTTTGAGTTTAATAGCGAAATTAATTACGCTCAGTGTTAGCTACATATGTCGCAATTTCCCATAGAATATGTACGATATGCACATTTTACCGCACGGAAATTGCTAAATATTTATCAATCTGTAAACTGTAAATAATTTATGCATTTCAATTGATCCATTCGTATGGTTATACCCGATTTTTGTACGGTTTACTGCACCCGTAGCTCTAAATTTAAAACTTAATATGTTGGTTTAATATTTTGCAATGTACACCCGCCCCACTCCTTTTAACTAAATTAATCATTTATCCACAAATTATCCTCGGGTGAATTAGTTTATATCCGGCTATAGAACCGCAAATAAATCCATGCCAAGCGCAGGACAAATTAGCTTGCTGCAAATTAGTTTGTTCCAAATGAGAAAACACCCTGTATAACATCGTCGCTTACGCTAAACGGAAAAGAATCCTATAACACGACTCACACTATGTAAAGCTCGGAAAATATATTCAGGAATTTAAGACCCGTCCTGAATAAAATGTATTCAGTATTCACATTAAAACGAAAGAATTTAATATGGGGCAGCTAGCGTTTAAACTTGGACCCTTTTGCAAAAATACCGGCACCACCAGTATTAAAATAGACTTAATTAACTGTCTGTGGTTAATTTAAGTTAGGAAGTCAATAAACCCCAGTGTGCGTTGGCTGTAACTCCTTTATTAAACCGTGAATCATGTCAAAGGGGAATTTTAGATAATCGTTTTAATAATTCGTTATTAAGTTGTGTATAAATGCCGTTTTCGGGAACTCATTGGAAATTTCGTGGTAGCCCTATAAAATTTTAATTATTTCTTCCTATAATAGAACTAATTAATTACTTATACGTAGAAGCTGAACATTACAATCTTACTGTAACTAAACTGATTGTCAAACACGTATAATATCAGTGCAATTTTTCGGAAAGCAAAGTTCACAAGATCTGTCTGATGTGGTTACGATTGTTTACCTGCAATTGATCGTTCCTCGGTTGATCTCCTGACTCTGTTGGCGGTGTTACTATTGCTCATCGATCTGTAATTGGTTCGCAAATACTCCAAGCCCTTACTTGTGCTGAGCTAGAACAAGATAACAGTGGGTGTAGTAAAACGCATACACACTAAAAACAAATGCTCAATTCAAATGTATTTAGTTTAGACCAGAGGAACAGATGGCGACAGCAACAGGCAACAACATTGGATCAAATATATTGCTATTGTTGACAAATAAAATAATTGATCTATAAAAGGATCTATAAAAAATCAACATGTCTCACGTTGCATGTTGCCCACTGTAGCCCAAGAGTAAGTGGGACTTTAGAAACGCTATCATTTGATGATCCTCGATAATTCTGTTAATCTATCTCATTATACAAGTTTTCTCAAATCATCGTTCATATCGGATTAGGATACAAGCCACAAACTTAGGTAACTTTGGTCGAACGTTATTAATTTCGAAACACATTAAAGTTTTTAAGTAGATGCAATTATTATCAAGGGTAGCGCTGTCCTTTCAAAGTAGCCAAAACTTTTAGCGTATCACACCGTTTAATGCATAAAATTTCCTAAGTAGGCGGTTTAGCCACTTTTCAAGATGACACGACGAAAATTTATTCAGATAGGATATATTTCTAACGTCCACCCACGTAAAGAAATTACATTACATTCCTTACGTTAGAAAATTCTTAATATACGGCTCTGTTTGTCTTAAGGTAGTTACCCTAGGATGGCATTTGAATAAAAGATCTATAAAACCGATATTTACCCAATAGAAATATTCCAAATTGATTGATTGTGTCAATCTCCTGTCAATAACACACTACGAACTATGCAGTTAAACGACATTTAAAGCCTTTGCAGAAAGTTTATAATTATATCACGATGCGAATTTGTTCTATCTAAGGTAAACGCCCCAAATTCAGACAAGTTAAGTTCTTATTTTATCCAAGTAAACAAAAATATGTCGGAATTTAGGATAGTCTCCGAATTTAGAACGTTTACCTTACTATAGAACTTTGGGAATGTTTCGGAGACAGGTCTGTATCCGATAAATCTAATATCAAAGTTCAAAACCACTTGGAATTCAATACAAACTTCTGTCACACTTTCTGTACTATTGACAACACAATTTAGCTACGTATAGCAAAGATAGACGATTTTCCCCTTAGGAATAAAATATAAATAGTAACGATAGCCTCCGTTGTTTTTTTTTTCTTTTCGATAATAATGATTGATTAAGTTGCGCTGTGACACGGTGCCAATAAAACATGTAATAAATCATGTTTGGTTACCCTGCAACACCTCGGGCTATTCAATCTTGAGTATCCTGTCGTAATATACCATTGTTGACCGATCCTGTAGGACGACAATTCCAGAATAGGACTATACAAACGTGTCGAATACGTTTGCGTATCAAAGGACATCCCAATCATTTGCAAACACTCCGTATAAAACACCTGGCGAATATTTATTTTACATTAACGCGCGAGCTCGTTTCCAATGTCGATTAAACAAACAGGTGCCCTTTTTTGTCACACCTAGTTTGCGTAGGAACCAGGAATGTTCAATTTTCAAAGCGTATCGCTTCGGTATATTTTTTTTCAAAATCTTTTTTACTAATGGCACTAATTTTGTGGATTCCCGAATGACTGCGATATCCAGTAGGTATCTATCATACACCAAAATGGCATAAAATCAAGTTTGCCATGTTCGGTATCGAAAGCATCCACCGATAAAGGACACGAATAACTCATTAATTAGATCCATTTTAGCCGAGTGCTCTGTCGTAATGGCTATTACCTATGCTTTGCAATCCGTATTAATGGTTACCAACATGGCTTTGACGTTACATGAACATAAATAAATAAATAAATACTCTACAAACCAGGGTTGTTATGTTTAAAAACATTGGTTTTAATACATTTGTTTTAAAACATTTGTTTTAAAACATTTGTTTTAAAACATGTTTTTAATCATGTTTTAAAACAACTGTTTTGTTTTAAATCATTTTATTTTAAACATATTTAAAACAGTTTGTTTTAAATATGTTTAAAACATTTTGTTTTAAAACATTGTTTTAGACATGTTTTAAAACAAATATTTTGTTGTAAACATATTTAAAACAACTTTGTTTTAAATGTTTAAAGCAGTTGGTTTTAAATGTTTAACACATGTGTTTTAAACTACCGAAATTTGGACAACATATTTTATTATTTAATCAGTATTGTATGCTGGTCTTAAAAATGTTTATGCATGGATCAATTGAAAGATCAAAATTTATTTAAATATTGTATTTATTATTAAAAAAAGTTCTTTATAAAATACAATTTTTATTCCTTATTTAAAACATGTTTTTTTGGCGATTTAAAACATGTTTTTTTATGTTTAAAATATGTTTTTTGCGAAGTGTTTAAAAACATTGTTTCGTGTTTAAAAACATCATTTTATAAAAAGAAACAGGTTTGTTTTGTTGAAAATAAAAAAAAAACGTTTTTCATATCAACCCTGCTACAAACTAGACAAGTGTTTGCCACCTACTGGTGCATTCCTACAATATATTTATGTGAAATTGTTGAGGAATCTATACAATTTTATATCTTTCTATTATTTTATATCGAGACAAGTTATCGTAACCTCTCTTACTTGTAGGGGCTGATTTAAAGTAGAATAATTTATGACATTTGATAATAGGTAAGTATAATAACCATTTTTCGGTCAAATTAATAGTTTAGCTGCAAGAGCAAATTCAATTTGATCGAGATCGGTCGCATGTGCATTGATATGAAACGAGGGTTTGACAAATATTTTTATGGTAATGACAGTAAGTGTCAAATGATGATGCTTTGACAATACCTAGTGTCAATAGTATCAAAACATCTGTCAAATCCTGGCTAACTAGTTTAATTTTAATGCAGACACGAATTATCTCAGTCAAATAGATTCTCATGCAGCTAAACTATTAATTTTATATATTGTATGATAAAGTCATGTGCCGGGCCACATCAGATTTTTTTTCTTAGTTTTAAGACATTCAAAAAACTATGCGTTTAAGGGTTAAGGGGAACTCCTCAAATTGTTCATTAAAATAATGTTGTAATATATCCAAATATTTAGGTTGATTCACATTTCCATCGAAGAAATATGACAAATTACACCGTAATATGTTACGGCACAACACACGCTTACTTTTTGTTTTATTTTCTTTATAAATTCTGGACATATGCGATTTATTAACATCAATTTGTAACGCTCTTCTTCGAAGGTATAGATTTGTAATTTCTTGAACGGAATGTAATGCTATTAGAGAAGAAACGTATTCGTCATTCAGTCTCCGTTTCTGCTTTTTTCCAAACATTTTTTTGCGACCGATGACTCGCATGCTAAATAACAGACCAACAGTGGAGCGCAGTGACCGTAGTCTTTCTAATTTTTCAATTGATATATGTTCGTAAATAAACTAGTTATAAAACATCTTGAACGATTTAGCAACACTCAACCGTCATAATGTGATAATGTGTTTGGCGTTAGTTAGTTTAGTTAGATTTGAGGTTAGACATCAAACGGTTAGTTTCATTCGAAACCAAACATAACCACATTCAATCACCTGAGTGCAACGGTAAACATCCTACTGTACCTCTGATGTAGAGATTTATAACCGCAAAGTTGTGGGTAATTCAACCACGGTCCCACGTGAAACCTGCGTCCGACACTTGACATCTGCAACGCAAATTTTATGCGAATATTCTGCATCCTGCGTCCTTCAATGTTCCTCCGCAGTACATTTCCACTATTTACCATTTTTTCTTTGTCTTTAAATCACAATATTTGCTGGAAACCGTGGGTTTTAAGCTGACATAGCTGAATTTGCGAAAATATAGCAATATAATCAGATCAAAGAGGCCTTTGACAGGAAGAATACGTCTTGATACTTATGAACTGGCCTCGTACAGAATTTCATTATGTCTGTCCTGATCTCGAGATTGATAAATGAATTTAGGGCTGTAGACTGGCAATCTGCATATTTCACCCTAAATGAGAAGGAATTGCCAAATCGCTCAACTAATTGCTGCCAGTGGAGTCCTGATCCATTGAATTAAATCTGTCACGCAGCTAATTTGCCCCATGCTAAAAGATCTGTGACTCTTATTAAGATAAATCGAGTAAAAGAAAGTCTTCCTTAAATTTAGGTCTACTCTGTCAAATTCTTTCCTAACACTTTAATTATATTGTTTTAAGTTTAGTAATTTCTTGTAATATAATGTCTGTACGTCCGGAACGAAGTAAAGGAGTAAATTAATTAATTAAAACTTGAATGTTATTCAAATTTCGTTGTAACGGAGATGGAAGAAGGTTTTTCGAAGAATTTCCGATCCACCGGAACAAGGTGTAGGAAGTTTTCCTCTGAATACCAAAGAGCTGAATTTTAAATGACAGCCCTGTGATAGGTAAGTGAGTTACGGCTCACTTTCAGTCACAAAGGAAACTTTTCACTTCATTAAGCCATCCTAAGCAACGCAAAAATCATTGAATATTTATCATGTTTGTTATAGACGAATAAACAATTTAACATTATACGAGCTCGCTAAAAATATTCTAAACCCTCTATTACATAAAGCATCGCCTAGTAAAAACGTTGTAATTAATAATAAAATAAATTACATTGTTCATAGTAAAGTTGAACAAACAGTAAACGCAAGACAGTTCACAGCAGCTAAACATCAACTATAGACTGCATTATCTTATGTTACGGTTGTCGCACTTAGCTAACAAATCTGTACTAAGACAAAGCCGCTGTTCGAGGGTTGTTGATTTACAATCGCCGTATTCAAAGTAACTTTGAATTACTGCACAAGCCCATCTGCACAAATCTATAGCTCTATTACAATAACAGATAACAATAACCATATTCAACGGATTAACTGCTACCAGATAGAATACGAGTGGGTAAATAACAATATAAAATAAATAATCTATACGCAAATCGACGTGTGCCATAAGATAATCCTGTCTTTTTTACTTCATCATACGTAGAATGATAAAAGTAATGTAATCGCGCCGATTTTTTTTTTATTTTAGGGAAAATATGTCCAATGTACAAAAAAATGTGTCTAAAGGATGTTTACTCACAGCATTTTCAAGGAGTTTTCAAATGAGCCGCCATTTCTTTAATTTCGTCAAAATAGTTAAATAAAAATTACATGTATGATAGCGTAATGACAGGTAGTGTCAAACGCTGACGTTTTGACAATACCTACTGTCAATAGAATCAAAATATCTGTCAAATCCTGGCTAACCAGTTTTATTTTAATGCAGACCGATCTCGATCAAATAGAATCTGATGCAGCTAAACCATTAATTTTATATATAGTATGATAAAGTCACGTGCCTGGCCACATCAGATTTTTTGGTGACTGCATTCTCGTTTACTGCTTTGCCCTAAAACTTGAACTACTATAAATCTTTGCGTATTGTTGCGAACTACTACATAAAAAAAGCTTTTCGTTATTAGGCAACCCACAGCGTGAAAGCACTTAAGCAGGTCGTAAGCTTTCGAGCCCGTTGTACCTCTACTGAATATATAGTTAGTTATTCGATTTTTGATAAACGCATTCTTTCGCGGTTTACGCTCATGTAACGAATGCCTGAAAAGTTTCACTAAATTTTCAATGAAACAAATCAGATAGACATTTTTAGAATGAAAAACATTATTTACTAGGTTATATATTATATTCGTGTTCGCATACTGGCGTGGGTTGCAGTTAATAATTAATAGATACCCACGTACATTTTATTTTTAATTATGAAATGAATTTACAAAATACCAATGCCATGTAGTTGGTTAGAAGACAATAATTTGACGTTCTTTTTTTACTTTATCATACGCAGTATGATGGTGGGTGAACATGGATAACACTAGGGTGTTGCATCAGTCACATATACAATGGTCTCAGGGAAGATATGAAAAAATTATCGTTAAACAGTTTTGGGGGAAAGGTGAAGTGTTGTCTGTTTGCTCAACAGGGGGGACTCCAGGCATTGAGCGCACATCGGTGGCTGTTTTAACTTTTATTTTTTATGGACATGTGCGATGTTTTGTATGTTTTTGTATGTTTTGTATAATGATGATAGTTCTTTCACACAATGACTTCATTATTTGAACGAACTGTCATCAGTATACAACGACAGTTCGCTTCGCCATCATTGACAAGTACATTTAAAATATTTATAAAATGGAGTTTATGAGTCATAGCTAAAACGTCGTATTCGACTCGCACACAACGGATACAAATCGCTCGCATGTATGCGCATGTTTTGTTCGCGATCTATATCCTTAGTTATGTGCTCCTCAAATAATATACTATTAAATATCATAATATTTCAGTTGATTAACATTTCCATAGAAGAACTATAGCATAATTACAGCGTTATATAGCACACCACACGTTTACTTCTTTATCCAAAATGACAATAAATTCATAAAAATGTCGGTTATTTAATACTTATTTCGTTACGAAATCCAAATTTTTACCGTATTAGCTGTTGCCGCATTAGCCTCTTCTAAAATATCACCTATATGTAAGCTCGATATGTAGGTACTGATATAAAACTTTGCACAATCAATGAATGCCAGTAATAAACAATTTGACACATATAACCGGATCACAACGTCATAAACTTCCACATATATCAACAGATATCAAAATTAACTAATTTTAATAATTTTATTTCTTTAAAAATGAAAATGTTTAACGACATATTTTGTCAAATTAATATTATAGGTTAATAATATGGTGATATACAGGCGGGATGTAAATTTTAAATAAATAAAAAATTACAGCCACATCCTTGATTTGAACCAGGGACCTTTGCGTTTCTAGCACAATGCTCTCATAGGCCTCATTAGCTCAGATGGGAGAGCATAATTTATGACTATGACATTTTTTGGTAAAATAAATAGTTTAGCCGCATGAGCAAATTCTATTTCATCGAGATTGTTCGTACTGCATTAAAAGACTATAGTATTAAAACAAGTTAGCCAGGATTTGTGAGGTATTGATTCTAATGACAGAAGTAGTGTCAAATGCTGATGTTCTGACATTACATACTGTAAATATAATCAAAATATCTATCTAGTTCTAGTAGTTTTATTTTAATGTGTCCGATCTCGATCAAATAGAATCTCATGCATCTAAATTATTAATATATGGTATGATAAAGTCATGTGCCTGGCAAGATCAGATTTTTTAATACAAGTTCTGTAGTGACCACAGCAGTTTCTTTTTTTGTTCTTATACGTAATGTTCATTTTATACAAAATTTAATTCCTTCGTAAAAAAATAATAATTTTATCGATAACTAACCTTCGTATTCGGCGGCTGCGGTATTGTTGAGAGTACTTCTGCGGCCAGAAGACAGCAGCATGATAGGGCAGCCGCGACGGTCCAGCAGAGAAGCATCTTAACAGGTGGTTTGGCGTAAACGGTGACGCGGCGCGATATGAGGGATTGCGACGCATCCATCGGTTTAAATAGCGACGGCGTCGCGGCGTCTGCAAATGCGCTGCGCTTTTGGCCATTTCAACCACTTGTCCATCGTTCCTGCAGCACGCTGGAACCACTATCGTCGATTTTGGCGCATTTTCAATGAGGGCACCGCCAATCGGCCACTATGCGATGCTTTTTCAGGCTTCAGCGACTTGAATTTTGACCGCCGAAGATATCGTTCTTCGGGTAGATTGCTCTGAAATCATAAAAGCGCCTAAATTTGATTTATAAAAACATATTTTGAATAAATTACGGTAGATAGTGAGCTGTAAATTTCTAACGCAACTACTCTGCTCGTAATAACACCAGAAGCAAATTCATAACAGTTTACAAACCAAACAAATACCTACTTTATTATACATTTCAAAAATTCTCATGTACCCCACTGGGATATTTCAAATTAAAAATCATTCTGGAATTCCTCGTTCAATTTATGACAAAAAATGTCTCTCTGCCTTTTTTTTCGTAGGGGGCACAGTTTTTATGCAAAAAATTATTTAATACAATAACATTAAACTAAACACAAGATTTCAATCGTTTAAGAAAAACTTAAACACCCCGTATCACAGAAAACGAAGCAATTGCGAACATACGTTTATATAACAAACTATTATAATTTTTTCATACAGAATCACCCCGTAAAGTTTGTCGTACTTATTTACTAACACCCTGTAATGTCATAAAAAGTTACATTTTATTACCTGTAAAATAGAGATAAAATGTCAAACTTTTTTCCGTCACAGAGAAAATAATTTTTATGCCAACTACTTTGCTCGTAATACCACCAGAAGCAAAAACATAACATTTTACAAACCAAAAAATGTAATTTTGTGGATTAATTACCCAATTTACTGTGATCGACGCGAATACAAAAATAATTTCTAACCCAATAACTTTGCTCCTAATAACACTAAAAGCAATCATAACATTTTCCTAGCCAAAAAATAACCTAAATTCTAAGTACTAGTAAAATAATTCTTAGAATTGATTATTATATGTTTTGTAACAATAATCTCCGCCGTTATGTACTTATAGAAAAATGTATGTGCGTCACGCTGTTGTACCTAAATGTAGTTTCTCGACAAGTGTAATTGCTATCCACTGCTTAGCGGTTAACCTCGACTTCGAAAAAGGCTTCCGTGTCTCCAGAGATCACAATGCAGTTTAAATAAAAAACATCAAAAAGAAAAACGTTTCAACGAAAAAGGAAAATACTTGAGACATACTTCTTTCGTCTAGTTATATGACGTGCTGGATTACCTACACACACATCCGGTCCAATCGCTCTGATTACTTTGGCCAATCAATATCACCCATTTTTTTAAGAAATCAGAACCTACGTAAGTTTATAAACACAACTGCAGCGTACTTTCCACTATATTTACGATACGAAGATACAAACAGAATATAAAACAATAAAACCTTTACGAAAAGCGTCCGGTGTTTGCTTGTGCTGTTTTATCAATATTTGCTACCTCGATCCAAAAGAATAATATCAACACTACGGGACATACTAAATCCTATTGGTTGTAGTTAGATTTTTGTGTGTGTAGGTATGTGTGTTTACCGGCTGCCATTAGTAATTGAAAATAAATAAATAAATAATTGTAAATGTTAATATTTTTTGATGAAATTGTCAGTGAAATGTGTATTTTATTGGCTAATTTTTCAGCAGGATACAAAATCGGTAAATCCGTAAGAAACAGAGGTGAGTTGTCGCATTATTTGTGTTTACAAGAATCGTTATGATCATATCTTGTACAAGCTTTAATCGATTCGTAATACGAATGATATACACATTTCCTGAAAATTTCGTTGATACTCAATGTTTACCGGGTGCACCTGCTGTATTATTTTTTCGTTTAATAGTTTTATTTTCTTTGCGAATATAAATAACTCAACGAGGGAACAAATCCAAAAGGTGTTAACTGCTCTAAACTATAATTTCAGCGGTTTATAACCGGTATAGTGTACAACACAGTGGCTATAAAACATTTAAATTTAGCTTTGGAATTCACGGCATGCAGGTATCAAACAAACTATTCGATTTAAATAAAACCTAGCTCTATTTTCATGCGATAAAAGCAAAACAAATTGTTTTTGTAAACGTAAATAAAAAAAAATCTGATGTGGCCAGGCACCTGACTTTATCATACTATGTACAAAATTAATAGTTTAGCTGCATTAGATTTCATTAACCATTAACGTAAATATATTAATTAAAGAAAATACACATTATGAATTAACATAATTTCGAATGCTATAAAAAAAACGGTGGCTTGCGCCATGGGCGCTTATCCAAAATTGTATTTACAAGTTTGAAAACTTTACGATTTACCCGCCAGTGAATGAACAGCTTGGCGGGTGAATTTTTAAAACCAAAGGACGATAAAATGATAAAAAATGCTTTACAAAAATATTTAAAGGAACGTAAAACGTTTTGATCTAAAAATTATTGAATAAAACACAGCACGCACACGCAGCTACCGCCACCGCCTTCGCCGTCTCCTTCGTTGCGTCGTTTGTAATTAAAAAGTTTGCAGGCGAACTTACTTCTTGGAAATTTTAAACTCCCGCCAAAAATAGTCAAACATACGCCAAAAAGATCCTTATCTTCAAACGTATTATTGTACAACTTACCAGCTAATAGATCACTCAAGTACGGACACTCTAAACCCTCCTGAAGCCCTTGTTGATGCTAAAGTTGATACTAAACACCAAAAAATGCCCAAAAGATGTCGAAAATTTAGTATTGTTTGTGATTGTTCTAACTAATATTCACAGAGCACGAGCCTCCTCACTCTTTCAGCACTTGTTTTATCTGTTAGTTGGTCCAAGTATGTAACGCTAACCGTGTACAATGCCTCTGACGTCACGATATTTTTCCTTCTAGATACCGCCATATAATATATGACTTGTGTAATTTTCTCCGCCGACATATTTTTTAGACTTGCCGTCTACTGCACAATGGTATCTTGACGATTTTGAAGATGTGACGTTATACCACCTGCGACAATATTTCTTTCTTTCTTTCTTTCTTTCTTCCTTTCTTTCTTTCTTTCTTTCTTTCTTTCTTTCTTTCTTTCTTTCTTTCTTTCTTTCTTTCTTTCTTTCTTTCTTTCTTTCTTTCTTTGTTCATGGTTTTTGAATGAAGAATAACACTCGAGAATAACAGTTGGCAAGACCGATCTAAAAAAATGAATGTTATGTAAACAATTATTTTAAAAGAATTTCTAACGTGTCAATAGCTCGTCGTTTTTGAAATTGACTTAAGCTACAAATACAAAATACTATTGAATATAAATTGTTTTCATTTCGAAGCATTTCAAATTTGTAGCTTCAGCTTCTTCTTGTCAACTTTTTATAAAGAACTATATTGAGTGGTTACGTTTCTTTTTATGCACACTATGTACTAATAAGGACTTTAAACGATTTACAACATTTCGCAGATCGGATTTTTTATCTTACAGACTTTTTTTGGAGCATTCATATTTACATAATAGAATTCCAGAACAAAAGGAAAAGAATTTCTAACGTGTCAATAGCTCGTCGTTTTTGAAATTGACTTAAGCTACAAATACAAAATACTATTGAATATAAATTGTTTTCATTTCGAAGCATTTCAAATTTGTAGCTTCAGCTTCTTCTTGTCAACTTTTTATAAAGAACTATATTGAGTGGTTACGTTTCTTTTTATGCACACTATGTACTAATAAGGACTTTAAACGATTTACAACATTTCGCAGATCGGATTTTTTATCTTACAGACTTTTTTTGGAGCATTCATATTTACATAATAGAATTCGAGAACAAAAGGAAAAGAATTTCTAACGTGTCAATAGCTCGTCGTTTTTGAAATTGACTTAAGCTACAAATACAAAATACTATTGAATATAAATTGTTTTCATTTCGAAGCATTTCAAATTTGTAGCTTCAGCAAAACTTCATAAAACTTTATTGGAATCTTTTTCTTGTCAACTTTTTATAAAGAACTATATTGAGTGGTTACGTTTCTTTTTATGCACACTATGTAATAATAAGGACTTTAAAAGATTTACAACATTTCGCAGATCGGATTTTTTATCTTACAGACTTTTTTTGGAGCATTCATATTTACATAATAGAATTCGAGAACAAAAGGAAAAGAATTTCTAACGTGTCAATAGCTCGTCGTTTTTGAAATTGACTTAAGCTACAAATACAAAATACTATTGAATATAAATTGTTTTCATTTCGAAGCATTTCAAATTTGTAGCTTCAGCAAAATTTCATAAAACTTTATTGGAATCTTTTTCTTGTCAACTTTTTATAAAGAACTATATTGAGTGGTTACGTTTCTTTTTATGCACACTATGTAATAATAAGGACTTTAAAAGATTTACAACATTTCGCAGATCGGATTTTTTATCTTACAGACTTTTTTTGGAGCATTCATATTTACATAATAGAATTCCAGAACAAAAGGAAAAGAATTTCTAACGTGTCAATAGCTCGTCGTTTTTGAAATTGACTTAAGCTACAAATACAAAATACTATTGAATATAAATTGTTTTCATTTCGAAGCATTTCAAATTTGTAGCTTCAGCAAAATTTCATAAAACTTTATTGGAATCTTTTTCTTGTCAACTTTTTATAAAGAACTATATTGAGTGGTTACGTTTCTTTTTATGCACACTATGTAATAATAAGGACTTTAAAAGATTTACAACATTTCGCAGATCGGATTTTTTATCTTACAGACTTTTTTTTGGAGCATTCATATTTACATAATAGAATTCCAGAACAAAAGGAAAAGAATTTCTAACGTGTCAATAGCTCGTCGTTTTTGAAATTGACTTAAGCTACAAATACAAAATACTATTGAATATAAATTGTTTTCATTTCGAAGCATTTCAAATTTGTAGCTTCAGCAAAATTTCATAAAACTTTATTGGAATCTTTTTCTTGTCAACTTTTTATAAAGAACTATATTGAGTGGTTACGTTTCTTTTTATGCACACTATGTAATAATAAGGACTTTAAAAGATTTACAACATTTCGCAGATCGGATTTTTTATCTTACAGACTTTTTTTGGAGCATTCATATTTACATAATAGAATTCCAGAACAAAAGGAAAAGAATTTCTAACGTGTCAATAGCTCGTGGTTTTTGAAATTGACTTAAGCTACAAATACAAAATACTATTGAATATAAATTGTTTTCATTTCGAAGCTTTTCAAATTTGTAGCTTCAGCAAAATTTCATAAAACTTTATTGGAATCTTTTTCTTGTCAACTTTTTATAAAGAACTATATTGAGTGGTTACGTTTCTTTTTATGCACACTATGTAATAATAAGGACTTTAAACGATTTACAACATTTCGCAGATCGGATTTTTTATCTTACAGACTTTTTTTGGAGCATTCATATTTACATAATAGAATTCGAGAACAAAAGGAAAAGAATTTCTAACGTGTCAATAGCTCGTCGTTTTTGAAATTGACTTAAGCTACAAATACAAAATACTATTGAATATAAATTGTTTTCATTTCGAAGCATTTCAAATTTGTAGCTTCAGCAAAACTTCATAAAACTTTATTGGAATCTTTTTCTTGTCAACTTTTTATAAAGAACTATATTGAGTGGTTACGTTTCTTTTTATGCACACTATGTAATAATAAGGACTTTAAAAGATTTACAACATTTCGCAGATCGGATTTTTTATCTTACAGACTTTTTTTGGAGCATTCATATTTACATAATAGAATTCGAGAACAAAAGGAAAAGAATTTCTAACGTGTCAATAGCTCGTCGTTTTTGAAATTGACTTAAGCTACAAATACAAAATACTATTGAATATAAATTGTTTTCATTTCGAAGCATTTCAAATTTGTAGCTTCAGCAAAATTTCATAAAACTTTATTGGAATCTTTTTCTTGTCAACTTTTTATAAAGAACTATATTGAGTGGTTACGTTTCTTTTTATGCACACTATGTAATAATAAGGACTTTAAAAGATTTACAACATTTCGCAGATCGGATTTTTTATCTTACAGACTTTTTTTGGAGCATTCATATTTACATAATAGAATTCCAGAACAAAAGGAAAAGAATTTCTAACGTGTCAATAGCTCGTCGTTTTTGAAATTGACTTAAGCTACAAATACAAAATACTATTGAATATAAATTGTTTTCATTTCGAAGCATTTCAAATTTGTAGCTTCAGCAAAATTTCATAAAACTTTATTGGAATCTTTTTCTTGTCAACTTTTTATAAAGAACTATATTGAGTGGTTACGTTTCTTTTTATGCACACTATGTAATAATAAGGACTTTAAAAGATTTACAACATTTCGCAGATCGGATTTTTTATCTTACAGACTTTTTTTGGAGCATTCATATTTACATAATAGAATTCCAGAACAAAAGGAAAAGAATTTCTAACGTGTCAATAGCTCGTCGTTTTTGAAATTGACTTAAGCTACAAATACAAAATACTATTGAATATAAATTGTTTTCATTTCGAAGCATTTCAAATTTGTAGCTTCAGCAAAATTTCATAAAACTTTATTGGAATCTTTTTCTTGTCAACTTTTTATAAAGAACTATATTGAGTGGTTACGTTTCTTTTTATGCACACTATGTAATAATAAGGACTTTAAAAGATTTACAACATTTCGCAGATCGGATTTTTTATCTTACAGACTTTTTTTGGAGCATTCATATTTACATAATAGAATTCCAGAACAAAAGGAAAAGAATTTCTAACGTGTCAATAGCTCGTCGTTTTTGAAATTGACTTAAGCTACAAATACAAAATACTATTGAATATAAATTGTTTTCATTTCGAAGCATTTCAAATTTGTAGCTTCAGCAAAATTTCATAAAACTTTATTGGAATCTTTTTCTTGTCAACTTTTTATAAAGAACTATATTGAGTGGTTACGTTTCTTTTTATGCACACTATGTAATAATAAGGACTTTAAAAGATTTACAACATTTCGCAGATCGGATTTTTTATCTTACAGACTTTTTTTGGAGCATTCATATTTACATAATAGAATTCCAGAACAAAAGGAAAAGAATTTCTAACGTGTCAATAGCTCGTGGTTTTTGAAATTGACTTAAGCTACAAATACAAAATACTATTGAATATAAATTGTTTTCATTTCGAAGCTTTTCAAATTTGTAGCTTCAGCAAAATTTCATAAAACTTTATTGGAATCTTTTTCTTGTCAACTTTTTATAAAGAACTATATTGAGTGGTTACGTTTCTTTTTATGCACACTATGTAATAATAAGGACTTTGAAAGATTTACAACATTTCGCAGATAGGAATTTTTATTTTATAGACTTTTTTTGGAGCATTCATATTTACATAATAGAATTCCAGAACAAAAGGAAAAGTGTCAACTGAAAATCTTCGAAGAATTCATACAGTTTGTCTTGCCATTGACCGGAATATAAAGAATTCTCGACTGATTTTCGATCTTAAAGTGGGATTCGAAATGATAGGCAACCAAGTATACCTCATAAATTTTGAGGTCAGTATTTCGTGGTATTTCACCGAAATGATTAGGTATTTGCATTCAAATTATACGTCGAACAGAACTTGAAACCTTTGCCGATAATACAAAAAATATCCGGCTCAATTCTGTCGGGTCTAGGTGACGGATTTTACGATTGTTGATGGCTATGTCGTAGTCTCCTTACGTTACCATTTCAAGTTCTGTTCGACGTATAATTTGAATGGAAATACCTAATCATTTCGCTGAATAACTCAGAATAATATTATGGAGTATATTTGGGTGCCTGCTCAAAATACAAAATACAATTTTACTATTATTAATTTTTTTATTTCATTTTTATTTATAATATATTATGTACTCTACTTTATAAATAGCTATCCAACTACATCGAATATACATTTCATTCGGTTGGTTCATAGCCTGACGTGCTTCGAGGTGACAATGGATGCAGCAAGTCTAAAACTGAATCTGGCTGATCATAACTTGTATGTTTATAAGGGTCCTCTTTAAGCTCGTAATTCCATCTCCTGTCATAACCGTGCCCTGTAAGTTAATAATGTATTGTTACGCGTCAATAATCGGTTATATAGGTAGCTGAATATTAAGAGAACAAGTTCACGAACAGATTATTCTTGTGTAATTATTAATAACAGACTTTTCTAAATGACATAATGAGGGCATCCTAAACACTGGGCATAACCAAACGGTCATAATAATATACCATTATACGATGTATGTAAGATTTTGACATATTTTCATTAACACCAATGAATAAATTTATTTTTTTTTTTTTTTTTCATTTTGTGCAAACACAGAGTGTTTGTGGCATAACACCTAGTCAATGACTAACAAGTTATTTTCATTTAACCTAAACTGATAAAATAATGAGTATTTTTACAATTTTGCCCATTGGCCCAAGTTGTTTTAGTCTGACAGTTTTTACCTCTCAAGTAGACGGCGGTTGTTTTCACTTACACTTGTTTTCACTTTTCACATACTGTGAATACACTACGGGTGCTCTGCTTTTAATCACTCCCGCACTAGTTCGAATGGTTTAGTTCTTTTCAGCCGACGCACTAGCGCACTGTTGTCTAGCAGCTGGATGGCTTCAAAGTTGTCGTGGTGGAGTAGACGATCCTCGTGCTTCTTAGCAAATTTTGATATTTCGCTAGTTACCATCTCCATGCAAAGGTCCCGATGAAGACTGGTGTTTTTGATGTACCATGGTGCACCAACAATGGCCCTTAGAACTTTATTTTGGAACCTCTGAATGAGATTGATATTGGACTGCTTAGTGCATCCCCATAACTGTATTCCATACACCCATACTGGCTTTAATAATTGCTTGTATAGTAGGAGCTTATTTTGCACTGACAGGGCTGACCTCCGTCCCATTAGCCAATACATTTTGCGGAATTTTAGGTCGAGTTCGTTCCGCTTTTTCTTGACATGTACTTTCCATCTAAGCTTGGCATCCAGTGTCATGCCAAGGTATTTCGCTGTATCCGCGTATGGAATATCGTTCCCATTAATGGTTACTGGAATATAGTTAACTCTCTTATTGGTGTAGTTTACATGCGTGGATTTTCCTTCATTTAGTTTGATGCGCCATTTCTTTGTCCAAAGGTTGATTTTGTTTGCAGCTATCTGTAATTTTTCAGTTGCTTCTTCGACACTGTCACTAATCGCCAAAATAGCCGTGTCGTCTGCAAATGTTGCCACTGTGGTTTCTCCCGGAACAGGAATATCATAAGTATACAGTAGGTACAAAAGTGGTCCCAATACACTTCCTTGTGGTACTCCGGCATTGATATTGCGTAGCGAGGAGTATTCGTCATCCTGTTTCACCCTGAAGTGGCGATCTTTCAGATATGATTTTAACAGTTCTGTATATTCACTAGGAAGCTGCTGTTCCAGTTTCTCGAATAGTCCATCATGCCACACCTTATCGAAAGCCTGAGCCACGTCTAAAAATATTGCTGAGCAAATTTTCTTTTCTTCAAGAGCCTTTTCTATAACATCGGTAATTCGGTGTACCTGATCGATTGTTGAATGTCGAGCTCGAAAGCCGAATTGATGTGATGGAATAGTTTGATTTTTCTCAAGAATTGGGTATATTCTCTTGATAAGTAATTTTTCAAACAGTTTTGAAATGGTTGGTAACAGAGATATAGGTCTGTAGGAGGCTACATCATTTGGCGGTTTACCGGGTTTGGGTATCATGATGACCTCAGCGACTTTCCAGAATGAGGGCACATATCTTAACCTAAGTGCAGCGTTGAACAAATTTAACATCTTTATCACGGCTTTTCTCGGTAGCTGCTTCAGCAGGGCTCCTGATATCAGGTCAAATCCCGGTGCTTTTTTCGAACTGAGGTTGGTTTTGATTTCGGTCATTAGTTCTTTTGGTGAAATATGGGGTATAGGGTTTGACTCCAGTGCTGTCCAGGTGTTAGACTCGGGAAGTTCAGGGGTATGAGTTTCATTCGGTGTAAATGTCTTTTCCAAGTGATCGGCAAAGATATCGGCCTTATCCTTGTTACTTCTGGCCCAAGATCTGTCTTCCTTTCTTATCGGGGGAATTTGCATTATCGGTCGCTTTATGTTTTTGGTGGTTTTCCATAGAGAGTAGTCCGTAGCAGAGTCATTGCTTAGCCCCTCCAAATGCCGACCAATAGTTTGTTGTTTGATTTCTTCGGTAAGGTTGCGAAGTTTCCATACCATATTATTTAGTTCTGTCTTAACTATGGGGTCTCTTGTAGTTTGCCAGCGTTTGCGAACTTTTCTCTTTTTTGCTATCAATTCTCTGACTTCTAAAGGATAGATGTTGCTATTCTTGATATGGTAACTTATTTGGGGTGTAGCTAACCACGCAGCTTCCTGTATATCGCCGTGGAAACTCTGCACTGCGTCTTCCAATTCTTCGGGAGTTTTGAGTGAAACCGACAAGTTGATGTTCTGCTCTAGGCTTGTTTTGAATGCTTCCCAGTTTGTAGCTTTAGTTGTCAGAGTTGGTCTTCTTTCTTTTCTAATTACCGATTGACTTAGAGTTAAGATAATTGGTGTATGGTCAGAGTCAAGGTCTAGTTCCTCGGTGATATCAATGAAGCTAGATGACAGATTTTTAATTACAAAAAAGTCTATTAGATCTGGAATCTTGTTTCTGTCAGTAGGCCAATAAGTTGGCTTACCTGTTGAGTGGACTTCGCATCTGTAGCTTTGGATTGCATGTAGTAATTCTCTTCCCTTTGTTGTAGTTAGCCGTGAACCCCAATATGTATTCTTGGAATTAAAGTCTCCCCCAAGTATGAACTTCCCAGAGAAAGTCTGCAAAAGGTCCAGATACTGTGTTCTCTTAATGTTGTGCCTCGGAGGTGAATAAAGAGCTCCAATCGATATTATTCCACATTTTGTTTTGACTCTAACAGACGTAACTTGAAATTCTTCTTTTTCGATTTTCTCGTCCTCATAATGAGATATATTATTTTTAATTAATACTGCGCTTCCTCCTCTTGCACAATTGCTGGGGTGAATAGCGTGATAGATTGTGAAGTCTCGAAGTTTTAGGTAGGATTCTTTTGTGAAATGAGTTTCTGATATTAAGCAAATATCAATTTTATGTTCAGTTAAAAATGTGTGTAAGGTATTTCTATGTTGTAATAGCCCGTTAGCGTTCCAGGAAAGTATGCGGATACAATCAGCCATTTTTATGGAATTTTTCAAGCTTGTCGAGTCTGGCAACAATGGATTTAGTAACATTTTCTTGTTTATTCAGTTTTTCCAGTATTAATTGCAGTGTTTTGCTGATTTCTGGAAGATTGTTTACGGTTTGGTCCATTTTTACCTCAATGCTTTTTATTTCTACTGGCTTAGAATAAATTTATTAAATAAATTAACTTGAGTGAAAAATATAATAACATCATGGTATAGGCTATATTCTATATACACAATTTCACTTATACAACATGTCGCGAATAAAATGAATCGTTATTGATTTTTAAAAGAACATTCACCTCGCTCCGAAATAAAATTAATTCTGGAACAAAAAAGATGTACAGGGTGTTTAGTTCACAACATTTTCCCCATCCGGGGACATACTGTAGATCAGTGGAGTCAAACTCATTTGTGGGCGCGAACTCAAAAAAGTGATTAACTGGTAAAACAGTTTATTCTCATTTGAATTTTTGCATTTTAATGGTTCTTATGCCATGTTGCTAATACCATGTTAGATGAATTTCATCCGTATGTTATTTTGTTGCCAAAAAAAATAGATACCGACTAATTCTTTCTCCCCGTATATGTATACTGAGGAATCAACTCACAGGTGAATAAAAAATCATCAAAACCAGTTAATCGGGTCTAGAGAAAATCAACTTTGAAATCGTGCCATTATATTATTACCTACTGTTCTTGTTGTATGGCCTTTAAAAACAAAGATAATGAAGTGAATCGAAAATCAACATGTTCAAAAAATATTACAGTGTCATACCAGTTATTGCCAGTTTGTTATAGCTGGAACTTCATATAGTACTTTAAAGTTCAGGCAAAAATTATAACATCATTCTTACACCCTGTCTATACTCAAAACTAAAAGTTGAAATAAAACTTCTTCATCCGTACATCTTCTGAAGATTTAGACTACCAGAATCATCAAATTGGTTGGGGAGAAACTCAACTTTCAATTTTTAACATATTTTTCATTAACCCCTAAATCTTTTGACCAGTTTAGTTTACAATTAGCCACAATCTCTAAATACAGAATGATGAACATTAAAAATGAATGATGAATCAAACTTAGTAATTAAAAAATGTAACAATTCAGTTTTCTATTTTTTAAATTTTATTGTATTGTAATACAATTTTGGCGAGGGCTCGCGGGCCGCACAGCAGGGTGTTGCGGGCCGCAGCTTTGACGTCACTGCTCTAGATGTTTCAAATTAAACTTTGCAGTTAATTTTTATTGCTAACGGTGGCGTAAAATTAGCTTCCGATCTTCGGACGACAAATTTCCATACTTAGGTCAAGTTTGCAACCCTTTGAAAAGAAATTTACTAGTTTAATTTTATGCCGTTTCAAACCCCTCTGCTTCCAAGTGCAGAATTCCTACTATAAATATATAACTGGGTACCTATTAAAAGTATCTCATTCACACACCACTAACCAACTTAATTTTCAAATAATCAAGTATCATCTCCAGTTTTCTATAGTATTAACCAACATTAAATTGATTACTAGTCAATGTTAAAGGGTTCTTAGAAATCTCTCTAACCTAAAAACGGCATTTCGTCGTCGAAATAATAATGAAAGAGGAAATCCTCGTTGGAAAACGTTATATCGAAACTGTTGTCATCTGGAAATATGCATTTTAATGGGGTTTCCTTACAGGGGCTTGCGTGGGGCGCCTGGTAAAGTCCGTAGTTGAGATTGCTAGTCGCGATCCTTTTCAATCCCTGAATGGACGTCAGGATAAGTGCCAGTTTCGCCAAAAGGAGCGCCTTTCCTCCCAACACGGCCAGAAATTGAAAACCCAACGGTATTGCGATCATACTGATCGCCAACGTACCGAACATTATCACTGGCATCATTTGATGGTGATGTCTCCTTCTTGCTGAAAATATGAACTACATACAGTATAGTTTGTTACTGCTATTGTGTTCACTATGTCGTTACAGTCCGTTATTTGTGGTTAAAATTAACAGAAGGTAAACACCCAAAAACAAGACAGGTGAAGGACTGTTTGTTACATTTGTAACTGTAGTGGTGGTGATAATGACTATGTCAATTTTTTTTAAACTAAAGATGTCTGGCTATTCATTTTAAAAAAAAAAATAGATAATAGTGTTTTAAATATTGTGAAATAAGATTTATGATTAAGAAATGTTAAACATTTATGTTTTACCATTTTTAATGAAACACAGTATAAAATAAGTCCGTAACCTTCTTCAGTCTGCCCTCTCTCCCTCATCTGTATTTTAATGTTTCATGCATCTAAAATTAATAGTTTTTCTTGGCGCAGCGTTTTATTCTGTTCCTTTTTCGCTTTCTTTCTTATTTCTCTAGAATGATTTTCCTTTGTGATTTCTTCTTTTTTATTAACAAAAATTATTTCCAAGCATTAGATAATAATGGTACAGAGGAACCGTTTCTTTTTGCTTTATTTGGGTGTTTTAGGCCAGAATTTTTAACTGTTGTCTCCAAAGGTGGTGTATTAATGCCAAAATCGCTACTCTCTGCTGCTTCTGTAATAATTACTGGTTATTGGTGTCCGTAATTCAGACAGAATGCGTACAATTAATTATTAATTATTATTATTATTTTGTGTAAAGACAGCAATAGAGCCATATGTACTACTTCTAACCATGTACACAATTCCGACATACATGTCTGAATTAAGGACGAGCTATATTTACATGTACCTAATTCCGACACCCCTAAATTTGTAAATAATAGTGCTTAAAAGAGTAGTACACCATATTATTATGAAAATATAAAGCATTTTTAGTCAGCCTAAATAGATATTAGAATTTTCTTAATTACTGTTATCCTGTAGCGATGTAAATAGAAGTCGAATTGCAGTTACCTTATAAGGAAAAAATCAACTTTTAGCATAATACTGTTTTATCAAGATCAGTCAATCGTTTAAATTATAATCTGACTGTTAGAAGATTGGTAGAATAAGAAACGATTGTAGGTTAATAAGTGTGCTGTCAAATCAACAAACCGGATGTCCTAAAATAAAGTTCAATGTAGATTTCTTATATTATCCAACTAAACAGAAATATGTCGGAATTTAGGAGAGTGTCCGAATTTGGGGACGTTTACCTTACTCGCATGTTTAATTTAAACATTTTGCTCGCGATTTATATTCTTAATTAAGTGTTCACTTAATCACTTATAAAGTAAAATCGTGGAATCTTATTTACTGCCACATCTACTGAAGTTTTGATTGCTATATGTTTTGATCCTCGTACCATGGCAAACTAACCGCATCTAACCCCATCAAATAGAGATTATACGATCCATTTTCCAGCTATGGTTTCAACTACTCTCTTAATTCCCCACAGATACAGCAGTGACAACAAACACATTTAGGAGCTGAACCCTAAATTTGCATATTTATCCTTAAACTACATGATTTCTACTTATTTATCGCGTAATATCTAGAGGAATAGTGGAGATTTAAATAATATACACATACCTACCTTCGGCTATGATAGCAGTTGGCTTAAACTGTAACTGCAAACTATGAGTTTGGAATATTTTTCCTAATTTGGAAGTTACGCTTTCCATCCATGTATCCGAGGGTGAAAATTCTTTTCCAATAGGCCTGCTAAAACATTGTTTTAAGTATCACTAACTATAGTGAATACAATATTAGTAGATTATAATATAGCGATATTAGTACAAGTATGTATAAGTCTTAAAACAGCTGAGTGGTTAACATACATATTTTTATCAACTGACTTGATAGGTAACCTGTACGATTTTGACAGTTCGAATTAAAGTTCACCCGCAGTTGCTACAAAAGTTGTTCAAATTGATAACTGAAAAACTGACAAAAGTTTTGTAATGACTTTAATATCAAAAGCTGGTCTACTATGTCTACTGTGGCCATTAGGGTGGTTCAAATTGGCTATTTTTATTTAGAAAGCAACGATCCCCGTAAATCGTTTCCAAATCCAAAAAAGGTGGACACGTATTTTTTGTTTTTTAGAAATTTTGATTCTTAATGGTGCCTGTCGAGGCCTCAAATTTACATAAGAAAAAGCATGAGAAAAGGACATTTTTTGGTATTTTTCGAATAATCGTTCGGGGTTTGGGAAATCTTAAGACTAAAGTTATAGAACAAGGAAGAATTTGACCTATGATACATATGGATTTGATGTCCCCAACCCAGGGCACCCCCACAGTGCCCTGAAACCTACCGTTAAATGAAAAAATGTAGATTCTTCAGAAAAATGACTGATTATTTCATTCTCTTTTTATCTCATAGAAATCATTATTATATGTCTATTGGGATGTTTATATACATTTGCCACTTAATTTCCATTTGTTTAAACAAATTTTATTTGTTTAAATAATTCGTTTTTCTCGAAAATCCGCCTGAATTCTGTTTTCTGAGTTCGAAATGGCAGTTTATTAACATTATTCATTGAAAAATTCCTCCTATTGTTTAAACAGTAATTATTATTTATTTTCAGTTTTTTTGTTAATAATAATAAAATTGGTTGACTTAGGAAATTTAATATTTTTAAAAGAAATGCAACTAACCAATTTTCAGAATTTTTTTTTTAAATATAGTCAATTTTTTCGATTAAATGATATTGAAAACTAATAATATTTTACTTAATAATCATTTGCATCAGGTCCCAGGTCCCTGGTTCAAGGTAGTGGCTGTAATTTTGAATTTATATTTTAAAATTTACATATCACCTGTATCATATCACCATTATGCATTTGAATAATATTTTATTATTTAAACAATGGAAATTATCCCAAAATATAAATGATGTCACTTGACAATAACAGTTGACCATACCGATCCAAAAAATGAATGTTAATAATAATGATGTTTATTTAGTTAAAAGAAACTAATAATTACAATAAATTTGGTATCCTAAGTACTAAACTTATCAACTACTTAAAATTAGCCAATACATGAACCCGACATGATGTTTTAAAAAGACTTAGCGAACTACTGTTTTTTATATCACTTGGTAGGCTGTTAAACATCTTCAGTGCTTTATAATAAAATGAATTTTGTGTGCTGCTTTTTGTACATTTTGGTAATCTGAAGTGGTCCTTTTGCCGAGTATTGTATTCATGCTGCTGACTATTGTATGTTAAATAATTACTCATATAATTTGGGAGTTTACTATTTATGCATTTATATACCAACGTGAGTGCCTGATATACCGTTCCTTGTATAACATCAAAAAATTTAATTTACTCAACATGGACTCGATACTGGTTAACCTGGAGCTTTGTAATAAAATTCTGACTGCTCGATTTTGTTGTACTTGAATCTTTTTAATGTCTTTGTCGTACACAAAAATAATATACTGCTGCAATAGTAAAAATATGGTTCTATAATCGTATGGTACAGAGATATTCTAGCTTTTAATGTAAGTTTATTAGATATTCTTCCTAAGTAGCTAATCTTTCGACTCACCTTTTTAACTATATATTCCATATTATTCGTAAATTTCAAACTATTATCTAAAGTGACACCTAGATATTTAAATCTGTCCATTATCTCAACAACTGTGTCATCAATAACTATGTCTGGTGTAGGGTTTACCGAATTTCTATTTCCCAATACCATAGCTTTTGTTTTCAATACATTCAAACATAATTTATTTTCTTTATACCAATTTGATATCGATACTAGTTCGGAGTTTAATTTACATCAGGTACGTTATCTCCTGCAATTGATATTACTGTATCGTCTGCAAATAGGTTCATATCACAAGATTTAACTTGTGAAGCAACATCGTTTATGTACAAATTAAATAAAACTGGTCCAAGAACAGAACCTTGTGGTACCCCTAAGCTGTTTATTAATTCACTTGACTCATTTTCTCCAATCCTAACCTTCTGTCTCCTGTTTGTTAAATAGTTTTCAAACCATTTCAATTCTTTTCCTCTGATTCCGTAAGTTTCCAATTTTTGTAGTAACTTTTGACGACAAATTGTCTCGAAGGCTGTTTTCAAGTCTACAAAAACAGCAACTCTCCTTTTATCGTCTTCTAATTCTCCTTTCCAATTTGCCAATACCAAATTTTGTTCGGAGAATTGCAAAAAAAAATTTTAAACAAATGGAATTTGTTTAAACAAATATGGGTTTATTAGCTAATAACATAGCCAAGATACCTCGAACATGAAATTTATAAGTTAATTTCACAAAAAAAAAGACTGACTTCTATCATAATTAGAACAACAGTTGAAAATTTATTTTGATTGTTTAAACAATAGGAAGACTATGTTTCACGAATAATGTCACTCTAAGATAATAAACTGCCATTTCGAACTCAGAAAACAGATGTTCCACAGAGTTTCGAGAAAAGCGAATTATTTAAACAAATAGAATTTGTTTAAACACATGGAAATTACCTGACAAATGTTTATAAGCATTCAACTAGACTTATAGTAATGATTTCTATGAGAAAAATGAGAATGAAGTGATTAGAACGGTAAATTTTGTACGCGTACATTTTCGAATCTGATAAATACCAAAAATAGATTGAATTGTAATAAAAATAAATCAATCATGTATCTATAGAATGCGTCGTTACCCGCACCTGTCCGTGACGGTTTCATTTTGTCTCTTGACAAGGTCGACGCCGTCATAAATTCGCAGATGATCTATAGCTATCATCCTGTCCAGGGCGACCAGAGTTCTTCTCTGCAAGCATCCCTGTACGCTCAACAGGATGTCCTCGCCGCTTCCCCTTCCATCAACCAAACACCTATGCAATAATAATACTGTCATTTCGAACGCCCGGCCTAACAGTGTGTCCTTCGTGGTGTCGTCCTCCGCGAACGTAGGTGTCGCCACTGTCGTCGACCAGAATACTAATAATGCGACCAGCCGCCCGCTATAAATTGGAATCCTCATCCTGCAAAATAAGGAGATCCCACTTCAGATATTGAAACTCGACACGAATGATGCCCTTATGGATTTTTATTGGCACGTAAATGGAGGTCGGATTGGTTCAATTTACCGTGGTTGATTTCTGTAAGGGCGGGCTATAATATCCTTTATTACGTATTCGACTCGGAAGGATTTTAATTGTTGATAATATTTTTTACTTTATCATACATACTATGATAAAGTATTATAATCATGCCGAAAAAAATGAGATTTTAGCGGAAATACGTTTTTTTTTTTGGGTCCCCTGATCATTTTTGACCAAGATACAAAAAAAATTCTGTGTGTGTGAGTGTATGTGTGTACTCGATGTTTGTGGAGACGATTCCGGAGAAACTACTGAAGGTATCGGGACGAAACTTCATAGTTACAAGTTTCATGACTAAACTTAGAGATGAAAAGCTTTTGGTTCAAAAGGGTCCAAAGGAACTGGACGTTTCCTCTAAGCATTTTTTAAGGATATTGCAAATGAGTTGCCATTTCTGTAATTTCCTCAAAATAGTTAAATAATAAATTAAAGTAGAGGAAATTCTGAATCATTTATGTCTACGACATATTTGGTAAAATTAATAGTTTAGCTGCAAGAGCTACTATATAGTGAGCCAGCATTTTCCAAATATTTTCAGTCTAATGACAGAACCGGTAGTGTCAAATGCTGATGTTTTGACAATATCTCACTATATCTACTGTCAATAGTTGCCTGCCGACGTCGGATAGGCAGCGTGTCCAAAATGCATGTCTTCTGTTTGTTTTTTGGTTTGAGGAAGTATGATCATGTATCGAATGGGCTGGGCGACTTGGGGTGGTTGAACAAGGATAACACTAGGGTGTTGCATGCAGCTATATTATATCATAAGTTGCTATCCAAGAGGATCTCACAATCTCATGCGGAAGTTACGTAGAACGGCACTGAGCAGTATAAACGGTCATTCTTTTACCAGCTCAGTCACATATATAATGGTCTCAGGGAAGATATGAAAAAATTATCGTTAAACAGTTTTAGGTGAAAGGTGAAGTGTTGTCTGTTTGCTCAACAGGGGGGACTTTAGGCATTGAGCGCACATCGGAGGCTGTTTTAATTTTTATTTTTTTGTGAGCATGTGCGATGTTTTGTTGTGTTGGATTTGCTGCAATTACGTCTAATTAGACTCTAGAGTACTTTTTTGTTTGTTTTCGTTTTGATAAGTTCTCGGAATTATTGTGGTACAAATATGTCTTAGTTCTAGTTTGCGTAAGGGGTTGAGTGGAAGAGCAAGGCAAATTGGAAACAAGTGTGCTGAACTCCGCCCTAAATATAAATATTATTTTGTTGCATTTAATATTGTTTTATGTTAATAAAAGAATTATTTATTTATTTAATTATTTATTTATCTGTCAAATCCTGACTAACTAGTTTTATTTTAATGCAGACACGACTGATCTCAAATAGATTCTCATGCAGGTAAACTATTAATTTTATATATTGTATGATAAAGTCATGTGCCTGACCACATCAGATTTTTTCATTTGCTGTATTATTGTTCACAACACTTAAACCTAGTATTGCACGGCTTATTTTGCAATTGCAGTTTTATCTGCTATGAATACTAATGCAATAAAAATTATCATGAATAATAACAAATAGTTTAGGATGGTCTATTGGATTTATCTTAAATAATTTAGAGTGAAACTTGACGCCTTCATTATGAGATCATTTTCACCTACCTTGATGCTGATATCCACATATGGGTGAACCAAAGACACTATAACGAACATTTGCGCACTAAATTAGTGTCGCATAGTCCGCATCGGCTTTATAGGCGAATCATTTTGCATGAAGAGTTCCGTGTTTCAGCCGATGCATGAAATTTCATTGCAGGAGTTCAGCCATGCGGGACGTTGCTATTAAATGTGCCTCAGACGCACTTATAAGTGCATTCGTCTGTCATTATTATTGCTACCGTTTATTACGATCTAATAAACCCAACCTGCAAAACGGCTGCCCATTTGCTGCTATTAAATACAGCGTGTGTTTATTTTTTTGCCTATATGCGTTTTATTGTCCCACTTATAATGATCGTACTCGTTATTGTTATATATATATTTTCTATTAATGACAACAAACGTAATTGTTTGGTTTATTGGGCGTTCAGAAATATGCTAGTTTTAGCTACCATAATGTTATGATGGCGTTGTTTGTCTTAACCTTTATTTACGGTAATTTTAGTAGAATTAACTCTATTTTTAGTAAATACTTAATATAGTTTTATTCGTTTTTGTATTAATAACTACAAGATGCTTAACATATTAAAACTAATCTAAAAGATTAAATTGAATCTGAATCCTAGGCAATCCACTGATTTTCTCTATTTGGTTTATCCTAAACAAGAAGCACTAACACTTCACTCACTCTGCTCTGCTTTTTATACATTTTACTGATTCACTAGTTCGAAGGGCTTAGTTCTTTTTAGTCTTCTCACTAGATTCTGGTTGTCCAATAGGTGCAGGGCCTCTAGATTGACGTGAGAATTACTTTCCAAAATCCAGAATCTCTGCGTGTGAGACCAAGCTCTACTGTTTTCTTCTTACCATGTTCTTTCCACCTTAGCTTTGTATCCAGAGTCATACTTAAATACTTTGCAGTGTTCGCATATGTCCTCGATTTTTTTGTTTGTAAACCTAACGTTGACAGATTTTCTCTAAAACAAAATTTGTGATTTTGAGTAAATGTAGCTTTATAAACACAAAAACAACGTTCCAATAAATGTACCAAATAAAACAAGAAGTTCTGCAAAAAACGATTTATTTAAATAGTAAGTGTGCACAATGTAAAATATTAAGTAATCAATAAAAAAATATATCCATGCGACCTGAAAGGTGCACGCGGCGCAAAATAAATATAGTTCTTCTTTTCATGGCAATAGTTAAAAAAATAAACGTCGATACATACGTTTATTGTACATAAATTAGTTAATGAAATATATTTTCTATATAATATAAATATAAAACACCAACAAAGACACATTATCACAGTGTCGCGCACCGAATGTAATATTCCCTATTTGTTACTATTTCTCTTGAAAAGAATACTATTCCTCTGTCTTAAATTCTGCTATAGTATTTACAGATGATAGAGTAAAGTTTCAAACAAACAAAACGTAATCAAGTTGGTACTGCCTTCGTGACAGTACTAAATTTCGGCAAGCATATGCCGAATTTCGTTTCTATACCAGAGAAGATAGGCAGCGCCACCTGGTAGCCACCGATGTGATCGGGATTCCTTGTCTTTATCTCTTGTTCCAACCCAACCAAAGGTACTTTCAATTCAGAACCACTTGGACGACTGCACAAGAGAAACAAAAACAATAAATTAATCCACCTTACCAATTATTAACATTACGGATCACTTACGTTCCCCCAAAATCGACGTACAACGACCTCTGTAGCAATTCGTACGTGACCAACGTCACACCGAACTGAGGAGACGACCTGAAGACACGAGCTGAAAAAATTCAACAATTCATCATATTAAATATTATATAGAGTGAAGAAGTTTTAGAAGTCTTTTGAGCGAGAATTGGCATAGCGTCATCAAATTTTCCTTACAAACTTTTACATTGGACCTACTTCGCCTACTTCGACTACAATCATTTATAATAACCCTGTACAGGCTTTTGTACATCATTAGGCTTTTGTACATATTTTACCAGATCGCCGACAGCACATACTGGGCACAGGTCACTATTTAAGGCTGAATTTCCAGCAGCAAAAATGTACAAACAACATTTTATCTTATAAATGGAAAGGGTCCCAAAATGCGGTCTTGCGTCACGAGTATTTGATTTAACATAACTTTACACATGCAAATGCACACTGGTTTATTTGGTTTACTTTTTCCTGCTAGTTAGCATTACAACCGTCAGTTACCCTGTCAAACCACACCGACAATAATGTTGTGACAACAATGATTCTGGAAACCGATGGACCAAAATTGTAGCCCACGACAATTATGGTGGGAGAAGACGCTTGACAGAGTATTAAGTTTTTGTTATGACAGCTAAAACTTGACAACGAAAATGCCAATACTGCTCAAGGTACTGTAATACTGTAAAATGTACTCGACTAAAAATTTAAAATTTCGGATAATACTTTTGGAATGATGACCATTGTGACGTATCTAGATCGTGTAGTATTAAGTATTCTAAATACCTACTGCGAGTCCGTATTTACCGCTTAGGAATGCTTAATGCAGCACATTAAAACAGAATGGATGATAAACGCCAGATCCACAAAAGCTTTCTACATACCGGTGGCTCCTTTCCAGAAAGCTCGTGGTCCTTCCTCGGCCATGATCTTCTTCGCGGCATCAAATACCCCAGAATACGTTGTTTGGCCAGCTCTGGCAACGACCTGCAGCCTAGTCTTGATGACATCGGCTGGTGTGACCAGAGACGCGGCTGGAATACCAGCGATGGCTCCGGCCGTCAGCAAGGACAACGGATGGTTATATCCGTTCTCATCGGCTAGTTTCGCCTTCATGTGCGCGTAAGCCGGAAAATATATAGCACTGAATGGTACATCCCTCAATAAGCACGCCCTAGCGCCTTTATAGAGTCCGAACAACCCTAATTCTTTCACCACTGACCAGGCGCGGACTTTATTCCCACCCGCGATTTCTCCAGCGACCTGAAGACGAATTTTGACGATCTCCAGGGGATTTGTGAAGACCACTTGCGAGCCTCCAGCCTGGAAGCGATTCCTTATTACTTGGATTCTTGATGAGGAGTTTGGTCTTTGTGTGGCCAGGATGGAGGATTTTTAGGTGGTAGGATCTGGAAATTAAAAAGGATTGAGGTTATGTTAGGGTTTGGTCTAAAGAACAGTAATACTCACGCAAGCACCAGCAGCTATTTCACCCCACAGGGCGATATTGCCATTTTTATCGTAGAATTTATCGCGGACTAAATCGTTAATCTAAAAAAAATGCCACGTTCAATAAAAACTGGTCAGCCTCTAAGACAAATTTTCTACCGTTAGTTTTA
This sequence comes from Melinopterus prodromus, assembly GCA_964023965.1. NCBI lineage: Eukaryota > Metazoa > Arthropoda > Insecta > Coleoptera > Scarabaeidae > Melinopterus > Melinopterus prodromus. Next base: position 258,029 of record OZ030398.1, on the reverse strand, counting down.
TGGCTTTTTCTGGGGCAACGCCCATAAGCTGCGGGACCAACCCCCTGTATAATCCGAAAACGCCTTCGTGACGGATCACCTTCTTGAAACAATCGAAGCTGTTCCTGTACATCAATTCGCCAATGAAGGAACCCGCCCGTTGATTTTGCATTCGCGTCTTAACCAAGTCGATGGGATAGACTGCGGTTGCCCCAACAGCTGCAATAAACATTAACATTTTAAGATTATGTCTAATGAAGTTAGGTTTAATTTTAATTTGTTTATGAACCTACCTCCAGCAATGGAACCCAATGTAAACCGATACGTGCTCTCCAAGATTTGTATAAAAATACCTCGGTCCTCGGGACTCTAGAAATTGGATTTATTAGAGCAATTAGATATATAAATTCGATGTGTTAGAGTAATAAGAAACTCATTGCAACGACGAGAAGTGTTAACTTACAGAAACCGCCTTTATTTCGGCTAGCCTATTCGATATCTGCTTGAAATATTGTTCTGGTGCGATTGCGTTCAAATCGTTGTACACGATGCGTCTAGAATAGAAAATAAAAAACTAAACTTAATATCTTTGGGTAAGTACTTATAAAGGTGTGGCAGATTTGTACGCTTTTCTTCAGTAGCTATTTTTTCTCTTGTTAGATATTTAAGGCTGATGGTTGGAATGATCGATACTGATGAATGTTGTCTCCAAATTCTTGACACAAAATGACCAAAATGCGAGTTTGAGTTTAAGAAACATTGATTTTTCTACAGGATTTGGGTACATTTAAACAGGGGTTTTAAAAAACCTTTTTTGGCAGAAGTTTATTATAAAAGTTAGTATCTACGGATGATACTTATTCATAAGACCACACAAATATCAATATCAATATATTTATTATTATTTTTATTATTTTTTTTGTTTATATCTGTGTTTTCAAATTACATTCAAGTATCTTCATCGTTGCCTAATTTTTACTAGAATTTCTCAACCGTTTCTATTAACTTCACAACAATGACTCACTATTATGCAACTAATTTATGCAGCCAAACATTTTAGAAACCATTTCTTTAAATGGCGCAACAAAATAAATAAAAATTGTACAACTGCAATTTACTCTCCAAGACTATGTGAATTGTACAAACCATTGGTATACTTCCTATAAGTACGAAAAATCATAAGAAGCCTAATGGGTTACTATTTGAAAAAGGCATAACAATACAATAAAATTTTTGACAATACACCAAAATTTCAATACCTGGACATAGTTGAAAGACCAATAAATCTTATCATTCCCCGTTTTATTGTTTCCGTTAAAATTATTACATTTTCCAACGTTTTCCATTGTTGGAACTTGCCATCGATAAACTACAAAGAAATTCCTATTGTTGTATTCGCTGTAAAAAGTAGTACCCGTTGACTCTCAAACGTTTAACCACAGTCATAAAAAACATCGCGTTTTCTCATTACTCAAACTAAATCTATAGCCTTTTGAATTATAAGTATTTTGTAGCAATTTTTCATCCATTTTGACCGTGAATAACTCGCCAAAAGACGTCTCCCTTTTTCAAACATCGCCCAGTATAAACATAGTATAGTATACATGATTTACATAGTTCTTAAGATCCTACAAAGATCAAACCCATCCCGAATCAGGCAACCATCCAACTGATGATGTAATCTGCTCCAGGAAAGCGAAACACAACAAACAAAAGCAAACGTCACCATAGCACAAACAAATCATTGCATACACTTCCTTCAGCTAGGTTTGGTATATACGTCATCAATTTTCTGTCATACTTATTTGCAACTGAAAAGTCATTTGTGCAACTCTACCTATACAGTTATATCAGCTTGATGATGCACGTACCAGTTACCAACTCTTGCCGAAAATACATCTTTCGAAAACTTACCCACTCTGATGCAAGAGGTCGCACAATTGAAACAAAATATCGACTTCTAAAGGTGTCATCTGCGACATGGCTTGTGCTGAATGCATGAATTCCTCCTTCGTGACAGCTTGCGTCCTATGACCGTTCGTAACATTAAGGTAAATCCGTTTAGCCAATTCCATATTGTTGAGTAGGGAATTAAAAGCGATGAAATAGGGGAAGCTAACCCTTCTACCTGTGTGATTACCACTAGCAGCCTGTAATTAAAAAAAAGCAAATGATTGAATAAAAACAATTAGTAGGGTTAGCTAAAATTTACCTCTACTATGTGTGATTGTACTTGCTGGGTCAAGAGATGACTCTTAATATTAACCATGATATCCTGGAAATCCAGCACCGAGATAAAGCCACTGCCGTCCGTATCTGCCCTTCTGAAGCCTTCCAGCGCATATTCTTCATGAAAATCATGCAGAAACTGGCTGAACTCGCTGTATGGAATCAACCTCTGCTTACTCTTCCCAAAATACAGCTCAACGAACGGAGAAGCCACGTTGAATGGTATCCTCAGATGTAGATCGGTCTTTGTTATCACCTCAACAAATTCAGCTGAAAGAAAAACGACAAAAATAAACCTAAAAGGCTTCGTTTTCGAGCACTTACAAAAAGTAACCATTCCATTTCCATTGACGTCGAAGAGTTGAAACGCGGTCTTGTAAAGGGCATCCGGAAAGCAGAGTAAGCCTTCAAACGCTTGGAATTCCGAATATGTGATGAGGCCATTCTTGCTGGTATTGACAATCGAAGCCAGCATGCGAACCGAGTCAGCGTTGTAGTCATCTCCCTGAAATAGGCCTAAATACTTCCGGACGAAGTCTTCTGGCGTCATGAACTTCTCGCCATTTTTGTCTACGGACGCGTACTTGTTGAACACATCCTGCAGTTGGTGCGTATTCGCTCGTTTCAGGTATCCAGCTCCCTGGTCAACAAAAAAAAGAACAAATCGTTCAAGATTCTGGCACGTGTTCAGCGCCTCAAATAGGCAATCTCTTGGAGAGAATATTTGTTAATGAAAAAAAGAAAGCACAAAAGAAAATCATTCTAGGAAAATAAGAAAGGAAGCAAAAAAGGAACAGAATAAAAAGCTGCCCCAAGAAAAACACTAAAGGGGCAATTGTTAAACTTATAAAATTAAATATAAATTATATAACTATTATAAATTTTCTTTTAAAATGTTTAGAAATCTTTTGAAGAAACTATGTTTTAAAAATGTTGACCTAGTCATTATCACCACATAAATATACAGGGTGAGTTGTTAGTATCCCGGCGGTGGATAGCTACTAAATCGTCAGAGAAAGTAAAAAAATGTTTAAGACAAAACTTGTTTGACTTACTAGTTTCTATAACGTCAAATTATTTTCATTTATACAGGTCGTTGCATTTAGGCGTGACGTAAAATATGTACATTTTTTTAAATGGAACCGCCTGTATATTTTATTACTGTATGAATACTAATAAATTTGGCTATCCAACGGTATAGGTTACTAACTCTCAGCGTTAATAGTACCTGAGATATTCAATTATTTCTCCAAAACATGCCCGTTGCACGATCTTCTTTAAAACTATGTAAAAGTGACATTTTTTGCAGATTTAGCTTTTAAACTATGTCAGACAATAGTCACAGCTAGTAGATAGATGTAAGTATCCAAATATATTAGATTCACTATACAGGATGTTCATAAAACTTAGTATTTTATGTATTTATGTATTTTATGTGCTAGTTGAATTGCCCATCAAGTTCCCTTTAATTTATGTCAAATATGTCTTTTGTCCAATTTTAGCAATTTTCGTGATATTTACAATTTAAAGAAAATGTGTAATATCTAAATATGACATTATTTTCTTGTTCTTTCTTTTTTATTTGTCTCTTAGTTGTAAATCAGTAATAGTATATTTCCATATAATTTAAGAAAAAAAACTTTAATACTATTAGCGTTTATTAGAAATAAATCCCATTTTACTTAGTAAGCTATTTGAAGCAAATTCAGAAACAAACTATAAACACTTAATAAACATTGCACAACAAGTAACTATTATTTTAATTAAAATTTGGAAGTTGTTCAAAATGACGGCCATTTTGTCTTCTGCAAGCACTACGCGCTGTATAAAAGATCTTGAGATATTCCTTAACATTTACCTCTTATTTACTCTAAGGTTGTCAAAAACACTGGGTAGGTATACGAAGTTTCATGCTTTTGGTGTAGTAGGTGCTGATTGGTATACCAGCCCCTACACATATCATCATAAAAAGAAATCTAGTTTTTTTTAACTCATCGTTCAGAGAAAAGACAAATATTGTTACTAATTTTGACAGCAATAACTTATTGAGTGTCGTTAAATCGCAATTGCTTGTTTCTATGATTAATAAATGCTAATAGTATTAATTACCGTTTTTTAAGTTGTATTTTAATACAGTATTACTGATTTACAAATAAGAGACAAACAAGATAACACAAAATAATGGCATTATTAGATAATATTACACATTTTTCTTTAAATTGTAAATATCACGAAAACTACTACGACTGGACATATGGCATACTTAACATAAATTAAAGGAAACTCGGGAGGCAACTTAAGTAGCACGTAATATACAGGGTGCTCCAGTTAAAAAACTCAACGAAAAGCCATTTGAAAAAATCAAAATTTACTAAGTTTTATGAACAGCCTGTATAGTGCATCTAATATCTATATTCTACAGTTACAAATGTAACGAAAGTTCCTTAACCTGTCTGAATTTTGGGCTTTTACCTTAATTAGTTATGAGTCACTTTTCGAATTATAGGCACTGAATTATCGATTAGTATTGATTTTGACGAACTTATCAACTCGGTTTTTGTATAATCTGCGGTTTATTCGCAAATGATATGATCAAAGCATAAGCAGGAAATCGGAATTTATAAAGCGGCAGTTCTCAGCTTAAGATATAAAATGCGAAAATTACGATTATCGCAGTACGTTTTATCTCTACAATGTGGATGCATTAATTCATGATGCTTCATTATCACAGTCATAATACGTCAAACGCTTGATCAAGATTGTTATTGACATCATCAATGATAATTTAGTAATTGGCAAGTACGTACTTTAGGGAATTGGAATTCTCAAACTATTATTGAACTGAATAATTAATTTATTAAGTTGTCAAATAAACGACAATGATAAATCATTTAATAATCTAGTATTATCAATAATCAAAGCGAATATTCAATTCAATTTGCAAAATCTACTTATTATGTAGGTACGTTTACTTACAACTTACTGTTCTAAATCTTTCTGGCGAAATGGGATCTCCGAGCGCCATTGTATCTCAAGTACAGGTAAACAATTATATTATTAACCATCAAAACGTCACTTATATCCTGACGTCCACTTTCTATTGCACCAGTGAGTAAACTAAAACTGCAGCACCAAGACGACAAAACAGATAAGGAGTATCAGATTAATTCATATGTATAACAGACGCGACCACCTATAGTTGTCTTAAAAACAAATTATTCTTTTGATGAAATTGATAGTATGTATTATGAATTAATAACAAATTTATTTTTTGGGGATTTGCACGCATTATAAGAAATACGTCATCGAAATCTTCATCTTCATCCAACATCTTGAAAATCTAATCACTTTTTTGCGACGATTGCGATCTGCAGGCAACATGTTATCTAGATTGGAGCGCCGTACTACGGATTTACTATCACGGTTGTACGCTATAATGTCAACGTATTCAACGTGTGCGATCACAGTGATATTTTTAATTCGCACGCCAACAAAACGTGGTCCACAGTGTCTACACTCCGAATTTTAACCTTCAATTTGATAGTCATTAAGAGAAAAGGTCGAATTTTTATACTACATTTTGTATATTTATCAAATTCTGCACAAAAATGTATATTCCACTTTTTTTAATACAATGGCTTTTAAACTGCAAGCACCCCAACATAGGGATTTGCAGTTTAAGAGCCACACTATACAATACACATATATAATAATATAACATTTGTATAATTTTAGTATGTATTACTAAACTCATAAAATGCCAGCAGCCGCAAAACTATAATTATTGACGGAACTAAATATAAATATAGACTGCTGGCATATTAACTTTATTGACTTTATCATACTATGTATAATATAGTTTAGCTGCATTAGATTTTATTAGATCGATATCGGTCGTGTCTGCATTAAAATAAAACTATCAAAATATCTGTCAAATTCTGGCTAACTAATATTAATATAGTACGAGCGATCTCAATCAAATACAATTTGCTCATGCAGCTAAACTAATCATTTTACCAAAAAATATCATAGACATAAATTACACCAAATTTTCTCTACTGTAATTTATTATTTAACTATTTTGACGAAATTACAGAAATGGCGGCTCATTTGCAAACTCCTTGAAAAACGCGTTGAATAAACATCCAGTTCCTTTGGACCCTTTTGAACAAAAAGCTTTTCAGCTCTAAGTTCAGTGATGAAACTTCTAAATATGAAGTTTCGTTACATTGGGGCGATTGCAAGTTAAGAACCACTGTAGTTATTTAAGAATAACTGGAATTTACCTCCTTTTTGTGCAGAATTTAATAAGGATTAATTTTGTACAGATATAGGCTCTAGTAAAATTTGCGGACGCCATAGAATACATTGCAACTAAAATTTCGTTTGTCGGATTGCAAAAAGGCAACAGTATTGGATTTGTTGCCCATTTGTTTGCTAATTTGAATGTATACTACATCGAAAGTTGATGATTTAAAATCATTAACCACAAAAAAAATGATAAACTTCAACACAAATGGTCCAAATTAATATTTATTCACATAAGCTTATCATAAAATGAACGTATTTTATAGTTTTATATATTTATAATAAAAATATAGATAAATATACCTCGTATAGGTAGCGACACTAATATGCATATTGTAACTCAGTCATTTTTGTAGTTAGTTTCAATATTACTGGGAAAGAAGGTCAAACAGAGGTCAAAAAGCGCATAATGCCAAAACAGCCAAAACTCTAGCAAAATAAAGCCAAACTAGCCTTCCGTTTCTATTTTCTAACCTCAACGCCATCATTCCCATAATTACTACTGTCACTTGTAGTCATATTTTCAGTCACAATTTCTTTCATAAGCATCGAGCGCCACTGATATTTTTTTCTGATATACCAGAAAAAAGTGCCTGTGTAGAATTTATCCAAGATTTAAAAATAGTTCTCTCACAACCATGTGCTTGTACCGCATTTGATAAGGGCCATTATTGCGCATTTCGCGTACATTTTGATAGAATGCAGCATGTATATGCAAACATAGGCAAGAAGAAAAAGCTGCGTGTTTTGGTCCATATCCGTTTTGGCGGAAAAAATCCGTTCCATGACACTTCGTAGAGGTTTTTTATTTTTAGACGTACGCCAACCTTGATCAAAAAACTATTTACATACATGGAACGGCTAAGATTTCGTTTTTCTTGTTTTTACTACACACCTATCGTTTTGTATATTAAATTTTCACTTTAGCTATCCATTACAACTAAAATCGATAATTGTGTCTATTTTTAATTTAATCGAACAGTGCAGTGCGGGTTTTTTGGCGCAAAATAAGGGTTTCTCTTTGCTCTGAAGGCCAATGAAACCCGTACGTTATATAAATAACTTACGATATCGTAAATACAAGAGAATCGTGCTTTTGTTTGATTTATTTCTATGGGTAAATCACATGACACAATTTTCAATCAATTATTTTACCGAGCGATACAATTTTTCTTGATATTAGTATACTAATGGTTATTAAATAATGATGATAATCCATATCCCGATTAGGTAGTTTATTGGCCATTTCCTGTTCGTTATTAACCAAATACGGTAACGAATTATTATCATTTTCGAATATGTATCGTTTTATTGCGTCGTTATTGTTGTGTTTCTCGTAAAATTAGGTTTGATTGACTACTTTTAGTAGTTTCTTAGTAGTGAACAAAACGCGTCGATTGTATTTTCGAGATTTTGAAATACAATAATCACGCAAGAATGCTGAGAGCCAAGTTTTAACTTGATTATGGAGAAAATGTCGTGAAAAAATCTAATCAAAATATATCTCAAACCGATAATTGAAACAACTTCCTAATAGTTACAAGACTACTAATGGCCTAGAAGTTATCGTGATAAATGTCACATAGTTAATGAAAAACAAGAAAACATGACATCATTTGTGCGTTATCGTATATTGTGTTTATTCCAACTTGATATGAAGTTGACGAAACTGAGTTTTTTCTAAAACTAATGTAACATAATGAAGTATTTGAAAAAACAACCAGAAATAATAGGGGCTAATATTTGATAATAATGGAAAGGAACATGATAAGTACAAATTTTTATGGAATTTAGATATTATCTCCCAAGTTCAACAAACTTAATTTATTGCAAAATCATTCTTGATATAATAAATATCAATATAAATTATTTTTTCGGTATTTTTCGACTTTTTACGGGGTGTATATGGGGGTATTATACAAATTTGAATTTTCAATCGATAATTTTGGTGCAAAGTGGCATTACAGGGAACTGTTGTACATCTGTACCCTGTCACCCTTTTGCCTCCTGCGCGTTTTCGAAAAATTATAACAGAAAACTTACCCACCTCTTGACAATAGGCCCAAGAGAAGAGGTAGCCGAATATGTTGCTCATTCCCATCTAATAAAATTTGTATATCTCACTAACCTACGACTTTGCACGCACACCGAAACAAATGTAACGTTCGGAACGTTCGGTCACTCGCAATAGAAAATAATCTAATCACGATCTTTTTTAAATAAATTACTTTAGTATCACTGCGCAAAGTTTTGCCAGCAGCATGGTCTTTTGCTGTTCGTTACTTCCAAATATCTGAGATAACCAACAAGGTCGTCTTTTGACAGTTGTCCAGCTGTTGCAGAACCAACCAGCGACATCTCTCTTCAAGAAGCCGAATCTCTTAATTCAGCTTTTTGCCGACATAGCAGCACCGTCGATCCAACCCAGAAAATGAATATTTTATCGTCAATACAGGCGATAAATAAATAAAATATTTCAAAAGCTGTACGATGGAGATAAGGTAAAATCGAAGAATATGAATGAATGTAAATAGCTCGCTTCATAGATGGATTTAATATATTCGAGAAAGATGTGCGAAGGTGCTTCAAAATCAAAGAAACTTTTCTTGGTTGGAGGAAATCTTAAAGAGGTTTATTATTAATTACGAAGGTAATGAATTATAAATAAACGCGATTATTATTATCTTTTAGGATAGTCTCCTGCAGCATGCAGAAATTTCTGTGTCCGAGTCTGAAAAACGAGCAAACGGCTCATTAAATATACGGGAGTACTACACTGTATACCTCATCGAAACCAAGTAAGTATTTATCACGCGTATACTAATTAACACAGCAAACAAAAGCCTCCATTTGTTTGAATAAGATGTACGCCGCGTACCCTATAAATTTAAAGTAAAACACACGAAACTCATCGTAAAAAAAGGTAGATATAACCGTCAATTTTTTTTAGAGCAACCGATCCAGATTTCCATATTAAACTAACGAAGTTATCCACAGTATGGAGACGCTATACCGAGTTCGAGCAGCTACACGACTATCTAGAGAATACGTATCCTTATATAGTCATTCCGCCACTTCCAGAGAAACGGGTATTATTCAGTTGGCAGAAAGTATCGACCGACACCTTTGATCCAGATTTTGTCGATAGACGACGCGCTGGTTTAGAAACATTCCTACTTCGGGTTGCCTCGCACCCCGATTTGAGTTTTGATACGCATTTTGTGCAGTTCTTACAGAACGAAGAAGGTTGGAGAGACATTCATAAATCTAACGGTACGTTTGCTTAATTGATTGCCTCAAATCATCTACGAAAACATATTTTAGGTTATCTTCAGGTTGCGGAGAATAAACTAAAATCGTTGAGCGTCTCGGTACGTTTAAAAAACCCAGATCCCAAGTTCGAAACGCTAAAGAACTACGGTAGCTCGTTGTATACGAGCGTTTATAATTTATTAAAAGCAAGATCACGTGTTGTTGAAAAGCAGTATATAGTTTATAAGCTTCACGCGCATTACGGACGTGTTTTCAGCGAATGGAGTGCGATTGAGCGTGAAATGGGGGATTCCCTGCAAAAAACGGGGCATTATCTGGATTCGTTATCCTCCAGCATCGACAGTTTGTTAGAAGACGAAGAATTACTCGTGGACCAATTTAAAGAGTATTTGTTTTTTGCGAGTTCTCTGCAAACTGTTTGCAAGCATCAGGAAATGCTTCAGCTTAAATTGGAAAGTGCCGAAGAAAATGTTAATAATAAAAATGTGGAAAAAAGCAGGGCTATTCAAGGGAAAGTCGGGATTATTTCAAGACTTTTCGGGACAATCGATACGGACGAAGTTAGGGAATTAAAGGTGAATCTGCTTGATCAGCAGATTCAGGATGGGACTGTTGCTGTTACTGATACAAAGAACGAACTCACGTAAGCATTTTTTTGCATTTTTTGGATGATAAACGTCTGTCGAATGTTGTCTGAAAGTTTGAGAAATAAATTCAAAAAAATTACGGCGATATAAGCTTTTATTTAAGAAAAATCTAAATTTTTCGAGATTTATTAATCTTTTTATAAGGTAATAAAATTATAAACCCCTAACCACAACAAGTATTTTAGAAACCTAAATACGTATTTCAGCAACTATGTTGCCATCTTCAGTAGAACCTAAAAAGAGGAAAAGAGAGATTAGCACTTCATAGTATCTTTACTGGATAGTGGAAGTGACTTCCATAGTGATTTGCTTGGACAATATCCAGTAAAGATACTATGAAGTGCTAATCTCTCTTTTCCTCTTTTTAGGTTCTACTGAAGATGGCAACATAGTTGCTGAAATACATTCATCTAATAAAATTATTAAATTATTAAATTAGCTGAAATACATATTTAGGTTTCTAAAATACTTGTTGTGGTTAGGGGTTTATAATTTTATTATTAAGTTCGCCACAGTCTCCAAAATATTGTAATTTTTATAAGGTTTCGATTTTTTTTTTTAAGAAAAAGTTTCTTATTTTAATCGTGCAACAAAGCGGTGGATTGGCAACTTCCCAAAGGCGCCAGAATTTTTTCGCCCTACCTAAAATCGGCCTAAATTCGTGGTTCTGTTATCTTATTGACTTATTTTGCCATTATTTTTTAATTCGGTAATCTGTCGCCGGATATTTCTTTGGCGAGGCATAATCGCCGTGTCGTTTTATGTATTGTGTCCGTAAACATTAGTAACTATAGTAATGCACGTGCGATCCGCCACTACTGGCAGCGTCGCTGTCGATCCCTTCCCCCGCTCGCCCCAAGGGCCGAAGAGCGCCGCGTCAACTGCAGCAATCATGAGATGCTTCAACTCGATCTTTTGTATGAAAAATGCAAGATAAACAATGATTATGTAGTAAACTTTAAACCTATGAATTATTGGGTGGCCTATAGTCTATATTTCATTATTCTAGCTCTTCTAATAGCGGAATGGCTGGCATTGCATAATATAGCTTTTTGTGGGTCAACCACTAATCCAATGATTTTACAAAAATGCACATTGAAAGCTAGCATTCCGCAGGTGATTTTACTTTTTAATTCGTTCAAATCTATGTATTATTTCCGGAGTAATGAATTGCTAAAGTTAAACGAATAAAATTTATGTGGCAAAAACAGCGCCAATTCTTCTTAATTTTGAAGAATCGGGAAAACGCCAACACATACAGCTTTCTAATTTTTATGAGTTGTAGCATATTAATAAAGGACAGCACCAGAATTTTTTCAAATTTTTTCGCCCCTAGGTTTCCGATAAATGGACGTCAAAAGAAGGGACATAATATATGGCCACGATAGTACACGGTGATACGGATACGAGGTCCGTAATACCAATCACGTGGCTGTCAGGGTTTTTGCGCTGATAACCTAAAAATAGATTAGCTAAATCAAATTTGAATGAACTGTAAATATGGCGCTGATTTTCATGTAATTTTCTTATCAATTATGTTGCTCCTATAAGTTATATAGTTCTAGATATTACCAAATCACATGTTATTTCTCCGTTTGTTTGTATCAAACGCGCTATCAATTACAACATCGAACGAAAACAACACAAACGGACAAATGAACGGAAATGTCCGAAATCTACATTCAATTACCTTCAAAATCATGGTGACGTCCTTTGATGATTATTCGTAGCACCTTTTCGTCACTACGCTGTATATACAACATTTCTTCTAACGATTTATATACAATATTTATCTTCTCTGACATTATCACTTTATCGTGTTGCGTATCTTATGTTAGCACAGCCAATCGCTTTTTATTTGATCCTGTAATAACTGAATGAGAAAAATGTGGACAATTGAATTCCGCTGAACCATTCGCGTAGTAATTAGACCAATCGATTGTGGTTTTAAAGATATTGATAATTTTATTGATTTCAGGGATTTTTGTTCGAAGGCATTAAGCGATATTGAGAGGTTTCAGGCACAGAAAGGGAACGATCTCAAGGAAACCTTGATTTCGTATGCTTTTCTGCAGCTAAAATCGGCGAAAAAGGTTGGTTTCGCCTTTTTTTACATCAACAAATTTAAGTTGTTGATAATTTTTGTTTGTAGGGTTTGCAAACTTGGACTCAAATTCGGGACTGCTTGCAAAACATTCCATAGAAGAATCATCATATGAATAATTAAGAAACCATTGATATATCATTGTTTATTTTTAAAGAATTACTATTATTTATTGTTGTATCGTTGTAACTTATGTTACTTGTTAAGTTGTTACTAATCTACAGTATTTATTTGAATGTTCTTGATACTTAATGCATACATACCTGTCAATGTACCTAATTTATCTAAGGGATAAGTTATTGTGGTTCTGGACACAGTTTTCTTCTGTGCTGCTTTTGTTAAATAAAACATCAAATGTCAGTTAAATCATTTATTTCACATGATATCTAACAAATAGTTCTCCTTTTATAATATAAATGATAGTGTAAAACTGCTATTGTTGTACAAACTAAAGTTTAATTTAGTTTATTTATTTATAACTGGCGAAATAACGTCAAAACTCAGTTTCGGTTATCACAAAAGTTCCCGCTGTTTCACTGTGCCTATATAAATTGTATCATTCGTTCAGCATACAACAAAATGTCTTGCAACTATAAAAACGCGTATTTTATAATTATAAGCATTTTTGTACACGATACACGACGCACAAGTTCAACCGTTACTCTTACTGAATTTAGCTTAAAATGTACGTTATTATTTTATTTGAGAGTTTAAAATTATCTAACAGAATATAAATGTTTTACATGAAGCCCATGTAGTAATTATAGAAAATTATAGCACCTATGGAATTAATGATTTTTATATTTTTTTACACTACCGCTAAAGAAAAATGTTGAAAAAAATATGGAAACAAACAAATGAGTAATGCCAAGGAATACGTTGAACTGGATACAGCGTCAAATATAACTTTTATACTTGAGATTGCAAACAGTCGGCAATATTCTTTCATGGTATCAGACATAATATAAAACTTAAATAAAAAACTGCTACACATATATCAAAGTTTCAATCAAACAGTTCGTTTCCCATTGATAATAAATAGCTTTTTACATAATTATTGTAACATATATTTACATCTAAACAATTATTATAATGAGTTATCTATTAATATGATATACACCAGAAGATAATTCCCAAGGAACGAATGCACAGAATATTCGTTTCGAGAACACATTGACAACATATGAAAAACAACCACGTAACAGCGTTGTTTTTTTTTTTCAATTTAGATATTAGTTTATATACCAATAGATAACTTTTTATGAACTAATGAACTTTATAGAAAATCACTCTCCAAATGAAACTGAACAAATCAAAACCCCTTCAAATCAATCGACAACAACTGGAAATAAAATTATGTATAACTTGGTAAACGTTAATAATAATTCGTGCAACATTTTTTCCCTAAATTCGACTAACCGTAAAAATTAACCTGCATGGGCGAAAGATAACTGTAGAAAATGCAAATAATAAAACGTTCGGGTCTCAGTAATTTTATTACAAAAGCAATAAAGCTACGACAAAAAGAATTTTCGAAAAGAAACAGATCTAAATTCGAAATAAATTTATTACGCACAAATTTTAATTTAACAAAGAACGGAGTACGCGTCGTACTCCAAAGACAAAATTAGCGACATACATGATTCTTTTTTAAATAGTGAAAGGAGGCCATGCTATACACGCCAAAAACAAAGTCAGAAACGCACTTGACAGAACGACAGTGTTTTCATATAAAATAATTTAAGTTAAAAAGGAAAATATACAGACTTTGAATTAATAAAAACTAAGAGAACAATCTGATATATATATATATTAATATATATATATATATATATATATAATTTTTTGCAAGTTAATACTTCTGCTTCTTTTTGCAACATTCATACAGAAAAGCATACATACATACAACAGCCCACTGTGTGTGACATCCATGGGATGTAGTTTGGAAATTATTACGAGTACAGACTATAGAAATACCTGGCTAAATCTCATTCGAACGCTGCAATAAAAAAATATATATATAAAATATTATAAAAACCTTTTGCAAAAAAACTTACGTGACGGTGTACGAGTCATGTGTTGGGGGGGCATAGTTTGGCTTGTTTTTGGCGTAACGTTATCAGTGCTCGAATTCAGAAAGTCCCAGATCAAAATCGTATCGTCGTGCGAACTGCTCACTATTTGAAATTCGTCGAATTGCAAGCGGAACACTCGACCAGTATGCTCCTAAAAGATACCGGAAGAAACGGAAGTGAATTATTTCGTCAGCCGAAAAAAGAAGAAGAAACGTACCACTAATGTTCTCAGACATAAGGAATTTGCCGGTTTTCTAGGATCTAGGGCTGCGACCAAGTCCCACACTTTTATCTTTCCGTCGTACGCTCCGCTGACAATACGTTTCGAATCGAAACGTATACATCGTACGAGCTCCTCGTGCCCTTCCAATATCCGCAAACAAATGCCGCATTCGATATCCCACAGTCTGGAAAAATTAAAAAACAAATTTAAAAAAAAAATCGAGAAGTTTTATATATTTTAAGACGGCAGACTTGTAGAGAATTGTGTCCTCTACAACTTAGCCCATTAGAAATTTTGAGATTTTTTTTTAACTAGAAATATTTACCTTATGGAGTTGTCCGAGCTGCCGCTTACGACTAACCTATCCCTGTACTGGAGGCACGCTATACCCCTCTTGTGTCCGTTCAAGGTACGCACAAATTCGCAGGTCGAAGTATTCCATACTTTTATGGTTCTATCGCCAGAAGCCGACACAATGTACTTCTCGTCAAAGTCGACGACGTTCACTGCCGCCCTATGTCCTACCAGCACCCTGCGCAGGGTGATCTCCGACTGAGATGTCATATCCCATACAGCTATCGAACGATCCTAAAGAAAAATTTTTTGAAAAATCGTTATTAAAAGTGTACTGTTTTAGTGGACCATTTTATTAAACAAGGCAATGAATTAAAAGTTTATTTCATACAATTCCTTTATTTTATAAACTGAAAGTAAACACATGAACTTTCCTTCCTGATTTGTGTTCAGAAATATAATTATCAAAGTTATTCTGCAATTATTTATTCATTTTATAGCAGATGGTGATATCCAGACGGGATGCAAAGTTTAAATAAATCAAAAATTACAGCCACAACCTGGATTTGAACCAGGGACCTTTGTGTCGCTAGCACAATACTCTACCAATAGAGTTATTGAGGCCTATGACATTTGTTTGGCTACTTTATCATCTTTTTCAAACACCTTTTTTAAACATATTTTCCTATTAACTATGACACTAAACATTTTAATATGGTACTACTGAAAGCAAACGCTATCGACCAATCGACTCAGTTTCAACGACTGCGATTAATCTTCCAAATACAACGTATATCAAAAATCTACAATAACTGGACTATACATAATTATTTGTGCAGTGTCAAATCAATAAGTCAATGTCCAATAAAATATCTAACACAAAGGCAATTTTATATCTTTTTACGGCTTACCTTCGAACAAGTAACCATCATGCCGTTGTTAAATCTCAAATGCAGAACTGCCTCGCAGTGGTGTATCAAGGTGTTGACCATCTCGCCGGTGTGGACGTTCCAAACCCTGACCGTAGAGTCACTGGATCCGCTTATGATGACCTTGTCGTCGTACTGAAGGCAAAGAACCGATCCAGTGTGCCCCATCAGGACCTTGGTCGACTGCAGAGAGTTCCTATCCCAGACTTTTATCGTGTTATCCCTCAGACCGGAGACAATCTTCTGATCGTCGTACTGCAGGCAGTACACGCCCTTGCTATTTTCCGAACGGCAATTTATCCGTTGCAGGATGTGTCTTCCGTTACGCCAATTATTTTCTATGCTGTCTATATCCTGGATTATCTTCGGGTACAGCGCCCTATAGAACGAGTGAGGTCTGTGGTTCTCAGGCCTCGGTTTGAATAAGTATTGCACCCTGGAATTAACGAGAAGAAAATTTAGAATGATCAGAAAAATAAGTATCAAATGGAATTATTTTAGAACTATTTAACAAACAGGAGACAAAAGGTTATAGGATTGGAAAAAATGAGTCAAGTGGATTTATAAACAGCTTGGGTGTCCACAAGGTTTTGTTTTGGGACCTGTTTTATTTAATTTGTACATAAACGATATTGCTTCACTAGTTAAATCTTGCGATACGCACTTTGGCATACAAAAAATTTACTAAAAGCAGTACGCAAAATTCATTATATTGCAAAGAATTGAAGATGTTTATTTTTAAGTAATGATACATCATTATTATAAACCATGGGAATACAAATAGAACTGCTTGCAAAGCAATATGAGCAAATAATTCAAACTAAAATTCACGCTTGTTTGTTATACGAAGTGAAAACTGCAATATGTGTAATAGTTATGGATTTCGCAAAACTTATTTCTAATAGCGTAACAAACGAGGTCAATGTTGCTGATAAACTTACCATTGTCGTCTTTCTGCTAAACCACTCCATAATGTGTCTGTTCGAACTTTCCGTTCAATTAATTTCTTCCATAGCATTCCGTCAGAGATAACACGAAGCCATTCTTTAGAAACTAACTCTGCAGCGCACAGGCTTTCAGCGTCCAAATACGATAATATATTTTCAGCGACATGATCTAAACCTTTTTCTAGAAAGAGATATTAATTTTGTAAAATTTAAATTAAATTATTTCATATGCAGAAATAATTAGAACGTACTTGGTAATAAGGTGATGAAATCTCTTTTTAGCATCGGTTTCAAATAAAGATTTATATGTCCGTGTTGGTAGTGGCACATGCGTGCTAGTAAATTCACAACAAATTCGACTTGATCGGTCTCGTTCCATTTTTCAAATACCTTCAGGCACGTCTCTTGTTCTGCGTTAAAAGTCGGTGATGGTTCCTTTTTTCTGGCTGGGTCGTATAATATTGTTATTGGATACTAAAAAAAAAAACATAAAACATGGTACTTGATGCAAATATGCTAAATGTTTTTATCAACAATGCTCTGGTTAAAGTGCGAAAAATTAGAATTATTAACATGATACAGGAAATTGACACATGACAGAGGATGGTGACTTTTTTCAATATTCACCTACATTTCGGTACAAAACAAATTAGGAATAGCGAAACAAATCGGCGAATTACCTGTGAGTTGCTGTTACTGTCTTCTATAACTTTATCTGTTTCCATTTTTAACATTGTATCTTATAAAGAACAGGTATGGTATAGAAAGTGGATCACACAAACGTTACTGATAACCCTAAATACATTTTAACAGAACACAAAACTCTCTAGACGAACTGAACGCAACGCATCGCTTAGGGGAACATAAAACTATTCTTGGGGTATCACAAGTTTATACAAATTTAACTTAACTGTCACAATAACTAGAAGAGTCAGCTATGGATTACTCTGATTACTCATGTCCTCGCGTGACGTCACTATAGAGGTTTCTCTTTTTTCTCGATCGGTATGGCAGGGGCATTGGCGCAAAATTTGAATTCTCTCGCGCGCGGTGTCCTTGTCGTAATTGTTGCGCTGATAGCAACTAAAATCAGTTGTGGCCGAGATAGTGCCAGCATATCATGGACAATATGGCAGCGAACGGTTTGAAAGATTTTGTTGTGTGTGGCCGAAAAATATTGGGTGCTGGCTTGAACTACCAGTAAGATATGACACGTAAAATTTTCTAATTTAACACCATTTTTTTCTACATTGAAGGCATATGTGTCACAAAATTGACAATTTTCGGTAGAATTTTTTCTATTAATAACTCTCTAGATTAAAATACGCCTAAAATGAAAGAAGTACCTACAACAAACTAATTTTAAGTATTGTAAAGTTAATATTTAGGGATAATTTTACCATACGCTATGTATGTTGTTGTATTATCTTATATGTTATCTTCAGAATTATCAAAGTTTTACAAGATACTGATAAGTATAATCTTTATTTAGGAATGTTTGTTGTTAACAATTCTTACAAGAATATTATTAAATAAAAATGAGTAAAAGTTTACATAAACATTTCAGTGCAGCTGTAAAAGCTGCAAAGGGCACTCCTCCTGTCAAACCAGTAATTTTCATGAAATCTTCAACATCCTACATAACTGAAGAACAAAAAATTAAGGTAAATTCCCATCTAAAACTTAAAAATCAACACTCAAAACCCGTAAATTCATTATTATTATTTGCGTTTTAGACTCCCAAAGGTAGTGAAATCTTCGAAGAAGTTGAGCTAGGAGTAATAATTTCTAAACACTGCAAAGATGTTTCAGAATCTGAAGCCATGGACTACGTAGGAGGCTACTGTCTTGCTTTAGACTTAACCTTAAATGACCTGGTAAAAAAATGCCAAAACTTTATCAAAAAATCGTCAATTTTCAACTTTCTAGAAAGACTACCGCACCAAAGGATTCCCATGGTGTATGAGCAAATCCTTTGACACATCCTGCCCAGTGAGTCGTTTCATAGACTTAGAAGAACTGAAGGATCCACATAACATCGACATATGGTGCAATATCAATGGCAAGATTCAACAGAAAGACAACACCAGCGATTTGATATTCAATATACCCCAATTAATCAGCTATTGTTCCCAATACATGACATTAGAACCAAACGATTTGATTTTGACTGGAACTGGACCAAATTGCGGCATTTTAAAACCTGGAGATAACATAGAGTGCGGAATTGGGGAGATTTTATGCATGAAATTTGATGTTGAATAAAATGTGATTCCGAGTAATATAAAATATATTAAAATTAGTTGTTTTTGCTTATTTAATGAGCGGGGTATGCATTATACAATACGCGCCTGCCGTTGAGGTGGCCTATCGACCAGGCGTTAAAAGTTTGCAAATTTGAACACAAAATGTGCAGCCTGGTTATTAGTAAGATATTTTATTTTAAAATAATAGAATTGAGACATATTAAACCATTGTAAATACCATATTAAATTTTTCATTACAAACAGAGCTATTTGTGTGTCCAGCAAGGTCACTAACCTATAAACCAAAACAAAAAAATCGGATTTAGTTTTGAAATTCAACAGACTCGTGACTCGTATATTTATCAGTAATATTTAATTATCAACATTTGATTTATATGAAAAAAAACGCGATACAAATACGCATGACATTGAATTAAAATGTTTATTGCAACGTTGCCAAACGTTCGTGGACCAGTGAATTTTAAACTTTCTTATTGTTGATAATTAAAATATAATTTCTTGTTATTAGATGTATGTAATTAACTGTTACTACATTAGCTGGCAAAATTATAAATTTAAACAAGGAATACGTTACAACGCGTATTTGTTTGTGATCTGTGACATACGTGGCAGCGTTGCGTTTACGAATGCGTACAACCTTTGCCGACTGGCGACGAGTTTTGACGTTTAATTATAGTTCAATCCTTTATGGCAGATGGGGAGGTTACGATAGGACCAGTATCTTAGTTTTGTGTTGTTTAGTGTTTATAAATTCGCCAAACGGTGGTTTCATGTAGTGAATTAAGTTAGCAGACTGTTCCCCGGCGGTTTGGTGTGCTTAAAACTGGTGTATTCGCGCAAGTATACGGACAAAAGGAGTCGAAAATCGTTGGTTTCGTGTTGTATAGCAGACAAGTGATCGTATTTAGTTATTTTTTTGCCTGGGACGTACAACTACCGGATTAACCCAATGTTAAGATGGCATTAGCCAGGTGAGTCGCTATTTTTCGCTGTGTAATCATCTCGCATGTGGAATTTATTTCGCATAATTGTCACCCACATAAAAATTTTAACCGTAGATGTGTGTCAGCCGACTTATGTAGAGCATGGATCTCAATTTTCAATGACCCCAAAATGCGGACTAGTATCAATATCGCCGTGAGACTGCATGCTTTTAGTTTTCTACTTTCTATAGACAGAAAAGCAAGCATATTCCGCAGAATTATCGTATAGCTTGTTCATTGAAGAACGTAGTTAATACATCAATTGTTAATTAGTAAATAGATTAGTGGTAGAAAGCTGTTTTCTGTTTGTAACTTCGAAAAAATGAGGTTTGTTGATGATCTAGATTTGTGGTTTATGAATTATGAAAATTAGCTGGTTAATTGGAAATTCTGAAGTACCCATTGCGAACGAAACGTTGTGAAAACAGTAGATAAAGTAGGGCGGTGTAAAACAATATTTTCATTTGTCAACATGTCAACAAGAGAGGAAAAAAAATAAAGCGATAGCGCATATTTTGAAATAATTTAATTAGTCGACGAAAAAGATTCATGGGAGCAAACCATGAGCCGAATACTGAACCAAGGATGAACGGACGTTTTTCAATGAAACTGGAACCGCGTGAAATTTTCGGAAATGGTAGATGGGATCCAAGGTGCCTTTGGCCTCTGCTGGCCGTACGTCGACTGTTTTTCTCCTCTATCTCTATCTTCAGACTCCTCACTCCATATGCCGAGCGATTTGAGCGAATCTCGAGCACACAAAAGAAGTAAAATGTGGCTAGTTGGCCGCTGAAATGGAACTTAGTGACCTCTGGGGTACATTAGCCTGTCCAAGGGAATCAACTTGTGTCAGAGGCCACTAAACATATTTTTTTAACACGTAAGCCTGCTTCACACCTGAAATTTCAATGAAAAACCTACCATCGGGCTTGGTAAATTTAGAATAGAATTTGTTAGGATCTTATAGCGTAAGTTTGGCCTTGTCTGCTGAAATATATGAAAATCTCGTAATATAAATCCCGCTTCTGACATATTTGGGAGCGTTGTAGATTTGGATAAGACGAATTATACGATTTTCAAATACCAGTAATTGATAAAGAAACTTTTATAGTACTTTGCTAGAGATGTAGAGATACTGAGGTAATCAAATAATTAAAATTCCAAGTAAAAAGTGTCGATTTCTCAACACAAACGTTTTATCAAATACCTGTTATAGTTTGATTTGATTTCATAGTTTCTGTTCGTGGTTTATTTGGATTTTAATTAATGACCTCTGTGTTGGCGAGCTTTTTATTTATAATTTATAATAAAGAAAGCGTTGACGTTACAAACCCTACAACAAATGACGATTGTTTTGTAAAATTTGAACGTAATATCACAAGCCATAAGTCGGGTGATCTGGCGGAGCATCTATAAATGGTTGTAAATTATAAAGCTCTCATAGTTTCTGGGATTCCCATGTCAAAGGTAAAACACACTGTTACATTTTGTTGAAAAACGAGATAATAGTACCCATGTGGTTATTAATACGTGTCTGGTTAAGGGGATAATATCAGAAAATATTCAAATGCGTCTGAAAAAGTTTATTAAGTACAGTGTAACAAATTGTATTTAATGCAAAAACTACTGACTAGTGACTTTTACCAGTATTACAATAAATGCATCTCGTACTTTCGATTATGAGAGATAAAGAACAAAACTATATTAATATAAATAAATAGTTATACTGTTTGTATAATTTGTATTTGTATAATTCTTTTCAATTGTGTAAAACTTATTTGGTCTTAAAATATTTTAACAATCATTCAGCATTAAAATTTTCAGGGAACACAACAATTTATGTAATCAAATATTTTCACCACCTTGGTGATAAAATTGACGATCGATATGTTTTTGTCTTGAGAATGTCATTCTGATTGACAATATCACATAAATAATATAGGGTGTCCTTTAATATTTTATTGATATCGTCATTTCCGGAAAAATCGGAAATCATATTAATTTCAAGAGTATGCCAAAAAAATCTGGTGTGGCCAGGCACATGGCTTTACCATACAATATATAAAATTAATAGTTTAGCTGCATGAGAATCTATTTGATTGAGATCAGTCGTGTCTGCATTAAAATAAAACTAGTTAGCCAGGATTTAACAGACAAATAAATAATTAAATAAGCACACTTGTTTCCAAATTGCCTTACTCTTCCACTCAATCCCTTACGCAAACTAGAACTAAGACATAATTGTAGCAATAATATAAAAATTATTCCGAGAACTTATCAAAACAAAAACAAACAAAAAATTACACTAGAGTCTAATTACACGTAATTGCAGGAAATCCAAGCCAACAAAACATCGCACCTGCCCATAGAAAATAAAAATTAAAACAGCCTCCAATGTGCGCTCGATGCCTAAAGTCCGCCGCCTTGTTGAGCAAACAGACAACGCTTCACCTTTTCCCCAAAACTGTTAAATTTTGACTGATAAATTTTTCATATCTTCCCTGAGATCATCGTATATGTGACTGACCTGGTAAGAGAATGACCGTTTATACAGCTCAGTGCGATGGGCAGGTGGAGCAAACGAACCCCCGAATCTTAAATTAAGGTTAAAAATTTAAATTTCATTCCTCCAGCGTCGTAAACGGGCGTAACAGGGCGTGCGCTACAGGGTGCAGAACCTAATGCACATTATATTCTTTCTAGGGCACATAATATTTTTATCTAGGCCGCATTATAAAATATTCTCATAGTACAATTTAGATTACCTATTGAATATAGGTATATATTTTCACATGCTGATTTATTTAAACTATTGGAGAAATATTATTATTTATTTATTTAAGTGTACAAGTGCACAATTATTTATTTTTTGAAGCTCGAATCGTTTTTTTCATTGCTCAAATATTTTTGTATTAGTCAAATATTCTTTGTATTGGTCAAAAATGTTATCAAAACGTAACAATTATCGTGAATTATCAAAGAAACGACCGTTAAAGCGGGTGATTTTCAGCAGTCGCTATATCTTCGCGCTGAGCACGGTAAAAGGGCGCCCGGAAAATAGCGACGGTTTCGCAGAGAAGCGAACAGAAGCGAGGCGGTAACCGTTGCTGCCGGCTGTGCTCTGCAGACGGGGAATTCGGGAGCATGCCGTGGGGCGCACGCCCCTATCCGCGATAGCGGGGCTCGACGCCGAGAGGAAGGAGGGTCTCCCTTTTACACACCGAATACGGCAGACAGCTATGGCCGCCGCTCGACAGACCTTGGACTCGGGCCGGGATATGGCAGAGTTAACGCGAGGGGCCAAGGATGGCGCGGTTTCGGGGCGACCGACCCTCCTGGCTCGCAGCGTTTCCCCCCTCGGCAAATATCAATAACGGCGGCCCGAACGCGCGGCCTTGCCGCCCAGACGGAGAGCATCCCCAAACAAAGGACTTAACCTTAACTATCATATGATCACAAATGTAAATATGCACATAGCGAGAGCATATGAGTCCTTCTAGATTTTTATTCGAAAATTCAAATGCAGTCGATGAAAATAATACCAATCAATAGCTTATAGTTCAATTAGTAACATATTAAAATGCTTATCTACGACTCACATATAATAAGTTCATTGCATACGTATCTATGACTATATAATCACCATCATTATATAGCGCCAATGATTAATATGACACTAACGTTGTGTAATAATGACAGTACTTTCAAATAATGACCTCATTATTTGGACGAACTGTCGTCATTATACGACGTTAATGTCAAAGTCTGTCAAAACCTACGTGGATGACAGTTATTTGACAGTTCGTCTCGCCAGCATTGAAAAATACATTTAAAATATTTTGCATAAAATGGAATTTATGAGTCGTAGATAAAACGTCGTATTTAACTCGCACATGTAGTTAAATGTAGTTTCCTATTTCTTTTTCTAACATTACCGAAGATTCCTATTCCATATCATAAAAAAATCTGATGTGGCCAGGCACATGACTTTATCATACAATATGTAAAATTAATAGTTTAGCTGCATGAGATTCTATCGAGATCGATCGTGTTTGCATTAAGATAAAACGAATTAGCCAGGATTTGACAGATATTGACAGTAGGTATTGTCAAAAAATCAGCCTTTAACACTACCTGCTGTCATTAGAATAAAAATATCTGGCAAATCCTATATTAATGCA
Source organism: Melinopterus prodromus (assembly GCA_964023965.1). NCBI lineage: Eukaryota > Metazoa > Arthropoda > Insecta > Coleoptera > Scarabaeidae > Melinopterus > Melinopterus prodromus. The sequence continues at coordinate 233,590 of OZ030398.1, read as the reverse complement.
GACACGATCTCGATCAAATAGAATTTGCTCCTATAGCTAAACGTCCAGTTCCTTTGGACCCTTTTGAACCAAAAGCTTTTCAGCTCTAAGTTTAGTCGTGAAACTTCTAAATATGAAGTTTCGTCCCGATACCTTCAGTAGTTTCTCCGGAATCGTCTCCACAAAAAACGAGTACACACATACAGACAATTTTTTGTACCTTGATCAAAAATGATCAAGGGACCCAAAACAACCTATTTCCGCTCAAATCTCAATTTTTTTCGGCATGATTACAAAACTTTATCATACTATGTATGATAAAGTAAAATATTGCTTCTATTATAAAATGGATTATAGTATGTGGTAATGCACGTGTATCTCAGTTATTGTAGATGTAACGTGTATAAATTGAGGCCAAGCTGTATACACGCGCGCCCGCTTTGATCCTTGTATATAAACGAAATTGGATTATTTGCTGTTTTAGAGATTCCGGTAGTAGAGTCAATGTAGCAAACAGAAAAATTAAATGTCACAATTTTAGACCACAACAGTTCAAAGAAAAAAGCACAACTTGAGTGACAAATTTTAACCGGCCCTATAAATTTCGCCAGTCTAAATTAATGGCCTACTTTCGCAAATCTTTTTTTTCTGCGTACAGCAAGACTTGGATGCCCTCAAAATTGCCCGTTCAAAACAAAACTGCAAAAACCTTTCTAAAACGGTCTCGCCTCACAAACAAAAAACCTAACCTAAACATTCTCATCTCGTGAACTATATTCCATGTCCTACAATTATATTACAGATCGTGATTTTGCCGACTTTCTAATGCCGACATGGCATAAAAGTCTTATTAAACCAGCAATAGTTGCTACTTAGATTAACAGTAGTGATTCATGATTTATTTTTTATTTTTAGCTATCTTAGAGGCTTCGTTTGTAATGTCATATCTTAATGTGACTGGTGTTTATTTACAAATAATCAAAACGCAAATATTAATTAAAGAATGTCTTCAAAAATTAGAATCTTAGGATACGGAATTTTGTACGGTGTTGACAAAATTAGGACGAAATCTGACAGAAACAAATTTGATGTGGCCAGGCACATGACTTTATCATACTATACACACATAAAAATACGGAGTTGGATTTAACACCGATTCAACACCGCTATGGATCTCCCTCGCGACCATTTGCGCATGTAGTTAGATCGGACGGAGTTGAATTTTTAGGGAGTACATTCACTCCTTTTGTAGTTATTATTATTTGAAAAGGAGTTGAAAATAAATCTTTAGGGAGTTGGTTGTTTTCACCGCGCGGGTGTTAAAATTATCCTATACGGAGTTAAATTTATACCAAAGGGAGAAATGATGCGGGGGCCAGCAAAAATAAAAAATATGCCAATTAATCAGTTTTCTGTGTTCTGATCACTAGTCAATAAGAAACAACAGTTTAGTTAGTTGTTTTTTAGTGACAGTGACTGTAACACAGAAAAGTTATTAATTTAAATACTCATGTAATTTAGATATCAATCCTTTATTTTGTTCAATATTATATCTATTCCACAATACTTACATATAAATATACTATAAATAATAATCAGTAGTACACCGTCTTGTCTGTCAACTGCAACAGGCAATGCTCCACTTCTTCCTTTTTTAAGTTCTAATGGTAAAGAAACCTGTAATACAAAACCAAATTAATGCGTATCAGTTGTATATGTAGTAAATAATACTTACGTGACTAAACATGTATCAGTTTTACTGTCACTCCATCCCCTGGCACACGGAGGCGGTAAATATGTCTCAAGCTGCAATATCAATAACTATTTTGTTTGAAAATATATCTTACATTGCTTAAAATGTATCACTGTACCTTTGTGGCAAGTTGTTGGTGACTTCTCCTACATATGTATTGAATTCGTGGTGAAAAACTGGTGTAAATTTTGCTTTCCACTTGCCGTGACGTTCATGGAATATTAAATGTGCGTTTTCTTCTTCTATACTTAATTTTTAAGACAAGAAAACTGGAATACATATGGGAATTAATACTTATCAGATACATTCGTAGTAAGTAAAACTTACGAACATATATTTTATTAATTGGTAATTAAACCTCATCCCCTGGCACAGGGTGCGGTCAATACGTCTCAATCTTCAATGACAGTCACTATGATTATAATGTAGCTGAAATGTTCAAAAATATAAAAGCTTGTGACCACAACCAATGGGTAATATACAACGCACAAGTACCTACCTGTCGTTACATACTTGTCGTATTAAATGCGACGAAACCTAAAATGTATCTGTTATTGTTTTCGTATTTAACACGGAGATGAAAATAGACTGCTCCATGCCAAATAGGTTACTAGTATGTAATATATTACAAGTAATCAAAAACTAACCTCACTCCTAACCTACAGCACAAGTCCCGTGGCCGAACTGCGAAGCGACCGCCTTCGTGGCGACGTTATGACGTACTGTTGTTGCCAAGAGGGCAAATTTTTCACTTTTTGAAATAAATCGTACCATTTTGGAAATTGTTCACTCCACGCGGAGTTTGAATGAATAAAAAAAAGTATTTTCTCTCGTTTTCTCAGTTATTTCAACACCCTGGGTGGTGTTAATTTTTATTTCACACCGTCGTGCTGGAGCCGGTGAAAATTTTCACCTTGTCGGATATCAACTATTTTCAACTACCTGCTGTGTAGTTAAATTAACTCCGAAATTATGTATAACAACAATTTTTAAGATACAATCAACTGATTTTCGAAGAAAATTTCACTCCTTTTTGTGTACGATTAACTACGTGCGAATTCACTCCGTAAAATTTTTATGTGTGTACAGTTTTACCAAAAAAAAAGTCAGACATACATTTTACAAAATTTCGTTAATATCCAGTTCCTTTCTGGCGTTTAATACTCATCGAACAAATAAATTCCCTAGAATGGCTGCAAAAACATATCTCTGTCCAACGAAAGTACACCCAACACGTTAAAGCTAAACTATTAACTTTACCAAAAAATATTGTAGACATTAGTTATTCAGAATTTCCTCTACTTTCATTTATGATTTAACTTTGTTGACGATTTTACAGAAATGGCGGCTCATTTGCAAAATCCTTGAAAAACGCTTAGAGTAAACACCCAGTTCCTTTGGACCCTATTTCCGCTAAAATCTCATATATTTTTTTTTTCGGCACGATTACAATACTTTAGCATACTGCGTATGATAAAGTAAAAAGGAACAAAGAGATGAACATAGGCAGCTTGCTGCGACGCGATTACAACACGTACGAATATTATACAATTGGCGTAATGTATGGGTTATGGGTACTTTCTCTCGTTGTCGGGTTTGGAGCAGGGCAAAGCTGCGATATCGGTATGCGCTCGCGAATGATGGAGGGAGACAGACGGAGGGAAAGAAAGAAAAGTGTGTCAATAAATTAGAACGAGGAAGTAGAAAACAATAAGCGCGCTCGGCCCGCGGTTTGAGAGGCTTGTGCAATTCTGGGTGAGTCGGAGTCACCCACACAATCGTCGTTTCAAAATTTCGACTTTCCAACCGCCGCTGATGACAAACCAGGAGAAATGATGCGAAAATTGATGATTCGGAGCGCTTCAAATCATTTGTATTTTTATGGAAATCAACTCGTTTTATTGTGAAATCTGTTTTTGACCTATGAGGATCCTCTTCAGAGACTTATAACTTGTAATTTTATATGCTTAGCAAACGTAGGTATACTTCTTTTATAGACTTACTTTATTTAAGAGTTTTAGTTTCTACTTTTTCGTCAAAAGTTTTGAGACTGCACTAAATACTCTTTCAAGTAAATACGTTGGCGCAAAAACTATTAATTTTTTTTTACGGTTGACCACAATTCGGACATCTGCTTTTGCAACCAGTATAATAATTGGCTTTGTTTTATCAAATTCAGGTAGTTCTCTTGCAGTTGCAAATTTATTTCATTAAACTTGTGTAATATGTCTATCTAATAAGCACTGCCTGGTTTGAACTTTCTTATGTTGTCTCGTAGTGCATCTTCTTTGTTTTGAAAAATCTCTAGAACTTAATCAGAGGGTTTGTCAAATCTCTAGTATAAAGTATCAAACGAGTAAAATCTTCGTTATTTTATCTGGTAATTACTTTTAATAAACTAGTGTTGAGGGCATGGCTTCTGATATTATCAATCGCTGTAATTACGTATTGTAAACCACTGTACTAATCTAAGCTTCTAAATCAACCATAAAATTAATAAAGACGATCAGTCAATAGAATATTAAATTGGATGTTACATAAACTCGAGTGAAGGATACGTCTATTTTTGGGAAGTAGGTCGTTATTGTTTAAATTAGTGTGTAGTAAGCATTAGAATAAACATGAAGACACACACACACCTTCGAGTATACTCACGAAAGATTTTCTTCAATAATTTAGGTACCTATGCTATTATTATAATATAGGTGTGTTGATATCAACATCTCAAAGTGAGGAAACATATACCGATAGATAACCTTACATAACACGCCCCCACACATCAGTCGTCACATACTGACAGATGTTACGAAGGACGCGAAAAATTGCCTTAAGATTAACATAACATCGAGTGTATACCGAATATCAAAATAGAAACTATCACCATTCTAAACCTCCTCGTATTTTTAATTTCGACCGACAGCGGTAGCTCAATTGGTTAGCGTTCTATATGGCAAATTTCGACAAATTAACCCCGAAAATGGAATATTTGAAATGATCCCGAAGATTAAGAGATTAAACAACGGGAATGATTAGTCGGGCAACAGGTAGGAGGGGAGGGGAGCAAAATTAATCAATTTAGCTTAATCCGATTATCAAGAGGTGAGCTTTGTGTACACACAATGAAAGTAGGTCTCGTGCGCACGCTATTATAATCTTCTAGCGTAGGCGCAAGCTCGCGTTAACCCTTATACCGTGGCAAATTACCCCAATTCACCCTTATGACGAACGACGAAAATAACGATAAAAAGTGGGTCGCCAAATGATACACTTCTAGTAATTTTGAGGTCAAATGGATCTAATAGCCCCAATAATTCTTGTATGGTTAAAATTAGAACGAATTTTACTCTTTTTGAAATATACAAAATACATATTTAATAACAATAATTCATCTATCATTGATGTCAACCATACTTAAAAATAAATCACTTTTGCTATCAGTATTAATATCAATCTAAATCGGTTTGACTTCTGTCAATTTTATATTAGTCCAGTTACTCTAGCTTTTTTGTATACGTTATATTAAGAAGTCCATGAAACTGATACATTGCGATAGCTTATGGTTCCAGTAGTAGGTAACATATTAAAATGTTTAGAATCATAGCTAATAGGAAAATACAGGGTGACCAACGCCATAGGTACTCCCGTTTATTCTTATTGTCTATAAAGCTGGACGCATGAAATTTGGAAATGTGTTGATAGACAAAAAATGCCATTCTTTGGGATACTCTTGAGGTTATTACGACTTCCGGTTTTTCCGGAAATGACGTCATCATGGAAACTTTAAATGGCACCCTATATTCTTTGTGTGATACTTTCACTTAGGATGACAATCTGAACACAAAAATATATCGATCGTCAATTTTATCACCAAGCCAACGCAAAAATACCTTTTTTGTGTATTAATCTAGGTGGTTAGGAATTGTTGAAATTGACGATTGATATGTATTTGTGTTCAGAATCTTATTTCCTATCAATCAATATTAGGGTTACCTATATGTATCTCTGATATTTTTTGAGATATAGTCACTTTTTCCTTAAAACTGATTGTAAAAAAATTGTAAAATCAAAAAACTCATAATCGGTGATATTTAGGTATAGGAAAATATTATTAAAAATGATGTATTTTGATACGTAGAAACCAGTTCCAAAATTTCAAGTTTCCAGAAACAGTAGAACACGGGAACTGCTAATGTACCAGTTCGGTGAGACACCCTGTATGTGAGTCGTAGATAAAACGTCATTATCTGAAAATAAAAAGTATCATACACGAGTCTACGAGAAATATGTATTAGTTTGCAAAACTTGAGATTATACAAGCAAAACAATAAATATAATTCAAGTACATACGTCAGTCTCGTTGCCCGCGATGCATATTCATTTCATTATAACTCAGCATTACATGCCCTTTGGTACACTTGTAAAAAACGATCTGTTCTAAAAATTTATTGTTTGGCATTGTCAAACGTTTTTTAGGACAGACGCGCTTGAATGGCGGATTTTATAGCAGCACTCTTGTCGAAATGTTGCTCAGGTTCTTGTTATTTGTTACAGGAGGGGAACAGACCGAATGTCTGCCGTGTTTTGTTAGTGCTTGGTTGGCTAGATTTGCAGAGCCCCGAGAGGTAGCGAAGTTTGTACTCAATGAGGGATTACGAATTTGACGGTTAGTGTCGACTTCATTTGTTGTGTTTTGTGTTATTTTTTTTATAGTCCGGTCGTTCTAGATTTTAGTTCGGAAATTCAAAGGCAGTCGATAATACTGATACCAATAAACGGTTAATTTTAAACAATTTCTTGAATAATTTTTTTTTTGCGATTTCACTTCAACTTGTCGGATGACATTAGAAATCATTTAGATAGTAAATTTTGTCCGTTAAAATGTGGTATTCTTCTTTTCGAGCAACTAAAATAATAATGACGTAACCATTTTGTTCGATTAAACTTAATCAAGGTCATTTTCCTTGTCATATGCTAATCGACGTTCGTTATTGGGTAATCTGTGTTGACTAGGAAGTCTGCGTCATTTGGTTTTATTATGTCGGTTCGAAAACGGAAGAAACCAAAAAGGGAGAGAATTTAAAAAAAAATGCCGCGAGATAGATTCGAACCGTGACCTACGCATTTCCGGGCAAGCGGAATACTCCCTTAGTATAATCCCGGGATTCACGAAAATTGAACCGCCTAGAATATACTTGATTCGACAATATTTTTTACCCCAACACTTGATCAACGTTCCCAATTTTCACCTTACAAGTTAAATTCAAAATTGTCGGTTTAAAAGGTAAAAAGGTGTTAAAGTGTACGTATTGATATCAGTAATAAACAAAGTGTAAACTCTATTAGATAATAAATTACACTTGGATCTTAAATATGCTCAACAATTTTACATTTTAGTAAAATGTTTCAAGCGAAGAAATTGTTTGATCGAGGCGAATTTCCAGTTTTCTTCTTTAAGATAAAATTGGATAACTTTAGAATTCATACGTCATGAATGTTCATTATGCAAGTAGTCTAACTGTTTTCATTATAAATAAAACTATTATTGTTTACAAAATACAGATAGGTTGGTATAATGACATTAAGACCCAATTCTAAACGTGTTTTCAGGTTTATTTATTGTTCAAAATTAATTAAATATTCAGTTGAAGTTCGTGTCAAGAAAAAATTCATATTACTTGTACATACATCTTTCGGTTTTGCTAAATATAGTTCAAATAGTCCAAGCCACATTATAAAAATAGATTTTTACTTTATCATACGCAGTATGTAAAAGCAGTATGCAGTATGTTAAAAACGTATAAAATAACACATTTGAATGGTACAGGCTGTACAATGTACACCTGTATAATTTGTAATTAAACTTATCGCGAGTACAAGAACGTATATGCTCATTGGATTCCCCTATCGATGCCGATAAAGTAGTAGTAGCGTTAACTTTGACCGTTCCTTTGTAGATGGCGCATTTTGAAATCAGATATTAGGGACAATAATAAAAGTCAGGCAATTCTTTTTCATATTACTGCGGTGCGTTACAATAAAATAAATATTGGCCAATTGTGACAACATAGCGAAGTGGATAGACATTTTCACCGAGCATTTTTCGCAAGAGGAGAGAAATCGGTCCACTTATCGACTAGGAAGAGACGTTTGGAAGCGGGCGGTACGGAATGGGAACGGGCCGGACTGGCCGAGGGAAAGCAAATCCTTTCATTTCACTCTCTATCTAGCTTGGTTTCCGTGCAATCGGGATTTTTCGAACGCTCAAACGCGACAAACGTCTTATACCAACAAATATCAACAAAAAGCACCATTTTCTACTAATTATTCTTAAATAATCAATCGAGAAAAGCTCAAGTTGAGACGGAAATGTCGCAGTGCAATTTCTTCGGTGACGCAAGTCGAAAGCGTGTCGAAACACGTGGATATATAACATTGGCAACCGGTCAAATCGAACGGCAAATTCGTAAAAATATGCCGAAGGTCCGCAGCTAGCTAAAAATAACTTGACTTTCTTGGAGCCGGAATACTAACTGTCGAAACTATCGACTTAGGTTTCTTCCTGTACTATCGTCGAAACTGTCATTTTAGAGTGTTGTGTGGTGGTTGAGATCCGATTGAGAATAACCGTCATATTCAATGATAAAATAAAATTGCGGATTTGCCAAGGATGTGACGATAAAATAACGATAAAATTTAACCAACTGAGATAAAAGTATGATACGCATGTCAAAACACGAAAACAACATTCTTGTAGCACATAAGCTGTTCGCTTATGAAAATTGAGATGAAATTGTGTGTCCAAGTGGTGCTTGACGTCTGAAAATACACATGGGCAGCATTACTAGGGTTGCCAGATTATATTTATAAAGTATATCAGACTACCGGTAAAATATATCAGATGACACAATTATAAAAAAAATCAATTTTCCTCCTTGAATTGTTTTTGATTTATGGTGTATTCGACACTTTTTTAAATAACAACCCGATATTTTTCTTGTTGATTATGATAAATCTGTAAATTTCTTTCATGGTTGCATACAAATTTGTGATCCAACATCAGAAATGATTCGAAATAAATATGGGATTTCCATTGCAAAAAAATGATGATATCATAAGTTTGAAGCACCCGAAGGTCGAAAATTGAATTTTACATAAAAATGTGTATTTTGATAGATAAGAATGGCGCTGTAAACTCTCTCCTCGCACTTCGTACATATCGAGAGTATAAAGCCGCGTGATCGACAGTATAGAACTTATAGAGTACAGTGCCTGCAGGTTCAAGTTGCGATTCCAAATCAGAGTACACTTTACCAACTTAACCTTGACTATATGTTGGGTTGAGATGACCAAGCATTGGTCGAGGATGTGCGTCATCCCAAAAAGGAGGTGACACATGGCGAGTCTTCCGAAAAATTCTTGTCAATTAATTCCTTTAACAAATTAATAATTTTAAGCATTTTAACTCGACTAACAATTTTGTTAATTTAAAAAAATGTAATTCTTTCACTCAACACAATCATAAGTATTTGAAGTAAATAAATCTCATTTCTTATAATACACAAATTGCAAACTTTAACTGGAAACATAAGTTGTTTGACACAAATCAACGTTCTTTCTACCAAACAAATATTTCAAATAAATGCGTTTTTATCCGCAAATAAATATTTCTTTGCCTCTATTGAAACAACAAAATTCTTTGAGTCAGTGCATATTTATTTGAATTAAACAAAAATTTCTCTCTGTGTATACTATAAATGGTTGTGATCATTATTATTGTAACTTTGCGTCTTTTAATCGATGAGATTTTTCCTTATCGAATTATCTAACGCATACCCCATATTGTCAAAACCTGGAGTTAGACTATTTTCGTCATATGCTGACAAATCATTATATGAATGAATGGTTTAAAAGCTACATAAGCCGCCCGTAAAGGCACCCCTAAAAAGGTGTATATGAGCTTCTGGAAACTCAATACGAGACTCGCATATCACATATAATATGAGCTCTGGCAACCTTAGTGGACACACCTTTAGAGACATTACACAACAAAATAATGCATTTGCTAGAAGTTGGTTCATTTTTGTAAAGTTCTTATTTAAATCTCAATAATATATGTCACAAGCTAGTGTTGTTTTTAATACAGCCATAACGTGGCCATAACCATAAAAACGCCCATAAACAAATAACATGCACATTACGAGTCCTATAGCTACTTTATATCGATCTTAATTACTTCAAACACAGCTGTTGGCAATGTGACGGCTTGAATTTATTCCCGAATGTTTTACGTAAATTAAATTTAGCGCATAGTAATGACATTAAGGATACACCGAGTTGTCATTGAGCCTGGCGAAAAAGTAGGTACTCACCGTATTTAAATGTATACAATCGAACAATACCCACATTACATTTGCGAGCGTAATTAGCTGAAACGTCGTCGTCGATTGGTAATTATTTAACAAGATTGTGCCAGTAAGAAGTGTTGAAAACATTCGACCAACGCTTATATATGCAAATACTCTGTAGGCGTCACAACGACACCTTTGACATCTCTCGACGTTTTCAAGTCTCGAGGCCTAACAGCTATTTAATTGATAGTCGACCGCTAAATAAAACTATGCTGTAATTTGGCAGTTCGTATAAGACGCACCAACAACATCCAGCGCGGTAACGCTAACCGAACTAGCCTTGAGCACAAATCACAATAAATTGTTGTTGGTGTGAGTATTATTGCATGTAAAAGCTACGCGTTTGCGAGTATGTTGTTCTGCTACCTCTCCTCTACCCTTTACGAGCAACGTACAGCAGACAATCGTTCGGAAATCTTTTTTTCTTGTTATCCGCCGAAGGAAACTGTTGTTAAATGGGGACAGCGGTCATTTAAAAGGGAAGCAATTTCCACCGCAACCTTCGCGGGAGCTAGTTGATATAACATAACCTCGACACGCAATTAGCCGTAATCTTTGCGTTCCAAACGTGGAGTGCCGCATACTGTGTTGGCAACTTTTCATAATTTTCGTTTCAGTTCGATTATTGCTTTAATTTATTTTAATTTAAGCCTTTATAGCTTATAGCTATATAGCTATATATTTTTTTACATATTTACTTCTATTGTTATTATTATTATTATTAATGTGTATGTTCAAAGCTATGCCAAACTATTCCGGATGTTACAAAAACAATGAAAAACACTGAAGAGTAAATAAAGTACCTTTATCTACAGAGCTATGCAAAAATGTTATTTGAATAAACAAGTATTTGGAAATATTACAGGCCTTCAAATACGAATCATATAATCACATTCTCCGTTGCATATACCGCGTATTGCTGAAAAATGAACAGAGATGATCTGATGTGGCCAGGCACGCGCTGATGTTTTGACAATACAGCCAATAGAATCAAAATATCTGTCAAATCCTGGCTAACTAGTTTTAATGCGGACACAACCGATCTCGATGTAATGGAATTTGCTCATGCAGCTAAACTATTAATTTTACCCAAAAATGTCGTAGACATAAATTATACGAAATTTCCTCTACTTTAATTTATTATTTAACTATTTTGACGAAAATACAGAAATTTCATTTGCAACATCTCTGAAAACTGCTAAGTGTAAACCTCCAGTTACATACATACACACCATTACAGTCACCTTCGACGTTCTATATACCGGGTGTTCATGCAAGCAAGGCAGATTATAATTTCGCATTTATTTAAAAAAGTCGTTTTTATCTAATATTTCTCTAAACACTTTTTTCAAATAACATTTTTCAGAACTTTTTTTTACAATTTTGCGTCATATTCGCACTTATAACTGAACCCGTTGTAAAAGCTTCGCAATCAATTGTTTTGGCATCCTCGATACTATCTGCGGTTCGTTTCCCACCCATACGCCATTCTAAAATTCATCATCATCATCACCATCAAAATAACATCCATCACACGCTTATGTACGTCCATCACCAAATAAATAAAAATAATATAACCAAAACTACTATTTTGTGTCGAAATAGGGCCCTTTGCCGGTATATTGGATCTCGGCCTCCAGTGGTACTCCAACGTTGGACCCCTACCATTAGGTAACGTAGCTGGGAGATAAGGGTGTATGGACTAAGTTAAGAAAACAAATCGTTGAAGTATTCATCACTCATCAACAATATTTCTAAATTTTAAATCTGCTTTTTGTGTAAGGTGTAGAGCATTGGTCCGAAGCGGTTACCCTGCGGCACGCCTTTTTCTCTTTTATAGCCGCCATTTTTCGTGTGGAAACCTTCTAGGAAGTTTGTGTCGCGTCTCCGGGGTTTGTTGAGGACTTGGCAAAGTCGATTTTGTTGGAACGGAACATGGACATAGGCGAGAAAGTGATTCTCTCGGTCTGGGCGAGCGTAGTGGTCCGGTGGAACAGGAAGGACACGCAGAAGCGGAGGACGTTAGCCCCGATGCGGTTAGAATCTCCTAATTTAACGCGGTGCGCGCCTCCGCGGCATGTCTTGTCTAATATACGTGGAAAATGGTTCGTTCGATCTCTTCCTTTTACACCTAGTGCTCCTGAGTGCGTGGTTCAGCTCCGTTCGCCTAGGTTGTTGACTGAATTGTCCGCGGTGTGTTGACCTCTCTATATTCGCTCTCCCGTTTTTCCCCAACAAATTTACACTTGTGTGTGTTCTGTGTGTTGGTCCAAAACGAAGGTCATAGTCGGTGCATTGCTCTCGTGGTTGTCGGCTTGCTGTTTTGTATATACTAATATATACATATATATATATATATATATATATATACAGTGCTTCCCAAAAGTAACGGATAAATTCTATAAAGTCTTAAATAAAAATATTTCAGGAAAATGCTCCGACACGTCGATTTTTATTTTTAAATTACTATCCTGACATACACTTTTCAATCCCCCACGCATTCATCCCTAAGGGGTAGTAACCCCAACTTTAAAAATTCAAATAGCAAAGTACCCCTTGCGATACCTCAATTGATAGATTCTTTTATTCTGAATATAACACAAAAAAAATATCAAAATCGGTTGATAAATAACGGCGATATTTAGCAAGATTTATTTATACACGAAATTGAGGGAATAACAAAATTTACTTAATTAATCCTTAATTAATTGTTCAAAGTGCTGCCCGTTAACGACGAGACAATGCCCTAGTCTATCCCCAAAAGCTTGTAGAACATTGTCTAACATTTCTGGAGTGATTAAGTGAATTTCTGCACGAATTGTTTCCTTTAACGCATCAATATTTGCAGGTCTATTCAAATAGACTTTACTTTTTAAATACCCCAAAGAAAATAATCTAGTGGGGTTAAATCTGGCGATCTTGCTGGCCATTCAATATGTCCTCGTCTACCAATCCACCGATTAGGAAATACTTGATTGAGGTATTCTCGAACTGGTCGCGCATAATGTGGAGGCGCACCGTCTTGCTGTAACCAAATTCTGTCACTGTGTCTACCAGGACCTTCTGCGTTGGGAAACAATACCGCTAAACTAGGTAGTAGTTCATTTCGGAGAAAGTTCAGGTAACGTTCACCATTCAGTGTTCCGTCGAAAAAATATGGTCCAATAATTCTTGAACCCACCACACCAGCCCACACATTAAGTTTTTGAGGATATTGTGTGTTCGCTTCCATCATCCAATGCGGATTTTGACGGGCCTAGTAACGGCAATTTTGTTTATTGACGCTGCCATTCAGACAAAACGTTGCCTCATCAGAAAAAACGATGTTTCTAATTAAGCCAGGATTTGCATGAGAGAGTTCCATCATTGTCTCACAAAACTGCACTCGTCTATCAAAGTCATCATCGGACAATTCTTGTACCAAGTGCACTTTATACGGGTGAAATTTCTGTTTTCGAAATAATCTGGATACTGTACTTTTTTACACACTAACTTCTGAAGCGACCTCTGCAAGGGTTGAATGTGGATTTTCTTGCACCATTAGAATAGCATCCAATTGTTGGTTTTCATTTAAGGCCAATGGACGTCCTGCCTTAGGTTTATCCCGTGCATGACCGAGATCGCGAAATTTGCTTTCGATTCGACTTACTGTCGATTGCGATATTGGCGGACGGTCCGGGTGCGCTTCATTGAACAAACCACGAACTTCTTCATGCGTCCGGCATCTATCTCCAAAACCAATCATCATTAAAACTTGGATTCTTTCGGTTTCAGTAAGTCTCATTTTGCTGCTATTTCCTTAATCACGAAAAACTCGGAATTGTGTTTGACATAAGTAAAAACAAGTTGAAATTGTTTGAACGGTATTGCTATGCCCGCTTCAATAGCGCTTACTCGAATATTGACGCTCTTCTTTGAATACATTTTGGTAAATATCGTCGTTATTTATCAACCGATCTTGATATTTTTTTTTCGTTGTTTTCAGAATAAAAGAATCTATCAATTGAGGTATCGCAAGGGGTACTTTGGTATTTGAAATATTAAAGTTGGGGTTATCACCCCTTAGGGATGAATGCGCGGGGGATTGAAAAGTGTATGTCAGGATAGTAATTTAAAAATAAAAATCGACGTGTCAGAGAATTTGTCTGAAATATTTTTATTTAAGGTTTTATAGAATTTATCCGTTTCTTTTGGGAAGCACTGTATATATATATATATATATATATATATATATATATATATATATATATATATATATATATATATATATATATGTATATATATATATATATATATATATATATATATATATATATATATATATATATATATATATATATGTATATATTAGTATATACAAAACAGCAAGCCGACAACCACGAGAGCAATGCACCGACTATGACCTTCGTTTTGGACCAATGTCCGAGAGCATCTTCTTCGCCTCCACGCAGAAACCAGTGGAGTCCTTAACTATTGCGAGAAGCCGGAGTATACGCCTGTTATATATGATAAACTCTGGCGGCCTTGAACCCGATGGCAAATTAGTCAATAATTAGAAATTCGATTGAAAAGAATTTTGAAGCCACACTGATGTTCTGTGGATTATCTCCGATCAGTGGCACCATGGACAATATGGGCATTTTCCCAGGGCTCCCGATAATAGGGGGGCCCCCGAAAGCTGTAGAGAAAAACTTCTTCGAAGATTTTCAGTTGACACTTTTCCTTGTGTTCTGGATATCTATTCTGTAAAGATTTTGTAGTGTACGAGGAAATAAATAACGTTTGGATGCGTGCGCAGCCACATCCCCCTCTTAGGTATTATTTTGTTGTATGCTAGAATAAACTATTATATTATTATCATATGTATCAGACGCATGTACACCTGTGATATAGAGAAGTTTAAGTAAAGTGTGTTGTGCAAATCTGCGTATTATTTCCAACCCTTACTGAACACAGCATTGGCGACGAGGATAATCGGAATTGAAAATGGGAGAGAACGATGAAAAGGAAAAGCCACCGGTCAAGGAAGAAAAACCAGCCGTAGACGTCCAGCACGTGGTCCGAACGAGTTTTATGCATCAGTTTAGCTCAAAAGTGAACGACTGGTCAATTCACCGTAGAAGACTGGAGCAGTATTTCATAGCTAATGGAGTAAGCCTTAATGAGGTAAAAAGGGCAGTTACATTAAACAGCTTATCCGAGGAAGCGTATTTACTGCTGCAAAATCTATTGGTTCCGCGCATGCCTGAAGATGTGGATTATGAAGCCATTATTAGCACGCTGAACACGCATTTTGAGCCAAAGAAGTTCATCTTCCTGGAAAGAAGTAACTTCTACCGTGCCAGCAAGTCCGAAAATGAATCGGTGCAACAATGGGCAGTCCGTGTGCGGAGTCTGGCAAGCCACTGTAAGTTTGGACCTTTTTTAGAACCCGCATTACGTGATAAATTTGTCACAGGCCTGAATCAGGGGAAGTTATTAGATCGATTGCTGAGAGAGGACGACCAATTAACGTTTGGAGCAGCTATCCAAATTGCGGAAAGCGTGGAGGTAATGGCACATGGGTCAAATAATGTTCGAGGAGGAGCCAGAGACGAGCCAGGTGACATTCTTCGCATTCGATCGGGTCCAGATCGTACTGCAGGAGCACGTGGTACCATCCACCGAAGGTCCGAGACAAGCGCTACCCGAGCGTATGATAGACAAGGACAGCATCATCGCCAGACCTGTTTTCGATGTGGAGGAAACAACCATACAGCTGACAAATGTCGTTTTCGTGAGTACGTGTGCAACGCATGCCATAAAAAAGGCCATTTAAATAAAGTTTGCAAAAATAGAAGAAATGTTAATATGTTAGTTGACGCGCCATTATATTCAATAAGTAACTTTGCTTGCAAGCCAATTTTGATAGATGTTTACATAAATAAGAATTATTTTAAGTTAGAGTTGGACTCAGGCGCTGCTACGTCCGTGATGTCAAAGAGTTTTTGGTTAGCCAATTTTAGGTATTGCAGTTTGTTGAAAAACGATATGAATTTATTTAATTATACAGGTCATAAAATAATTCCAATTGGGTATCTTAAATTAAAAGTATCATTTGGCAATAAGGAACATGATATGAAATTCTATGTGATAGATAAGGGTGGTCCAACTTTATTGGGACGAAACTTTATTGCAACATTTAACATGGGATTTAAGGAGTTAAACTATATGGGGAAAGGAGAATCATTTGAGGATTATTTGTATTCCAAATTTCCAGAAGTCTTTAGTAACAAGTTGGGAACTTTTAATAAAGGTAAAGTTGTTTTAAAATTGAAGGAGCAGGCTGTGCCAAGATTTTTTAAGGCAAGGCCTCTTCCTTATGCAATAAAAGGTTTAGTTGATGATGAATTAAATAGATTAGTAAATGAGGGAATTTTAAAACCGATTGAGTGTAGTAACTGGGGAACACCAAAAGTGCCTATTTTAAAGGTAGATAACACTGTTCGTATTTGTGGTGATTATAAGATTACTTTGAATCCTTATTTAGAGATGGACAAGTATCCACTACCCCGAATAGAGGATTTGTTTAGTAAATTGAATGGGGGACAGCAGTTCACAAAAATTGATTTAAGTCATGCATATCAGCAATTGTTATTGGATGAAACATCCCGTGAAATGACTACAATATCAACACACAGGGGTTTGTTTTCTTACAATAGACTACCTTTTGGAATTTCATGCGCTCCGTCAAAGTTTCAACGTATCATGGAGCAACTTTTAGGATCGATTGATGGGGTTTGTTGCTTTCTAGATGATATATTAATTACTGGCTGCAATTACGACCAGCACATGCAAAGATTGAATCGGGTGTTGAATTGTTTACGAAATAATGGTCTTACAGTAAGGAAAGAGAAATGTTTATTCTTTACGGACTCTGTTTCATATTTGGGATATGTAATTAATAAAGCGGGGCTGCATAAATGTCCAAAGAAAGTTGAAGCAATAAAGAATATTCCAATTCCACAAAATGTAACGCAATTAAAATCATTTTTGGGTTCCGTCAATTATTATCACAAATTTTTGCCAAATATTCCGGACGTATTGCATCCGTTGTATGAATTGATAAAGAAAGAAAGTACTTGGATTTGGACAAAAGAATGTTCTGAGGCGTTTTACAAAATTAAAGAAATGCTAATCTCACCACAATTTTTAGCTCATTACGACCCTAATGTCGATGTAAAATTAACAGTGGATGCATCATCCTATGGATTAGGGGCAATTTTGACACATGTTTATTCATCTGGGGATGAAAGACCAATAGCGTTTAGTTCCAGAACACTTTCTAGTACAGAAACAAAATATTCTCAGATAGATAAGGAGGCATTAGCTATTGTTTTTGGCATTAAGAAGTTTCATCAATACTTATACGGGAAACATTTTGTCATAAATACCGATCATAAGCCATTGGTATCCATTTTTGGTCCCAAACAGTCTGTTCCGTTAATGGCCAGCAACCGGCTTCAAAGATACGCTTTATCGCTATTGGGTTATGATTTCGATATTACATACATTAAGTCAGAGAATAATAGAGCAGATTTTCTATCACGTATGCCATTAAATAATGTAGAGAATGTAAGTGTTGAAGACACAGAAGATAACAGATTTATTAATTATATTTGTAAGCAAACGATGGTACCAATAAATTATCAAAATATTCAAGAGGAATTGCTAAATGATGAAATATTAAAAAAGATACGGGATTTTGTTTTAAATGGTTGGCCAGAAAAGATAACAGACGATGTATTGAAACCTTACTGGAAACGGAAAGATCAAATCAATTTTGAAAATGAGATTTTAATTTGGGGACAAAGAGTTATAATACCAACCAGGTTAAGAGATAAAATACTGTTGGAATTACATAGAGCACACATGGGAATTGTAAAAAGTAAATCATTAGCTAGATCGTATGTATGGTGGCCTTCTTTAAATGAAGATTTAGAAAATCTATGTAAAACTTGTGAAATTTGTCAGGTAAACAGAACCACTCCGACCAAAGACACTTTAAAATCATGGCCAGTACCAACAGGAGTATGGGAACGAATTCATATCGACTTCTGTGGTCCAATAAATAATAAGTATTTTTTGATTGTCATAGATGCATTGTCTAAGTGGATGGAGATTTTCATAATGAATTCAATCACAACTGCGAATACAATTTCAAAGTTAAGGGATATTTTTGCACGTTTTGGCATTCCAAAAACTCTCGTTTCGGACAATGGTCCTCAATTGGTATCTTCTGAATTTGAAGAATTTTTACATATCAATGGTATAAGTCACGTAACATCGCCACCGTATAATCCACAGTCTAATGGTCAAGCAGAAAATAGTGTAAAAACTGTAAAATCTTTTTTATATAAGGAATTGTATAACAATCAGAATTGTAATTTTCATATATGGCTATGTAGATTTTTAATTAATTACAGGGTTACGAAACATTGCGCCACCGGCGAATCTCCAGCTGAAATTATGTTTGGAAGAAAGATTAAAACTAGATTGGATTTATTGAATCCAAATTTTGATTGTAGATCAAATGTTGATAACAAGTCAGTAAAAACTAATTTAATTAAAGGACAAAATAAGAGCTTTTCTCATTTTCGAGGAAAAGAAAGAAGGAGATTGGCTGTTGGGCAAAATGTACGTGTTAAAGATTTTAGACAAAAATTAATAAAATGGATTGATGGAAAAGTTGAAAAAATATTGGGAAAAAATGTATATTTAATAAAAGTGAAGGATAGTAAACTGTTTTGGAAACGTCACATCAACCAAATTGTCGAATGTAATGATTTTGATGTAAATGATTTCGTGGATGAAATAAAGGATATACTGCAGGAAAAAAATAATGTTGACTGCTCTGAGGTGGAAGCGGATGTTTGTGAAGCGACCGCATCTACTTCAGATTGTGTATCTAACGAACTTGTAACTTCTAATGCCAGGCCACAGCGAATCCGAAAGTGTCCTGATCGTTTGCGATTTTGAAATGAATTTTGATTTTCTTATTTAGTTGTAATTTGAGAAGGGAGGTGTGTAGTGTACGAGGAAATAAATAACGTTTGGATGCGTGCGCAGCCACATCCCCCTCTTAGGTATTATTTTGTTGTATGCTAGAATAAACTATTATATTATTATCATATGTATCAGACGCATGTACACCTGTGATATAGAGAAGTTTAAGTAAAGTGTGTTGTGCAAATCTGCGTATTATTTCCAACCCTTACTGAACACAGCAGATTTATTATTTTATTTTTTATTATTTAACTATTTTGACGAAATTACAAAAATGGCAGCTGAATTGCAAAATCCTTGAAAAAAGCTTAGAGGAAACATCCAGTTCTCACCAAGTATCACTAGGGGGGAGAGGGGTGTAAAATAGTGGCTTAAAAACCTCACGTTATTAATGGACGATCCCTTAGAAGAGCGGTGCTGATTTCGATTAAAAACTTATCTTAGTTTTTACGCCCTGTATATGCTCAAATCTTAATTTGAATAAAAAATATTACCACAAATAGCAGTAGAGGATTTATTTTGGACGGTGGTCGATAGCAGCGCTCTTTAGGGTTGCGTACTAAATAAAATTTGTCAACATTTATAAAACTGAAATAGAACCAAAGTGAAATCCTTATTTATAGTTACTGAGCTATTTTGGAGCCTTGAACCTACACATCGCGTCAACATGGTGGCTTTTCTATAGTTCAAAGCTTGCGAATGCTTACACATACTGTAAGTAGGCTTTGGAAGGTATTGAGTAAATAGTAGGCGCTCCTATATTTACTAGGAATGCTACGATGAAAATAAACGTTTGTATTGCAAATTTAAACCGTAACAACAAAATTCTTCAACGTAAATACAAAGTAGCAAAGTAGTTGGGATTCAAATTATTATTATACACGTTTATGGATCAGATACATTGGGTAATTAATTCTACAAAGTACAGCCCTCTATCTATTTTAGTTTGTTCAGGAGGATTTTTGAAACTTAGATTTTACGTTCTTTATCGGTGGTTGAATGTTATTATTTCGCTTCATGTGCGATTACGTGCAAAGTAGTTGGGATACAAATTATTATTATTCACGTTTATGGATCAGATACATTGGGTAATTAATTATAAAAAGTACAGCCCTCTACCTATTTTAGTTTGTTCAGGAGGATTTTTGAAACTTAGATTTTACGTTGTTTATCGGTGGTTGAATGTTATTATTTCGCTTCATGTGCGATTACGACCAAAGTAGTTGGGATACAAATTATTATTATACACGTTTATGGATCAGATACATTGACTAATAAATTCTAAAAAGTACAGCCCTCTATCTATTTTAGTTTGTTCAGGAGGATTTTTGAAACTTAGATTTTACGTTGTTTATCGGTGGTTGAATGTTATTATTTCGCTTCATGTGCGATTACGAGCAAAGTAGTTGGGATACAAATTATTATTATACACGTTTATGGATCAGATACATTGACTAATTAATTCTAAAAAAGTACAGCCCTCTATCTATTTTAGTTTGTTCAGGAGGATTTTTGAAACTTAGATTTTACGTTGCTTATCGGTGGTTGAATGTTATTATTTCGCTTCATATGCGATTACGAGCAAAGTAGTTGGGATAAAAATTATTATTATACACGTTTATGGATCAGATACATGGGGTAATTAATTCTAAAAAGTACAGCCCTCTATCTATTTTAGTTTGTTCAGGAGGATTTTTGAAACTGAGATTTTAAGTTGTTTATCGGTGGTTGAATGTTATTATTTCGCTTCATGTGCGATTACGAGCAAAGTAGTTGAGATACAAATTATTATACACGTTTATGGATGAGATACATTGGGTAATTAATTCTAAAAAGTACAGCCCTCTATCTATTTTAGTTTGTTCAGGAGGATTTTTGAAACTTAGATTTTACGTTGTTTATCGGTGGTTGAATGTTATTATTTCGCTTCATGTGCGATGACGAGCAAAGTAGTTGGGATACAAATTATTATTATACACGTTTATGGATCAGATACAAGGACTAATTAATTCTAAAAGGTACAGCCCTCTATCTATTTTAGTTTGTTCAGGAAGATTTTTGAAACTTAAGTAGCTTTAGTAGTTGGGATACAAATTATTATTATATTAGAATAATGCGGTCTATGATTTGTGAATTAGTACCAACAGCCACTCGGACAACAGAATCAATCAACGAAAGTGTTTAAACGTGTTACTAAATTTGTACCATTAACTGATTACGAGGCGTAGCGATAATGAAATAATACAGCTAGAAAAATATGCGCTGTGCGCAAGGTCAACTATTTGACGTGAGTACTAGCTAAGTGACATGCTTCCTGGAGCAGCTTGCGCAAATTCCGCAATAAGAACGTTATAACGTTCGTTAAAATTGTCGACTAGTTTTCGTGAAGAATGTAGTTCACGTTGAATTTTGGACGAGCACGCATAAATTACGATTTTTGTCGGTCTAGC
The DNA here is from genome assembly GCA_964023965.1 of Melinopterus prodromus. Classification (NCBI taxonomy): domain Eukaryota; kingdom Metazoa; phylum Arthropoda; class Insecta; order Coleoptera; family Scarabaeidae; genus Melinopterus; species Melinopterus prodromus. The sequence continues at coordinate 211,955 of OZ030398.1, read as the reverse complement.
CGACGTCTTGGCAGGGGGGGGGGCAAATGTTTCTTCTGTGGAAATCATGTCGCAGGCCGGCAACAATTGGTCAAGGTCCTGAACACGAAGGGAAAGCTACAATCTCTGGAGGTAAAATAACACTTTCTCTGAGAGGCATGAATACTGAATATTACCACAAACTATCATGGCGGAGATCCGTATTAGATAATGCGGTGAAATCATCGAGTTTATGGTGTTCTTTTGATGGAATTTCAATACCTATAGCATTTTCTAGTCTTCACGTTATGTGAAAAGCAAATACGCTTTGTCTTTCAAAGTTAATCAAAGAGGAGGAACTTTTTCAAGGTATCCTGGACACTGGATCCTGGATCCTTTGACACTACCTACTGTCATTAGAATAAAAATATCTGGCAAATCAAACCTATATTAATGCAGACACGATCTCGAACAAATAGAATTTATTCCTACAGCTAAACTATTCATTTTACCAAAAAATTTCATAGACAAAAATTATATAAAATTTCCTCTACTTTAACACATTGCCTTTGTAGACACTATGGAAACGCCAACCTGTTTCAACATTGTTTCAGATAGCGTACGTGCACGCGTGTTTCTCCTCCTCATCGCATTCTCCATGCATTTGCTGAATACTAGTGGTTACCAGTATTCAGTGTTAGGTCGTCAGACGTGTCGTCACTTAAATTTTCGATTGGGGCCATGAATACAGAAGCGCGTTAGTAACAGTTTTGCTGTGGCCCAATTTTTCACCGGCTCCGAATCGGTCGCTTCTTGCGAAACGCTGTTTTGTCCGCCGCACTTCGCACTTCTTTCTACACGCGAGGACGTGTTCGAAAGATTGAAAAGATCGGGCGTACTCCCTGTAGCCCAATTTCGACAGCAGAACGGCGAGATTACACCTTCGCATGACACCAATTCCAAATATTGCTCATGCCATAACCTAATTTTTTGTCAAGTATTTTGTTCGTCAATCTCGATGAGATAATTATTATAGAGCGGAGGGAGGTTTACGTAATACTTCCTCCTCGATAGTATTTTCTCTTCGAAACATTAAAATAAAGAAATTAAAGAACCTTGGCGATATCATCGTATTATCGACAAATATTTGCTAATTTTTCGGTACACCATCAGCGTTATCACATAATGACGGTATAATAATATAAGCAAGGTCGTTTTTCGTATAAAGTACACACGCCGGGATTATTTTTGACAGGGGCCGTCGTTATAACCTTACTTTTATCGATCCACACGATAAATCTAAATATGTATTTTAAAGGCCTTGATTTGCGCTTAATTTTTGACTATCTTGATCACACTGGGGCATCAGCGCGCTATATTTTGATTTATTTCGTACAAATAGTCGATGAACACCACATATCAAGATATACCTAGAGTCCGTGCAGCAACAAGTGTTTGCTACCTACCTTGGGCAAACAGCCCTTTTGTGTGGTTCGGTTTGGGAGATTCAAAGGGATTTTGGGTCAATTCCTGGTGGGAGGACAATGTATCGTAATATCGGTCTTCAGTAGTTTGTTCTACGATAGAGTACAGCCCGGTACTGGCTAACGTTGTGTGTATTTATTCAGAAACGTATGCCTGTATTTTGTTAGTTATACTATAACTTATATGAACAGTTTCCTAATGGACTTTATAAGGTTAGTAGAATTTGGAATGTTGAAAGTTGGTTTATTTTTACGAAACGACGACATCGTGTTTGATTTCCGCCAAATCGAAATTTACAAGCACTGTTAACATAGAAAATAAAAATTAAAACAGCGTCCAATGTGCGCTCGATGCCTAAAGTCCCCCCTGTTGCGCAAACAGACAACGCTTCACCTCTCCCCCAAAACTGTTTAACGATAAATTTTTCATATTTTCCCTGAGATCATTGTATATGTGACTGACCTGGTAAGAGAATGGCCGTTTATACAGCTCAGTGCGATTGACAGGTGGAACAAACAAACCCCCGAATCTTAAATTAAGGTTATGGACATCCGTTCTACAGCATATCTTCCGCATGAGGTATTGTGGGCTCCTAGTGGATAGCAACTTATGATACAATATTGCTGCATGCAACATTCTAGTGTTATCAATGTTCAACCACCCCAAGTCGCCCAGCCCATTCGATACATGATCATACTTTGTCAAACCAAAAACAAACAGAACACATGCATTTTGGACACGCTGAACAGGCTGCCTATCCGACGCCATCAGGCAAGGACGGTACACGCTATCACAATATGAGATCTTTTGATACTATTAACTACTGTCAATATTAATTGTGAGATAATGTCAAAACATCGGCATTTGACACTACCGGTACTTTCATTAGACTGAAAAATTTGCAAATCCTGGGTCACTATATGGTATTAAATCAATGCAGATGCGACCGATCTCGATCAATTAGAATTTGCTCTAGCAGCTAAACTATTAATTTTACCAAAAAATGTCATAGGCATAAAGTACTCAAAATTTCCTCTGCTTTAATTTATTATTTAACTATTTTGACGAAATTACAGAACCTTCATGCCTTTATTTTATGAAGGCCGCATCACCTTTTTGTACGTAATTTGATATTGCCAGCTGATTTGACAGATCGAAATGACACGTGTCAGCTATGACATAGATTTGTATAGTTGCCAGTCTGCACATATCGTACAAGCAATCGCATCCTTGATCGCATCTAAACTAGCTCGTGTCAATTTTGACAGCACGCAAAGAAACGTCGCTCGAACTATAAGAAGCCCATGGCGCATTTGACAGATGCCGACGATGATAAGACGATACTGACAATGCGTTGAAGAAATTCGACGATGATACTCGTCGTGCACGGCAGGATCATCGGTAATAATGGATATGCTTCTTCTAATTTCAGATTACCGGTCGTCAGTGACTGTTCCGCCGGCCAAACAGCTCGGGTAACGTCAAATCTGCACCCGACGAGCAGCATGGCAGTCAGCAGGGTCCCCAGTCCGCCGCCGGTGGAAGTGAACACGCCCGTCGCCGAGAACTGGTGTTACACGCAGGTGAGACGATCGTTTTCGTTGAAATTTTGACGTTTTGATCTATAATCCAAAATTCACAGTGACGATGTATTTTGAGGTATTTCGACCTCGCTAAGGGTGCATTCTCACATAACGAGCTACGCCGTTGACGTTACGTGTACCTACGTAGTGTCAACGGCGTAGCTTGTTATGTTAACGCGTACTTAGAGCTTTCGCCTCGAAAAGTCGTGTGTCCAACTAACGTCGATGCTCGTTTTGCAGGTTAAAGTTGTCAAGTTTAGCTATATGTGGACCATCAACAATTTTAGTTTCTGCCGGGAGGAGATGGGTGAAGTCTTGAAGTCGTCCACGTTCTCCGCGGGAGCAAACGATAAATTGAAATGGTGAGTTTTATTTCGATCGTTAACCATCGCAAGAATGACAGAATAGAAGATTACGCACTGCGCAGGTTGTCATTCATTTCTGCGCGAGTTTGACAACCAGCTGTTTGTCAAACTATTTTGAATATTTCACTATGGTTCACAGTTACGTTTACTACCAGCTTTGACAGCCATTCTGGTGTGACGTAGACGCTGCTGTGTGTAATCACTGCTTCCATCATTCTGGCCAATTCTGGCCACCATCTCATCGGTTCTCTAGATCGGATGGGACTTGATCGTTAGTTTTTTTGTGGCTGTCATTTTGACGTTTCTCGGTTCGTTTCTCACAAATTGCGTCTCGATAGGTGTCTTCGAGTCAACCCGAAGGGATTGGATGAGGAGAGCAAAGACTACCTATCGCTGTACTTGCTGCTGGTGTCATGCAACAAGAGCGAGGTGCGAGCGAAGTTCAAATTTAGCATATTAAACGCGAAGCGCGAAGAAACCAAAGCGATGGAGAGCCAGCGCGCCTACAGATTCGTCCAGGGCAAGGACTGGGGCTTCAAGAAGTTCATCAGGCGCGACTTCCTGCTGGACGAGGCCAACGGTCTGCTGCCGGACGATAAACTGACCATCTTCTGCGAAGTGAGTAATCCTAATCCCATTTTAGGACATTTGTATTTATTACTAGAAACATAGAGAAACCTAACATGCGATACCAACTTTAGAAACTACAATAGGTTGTGAGAAGTATTATGGAATATACTTGCTACAGTTTTAAAACCAAAAAAATTTTGTGAAAGTTTTTGTATTTAGTACTGCTCTAAAGGGAATCAACGATAACCTGACTGACATATCAAAATGTTTACTAAATCTTTGATGTCAGTGGTCAGCTGATCGTTTGACGTTATTGGCATTAAAAAACTTTCGTAATTTAATATACAGCAAAAGTAGGTATAGAGTATAATGATCCCACCTCATATTTGGAATAGTTCAGTCATTCTAGATTTTGATTCGAAATTAACAAGATTCTAAATTAACTAGAAATGCCTAGATATCACCATCTTCCATAAATTGATTATACTAAATTAACCTTTCATTTTCTCGCATAGATTTCAGAATCATTTTGATAGTAAATTTTGTTCGCTGCAATGTGGTATTTTTAGTTTTGCGATTGAGAGAGATTCGAAGATTAAAATCGGACAGGCACAATTTTTCAATGGGTTTTAATATATTTTACTACTTTTCTGAAGTTTATTTTGAAATTTGACGTTTGCAATTTATTATAAAACATCAACTGCCGGTAAAGATGGAAGAAAAACGTTATAGGAATTAATAAAAATTATGTCGGGGTTTACCTACATAAAGCCAGCCAGATTTTTGCCTTTCTGTTGTTTGTTAGTTTCTTATTAAGAATTTTATCGATAGCTTAATGAGCACGATTATAGTATTTTCAAGTTTGTCAATTTTTCCTCTGCATTGTCATTGTTTTTAAACATTCGCTCTCTCTATAACTTTGCGAATTTATAGTCCTGTTATCTTTCATAGTATATGTAATTGTTTTATACATAATTTAATACTTCAAAGAAATGCGGAAATTTATTACATAAATTGCAACATTAAAAAGATAGAACAGTGAAAATTTGACTTTATTTGGATTATCTGAGATTTTTTTCTTTTATAGGTTAGTGTAGTAGCGGATAGTGTAAACATTTCTGGCCAGTCGAATACGATACAATTTAAGGTGCCCGAATGCCGACTGTCGGACGACTTAGGTCTCCTCTTTGAAAACCAAAAATTCAGCGATGTCACATTGAGCGTGGCAGGCCGAGAATTCCAAGCGCACAAATCAATTTTAGCAGGTAAGGATATACAATGCAATACAACACAACATAAGACTATTGTCAAAACTATTGTTTTATTTAAAAATTATTAAATTTATAAAAAAAAAAAAACAGAAATTGACCTGCTCATCTTCCCTTGTTACAAACATTCAATAGAAGTTTTAAGATAGACTGGCAAACGGAAATTTTTAAGTTTTTCTGTTTGTTTAGCTCGCAGTCCTGTCTTCCAGGCGATGTTCGAACACGAGATGGAAGAGCGTAAGCACAATCGGGTGGACATCACAGATGTTGACCACGAGGTCCTGCGCGAAATGCTTCGTTTTATATATACGGGGAAAGCGTCAAACTTGGAGAAGATGGCCGACGATTTGTTGGCCGCCGCCGACAAGGTTTGTATTCTAACTTGATTGCATTTTAATACGTATTAATAACGGATATAGAGATTTTAAAGTAAGGTGGCAGGAAAGGGTACTTCCACAATGAAGAGTTGAACTAAATTATGAGCTGCCGAAAGTTTGTGTCAGTCTTTTTATACACTGGACCTTAAAGTTTTTTATACACCGGACCTTAAAATTTGAATATAATTTATTTTTTTTTTCTTTTACAGTACGCATTGGAACGATTGAAGGTGATGTGCGAGGAGGCGTTATGCACAAACCTTTCGATTGAAAATGCAGCGGACATCTTGATATTGGCGGACCTGCACAGTGCTGACCAGCTCAAAGCGCAGGCCATAGATTTTATCAATACGTGAGTGTTTTTGTTGAATTGTCTCGTTTTGTTTTTCATGCACAATCGCGAAATTTTCGCCTTTAACAATCATGACGATGGCTTAATTTTTGACTCTTGTTAGCAGACATGCGACGGACGTGATGGAGACGCCCGGCTGGAAGTCGATGATCCAGACGCACCCGCACCTGATCGCGGAGGCATTTCGCGCGCTAGCGACGCAGCAGATACCGCCGATAGGGCCGCCGCGGAAACGCGTCAAACAGAGCTGAAGCGTTAATGGCATCGTCAACGGGAGACTGATGTGCGACGATGACTGCTTTTATGTGTTCAACTGTAAAATAAAATGAAAAATAGGACCGTTGTCGACGTGTCTCGTGCGCGCATGTCGCCTAGTTTAATTTCCTGTGCGTGTGCTACACAACTACTCTCTCCGTTACAGAACAGTTAAAGAATAAATTTCATGTAAAACGTAGTTTAAGTTGTTGTTTAGGACAGTGAGTCGGACGCGTCTCTCCCTTAATTTTTTCTCTTTGCTTCCGTCTTATTTGTTTTTTTTTTGTTTTCTGTGGCGGACTCGTCGCACTGCCCTAAGTGACAAATAACAGAATTGTGATATAAATAGACCACGGCTTGTTCCTACTGAGGGACTTCTAAACCTCTTTTTATTATTATTTTTTAAGTTAGCTATGTATTCGATTAAATGATCTCTCCGGGATAGCTAGGCCTCCCGACGGTGTTTGATCCTGGACAGAAACCTCTGGGCCGCGGAGTAGGAACAATTGTCGGGGCGCTGTTAATACGCGTGTTAGGACACATTGAAATAACGAGACAAAAACAGAATTCTTGTGTATTTTTCGTAATATATATATAAATATAATACTTAATTAGTTCTTAATGTATAGTTGGAAGAGAAAAAAATCCGTTGAAAATTTGTTAACTCCTCGGAAAGGACGACATATCTGCGTTAGGCGTCTTCTCTGTTTTGCTTAGTTGTAAGTGGCGCACGTCGACTTCTCACTTCTGGCGGTGTATCTTTTATTTTGTAATAATTCCGTTGCAGTCGAGTTATGTTTATTTAATTTTTACACCGGGAGTGAGATATCAACGTGCGTTTACGAAACATTTGGAACATTATGTGTAATTGTTTCTGTATGCTATTGTAAATATTCGATAACTTTGAAGAATTAATTTTGTTCCCGTAAGGCAGTTAGCTGTGATTCGATGCTTTTGTTTCAGTTTTACGTTTGTTTTCGTGAGAGACAAGTATTGTAATAAGGCGTAATTGATTTGATATGTTGTAAATATCAGACGTGTACCCACTTTTGCGTTTACTGCTTAATGTTTGTAATACCCGATCGCATCGATTGAATGAATTTTCTTCACTGATGAAAGTACTTTTTAATGTAGACGTATAACTTATTTCGTTTTTTTTTTTGTTACACAGCCATTATTTTATGTGATACGAGAACGGCGAAGGAACTTTCATCTGAACTCCCATTGAAATTTCTTTTTGTTTTGCCGTCAGGACATTGTACAGTTCAGGTATTTTTTTACAGTTATTCAATGTTTACTTAATAGCACAAGTGTAATAAAACATTTTCCTGATTGTCGGATTTTTTTTTCCTTTGTAAACCTTATTCAAAATTGAATGCAAACTACGTGCACTTCTTTTTGTCTGACGTGGTAGACATTGGGGGATATCCAAGTTACTAGAATAGACATGTTGTCTGCTCTAGCTTTGCTGATTGTTCTTCCTGTGTATTAGAAAAACAGCATGCTTTTTCATGTATCTGTTCTTAAGATATTGCAATGATTCACTTTCAGCTCACATGTTTTTACCTATATTTCTGATATAAAACTTTGTGAACGTCAGTTGACCAGACAAAGTTTACGTTTGCAAACGCTTGGTTTCTTCACTTGTACTGTAGTATACTATTATTGTACTTGCCTGTTTTTACTAAAGCTTACAACCCATTTTGAATAATTGACAGGAAATAAAAACCAGGAAAATAGTTAATAAATATATTAGATTTAATAATTTATTTAGAAGGTTCAAACAATCAATCTTAAAACTAGTTAATAGTACATTAAAACACAGTAAATATCAAAGCATATATATAAAAAACAGGTCTCAATAACATTCCAATATATATAATATATAAAACAGATCTGCAATGGGGCAAAATCGGAACAACTTTAAACTAACTTAGAGCACGAGGAATTGCTTCCGTTTCTGAGCATCGTATTTACAACTATTCAAAATGGAGACGCGCCAATTTTGTTATAATAAATGGTCAAAAAATATGAATTTTGATCTTCATTGAGTATATATAGGTATGTATACAATTATCCATAATACATAATTTGGCACTTCGACATGATAAAATGCAATGACGTGTTATATAAAGTAGTACTTTAAAATAATTAACAAATAATAAAAATAAAATCAATATTAAAAACATGTATATAATATAATATTGTTTAACAAAGACAAAAACTCCCATTGATCTCTCAACAAATAATGTTGTCTAAAAACCCTACAGAATTACTATTATCCGATAATAATATGTTTACGTAGTAAAAGTGTATTTACTTATTTATACATATGCAAATTTAGTACTTAATAATAATAATAAAATGATGTTATTCGATATATAAGGCACATTTGTAAAGTGATTTGTTTCTTTTTACAATTTCTTCAATTCATTGTTGTTTATCTTACAGTGGTTAATACTATCTCCAACAGTTGAAAAATAAAATACGTCAATGTTTTCCCCCATCTTATAACGGTCTAGTGAAGTTTGCCGGGAACATTCCCTTCTCACCAGAATGTTCCTTATAACCCATCAACCATCCCTCCTCCTTAAAACAAAAAAACAATTATTAGTTCCTAACCTGTACCAAAAAAATCAATTAGCCATACCTGTTCCTCTGGATCTTCATACTCGATGACTTGAATAATCTCACCGACATCAAAGGACAGCTCATCCACATCTTCTCTATTGTACTTATAAGTAGCTTTCACTCTGTATAGAACACCTGGTGGCAAATTATCAGTACTAGCACCTGAGGGAATAAAACAAAAGAATTAATTGCACAAACTTAGACATTACGATGAATCAAAACTGAAAACCTAGTGATTGTTAGCAAATTAAATTAAAAAAAAACAATACGTACCAACGGGAATATCGTACAATTCCTCGACGTTCTTTGCGTTTTGGTTAGCGTTATCGCCGTTCCCGATATGCTCGGCGCTAGAGCCTAACTCCAGTTCTTTAGCGGAGGACCCGTTCACGGGCGATTCCGCAATAGCTTTGTCGGGGGCCACCGCCGACAACTGATCATCCGATGCTGAAACTGGGTTTGGCTCTGATGAGACCGGAGTTTGGGGCAACTGTGGGGTTGCGGGCGTTTTCGGGGTGGTCGGGATTACGGGGGACGGCGACGAGGGGGGCGTACTGTCAGTGGACACTCTTGGGGATGCTTGCATAGCGTTAGTTTTCACGACCTGATCAGTATCGTTATTTTGCGGTGCAGGTGTTATTGTTAAATCGTCCGCTGCAAAACACACCATTAGTTATTAGTCGACACAAAAACGAATAGACCAAGAGCCTGTGAACGATCTACTCATCGTACATTATTCCGCTTAAAATTTTGTACAAATACACCATTGTATCTGTGCAAACTACATGCCAATAACCGGGCAGGGCTATGCAGGTTATAAACACCCTAAAAGGACCCCTAACGTGCACGTTGGAAAAGTATTCTGTGGATTGTGGGCTACTTTTCATTTGCTGCCCGTAGAATACAGCCGTTTTTGACTTTGGCAGTCATTTGACATTACTCTAACCTATAAATTCTGTTAAAGTATGGTTAAGGTAAGTTCCTATTAGTGGTATTGGTATGGTAACAGATGCCATTATACTATTTCTGATCAAAAGTGCTAAGACTCATGTTTATGTACTATGCGCTCCAAAAAAAGTAGTACAGCTAACTTTTACATCATTTAATTCTGGCTTATTTCTATATGTCAACTTGACAGTTGATGCATGTTTCGTACTCAAGATTAATGTCAGAATGACAACGTATAGGTTAGTCATATCAAACGGCTGCCAAACTCAATAACGCATGGACTCAACCACAATAGAATATGTTGCCAACAGAGTATTTTCGCAAATAACCTCACTACGCCTCACAGTAGGATGAGTAAATCATTCACAAGCTCATAGTGTATAACAAAAATAAAACAAAACTATTATCTAGCAGGCACATAACCCTAAATGTCACTTTGACAGCAAGCTCGCCGATTCAAACTGTCAAAGTGACAGTTTAGGGTTATGTTCATTTGGCTTTCCAGCGCAATCTTTGCCATGCTTCACAATATTTAAAAAAAACTACAGAAAAATTGTTAAATTGTTTAGTAAAAACTAATGTAATGTAATTATCAAGTAATTTGTACTTACGAATAGAACTATTGCTTTTGACGGGAGAGATGTTGTTGGTTAATGTGGAAGTGTTTGGGTTAGGTCTAGAAATGCTTGTGCCATTTGTTTTCTTAAGGCTGTACGATGTCCTCTGGCTGTCAGTCGCTAATTTGTCTACAATGTTTTCGAGATTTCCGAACACCTGTGGAAAATTCAAGTAAATTAAAAAATATGTACATATAAAATACTTAATGCAAATTTTGGTAAAAAATTATATTACAGCAAATTTGCAGAGAATTGTATTCTCAACAACTTTGCTACTTTTTAATCATTATCGTCTGTCTACGATGCACTGGTAAGAATATATTTAAAAAACAAATCAAAGTATTAATAATACCAAAATAGTTAATAATACCTTAGAGGCTTCTGAGTGGAACGATTGTTCGGCGTTGAACAAGGTCTGTAAATTCGTGACAAGGAATAGAATCCTAGAGTCGTAGAGGGCCGGAAGTTCGTCGTGGAGTTCAGAATTAAGAACTTCGTAGGTCCTCTTAGCTTCGTCGAGTTGCTCCTTGCCCTTAGCAATCTTGGCTTCGTCCCGTTTCTTGGCCATGTTCAATTGCAGCGCTTGAAAACTATGCCTTTGACTGTCGTAATCAACTAATTTTCTACCTCGCTTATCAATCTTTTTCTGCGAAGAAAAATAAAATTAAATTCAGCTAAAAAGCACGGATGATCAATTGGGAGTTACCTTCATCTCTGGAAACTGGCTTTGATATGTGTTAAGAGGTATGCATACTTGGTCCGTAAGTTTATGGTAGAAGTCCTGCCACAGGCTGTCGATCGATTGCGTTTGGATGTAGACGGAGTCATGTCCAGCCCAATTGCTTTCGTATGTATCACCTATTGCTTCGAATAATGACTTTGATGCTACCTCAACACCTGAAAAACAACAACAAAATTAAATTTTTGGTAGAGGTTAGGAATGTTACTACTAGCGCCATGCGCCTACGAGGTGAACTAAAATTGTACTCAAACATAACTATAGATTGAATTGGCCATGTCTATTTCAGCATACCTATATAGAACAATAAGATAGGAAGTTATCAAGGCGGTTTTTCTAGATATTACAGCAATTGAAGAACAATACACCTAAGTAGTTACATAGCAGCCCGTGTCAGCGCATAATGCATCTCCAAATAACAGTGATTTAAGAATAATCAGGGTGCCCTTGAATTATCTTAATGACGAAATATTTCCTAAGGTGCACGTCCAACAAATCTGTGACCCATTTTGCGCTAAATAACCTTACATTCGTAAATATGCTGTACAAACGTACGTACGGCTTTGCGAACGCAAATCAACAGCTCGGGTTGTCTAAATAAACATGCTAACTCATTGATTGAGAACTGGTCCGAACTGCAGGATGTTTGTGACGGAGTTAACCAACTCCTTAGACGTAAATATCAGTTGTAGAATGATTGATATTGCTGTCTAACATCGTGTTGGAACATTTTTGCCGAAAACAACGACTAGAAATTGCAGACTAACGCGAAAAAGTATAATATAGTTTGCAAAGTGCTAGACCACCATGAACAATTTAATGTCTTTATAAATTTTATTTAAACAATTTTAGAGTGGTACATAAACTACTAATTCTTAGACTTGGAAGAAAATCTATATCACAAATTACCTATACGTTTGTGTCACGATCACCGGTCTGCTTACGCGCATCGGCCACGCCTACAAGTGACGTCAGTGCGAGAATGAAGCGGAAGCAGTATTAATGTGGCATTAAGGGGAAAATAAAAACCATTTTTGCTGTCTTCTTTTAATCCTCTTTATGTCTAGAAATTAGTTCCGAAATGGTTTTATAATATTCCAACACGACACAAAACCTCCAAAACTGTATAACGATATTTTTTTCATATCTTCCCTGAGACCATTGTATATGTGACTGACCTGGTAAGAGAATGGCCGTTTATACAGCTCAGCGCGATGGGCAGATGGAGCAAACAAACCCCTGAATCTTAAATTAAGGTTATGGACATCCGTTCTACAGCGTATGAATCTTAATCGTTGCAAAATGTTGCACATTTAGCAAATCTTCAGTTATTCGGGATGTCATATTAGAATCGCTAATCGGTAATAACATAAAATTGCCTTTTGCCTGTACTATAAAGGTTACCAGTATTCTCCATCATAGTGGACGCCCACTCTAGTGCCTTGGCAGCCTGCAGATTCCTCATAATGTAATTTTAGTTCAAATCCAAGGTTACAATTTACACATTTCCGATCACGCGAAAGAAACTTCACTTCAGGTGACGTATTCCACGCGCGACTTGATTCATGCTTTATCGTTATTCCTCAGCACTTCTTTTCTGTGTAATTAAATTACTCGAAATGTCGCAATTAACCCCTCAATTAGCTCGTAGTAGGCCGGTTTCATTACCTATAAGTGTGCTGTGCCGGTTAGAAATGACACTTTTAACTGCGTCGAATAATATACATATAACATTAACGTTATATTGACCAGTACACCAGTTGGTTCCTTATATTTGATACTATAAATAGCAAAAGTACGTATGCGCATAGCTTATAATATTTTCAACCAAAAGTGATAAAAAGAAACGGTAAAAAGGATGTAATAAATAAAAATTACTTACTTCTAACAGCTCGCAAATAATTGCTAAATTCCTTCTGTAATCGATTAGCGGCTATTTGTTGTTTGTTGAAATTTTGGAGGTGTTCATCGAATATGTCGTCAAGCGTTTTGTCTACTTTTCCTAAGTTTTGCAGCAACTGTAAAAGAAAGTATGGGGTTAGACACTGAAACCAGATATTTCTTATTGTACGTAGCTACATATATTATCTTATTCCAAGATTTAAACTCAGTTGCGAAACAGTAACAAATTTTAGTGGTGCTAATAAATATAAGGTCCGTTAGATTAACATTGTTGGTTCTATTTATTATCGTATCAGCGTATGTTTAAACGTAACAGAGCCTAAACGGGGCAGCCAACAATATAAACGCGAAATAGGACCGCGAATTCCGAACAAAGAATCCGACTCATAAATCATTTCCTACTAATTTATACAATTTTTTACTTAAGATGTCGCCTAAAATACAATAGATTTTTAAGAATTAAATACTTTAAATGCTATTAAGCATGTTTTATCGACGTTTTTCTTATCTAATCTAGATGGATGACAGTGAAAAAAGCGTGAAAGGTAAAGAATTTGAAACAACTGCTTTGATGTGAAGATAGGCATACAATACAACTGTTGGTAACTGTTGTTCATTTGCAATCATTGCATAATTTTAAAGATCGCAGATAGCAGGTGTTCTGTACTAGCATTCTTTTCATGCAATTCTACATCTAAAGACACAGAAATGTCAACATGGATCAAATAGCAAAACAATAGTAAGAGAAATTTCGCTTAAACCACACAAATTATTCATTATTATAAGACAAAAATAGAAAACACGGTGAAAGTTATGTATATGAAAGGAATGTTAATGCCGCAAGTTAAGAAGTATGTCATTTTTGTTGGTCTTTAGTCTCTCATCAAAAAAAAATCTCCGCAACATTTAACAGTAAATTAACAAATTAAAAATTCATATTTTATATTAATAATATAGGTTATGTTGCGATGACAGTTTACGTAATCTCTAGCGGAGCCATCTAGCGTGTAAAGTATCAAGCTGACAACTGCCATATTTCAAATTGCAATTTTCTGCCTATGCTTTTGATATTTTCTTTTGCGAAGTAAAAATACATAATCCTACAAGTAAGCTGTTCAAGTTAAACAACAAACTTATCATTTATATTGTACTAGAAATATCCATTTGCTCTCAGGTTATGTTGACAATTTGATACAATCATGATACAATCGCCGCTGCTAGGCAACGTAGTATGTTGTTTTGTGGCTCTTTGACATCAGACTCCGTTTTTCTGACGAAATCTGTCAAATTATCATGAGTTTATAACGAACGGAATATTTTCCGTTCGTTATAAAAAATTAAATACGTGTGTAAAAACAAGCAGAGGGAGTTATAACGTTGTTATCATTAACATCGAATGACGTGATTGAATGTAAATTTATAAAGTAGTATTGAACTGAGAGTAAACGCTATTCCACTGTCTGGAGTGGCTATCATTGTTCTTGATACTAATTTTGCACCTTGTCTCTTGGCAAAGTTACAAACACCGCAAATATTTTCTACTTGACATCGTTTAGGTTTTCAATGCCTTAAAAATGGGAGGCAGAACCTTGCAAAACACGAACGACAAAATTATTTTGTTAATCCAAAATAGCAATTTGTGTTTTACCTCCTGTACCGGATAAAACTATTACCTACTTGTTTGTTTGTGATTTCGATTGACGAATTTATAGTACTGCTATGCGGAAGTTGGCGCAATATATGAATAATTTCATAAATAGTTGATTTTCCTGTAACTGAGTAATAACGATATCTTGCTTTGCAGCGGATAAGATACCGAATAATGTGATTCAAAGTGAAAAGAAGCACACACGCAGGTCATTTAATAAGAGATAGTAAAAGTTATGTTGATTCTGATGATGGCTCCTTTTGTGTAAGTCAGCTTTCTAAGTTAACAGATCTAACCGTTACTCAAATATTAAGAAAAAACTATACAGTATGTCCCTGGATCAAAACCCTATTCTATTATATCAGCTATAGGTTTGCGAAGTCTTCAAGGGATGTATGTAAACCGTGAAGGAGAGAATTTATTATAGAACAATTTAAGCAAAAATATCCGGATACAGGAATATTTGACGTTGGGGCTCGCAAATTTTTAGAAACGGAAATCTGTATTAACCATATACTTGCCAATATTACTTACAATCAATTATCTGTTACATAAAAACAAAACCTCTAGAAAACAACAATCTGGCAGAGTTATTGGTCAAACTCTAACATTATTTGTTTGTAATATTTTTGCCTTTCCAAATGTGTGACAAAATAAACGTATAATTAGAATTTACTGCTCATGATGGTACTTTAGGAGAACTAAAGTGTAATTCCAAATTTCTAGACTACATTTAATTAAACAAAAAATAATTAAATTAAATTGAAGTAAGTAATAATTTTGACAATGAAACAAATTTAAAAGTGCTTCACATAATTTTATTTATAACTTGGTATGTTTTGCGTTTAATTTTCACCTCAAGTTATAAATTACCTTGTATCGGTTCAGTTATCAGCATTGTGTATGTATGAGTAAGCTTTTTCTTATTTAACAAACTTTAAGAGAAAATATAGAGATCATCTGTTATAGAAAAAATTAGTGTGTACACTGTACAAGTATCTTTTACTTGGGTGTTTATACCCACAGTTTTTTTTTTCTTCTAAGAACGTAAATATTGGTCTGACTAAAATGTTTCATAAGGCCTTATTTATTTTTCAATACCTTAAAATATAACTAAATATTAATAAAACAGTATTTTAAATGGCTCTAATTTCTCAATGAATATTAACTTGTTATCAATTGGTCCATATGAATTTTTACTCACAATAAACGTTTCTTAATTTTTGTATTATGGCCAATGATTCTTTTAATGAATTTATTTATTTAGTTATTTGTAAAAGGTACTTTTTGTATTTTTATGTTTCGCATTGTTTGATTTGTATTTTCTTCTTCCTTCTTTAGGTAATACTTAAATGAACTAAAAAAACAAATAACATTATACCTAGAGAGACTTATCTGCAATGTTAGACAAAATGAATGAAATAAACTACATATATACTATCGTGGCCATATATTATGTCCCTTCTTTTGACGTCCATTTTCTCGGAAACCTAGGGGCGAAAAAATTGGAAAGAATTCTGGTGCTGTCCTTGATTAATATGCTACAAATCATAAAAATTAGAAAGCTGTATGTGTTGGTGTTTTCCCGATTTTTCCAAATTAAGAAGAATTGGCGCTGTTTTTGCCACGTAAATTTTATTCGTTTAACTTTAGCAATTAATTACTCCGGAAATAATGCATAGATTTGAACGAATTAAAAAGTAAAATCACCTGCGGAATGCTAGCTTTCAATGTGCATTTTTGTAAAATCATTGGATTAGTGGTTGACCCAGGTTGACCCAGGTTCTCCCAGCTGTGTCGGTTCTCTCCGACATGACTGCACCGCTAATGCCTCCCTTCCCCGCAGCATCCCAAAGACCGTAGAGCGTCGGAATTCACGCGGAGTTTCAGCATTGTATGAAAAATGCAAGATAAACAATGATTATGTAATAAACTTTACACCTATGAATTATTGGGTAGCCTATAATCTATATTTCATTTTTCTAGCTCTTCTAATAACGGAATAGCTGGCATTGCATAATATAGCTTTTTGTGGGTCAACCACTAATCCAATGATTTTACAAAAATGGACATTGAAAGCTAGCATTCCGCAGGTGATTTTACTTTTTAATTCGTTCAAATCTATGTATTATTTCCGGAGTAATTAATTGCTAAAGTTAAACGAATAAAATTTACGTGGCAAAAACAGCGCCAATTCTTATTAATTTGGAAAAATCGGGAAAACGCCAACACATACCGCTTTCTAACTTTTACGAGTTGTAGCATATTAATCAAGGACAGCACCAGAATTTGTTCAAATTTTTTCACCCCTAGGTTTCCGAGAAAATAGACGTCAAAAGAAGGGACATAATATATGGTCACGATAGTACCAAAAAAAGCTGTAAAAGAAGAATTAACTGATGGGCGCATTCGGATTACATAATCGATTAAAATCGATTTTGGAAATAATCGTCATGTCTCGATTTTCATTTTCTAAAATCGATTTTTAAAAATCGATTATTAAAATCGATTTTTAATAATCGATTTTAATAATCGATTTTTCATAATCGATTTTAAAAATCGATTTTTCATAATCGATTTTGAAAATCGATTTTTCATAATCGATTTTTAAAAATCGATTCGATTTTAAAAATCGATTTTAAAAATCGATTTTTAAAAATCGATTTTTCATAAGCGATTTTTCATAATCGATTTTTCAAAATCGATTATTCTCGATTTAAAGTCGAGTCGAATGAATTCTGCATTTGAGAAATTATTTGCTGCTCTGCTGGTGTACTCACTAACCAGGTGTGCACGCTCTATCGCTAACACCACAGGCGACAATATATTAATAAAACCGCTCAATTAATTCGATTTGTTAGAATAAAAAGAAAGGTGACAAACGTAACATTTGGCGAAGCCTGCTTCAATGCTAAATTCTAATATTTCAATTACAACAGACAATATCAATTATATCATTAATTTTCGAATTATTTCGCGACTTTTTAATAATCGATAATATAATTCGAATGAACCAAAATCGTTTATTAAAAATTTTATTAAAAATTCACTATTAATAATCGGTTTGAATAATCGATTTTTAATAATTGTATTTTAATAATCAATTTTTAATAATTGTTTTTTAATAAACGATTTTGGTCCATTCGAATTATATTATCGATTATTAAAATGTCACGAAATAATACGAAAATTAATGTTATAATGGATATTCAAATGTCCTAAGCTACCTCTATTCTCATCTCCTATCTCGTCGGTATGCAAGGTATACCGACGACTGTTCTGTCTCGGATACGCCGGTGCTGTCTAGCCAGCCAGTGGCGTCTATCTTCGTCTATCGTCAACCAAAACAGGCATTAGGGGTGTTGCCTAACAGTGTTGTTATTCACTATAAGTACGTTTCGTTCGGGTAGACACTTACAGTCGTAGTTAAAACCCTGTGTTGTTATGTACATCAAAGGAAAGACATTCTGGACTGTTATTGCAGGCAATTAGAAATACGTATTAATAAAGGTAATCACAAATGTTTAAGTTAAAGTATTATTTTAAAATCTTTAATCATTGTATAGGTTTAATAAAAATACCGAAATGAAACCTGGAACTAAGGTATCAATTGTCTGGAAGTATTTTCATAAAGACGATGACAAGAAGTATGCTTGTTGCAAAATCTGCAAAGCAAAAATTAAATTATTTGGAAATACCACAAATTTAAAAACGCATTTAAGTCGAGTACATCCAATACAGTTCAGTGCGGAAAGTACTGACAATGTCTCTCCCACTCAGGATATTGACACGGTAACAATTTTTGAAGATAATGAAAGTACAAGTAGTAATAGTAATACTATTGACTCTCTGCAAATACCATCATGTTCAACAAGTGATGGGAGTAGCATAAAAAGAGTCGCTTCACAGGCAGTAGGCAAATCGTTTGACACCCAGAGACCAACTAAACAAATGCGGTTGTATGGAGCAATAGCAAAAGACTTAACAGAAACAGAAAGGAGAAATATTGACAAAATTGTATTGAAAATGATTGCAATTGATTTTCAACTAATTTTTCACTATCATTACTGGACAATCCTGGATTTCTTGAGTACACAGCTATGCTCCAACCCCTATACAAACCTCCTAACAGGAAATCATTGACAAATACGCTAATGCCTAATTTATATAATGAAATTGTTAAAAAAATTAAAAATATGCTAACTTGTGTAGATTATGTCGCAGTAACAACGGACATGTGGAGTTCGGATAGCAATAAATCATATTGCACAGTAACATGTCATTTTAATTTTGAGGACAAATTATATTCACCTGTAATTGCTACGCAAGATATGCGCGAATCGCATACAGGAGCGAATATAGCCATGATGTTGACGGACATTTTTACGAAATGGGACTTAAATGATAAAATTGTAACAGTCGTGTCAGATAACGGCGCAAACATTAAAAATGCGATTAAGGAGCATTTGAAGAAATGCCATCATCCTTGTGTGGCACATACTCTTAACTTATGCATAAATGATGCGATTACATCGAACGCATGTTTCACAAAATTGCTGAAGAAATGTAGAACTCTGGTAGGCCATTTTAAGCACAGCAATTCTGCGTTTGAGCAACTGCGAAAAGCGCAAGAAAACATGGGTTTTCCACAACTAAAACTGAAACAAGACGTAGTGACTAGGTGGAATTCGTCATTGCATATGCTTGAAAGATTAGTTATAATTAAAGACCCTCTTTCGGTTGCTATAACAAATATACCAAAAGCTCCAGAATTTCTTGTTGCAACCGACTGGGAACTGATAAATGATTTTATTCCTCTTCTGAGACCATTTGAAATCCTTACGAAAGAACTTTCTGGGGAAAATATCCAACACTGTCGCTCGTAATTCCATTGTTAAGTGGCCTTAAGAAAAAAATTAAAAACCACCGATTCAAAACTGAAACTGGCGCAAAGTTCCAGCTAGATTTATTGGGCACTATTAACAAACGTTTGGGCTCTTTGGAATTAAATAAAATTGCATCCATTTCAACACTGTTAGATCCGAGACTAAAGAAAACAGCATTCGAATTAAATGAAAATGCAGATAACGCCGAAATATTGCTTAAAGATGAGCTTATACGTGTTATTGATAGTGAGAGTAGAACCAAGGCCAGTAGTCCAGTTAGAATGGCTGTAGAACGAGCTGATCCTGATTCACTGTGGGTTGACTTTGAGGAAAAGTTAATAGATTTTAAGGCAGCTACCTCGCACGAGACATCAGCTACCCTAACGTTGAAACAGTATTTAGATTTGCCTCATTTGCCCAGAAAAGACAATCCCCTTACATTTTGGAAAGATCACAAAAACTACCTGAACTCTACAAACTATACCTAAAATATTCGTCCATACCCGCCACATCCGTACCTTCAGAAAGAGTTTTTTCTAAGACAGGACAGTTAACTAATGACCGACGAAATCGTTTGCTGCCTAAAAATTTAGATATGATCATATTCTTAAATAGTTATTTTAGTGGATGTGAAGAATTTTAGTTCTTCTCTCTCTAGTTCCTCTCTCTATTTGTTAAAATTTTATTAGCAAATCACTAGTTTAGTTGGTTTAGTTTATCTAAACATTCAGGGTTAATTATAGTGTTTTTATCTCATATTTGTCGAGTTTTAATGTAAATACTGTATTTTTAGCTGTTTAGTTTTGTATTAAGTTTATCAATGTACACGGGGATTTTTAGTTTTCTGTGATTTCTTGTTTTATTTTAAAGTTTTTTGTTGTTTGCAATATTTAGTTCTTTTTTTCTAGTGAATGAGTATTTTAGGTTGTTTTTTATAGATGTGTTTGTATTTATTTATCTAAATATATATTTTTATTTCTTTAAAAATCTGTTTTTATTAAAAGCAAGTAAACTATTATATATCTCTGCCAGCGAATCAACAAATACCTATGTGACGTGAACAGTTTTACCGGTTTTCTACATAAAATTTCCTTGTATGTTATCGTGCATTACGTACGTTGGCAGGAAATATTAGAATATAGCATTGAAGCAGGCTTCGCCAAATTTTACGTTTGTCACCTTTCTTTTTATTCTAAGAAATCGAATTAATTGATCGGTTTTGTTGGTATATTGTCGCCTGTGGTGTTAGCGATAGAACGAGCACACCAGCAGAGCAGCAAATAATTTCTCAAATGCAGAATTCATTCGACTCGACTATAAATGGAAAATAATCGATTTTGAAAAATCGACTCGAATAATCGATTTTGAAATAATCGATTTTGAAAAATCGATTAAGAATAATCGATTATTAAAGTCGATTATCAAACATCGATTTTTAAAATCGATTTTTCAAAATCGAGTTTTCAAAATCGATTTTTCAAAATCGATTTTTCAAAATCGATTTTTCAAAATCGATTATTAAAATCGATTTTTCAAAATCGATTATTAAAATCGATTTTCCAAAATCGATTTTTCAAAATCGATTATTAATCGAGAATATCTCGAGAACCAATTCATACGATTTTGCAAATCACTCGAATGCTAAAAATCGATTCTATAAATAATACGATTATGCCCATCACTAGAATTAACCGTAACATTGTTGGTTATTGGATGCCAGTTAAATTTCTGTATTGTTTGTACTGAATTCACGTATTCCACAACCATATTCCTGTGAAATTAGAACAGTATAACCTTAATTTTACAAGGCCTTTTTTTTTAATTTTACGGGAAAAATACCTACTTTAGTTTCACAGTATATAGTAAGTAATATTGTCATTGAAGTCCTGATCTAACAATTACGGATTTTTATTTTTGGGGAGGATTGAAACAAATTGTGAAACACAGTGAATTCCGAAATTAGTTTATAAAATTGGGTCAAGTATGACTCATAGATATCCTAGAAATCGGAGTCTTTTCGTGTCCACTCCACCGAATACCGCAGCAGACTCGATTCACTACTAAATAGGTGCAGTGTTAAAGAAAGTTCAACCTGTGTATGTCACAAGGTTGAAGACCGCATGGCCAGATAAATAAACTGCTAATACATACATTATAGGAGTTAAGCAATGGGTATCGACAGAAGTAAGTAACGGTTGTACAGTGTGTGTATGTACTGTATAGCGTATACCGTGTAACGTGTACCCAGTACAGTTGCACAGGGCTGTATTAAACAACCATTTGCTCGTCAATAATCGGCTTAAAACGGTTTAATTCTATTGTGGCGACTGGACGATGATGAATGAAGTAATTGGAAAATGACGCGACAATCTGGAGCAGTTTAAGCCGTATTATCTGCTCCATTGGTAGGTGTATCATTGATGACGATGATCTTGACCCGCTGAGACCTTGAGTTTTACCTATCCCCGTATATATGCGGAATTCCAAACACTCACTTATAACTAACTGTTTATTACCGCTGTTTATTATTATGCCACAAAAAATGTACACCTGACATTTAAATTCCGTTTATGGAAGCGTATTTTAAATAAACTATATACGTCAAAGGTTCAGGCCAAACAAAAAAAAAAACACAAGAAAACTGAACAAACAACAATACCATATGAATGTTACCTGTAGCTAATTTTTCATTTCTGCCATTTAAGCGTGCATTATTTAAATAGATATGAGCAATAAAATACATACTTTGAGCATTAAAATAATATTAAATATGTTACATACAAAATTACATATTGTGCCCTTCCATAATGAGTATGTTACATTAAAAATATTACAATGAGTAATATTTTATTCATATTGTGCCCTAAAATGAATAAATAGTGCATTAAAATAATAAATATGAATTAATTCAAACGGCTCACCCTACATATTATGTTAAGAAAATTCTGAAGAAAATATATTTATTTCAATGAACAAGTATGTTTTTAAATATAACGTAAATCTTATTTTTATAGAGGTAACGATTGTATTGCACATTTATTTAGTATGTATAGAAATATATTATTAAAGAGACATTCAAATATCAATATGTAATATTATTTATTCTGATGTAAGTACATTTAGGTAAATTTATTGCACATTTATTTGTTAATGCACGTATGTAATTTTTTTAATTGCTCAAATATGTGTTGATTTGTGTTATTGGTGAAATATTTTATCAAATGGTTACAATAAATGCACCGGTTTATTTTATTTATAGCGCATATAATTTGACTGATTTTTCATTACTTAGTTTTCAAAACTCATTGCGTTGGTTATGTTCAAACCCCTAAATGAAAATGAAATTAATTAGGTAATAATTGCAAATTTTAGCACAAAATTGGACGGAAATTTTCAATACATTATATAATAATCACGGTATTTTATGTCCTACACGATCATAAAGTGACGTTTTACATCTTAGATACCGGGGCAAAGACTGCTCCTTAACGCCCGCGCGGGCATTAAGGGTTGTCATGGTTATATATCAAAAATTTCAAATATTCGTCATTCAAATTATAAATTTTAAGTCATCAATGTCAATTATTGGCGATGAAGGTTATAGGTTTGACAATTAATTGTATGTACTGTCACTCGGCAATGTCAATTATTGGCGATTAAGGTTATAAGTTTGACAATTAATTGTCTGTCGAATTATTTGTATTGTTATTCAACTCCGTAGATACGCGCATGTCACTTGACAACATCAAAATATTTTACCTACATATTTGTTACAAATTGTAGGACTTGCAGTGTTTGTGTTGTAAAACGTTCTTGTCTTTGTAAAAAAAGAATGCCTTTGCAGACAAAAATAGTTAAGTTAGCGTAGGTCGAGAACAAATAGATTCAAAGTGGATTGAAAATAAAAACAATGACGATGAGAATGCAACTGATGTCGAATGCCAAGTGACATATTGTAATCCGCGCAATTTAGCGATACGCTATTTTAGGACCTTCATTCTCATTTTAACCGATATACAGCCCGACTTTCAATAATTTTTATTTTTAGATTAGGTATTAGGATTGATGTTGGCATTCCTGATTTTAAAATGTCAAACAAACGTCAATTTTCGTTTGAATTCTTTATGTAAAACATTTCTTAAGTTGGAATTCGTGGTTTTAAAACGTCAAATAAACGTCAACCGAAATCAAATTGTCCTTTATTTCGTTTTATTTCAACATTAGCAAACATACATTTACACGGTTACAGACAAATATGTTTTATACTTATCGTTTGCATAGCTATATAGCGTAATTTGCTATTATAGAGCTCGATGTCCTTGTGGTTGCACAAAGCAGCAATGTATGTATGTATCTACATAAAACAGGCTCGACTAACGATTTTCTTTCTGCTCATTTTTTACGTTCTCACGCGCACATTGATAGAAATTGCCACAATTGTTCTAAATGAGTTACCGTTGCAGTCAATTAATGAAAGATGTTAGGAGCAATCAGAAGATGCCGATTTTTTTCATTCCGCCTGTGGGTTACTTACTTTCGAACAAGCCATTATAATAGCAGAAAAGGATAGGTGATTCCTTTACTCGTAGTAATCATCGTCTTAACATTTCACGACATACCCCACGGTTCGAATACCAGACATCGTTTCAAACTGCTGAATTTAAGGTGTAACAGACAGACACACATACATTATGGGTACGCTTATGTACAAGTACAACCAATAATAATTAATTAGGCAGACAGTTTCTTCGCGTTATGTACTGTGTTCGTCCTGCAATAGCATACAGGATCTGTTTCTTTACACACAGTTTATAGTATGTATCTTAATTTTGTCTAAATGAGGGTTAAGCGTCATTATTTTAATAATTTATCAGATTTTGACACAAAACCACAGTGTGATGTACACCGGTCTGCTTACGCGCATCGGTCACGCCTACAAGTGACGTCAGTGCTACACGTCATTGCGAGAAGTAACGTTCGTTGCCATGGTAGCTAATACGTTGTTGTGACGTTCAGGCCTTTTTGACAATTAAAGCGTTGGCATGGTTGGTATTTGGTTGCCTAGGTGCCCGTGTCAACATCCTTCTCGCAGTGACGTCAGAGGCAGAAATGAACGAATTTGAGACGCGAAGTAAGCAGACCGGTAAAGTGGTTCGTGAGTTTGAGTAAAATAAACATAAGAGTCGAAAAATGGCGCACCTAACCTATGGATGTTAACCTGTATGTGTTATTTTACTCTTCAAGCTGAGTTTGGCTTTATAAGATACGTAGATAATTTCTTAGATTTCATTGCAGTCGGCAGTAATTTAATATAATAGAGACTCCATGAGAGATAAGACGTGTTATCTAGGCCGTTGTGTACTGAAATTATTTTTACAACATGCAAATAAATATAAAAAATAGACTGCAAACTTAAAAATTAAATAAAAGTAAACATCGTAATCTTTGTTTTATCCGTTTATGACTAGATATTAGTTTAAAAGAAACAATGTACATTTTATATTCAGCGTTTTTGATATTTAGACCAATAAGTATATGCACTACCTTGATCCCAGACACTTAAAATAACGCAAATCTGCTAATTTTGACACGCTTATTTTTGAATAATATACATACGTGCAATTCGCTGAAACCAGTTATTTATCGTCAGCGTACATCATCGATGAATTTGAATGAATACAAATTAAAATGATTATGGCATCATTTTTATTAATAATCGAAACTAAAGTATTGCTTTTTGAGCGCGGTCAGTTTACTTTTGGGTCAGTTCCACCGAGGAACCTTCACAATTTCATTGCAAACGCGCAACCGTATTTATTTTCAAACGCGGAAGTATAAATAACTTTGCTATGTTAATATCACGCTAACCAATAGTATTTGCAATTCTCTACTAATTAATTTTACATCAAGCACAACAACCTACGATTTTTATTAAAAACTTTAAACGAAAAGTGGCTAACACTTACACGAGCTACCGTTTCTAAAGTTGGTAGGTAGGTATAACAACACAAACAATTCTCTTTTAATCAATCTTTTGTTAACAACACAAACAGAATATAAAATAACAAACTGTGACTCACTATAACTATAAGTAAAGTGTCGTCCAGTTTAAGTAATTGTATAAAGAATAAGGATTTATACAAGCTGTATAAATACAGGGTCTACTCACTTACTGTCAAACGCGTAAATAACTATTTAAAAGTACGATCTCATTAGAATGCAAGATGGAAAGTGTGTAAACAATCATATAAAGGTGTAACCCGGTATTTGCAACAACACATTACAAATTTTCCTCTTTACAAAGTTTTTTAAAAACAGATAACGATTTACTCAAAACTAATTTAGGCAGATTCATGTAATAAGCAGATAAGCATGACATTACACGGTTTTAATGCTTTTTCTACAGAGTTACGTAAGTTTGAATTCACGTGCTAATTTGAAGTAGGTAACTTGCTAACCGGCAGTACAAACAAGGAGTGATATTTTCCGTCTCAAAATTTAATTACCCTAGAAAAACCGGCATCGATTCTAGGGAATTTGCGTGACAATTTACAATATTTTCTAAGTAATCGATCGGTGAAACCGGCGAAAATATGAAACAAAATTCAGGCCTGCTGAACATCGCCAGTGCCAACTTGTGCTATTCTAAGTGCGAGTTATTTTATTTCCACAGGCTCGGACAGACGTATTACACAGAAGTTACGTTATAGCAAAAATAGAAGAGGCCGATTTGTAGATTTCGCAAAAAAATCGCGTACATTATGTCAAAATAACGAGTTATATTTTCGTACTAATGAATGAATAACTAGGTATGCAACAATCAGCGATTTTCTGTAATCATTGAGCGAGAACTATTTGAAATAACAACCTGTGGTTCGGAAGATATTTATACCTGGTCTGCCCAGTGCATATCTGACACACTTTCTTAGAAAGTAGGAAAACAACCTGCCTCTGGCTATTATTCATTATAAAGTGATGCGCGGCTCGAAAAACCGAAAACCAAGAAGAGTTTTTGGTACTACAAGCAGCACAAATATCCCGATAAATATGTGGGCGCCTTATATATTTTTGCATACCATTTATAGAATCTCATGTGGGCTACTCACGACCCAAAGCATACTTCTTTCCTTGTGTGTTGACGCACACTTGTTAGATTTTTAGTTCGCCAATAAACACAACCAACCCTTAAAAGTTAATACCTGTAGTTAAGAGGGAGTTATGTCATAAATTTTATAAATAAACCAGTACCTAACGTGATTTCCCCAAATCCACATTTAAGTAGGAACTGGGCCAGGTATATCGCATAACCTTTCATGATTACTAATTACTATTTTCGAAAAGGGATGTCACTGACCTTTTCCTTTGCCCTGCCTGCGTGTTTCTGTACGGACTTTGCTATAAGCGATCCTCGACTTTCTGCCATATTTCGTCGCACGCACTGCCCTATATTTTTCCACACTCAACTCGCCACTTTTCACCTTATAAATAAAATATCAAATCGGCAACCTAGGAGTGATGTAAGCGGCAACTTGTCGCTCCTCTACCTTCTCTTTCGCACTACCACTACTACGAAACTCGGCAAATGCTGCACACAAATCCCTATCACTTAATTTTTATACAGTTTCCTATACCGACCTACGTGCGCGCGCCATCTATGATGCATCCATTGAGCAACATAACATGCCTTTGTATCTATGAAATCTTTACCAATAATTTTATTACATTTTTATATTTTCAACATCATTATCATGACTACCACGTCACCAAATAAATTAAATTCAATTTATTTATTATATCAATAATAGATTTATTGATTATTTTCCCAGATCTTCTGTATTATGCAATTTTCATGAATTTCTTATTATTTATTTATATCTAATCCCGTAAATATCGAGATAGACCGAGGTATTCTCTATATCAACATGTGTATCATTGCTAAACAAACAAAACCATTGTTTTATAGTTTGCGATTTAATAAATGGGATATACGTAGAATACGTCAGAATAGGATAAATCTAAGTGAAATTGTTACTAGTAAATATACGATTACTGAATTAAGTTAGACATCGAACTAAAAATGTGAAATAATTTTGTATTTGGCGGTAAATTGAGTTGTTTGTTTCCCGCCAGTATATTCCTACCGGTGTGTTATTGTAAGTACCCCTCTACGGCGTAATGAAAAGACGTATCTACAGCACGCTTGCAGCGGCAACCTAATCGATGCCTGTCAGTTCCCTCTTGATTATACGTCGATTTGAAAATCAGAGGTTACATAGAGTTCGATGTGGCCAGTGTGCCATTTGTGTTGATATCGGTTCTAGTAATTGGATTTGATCATGGAGAAGCGAATTGAGTTAGAAAAGCGCGGCAGAACCCCAGCGGACGTGAGTATTCGATTTGAAAAGCCGCAAACATGTCCCCGTTCGCGACAAGCAGCATGTGCAATCTTCGAAAAATTCGTGCGGCCGAAATGCGATGCCATTTTAGCTCGACCGACGACTTTTTCCGGGCACATGCAGCATTATTACCTTTTATGAACAGAAATGCGTTTTAATAAATAACTTTTAACGATGGAATTGCATTACAGATCAAGGAATTGAATTTGGATAACTGCAGAAGCACGAGTATCGTTGGTCTGAGTGATGAATTCAGCAGTTTGGAGTCTCTCAGCTTGATCAATGTGGGTTTAACATCGCTGAAAGGTTTTCCGTGCCTTCCTAACTTAAAAAAGTTGGAGCTCAGCGATAACAGGTTGGCTCTTTTCGGGGAAAATATGGCGGGAATTGCTAACAATGGCTTTATTGTAGGATCGTGAATGGCTTGAACATCTTGGCTACGAGCCCAAAGCTTACCACGCTCAATCTAAGCGGCAACCGAATTAAAGATCTGGAGACGCTGAAGCCACTTCAGGAATTCAAGAACCTCAAAAGCTTGGACCTATTCAATAATGAAGCCACCAGCATGGACAATTATCGGGAAAAGGTCTTCAAGTTGATCCCCAACTTAAAGTTTTTGGATGGGTACGTCGTTTAGTATTACTTTTTACAATAGGAATAGTTTTCTCTATTTTTCCTGCGAGAATTAGTGAAACTTTCTGAACTTTCAGTATTTATTTATCCGTTATGACATCATTTTGACCCCAAAGGCTTTATTGACTATTCTGTTCACTTTTTATATCAAATACTTGCCATAGAACACTTTTCTAATCATAAAACCTCAAGTTTACTAACCCTTTCACTGCTCTTGACGAATATATTCGCTAAATGGTGCGGACGAGTTTTTACCCAATTCATGTAAAAATAGGATTAGAATGATCATACATCTCGAAGCTAGTAAATACCAAAAAATATTGCCGCAGTAGCTTTTTAAGTCGTCTAGACGTCTGGTCTATGGACCCAAAAACCTACTAAAGTAAAATAATAATAAATTGTACAAAGTAACTTAAACAACAATAAATTACTATCAACAGTGCCTCATTATGTTTTCAAAATATATAATATTCATAAACATATACATACTTTATGTGCTTACTTAGAGTTTATTTAGAAAATCTGGCCAGCGACCTACAATATCATACAAATTTGTTAAAATAATTGTCATTCTGTGCAAATTTTAATGTTTATATTCACATTTTCCTTGATAAAAACCTAAATTGGCTCTACTATAGCTCATAGGCAGATATTGTTACAATAAAGCTGAATTTGGGTCATTTTTAGTTATGATGCTGAGGAACAGGAGGCTGACGAAGCTGACGACAGCGATAACGATGACGTCAACGGGAATGATGATGAATCTGAAGAAGACGGTAAGCATTTTCTGTCCGTTTAAAATGAACAGAACTTAATTTTTAGCTACTTATCTTAACTTCACCTGTTGTTTGTTGGTTGTTTATTATTTTTGGTTTTCGGTTGGTTTTTTTACATGAATTTATTTTTATTCTAGAAGCATCTTCGGATGACGATGAAGAATATGAAGGCAGAGTGGGGTTAGACGCTGTCTATAATGAGAATTTGGACGACATGTCCGACGAGGGAGATTACGAGGCTGGCGAAGAAGAAGAAGAGGACGACGGCATAGAGGAGGAAGAGGAAGAGGGCGACGAAGAAAATGAAGCTCCGCAAGGTATTTATTCGATTCTATTTTAGATAATTTCAAATTTGTAGGTTATGTTGAAAAAATTGTTTATTATCGACTTCTCAGAAAATTTTATTCTTCATAAAAGGTGAAGGCACGTCTAAAACCAAAATTGCATTCGTCAGATCTTACGATTTGTGTAGCATATACCGGGTATTTCAGAATATAGGTATTCGACATAAGAGTAAACAAGCTTTATTTTCAATTCAAGTTTCTCTTAATTCGTGCAGATTCTTAAGGATTTTAGGCTATTGTGTAAGCTAAATGCTTACTCTAAATGCTTACTAACTGATCTCTACTGATAATAATTAATCTTGTTGGATTTCTTTTCAAAATCCTGAAAAAAGGTAGTAAACACTCGAACAATGTTTAGCAAGATTGGTATTTGTCTGTGAGAATGGGCTTTTTATTTTCAACCCTATGGAGCACCCTGTAAAATAATGGAATAATTAACGCAAGGAGAATAAAAAAAATTTACCAACAGTTATTTTAAAAAATATTATAAAATGTCCACATTATATTAGTGTTCATCAGCTCAAAGGTAATAATATAGATTAAAATATGTTAAAGGCCAAATAAAACTATATACGAAAAAAAATATTATTAAAATATAATGTTTTTTTTTCAAATTCCAGAACATATACGGGGTAAAAAGCGGAAACACGAAGACAATGAAGCCGCCGAAGGGAACTAAGATATTGTTTAGTATGTAGTTTCGGACAAGTGGGAGTGACGTTTCTTTAATTATGTTAATTCTAAAAAACAAACCAACAAAAAAGTATATATATATATAAATATATGAACCGAAAAAGTTGTCTCGACTTAGGAGATTATGAGACGCGCCCCCCTGGCTGTGCTATATTCTCTACTAAAGATAGTGACGCATCGGGATTTGTCTTGCGACTTTTCTTCCGTCAGTAACAATCGGGCGTATCAAATTCTAACAGCCACGGAAACACAAAAAAATATATAGTACGTATACGTACAAATCTATATTTTGTATTATAAGGAGGTTTTCAAAAGCAGTGTGCGACACCAAATCAAAACTAACTAGCGCGTACGTTTGCTGATTCTCGAATTGTCCCTGGATAAATTTAATCTGTATATAAATCATCGTTGTCGATGATGAGAAAAGTACAAATGTTAATTGTATTTATTATTAGGCTTCACGACACAGTTTCTCAGCAAATGTACTGCGTTTGTAAAAAACCCCACTCGTCACATAAGTGCAGCACTCCCTCGATTTTCTCAGATTCCGGCAGTTGTTTAGTATTTGTTTTGCAAAACCGTGAGGGATCCCTGCACGAGGTTCAAATTCGAAAAAAAAAATGTTTGTATATTGTTACGTTTTTTAGATACATACACGTTACTGTTTCATCAATTTTATGCCTTAGTATTATATTTTAATTTACCGTAAGGATAGTTCTGCTAAAGATGAGAGGATTACGAGAACGATATTCTAAAAGAAAATTTAAACGGAACCGCTTGTGCATTAAATAGTTTATGGTGTTGATTTTTATATTTGTATAGGAGTTGATAGCGGTGGCTGTGTTGCCATTTTATACCTGCGATTATGTTTTTAATGCACACGCATTTCTAGGGTTATTATTATTATTACTGTTCACGATAACACACACATACACCCCTACCGCAATCCCAAAACCTTTTTCGTTTGTTTTACAAGAAATATTGTAATTTTTATCTGTGTATTACTTATTAGTTTATAGAAAAATAGTAATTAATGCATTTTTGTAATAATATTTTATTATATAATCTTTTCTAAGCATAACTTTTGTATTTTCTCCTCAATCACTATTCCTCCATTAGGATTAATTATTTTTTTATATATTTAATATACTATTTTTCGGGATTTTAAAGCAAGTTATTTTTCAAGTGCATATTTAAAATAGCGCATAATTTAAGATAACCACAGAAGATAAAATGGTAAGTAAATAAACTGTACAATTTTGCAACTATTATAGTTTTTTTAAATTAGTAATAAAATTTGTTAATTTTTGATTTTCAATATCATGTCCGATCTTGACAAAACAGAAAACATAATGTGCGTCTCGGGTGGGATCAATATTAGCTTATTTATTAAACCGACATTTTTAAAATTTCCAAAATTTAATCTCTCGATAACTAAAGGCGTAATACACAAACGGCTTTCAGTTTTGGATTCAGCACTACGTTCTATCGATTTCCGTCATACAACGAATTCGCAAAAGACTTTTAGCTGCCGATTTTTGCAAAAATTCCCTACCAAAAACCGCTTTGAGCTCCGTTATACGACGAATAGTTTTGAATTAATGCTATTTAAAGTTGAAAAATCTGATGTGGCCAGGCGCATGAGTTTGTCGTACTATATATATATATATATAATTATGTAATAGTTTAATTGCATGATCGTGTCTGCATTAAAATAAAATTAGTTAGCCAGGAATTGACAGCTTTATCGATTCTATTGACAGTGGGTATTGTCAAAACATCACCATTACTTACTACACTACTTACTGTCATCAGAATGAAAATATCTGTCAAATCCTGACTAGTTTTATATTAATGCAGACATTTTCTTTTGGGACGATTACAATACTATACTGCGCATGATAAAGTAAAAAAAGCCTAAATTTTTAAATAGTTTTACTGTCTGATTTTGAAAAAAACAAAAACGTGCGTCTACGCTGGGAACAATTAAAATCGTCTGGGGAGCACTCATAGCGGCCCGCCTGGGCCCCCGGGCACGCAAATACTTTGCTTTCCTGCGTATAGATGGCGTCATGTGAATTCAAATAAAGTATAATTATCTACTTTTAATTGCAAAAATGCCGAATAGTCCGTAGGCAGCTCATTTAAAAATATATTAAACTTTATTTCATTCATTAGTTCACTTGGTTACATTGAATTTTGCCGAAACATCTCTCCCAATTCCACATTCAACGACATCCCCAACTTTCAAAACTGTTGCGTCGGGCGGTGTGCCAGTCAGAATCAAATCGTAGGGTTCCAATGTTACATGGTGCGAGCAGAAGCTGATCAGCTCCGGTATTTGATAGACAAAGTCGGACGTAGATCCCCTTTGCTTCTCCTTGCCGTTTATGTTACACCAGATGTTCAGTTTATGCGGATCTGCTATTTCGCTTGCAAGTACCAAATCACCTACTGGTGTGGCGTAATCAAATGCCTTGCTCAGGTCCCACGGTAATCCATTCCTCCGTCGATCTTCCTAAAACGAGACGAGAGGAGCATTTTGTAAAAAAAAAAATTATTTTCAACCAAAGCTCGCGCAATAATCTATGAATTTTGGGCAATCTTGCGCGTAATGAAACTGTTCTATGTTCTAAAACTTCTAAATGCATTTGCTCATGTGTTAAATTAATCATGAAAAGCTGTTTGACATTCTACGTTTACTATTGTCAAATGTTCAAAGACAAACAAGCAGAATTTTGTTATTTTTGTTATATTCTCTTCCTTCTCCAATGGGTTTCATTCTACTTTTATTTTTTTTTTTTGTTTCAAGATTTATTGACCCTGGTGTATATTTATATGATTTAAGCCACAATTTTTGTCAAAATAACATACTCGATTAAGATAACCACAAAGTTGTAATGCTTGTTTGTTCTATTTGTGAAAATTTGATGTTTTGGACATGAATTTTTATCGATGAACATGGAAATTCATACCAAATCAGTGGCGGTTAAATCCAGAGCTACGCAATATCCACCAACGTATTTCATAGCATCTTTGACTTTAACATTTTTGCAATACTCGTTCAGTATGACTCCAAGTTCCACTTGTTCCTCGACTTTGACATATGCGGGGAGCTAGAAGAGGTTGTTATTGTTGGTATGTCATATTTTAAAGACAAGAAACGTCAACAGACCCGGATACTTCTGTCTTGTGTTGTATAACTCGAAGTGGGTTTAAAAAATATCGTGGGGTCTTTTGGTCTGGGCTGACCTGGGATAAGCTGCTGTCTGCAAAAACGCATTGTGAGGTGCTTTGTGTTTACGCCTTGGTAGGTTCTTACTTGAAATTGGTGCTTATTCCCAGGATCTTTCTTCCTTTCGTTATGAACATATGAATCTTGTGATCTGGTACAGGCATAATTTGAAATTTTGATGGATGGTTCACAATATTTGAGAAAATGTCATCTTTTATTATGTCTATTCAAGCAGTTACTATAGAAACCACGCAGAAGGTACCATATAGGTACGGTGACCATTATTTTCTGACAAAAAAAAAAAACAGGACAAAAAACACAGCTTTCCTGTATCAAACGTTTATTCTACATATAATCAACGCCAAACTGAAACATTTATCTATAAAAATCCAAATCCAAATCCAGGTTGTGGCTGTAATTTTTAATTTATTTAAAATTTACATCCCGCCTGTATATCACCATCTTCTATACTTTGATTAATTTCATCATTACGGTAAGTCCGTATCATACGAGCGTTCGTATATTGATTTCTAGTAATTTATCTATAAGTATAGAAAACGAATAAATATACAAAGTTATAGAAATAATTAATATTCATACTTTTCGACACTGTGTATTTGTTTTAAAATATCAGTTTTATCATTCAAGTATTCCTTAAATTCTAAGCAATTAATATTATAGTTGCTTCTTAGAATTAAAGGAGATTTGACAGTATCAACTGTTAGTTGAGTCTTTTCAGTTGACCAAATATTATTTAATATAGAAAATACTCTTTCTGTTGGTGCGTTAGACGCGGGTAAACTCATTGCGTACTCTATTTTCAACATATTTGAGTAAGAGATTTTCTTGTTATTCAAATGTGTATATAATTCTACCCATCGTTCATCCGATGGTGTGTTTTTGGACGACCATTCTTGTGTTTTATTGGCATCGGCATAACTTTTAATGCAAGAAAATTCATCAAATAATTCAGTATCATCCAATTAAAGGTTGGGTCGTTTTTCCAAAATAAAACTGACACTAGCTTCCACATTTGACCACGAAGGAACTTCGCTTAGAAGTACCCATTCCAATATTTCAATTTCTTCGAATGCAGTGTTCCACTAGTTTATATAACCAATGCATGTCTCATAGAAATTAGCCACTGCAGATTTAAATTCGGACATATTAATGTGCCCAGATTTATCCATTTCACCTATAACTTTTTTTACATTTAATTGTAAAAATAGCTCAGATTTTCTTGCCATTAATTTACATTTTAGAGTTTTGATAATCAAAGATACTTCTAGCATGGATATTTTTTGGGATTCAATAAGAGCAATGTCATTATGAAAAGTAGCAGCTTGACTATGTACAAAAAACAGCCAAACTTCTGAGCACGGATCATTAAAAAATTGTTTTAAAATTGTAGGGCATCGTTCTTGGTTTAAAAAATATTCCTTTAAGGGTTTTAATAGCTTTAAAATCCTTTCTAGTGCTGGTCTAAGTGTTGACCATCTGGTCTTACTGTATGCCAATAGTTTATGGTACTCTACATCAACGTTATCACATATTACCTTGAAATTTTCAATACGCACAGTATACATATATAAAAAAAAGAATAAATTTTCACAACTACATTTTCGATATCAATGGGAAGACAATTTACACCAATTAATTTGTTTTTGTTGCCTTCCTGAATTTTACTAGAAATATTATTCTTACCACGTCTAGCTGCACCACCAAAGTTACAGTTTGTATTATCAGCGCAAAGGGCTACTACTTTTTTTATATTATAATAACTCATGGTATCTTTACTGTAATTTGAAATTATATCCGAAGTTTCCCCTTGCAGCTGCTTAGTTTCAAAAATTTTTACGTGAACTCCAACCTTTGGTGTACAATATCTTACTAATATTGGGCATATTTTAATGTTTCCATGATTTGAGCAATCCGTATATAGTGTAACATAATTTACTTTTAACAAATCTGCCTTAATATTATTTATTGAGTGAGGTGCAAGTACGTTGCATGCTATTGCCTCACATTTTGTGCGATTACTTATTCGCAAACTAACTGTACACATAAAAAAGCAGTACAAAACAGTAAAAATGCGTAAAAACCAGTACATTTATGCTTAAAGGAAAAAAGCTGTACAGCGTTTTAAAAAAACAGTACTGTACTGCCAAAAACAGTACGAATGGTCACCGTATATATAGGTGAAAGCTATGGGTGAAATGCATGTGAAATGTGTATCTTTAGATATTTGAAAAATATGTTTACAATAAAACGTGTTTTTGAATTTATACAACTTTTGAACCTGTGGACTTAGAGCACATGATTACATAAGTACTTTTTTTGGTAAAATTAATAGTTTAGCTGCATGAGCAAACATCCCTAAAATTCAATTTAAAATAAACCATATAGTTATTAGTTTTTAACACATTTATATTTTACATTATTACAAGTGACACAATTACACTTATTAGGTTAGAGTTATCCTTAGATCCGCTGATCATTACCATGATTATGAGCATGGCGTATTATCCTTTTGTTTTTCAACTCGAAAGAGGGTCTCGGTTCCATCTGCTATCCCATAATCAACTAAATCCCCATGCTGGATGAAGGGAGCTTTTGGAGGTGTCCCGGTAAGAAGTAAATCGAAAGGTTCTAAGGTCATGACATGAGATGCGTAGCTGATTAGTTGTGGTATATTGAAAATGAGTTGGTCGGTGTTCCCGCGTTGAAGTTCGACCTCATTAACTTTGAGGAATATCTCGATATTGTCCGGATCTGGAACGAGATGAACTGGTATGAGTTCTGTCACAGGACATGCAGTGTCGAATGATGTCGATAACGTCCAAGGAAGCCCTTTCTTCTTATCTTCCTCCTAGGAGATGCGTTTTAAAATCGATAATGTTATAGTTGCACGTTTAACTTACCAGTTGGGTTAATGCGAGATCCAAAGCTACACAGTAACCACCGACATAAAACATGGCGTCGTGGATCTTAACATTCTTGCAATATTCTTTCATTATAACACCTAATTCGACTTGCGCTTTCACTTGACCATCTTCTGGTATCTATATATTACGACATAGAATTGATCATGTAGTTAATTGTCCAAGACTTACCTTAATTTTAGCTCCCGGAGTTATGTAACTCGTCGGCGACTTTAGAAATAATACCGGCTCCGTTGGTCTTTTCTGTGCACCCTTAAAAAGAGTCCTACAAGGAGTAAATTGTCACCCTTATATAGTTCGTTATTATATAGTGTTACTTATAATTCGAACTGATTCCTATTATCTTTTTCCCTCTACATGCGAACATGTTCAATCCTGTTTTGCAAGCCATACTATTGCGTAATATACTACAAAGAATTTAGAATTTTGAAGTTTGAATGCCCAAAAGAAAACCTAAATTGCTCAACTTTTGTACGTCAGTTTTGATTGACGGTTGTATAGTTACCATAACAACTAATAGGAGCCCAGTCAAATTTTGGAGCCGGATTTTTGTAAACACCGTTGTAGACCAGTTTCGATAATTATTGAAACAAAAAAAGTTAAATGACAAAGTTGTAGGTAATAAAAAGAACTACAACTTAAACAGAAAAATTACCAATACATAAAACATGAAGATTGCAAAAAATATGCGAAAATAGTTGTTCTAAATATAATTAAAGGTAGGATTTAAAGGGTACTTCATCTAAAAAATGTGACTGCTGCTATTTTTTCAGTAATAAAGTTAATTTATTAAATTCTATTTACATTTGTTAGTATCCATTACTTTTTGTCTCTTTGATGGCATGTCTACATCGTTAGATTCGATAAACCTTCCAGATTCTAGTAGATATTCGAAGTCTTCAAGACCATCACCGTCTTCGTCCCCAATATTAGTTCCAGTCTGCATTGGTTCTTCATCCACAATTTCATCTGAATCACTAAGTTCTTCGTAGCTTTTTTCTTCGACATTGGAGCATTTTTCAAAACAACGACAATTTGAGCATACATTTGTGCATTTGAAACCTTTGTTTTCGGCAGCCACATTTCAAAACTTCCGCAACCAGTTTCACAGTTGCAGCAAATCGTTTTGAGCAATATTTCCGGAATTAATTCCTTTTCTGTAAATTTGGGCATAATGCTTCCAGCCCCAATCTGTTGCTGTCAGTTCGTTACCCAGCCAAGTTTGAAGCTGATAATATGCCCTGTAACAATTATGTTCTGTTGCACCTTCTGTGGGTGGGAGATTTGCCAATATGAAAGATGAATTAATTTTTGCCATTTATTGGGCTAAAATTTTCCGTAGATCATTTAAGTCTATAAGCTATCTTAAAATAGCAATAAATAGGCATCTACACATATAATTTAAAGAATATTGTACTACTTTCTCAAAATATTGTAGATGTCTTATTAAATATTAACTTTATTAACTTATTTGGTTGTTAATTATAGTAGTATATTTCGACTTGCAATTTTTTGTTTATCAATGTAACATGGAATATTACGTTTTTCGAGTAATTAAAGTATAAATTTTAATAAATAGCTCAAAATTATTTTTTTCCATAGGACTTGTAGTTTTGCCGGAAATCGAGACAAAACCGTTTTTTACCCTTAAAAACTCACCCTCTTCCACTTCCCGACCACAGATCGCCCGTAAATTATTTTTCCTTTCATTTTTGTTATATTCTCTTCCTTTTCCAATGGGTTTCATTCTACTATTATTTTTTTCACTTTTTAAAATTTTCAAAGGTTCAGCACTGGTCTATTGTTCTATTGTTAATTCACAAATATATAACATTTTCTACAATAAACGTTCTATATGTAAAAGTGATAGACAAATAAAACACGGTACTTCAAATGCAATAACTTTATTCCCAACAAAAAATAATCAGGGGACAAACGCATTAGGTAACATCGCGATATAAACAGAACAACCATACGATAAGTTATTATTCAAAATGTATACATAATATTGATATTTTTTTGCCAATTTTACCAATTTGCCAATTATTACTAAACATGCGAGTATTAGAGACGGTGTAACAATTTCCACTACTGGATTCCCTCGACGGTAGCCGTGTCGTCGAGGGTGTGCAGCCAGTTGAAGATCATCATGTTTCGTTCGTATTTGGACAGGGGTTTGCCGCGTTCGCGTTCGACATCGCGCAACGTCAACGGCAAATTATTGGTCGCCCTTTGCTTGGCCACGCGAAGAACAGCCGCATTCGTGCTGTTGATTATTTTATTCTGCTGCTGTCCACCGCCTCCAGATTGAGCACCAGGTACAGCCAAACGCGCCGTCGTCGTACAATTCGTATTGATACTAGCTGTAGCAGTCGAAGCCGGCACTTCTATCCTATCTAAGTTAAATTCACTCTGGGATAATCTCTCCAGTGCTTTATACGTCGTCAATAATCTTCTTCTGATATAGTTTTGACGCACCTAAATGAAAAAGGTTTCAAATTAAAACACGCCAGAATCATTTAGATTAGAAAATAAATTGCTTTCGGGTTTTGCCATGTGTCAAAATTCCTTATGCTGACGATAAAACCGAAGCATGTTGTTCCCTTCTTAATAGCTGCACTGAATACTGAAGACCTACCAAAGCAATCTCCCTTATATACCTAATTTACACCTCACTGCACACATCAGCTACCTCACGATTGATGTTGTTATATAGGATCTTTGTAAAAAACATCGTCGCGTCATCGAAGCCACTTACTTCTGTGTCCCGACTCATGACAATGTTGAGCAATAGTGGACTGTTGAATCTTGCTTAGCCGGGCGTCTCACTGTGCTCTTTTCGTCAACATTCGATGCTTCGTCCTGTCTATTCCACATAGCAAGATCCACGCTCGCGCATGTTATCCTTTAGTTCTTTAGGAGTGGTGTGATATTTTTTGGGATAGGCAAAAGATTAAGGTGCATAAAGGTATCATCGACATATATCTAACTCAATTCTTGGGTTTATAGGGACTTTTGGACGTTTGTCGATAAGTATTTTGACACACGGCATAACCCGAAAGCAGTGTCTTTTCTAAACTGCAACAAACTTCTACTGATACTTACTTTCTTGTTTACCGATCGTATGAAATCAGCTGCTGTAAAAGTTGGAGGCGGCGGAGTACTTGCTGGAGGTGCGGCTGTAGTTGTATTCGTGGTGGAGTGTCCACCGTGTGGCGAAGGAAGCTGCGATGTGGAAGCGACGTCTCCAACGGCCACCCAGGTGGAGCAAGACCTGGACGTGTGGTCAAGTCTTGCGTGCTCCAACAAGAACCCAGATCTCTGAAGAGCGTTCAGCGCCAAGTCCGAAACGGCGCACCTAAACGCCGGTAGAATCGGAGTGTCGTCCGGCGAAGGAAGCTGTGTTATATCACTGGTGCTGAAGCTCTTCTGAAGCCCTAAGGCCGAGGACAAAGCCGCACAGCTTCTGATTAAGTCGGTCTCTTCCTCGAACCAAAGGATTTCTGGGATATCCGCTGGGCTAGAAGATATGAAGAAGGAATGTTCAGTGTTCAAAGAATCATCTTGACAGTAACGCATCATAACAAACCCACGGATTATGTAATAACCAAAGTAAACAAGACCACGTGTTTACACGTGGTTAACAACCCCATCTTGCGTTTAATACGACAACCTTCAGTCTCCATCACAATATTGAGGAATATCACAAGTTATTTATTGAGTTTTTACGTACCGGTTATTCGACTGGCTTCTGTTGTCTGGATTTGGACTGTGTCCTCTGACAAACTGACCATCCTTATTGAAGGTGAGGAATCTTCTTCCGTGGACATCTGAAGCTGCCGAAGACACGCTGAACAGAGATAAATCTGTAGTGACGGATTCGTGCGAAGGCGATCGTAAGATACGACAGGCGACGGTGAGGACCGGTGTTTGTGGCGTAAGCTGATGTTGATGGTTGTCTGGAACGTCTGTTGTCGAAGTCATGGCTTCCGCCAGAAGTTATTTGCCGTGCGCCCTTTCTTATTTGTGGGTCATCACCGCGACGCTATGCAGGGGTTTCTTTTCCGGTGGAACTACAGACGCCTGGTTTACACCCGCTTAAATCGATATTAGTAGGAAGCAATTGCTCGACGCGCGCCGATGTAGTAATGCGTTTATTCATCACATGGAGGATCTCGAGCACCGCTCGTCATGAATGGGAATGCGTGGCACAATAAATTTATTATGAACCTGTGGATTATTGAATCGAACGCCAAAAAGAAATACAATGTTTATTTATTATAAAAATTCTATATTGTTGCATGCCTGGAATGAGATGAACATACTACAAGTTGATAAACTGTGGAAGCGACTCAAAGCGTCTCAAAAAAGGACAAGAATTTGAGATCTTAGTAAATAAGCACCTCATAGACTAAAAATTAGTAGTAAATAACAACGCTAGAAAACAAATAAACAGGATATAAATGAAACTACAGTGGTAACTTCAAGAAAAGGGGAGAGAAATCCAGTTTGAACTTAGTTCCTACTAGCAAAAAAGTGGCGTAGATGGCGCTGCGATTTCTGAACTATGAACGTACCCCAAAGGTCGCGTTCAGATATTTTAGCGGGAAATTTGGATGTGTTTACCAGTTTACCGCCAATATTTTGATAGGTTCTTGCACTTTATTAACCTCAATACCAAACCAATTACTTCATAAAATATCAAACAATATAACAACAATGGAGCCAGTAACTCCACGAAGAGGTCAACGAAATAAAAGAATAAGCATGAAAGCTGCTGAAGCAATAGAAGTGAAACAATTTATAGGTAATTATCATCAACAAAATGATACTTAATTTTACGCAGTATTTATGTATTCAGATCTAGATGGATCATCCGATGAGGAATTATTTGCTTCGGGAAGTTCTGAGAATTCATATAGTGAGGAAAACGATGACAAAGATGAAGAAGACGCATCTGAAACTGATGAAGACATTGAATCTGAAACCTGTCCGAAACCTAAGTATTTAACTGAATCGAAAACTACCGCTACCACTTCCATATCTAAACATACTAAGAAAAAAAGATCTGGGAGATCGTACGTGATAAAATGCGAAGATTATTTCTACAATAGCGCAATCAAGAAACCGCAAACATCGAGTCATACTTTAGATCACCTAGACAAGCCTCGTTTATCGCAAGAAGAACTCCGTAAAATACTCTCGAATCTGTCGATTTCGAAACAACATCGATCGTTGATGCGAAATATTTGTCTAGAGCATAAAACATACTTTAAAAAATGGTTATGCTTGCTACACGAAGGTTTTAATATTTTAACGTACGGGCTCGGCTCTAAACGTGAGATTTTAACTCAGTTTCAAGAGGAGTACCTCACAGATTTGCCGGTTATCGTCGTAAATGGATTTTTCCCTAGTCTTACAATGAAAGAAATTTTAGATTCGATTATTGTCCATATTTTGGAGGTTTCCGAATCACCTGCGAATAATTTCGATGCTGCTGAACTGATTTCCGAGGAGTTTCAACGATACCCAAATTTGCATCTGTATATTATCATACATAATATTGATGGTGATATTTTGAGGAACTCGAAATGTCAGGGTGTCTTGGCAAAATTGACTGATATTCCGAATGTGCATATGATTGCTTCAATCGATCACGTAAATGCACCGTTAAGTAAGTTTTTTTGGCGTTTATTTAACACTCGATAGTTTTAATTTGCGAGTTTTTAGTTTGGGATCAAAACAAGTTGAGTAAATTTAATTTTACTTGGTGGGATTTAGCAAATTTTTTGCCGTATAAAGATGAAACATCATTTGAAACTTCGATGATGGTAAATAAATCGGGATCATTGGCGCTGTCATCTCTGAGAAACGTATTCTTGTCTCTTACTTCGAATTCGAAAGGGATATATCTCACGATGGTCAACTATCAATTGCAACACACGAGTCAATATTATTTGGGTAAGGTTTTTTGATTTAGTTACTTTTTCCTTTATTTTGATTTGATTTTTGTTTGTAGGTATGCTATTTAAAGATTTGTATCAAGCTTGTCGTGAAGCATTCCTAGTTAGTTCTGATCTTGCTTTACGAACGCAACTGACCGAGTTTGTAGACCACAAAATGGTAAAATTTCGTAGGTCTGCTGACGGCGCTGAACATTTAATTATACCCATACAGAATAACTTATTACAACAGTTTTTAAATGATAATGAGAAGAAATGAATTGTGTATTTTTTCAATATATCGTCCTTACACATTTTGATTAATTTTTCTTCTACACCTTCCAACACCAAACTTGAGCTTATTAATTGGGGATTTTGGCAGGTATTAGTCACACTGGGGAATCGCAGCAAATGATAAATTAACTGTGCTT
Organism: Melinopterus prodromus; assembly: GCA_964023965.1. Classification (NCBI taxonomy): domain Eukaryota; kingdom Metazoa; phylum Arthropoda; class Insecta; order Coleoptera; family Scarabaeidae; genus Melinopterus; species Melinopterus prodromus. The sequence continues at coordinate 168,979 of OZ030398.1, read as the reverse complement.
AAGAAAAAAACATATATTACAAAGTATTTATTGTACGGAAAGAAATTAACAAAAGAAAAAATACAAGTATCTATTCAACAACACGCTGATATATCGGATACAATACATCATTCAGTCGATATGGAGCGCACAGCACACTAAAATAACAATTGTCTTCCCCACGAAACTGCTCGCACTAATAAAAAACGTACACCGCGATGATCAAAATCTATGCACTGTTATTTTATTAGGAAGGTACCCAATATGGCGCAAATGCGTACCCCTACAGATCCACAAAGGCAAGTCCATCACAATTCCAACTTTATTTGGTACATTTGTTACAAACTAAACATTAATTCTTTTCCTCTTTCTTTGCCTTTTGATCTTCCGTACTCTGCTGCTGTTGTTCGCCAGTTGTTTGTTGACCGCTGCTTCCACTTCCACCTCCACTGCTTTCTCTCTCGGACGCCATCTACAAGGACATAAAATAACCAATTAAATACATAGCCTAATAATTCTGACAGAAAAAAAAAGTTTTTGTTAGTTTCTTTATCTGAAATTGTAGTCCGTATTGTAGTGTGAATTTTTTGGTAACTTAGTAAGTTGCAAATATACCTTTTTGTAAGCCATTTCGAATAATTTGAGCGACTGTTGTTGCAACGTGCTGGTGACCTTGCGCATCTCCTCTGGGTCAACCTCGTCCTTCTTGGCCAGCATCTCGCGTACCTTTGAGATCTCCTCCTTGAGTTTATCGCACTAAAAACAAACAAAGAATAAGAATTTCGATATCTAAAACTTTAAATCCAAAAATTTTATACCTCTTCTTTGGGCAATTGGTCCTTGAATTCTTCCATCTTAGTTTCCGTGTCGTGGACGATTCCTTCAGCCTGGTTGACGACCTCAACGCGTTCCCTCTTTACCTTGTCGGCCTTGGCGTACTGTTCGGCATTACGGACCATATTCTCAATCTCATCCTTGCTCAAACCACCAGAAGACTGAATAACAACTAAAACATATTTTTTTCATGAGTATTTGTAAAAAATTTACAGGATGGCGCCTTTGTATATAAAAAAACTTAAGTATATTTTTTTTTGCCCACAATGTGTAATAAATAAGGACAGTTCAAGTAAAAGAAGTTACTTACTTTGCTGTTCCTTCCCGGTTCCCTTATCCCGGGCGGAGACGTGCACAATGCCGTTAGCATCGATATCGAACGTAACCTCGACCTGCGGCACGCCCCTCGGCGCTGGCGGGATCCCGACCAGCGTGAACTGCCCGAGCAGCTTGTTGTCGGAGGCCATCTCGCGCTCTCCCTGGTGCACCTTGATCTCGACCTGCGTCTGCCCGTCGGCGGCCGTCGAGAAGACCTGGCTCTTCTTCGTCGGGATGGTGGTATTCCTCGAGATGAGTCGGGTGAAGACGCCTCCCAAGGTTTCGATGCCGAGAGACAGCGGCGTGACGTCCAAGAGGAGAACGTCGGTGACGTCGCCGGCCAAGACTCCTCCCTGAACCGCGGCGCCTACCGCCACCGCTTCGTCGGGATTTACCGCTCGGCTGGGTTGTTTTCCGAAGATCTCCTGGACGGTGCTCTGCACTTTCGGCATCCTGGTCATACCACCAACCAATAGGACCTTATTACGGAGAGAGAATAGAATACAATTTATTAAATATACAAAATAAGAAACACAGGAAGTTATTGAACGCAGAGGATCGCAAATAATACACTTGACAATAGCAGAGTAAAATTAAATTAATTAATTAGTTACAAAATGCTAAATAAAAATAATCGAATATAGAAATGAAGAAACAAGCCATTTAGATGGAATTTCTTATTCTTGGTAATGAGTGCCATTTTGTGTAAGAACCCTAATACGGACTTATTTCTTTTTCAATTCTATCAAAAATTACAGACGTAGAAATACTAACAAAACTGTATTTTAAACGACTCTAACTTATTCTTTTGTGTTAATATCGATGTACAAAATTACCAACTTCAAAATTATAGTGATGATCTCGGTGACTTTGCAGATTACTTTGTGCGTGCTTTAGTGCAAACATTAATGTGACCACGATTACACATGTGCAGGTCGTCTGATACAAAAAAGTGAAACCTTTTCTTAATTGTTAATTTAAAACTATACCTCTCCCACTTCTGATTTGGACACTTCGGCGTCCTTGAGAGCCTTCTGGCACGGCTGGACAGTCTTCTTGATAAGTTCTCCAACCAAGCTCTCGAATTTGGATCGGGTGAGCTTTAGATTCATGTGCTTCGGTCCAGCGGCATCCATGGTCAAGTACGGCAGGTTGATGTCGGTCTGAAGCGAAGACGACAGTTCAATCTTAGCCTTCTCGGCTGCTTCCTTAAGACGCTGCATCGCCATCGGATCCTTTGTGATGTCCGTACCCTGATCCCTCTTGAATTCGGCGACCAGATGGTTGACCAGGAAATTATCGAAATCTTCCCCGCCGAGGAAGGTATCACCATTGGTGGATTTTACCTCAAAGACGCCCTTCTGAATTTCCAAGATGGAGATGTCAAACGTACCACCGCCCAAGTCGTATACAGCGATACTAAACGAGAAACGAATCATTTTAAAAATAGTGAATTCGATTGATAAAAATGTCACAATTTTCACTATTACTATCTCTTGCGCCCATCAAAACCGCTAAACGTGTTTCAATGAGTTGCTACAGAAAAATCTTCATAACTTTTGCAAAAATTGTTGCAAATATTTCTATCAAACCTCAAATTGTAGGTAATTAAAAGGGCTGGTAGCCATTAGAAACTCGGAGTTTTCCCCCATGGACAACAACCCCTAAATGGTGATAATGTACGATAGATTAAGTTGTTTTGGTTGTAATTCACAAGTTTATAACAGAAAATAATAAAATATAGTGGTAAAAACAAAAAATATATCAGTTTTATCTGACTTATTCGATAATTTTGTCTGTGAACTTCAATAACACTCAAAAAAAATGTTCACAATTCAAATAATCGTTTGATATTAGGAGCAGTTTGTTGACCTTTCTGAAATTGTCACAAACATAAAATAAAAAATATTATGGGTATTTTGAATTTGGTCATATACATAATTTTAATTTTCCTTATTATGAAGCGCTTTCCTTGTGCGTCAACGGTATTACTTAGTCCTTTTAATAATATTATTTTCAACTTACATTCTGTCCTCAGTTTTATCCATTCCGTAGGCCAGAGCTGCTGCAGTAGGCTCGTTAATAACCCTTAAAACGTTCAACCCGGCAATTTGTCCGGCATCCTTTGTAGCCTGTCTTTGCGAATCGTTAAAATAAGCAGGAACAGTAACGACAGCATTTTTGACCTTTGTATTCAAATACTGCTCAGCAGTTTCCTTCATTTTTATCAAAACAAAGGCCCCAATTTGACTCGGAGAATACATCTTACCATCAGTGCCCTGCACCCATGCGTCCCCATTCGATGCCTTGACTATTTTATAAGATATATTCTTCATATCTTTTTTAACTTCGGGGTCCTCAAATCTTCTGCCGATGAGACGTTTTGTGGCATAGAAGGTATTCGATGAGTTCGTAACAGCTTGACGTTTAGCAGGCATGCCAACCAATCGTTCTCCGTCTTTTGAGAAAGCCACGATCGAAGGGGTCGTCCTGGAGCCTTCAGAATTTTCGATAACCTTTGCCTGCTTTCCTTCCATAACAGCTACGCAGGAATTTGTCGTACCCAAATCGATACCGATAACTGCACCCTTAACGCCTTCAGATCTATAAGAATTTTGAAATGAAACCACATGCCCGAATCGACGATATAGGTTATGTCACTTACTTGTTTCGCAATTGGTCATATCTAGGGTTAAAAACCGCCGCATTTGCCTGGAATTATATATTATTTGATTCTTTAATGCGTATAAATTTGGCAAAACTTGACAATCGCGAGAAATAAAAGTTACGCAAGGCGTTGAAACCGCTATGAAAATGTGACAACTTACGTTTTTGAGAATGTGTGAAAAGTTCCTCTTATTTATCGCTTCGATGTTGAATTTGGTGCAATCGACGGCCTTGCGGCTCAAAACTCTCGCTGCGGTCAACATTTTCGGCTTCTTTTCGATTTACTGGCGGAAAAATTCGTTTTTCACGTGCCGCTAGACCGACGTTCCGGAATACTTCTGCTAATGAAAAAGGAAGACGCCGGATTTGTCGATTGCACAAAACGAACGACCAATCGGAACGCTCGCAACCACCCGGGAAATTCGAAAACTCCTACGAGAAAGATCTAGAATTTTCTATGCGTGTTAAAGAAAGTTGTTCACGGACTATGTTCATGTTATCTTAAAGTTTGCCTTATCAAAGTGGATGTCTTTGAATTATTAATTGCATAAGGTTGACGCTGGATTAATTATTATATTTTGACAACACTCATGTCCTAAACTTCTGGACTTTAGAATTAGTTCTTGTGGAAATTGTGTACAAATTAGGCATGTGGGTTATATTTCCACCTTTTACTAAATGAAATAAACCATCACATATTATTTATTGATGCATTATTATTATTTTAATGCATTTATTACAAAAATAAGATATTCATTTAGCAGTGTTCACTCGCCGATAGCGCCATCTCTATATCAAAACACAAAGTAACATCAAGATTCAAGACATAACCCCAAAATTATACTCTTGATATGACACTGACGTTTAGATTCCTTCAAATCGAAGACTTCATTACTAAATACATAGCAAATCATGGCAGGAGTTGATGAGGAACAGGTAAAATCATAATCTTTATTTAACCTAAAATTCTACAACAATTTTCTTATTGATTTAGTTTGAAGAAGAAGAAGGAACCGAGGCACAGCTTGCTTTATGCAGCGACGGTAGAAAAAGATTATTTAGCAAAGAATTACGTTGCATGATGTACGGGTTTGGAGATGATCAAAATCCATACACTGAAAGCGTGGACATAATCGAAGATTTAGTTATCGAATTTGTAACGGAAATGACGCACAAGTACGGAAAATATTTTTGTCAACTTTCCGATATAAACATTGGTGGTATTTTAGGGCTATGGAAATTGGTAGAACTGGTCGTGTGCAAGTTGAGGATATTGTTTTTTTGGTAAGGAAAGATGCTAGGAAGTACGCAAGAGTCAAGGATTTGCTTACGATGAATGAAGAGCTGAAAAAGGCTCGTAAAGCTTTTGACGAAGTTAAATATGCAGGTAAAGCACCATAGATACATAATGTTATGAATGGTTTAGGTTATTTCGATCCTTTTTTGTTCTATGGAATGCTTTATATTGTCTTTTTCGTTTGATTTAGAAAGAAAAAGTTAGGTGAGGGTGACATCCTATGCAGTTAACTTAGTTGTGGTATTTTTATATATATATTATAGATTGTATACCTTAGTTTTTAGGATCTTATATGAACATTTTAATAAATAGGATATTTAGAGTTATATTGTATTATTTATCCATGTTTTTGATTTTTGTTTTTATTTTAGGTAAGTTATTGCATGCATTTGTATTGAGAAACAGAATACAGTTAGGAATATTCGTAATAGAGAATATTTTGAGAATATTTGCATGCAGTATAATTTTTTATATATGTTGAATTAAATAGTAACATATATTGATGTATACAACATATTTATTTTTCTTTTAGGAAAAGATGCGCTAAAAGATCAAGGACATTAATTGAGTACGTAATTATTATTATGAATGTATTGTAGATCTCATTTTTATAGTAAAGTAAAACATAATAAAAAAATAACTGTACATACAAACTGTCGCAACTATTTTAGAAAAATTTGGTTTATTTAGTTAGTTATATTTAGTTATTGCCCAATATTCTGGAAGTGAAACGATATTTTTATTTTATTTTACTCGGTTCAGAAATGGCGGCCATTTTGACTCAGCATATCGGACATTATTTAAATTGGTATGTGTTTACACTTTAAAATAAATATCTTTCTTTGGGTTTGTCATAGAGAGCTGAAATAAAAGTCATTCTATGTACAACATTCCAAGCTAACTGCTAAGTATATAATACATAGTTTATACTTATTTTCTATTTAAAAATATAATGTGGAAGTTTAGGTTAAAGTGTTCTTGATACACACATATGGAGCATTCTTTCTGAAGTGTCCCAATCCAAAAATGTAAAGTTTTGGGATATAATCAACTAAAGAAGCGAATGATAATTATCCTCACCTGGGTTAATTATCATTTGCTTCTTTAGTTGATTCTACATTACTGACGAGTTTACGTAATAACCATTTTCCCTTGAATTTTGGGATATAGTTGAAACTTTGGAGAATTATTGTACTTTATAACAGTTACAAATACCTAAAATATTAGCTCATGAAAAAAAAATATTGAGGAAATTACTAGGGGTTGAAGTTTGGACGTTTTGAGTGACACGATCATTTTTAGATTAGTGTTAGTCCAATAAAACTTTATAGATTTTATTCTTTATTTACTGCATTTTAAAGCATTTTTCATGTACGTTTTAATGTTTACAAACAAAATTAAAAAACAAATGTTTAACAAGTTTTTTAACAAGTAATATTGTATTTCGATTTTTGACCCATTTGGGTATTTTTAATATTTTTTAAAATAGTTTCATTCGAAAGCTGATTTTTTCCTATACAATGAGTAAAGATGAAAGTGGGACAAAAGTGGGTTTGGGAGAAAATTAATAATTAAGCAAACGGAGCACCAGCGCTACATACGTCAGCGCGCGTCCAGGCAGTGGCGCGTAGGTCACCCATTTGTATCCCTACTTCAGTAACATCTTATAGCATGTACTTCAAGGTAGGTGTGTTTCAAGACGAATTGCTTTTTCTGGTATTTTATTTTTTTTTGTATTTTTATCTCGTATTTGTGTTGTTTTTGTTTATTCTTGTTTCGTTTTCAGCTGAAATGAAGCAAGTAAAAGGGGGACTTCGATTATTATATTTGGAGGAATAAATGCATAAATCGTTTTAGAAAACTTGCCCACATATCATCTTATTTACGTGGTATATCACTTAAATGATAAGAACAGTTTCCGTTTCGCCCTAAATCTTCGAAAGTTAATAACTAAGTAAACGCAGCACCCGCGCTAAAAACGCCATCGTCAATAATTGCTTCTAGAACTTCGACTCCCGACCTATGATTCCCGTCAACGCAAGCTGTTTTTAAAGGAAACATATTCGATGCAAAATCATTATCTCTATTATGATCAGATTCTTCGATTTCCGACTCATTGTCACAAATGTCCATTTCAGAAGGAATGATATAATTAGACAGAACTGTATCAAGAACAGAAGAATTTGACTCTGTATTCAAATTATCTGTCTTTAATGTATAAAGTTCTTTTCTACATTTAGAAGTCATTTTCGAAGACTTTGAGATGGAAACTGTTCTTGTAATTTAAGTCATATACCACGTAAATCAAATGATGTGTGACCAAGTTTTCTAAAACTATTTATCCATTTATTCCAACAAATATGAAAATCGAATTCCCTTTTACTTGCTCCATCCATTTCAGACAGAAAAAGAAACAACAAGAATCAAAAACAACACAAACACGATATAAAAAAATCCAGAAAAAGAAATTCAACTTGAAACAGTCTACCTCGCTCTGCTTTCAGAGTGAAGGTTTTTCTGTGGTTTTCCTTTACTCCTCGACGAATGCTGAAAGCCAAACAACTTAAGACATGCTACAGACGCGTGCCATAATAATGATAATTCGGGCCTGCCGATGCCCCCGTAGTGGCAAAAGCTGCTGGGGGATGTTAAGGCGTGGATTATTATTATTATTAAATGTTACTGAAGTAGACAAATGGGTGACCTACGCGCCACGGCCTGGACGCTGGCGTATGAAGCGCGGGTGCTCCGTTTGCTTAGTTATTAATTTTGTCCCAAACACACTTTTGTCCCACTTTCATCTTTACTCATTGTATAGGAAAAAGACTCAGGTTTCGAATGAAACAAAAAAAATTAAAAGTACCCAAATGGGTCAAAAATGGATATACAAAACTACTTGTTAAAAGAGGGTCTTACATTTTTGTCTTTTAATTTTTTTTTGTAAGCTATGGATAGTTCATGCAGAATGCTTTAAAATGCACTAAATAAAAAATAAAATATATAAAGATTTATTGGAGTTACACTAATTAGACCAGGCAATAGAGCAAAAAATGACTGAGTTCGTGACAAAAATACTAGCAGGAAGCCGACGGTCCCAAGTCACGTGGAACAGTCCGTAGATGTATTGTGATATGTTTCCTACTCAAAAATATCATTTCTTAATTTGTTATAAACAAAAAACCTCAAGAAAACGTGTTCTTTTTCGTTTTTCGCTTGTAAAAACTGAAACGATGGAGGAATCTTGTTGCTGTCAACAGACCAATTGTAGAGAATCAAAAGACGAATAAAATAAACCTTACACAAACTTGATCGCATTAAAACTAACGTAGGAAATTCAGCAGAACCGGAAAAATCTGCATTTTTTTCAAAATTTCAGAACTCCGCCATTTTTAAAGTAGTAGCGGAGGCTTTTCGCGACAAAGTAGCGATTGATAGGTACTTTGAGTGTGGACAACTCAGGCGTTGTGCGATGATTAGTTTTTGCACAATTGCGATTTAAATATTTTTATGCAATATGGTTCGGCGAGTCTGGATGCGTCGGTGGTGGTCCGATTTTAATTTTTTTTTACTTTTTTCGAAAGTATAGATATTGTGCTACAAAACGTCTATTCTGATTTTGCGTTAAAAAGTTGCAAAATAGGCGAAAAATGCGTTCAAATAAGACCGAAAACTGCACCGCGCTCCAAAACGGTCGAGTAGTGGGGTAAACGGCCGACTCGGGGAAGCGCGCAACGCGGTGGGATCACTATAGATACGCGTTTCCCCGCGTCTGCCGCCTACCCCCACTACTCGACCGTTTTGGAGCGCGGTGCAGTTTTCGGTCTTATCTGAAAGCATTTTTTGCCTATTTTGCAACATTTTAGCGCAAAATCAGAATACACGTTTTGTAGCACTATATTTCTACTTTCGAAATACGGTAAATAAATTAAAATCGGACCACCTCCGACGCATCCAGGCTCGCCGAACCATATTGCATAGAAAACAATCAAATCGCAATAGTGCAAAAAGTAATCATCCGACAACGCCTGGGTTGTGCAAACTCAAAGTACCCACCAATCGCTACTTTGTCGCAAAAAGTCTCCGCTACTACTTTAATAATGGGGGAGTTCTGAAATTTTGAAGAAAACGCAGATTTTTCCGGTTTTTCAGAATTTCCTCCGTTAGTCTTAATGCGATCAAGTGCGTGTAAGGTTTATTTTTTTCGTCTTTTCATTCTCTACAATTGGTCTGTTGACAGCAACAAGATTCCTCCATCGGTTCAGTTTTTACAACCGAAAAACGAAGAGAAACACGTTTTTTTCAGGTTTTTTGTTTATAACAAATTAAGAAATGATATTTGTGAGTAGGAAACATATCACAATACATCTACGGACTGTTCCACGTGACTTGGGACCGTCGGCTTCCTGCTAGTATTTTTGTCACACAAGAATCTCTGTTGCCTGGCCTATAATCTAAAAATGACCGTGTCACTCAAAACGTCCAAACATCAACGCCTAGTAATTTTCACAAATTTTGTTTTCATGAGCTGTTATTTTTGGTATTTGTTACTGTTATAAAATTCAGTTAAAGTACAATAATTCTCTATAGTTTCAACTATATCCCAAAACTTTTCATTTTTGGATTGGGACACTTCAGAACGAATACCCCATAGTTGAATCAAAAATACACTAAACACAAACATTTCAACTTGAATTTTTTTGCCTGCAATGTTTTTTTTTGTGTTCGGGGATTTTTTTTAGATAAAGAAAAAACGAATTTAATAAACATATTATTTATACAGTTACATTTATACATTATACATTTTCCAAAATATTTTTGATATACATAATACACGTTTGAGGTACACTGTTGGGAATTGTAGACTGTATAACACCAATAAATATAATACCAATAGGCAGTTTTAAACGTTAATATGTTTCTAAACTGTATACTTACAATTAGTTTCAATGAACAAAAAGTAGGTTACACGTTAATTTTTGATATTTGGTAACACATTTGTAAAACAAAGTGATGATGTCGTTCATTTATTTAATTATGAATATCACAAAATACTCATTAATGTTTCACTAATTAATTTATTTACTTAACGGCTAAGACGGACTTTTTACGGGGTTATCTGGCATCAGAGGTTATAGAGAAGAAGTTATAGATTTTTCATATATACTATAGGATGTACCAATTTCAATGTTATTATACCGGGTGACCCTCACCATAGGTACGGCCATTTATTTTTATTTATGACACTGGATGAATGATATTTTCACCACCTTTGATACACCCTGTATACTTCGAAAGTACTGTCAATTACAACGAGAGTATGTAATACATATTAATATTTAATAGATATTTACATCAGTCAACATCACATGCAAAGATGGAAATGTACAATTTATGAGAAGTAGGTAAGTAGGTATAAGGTCGGTTCTGCGGCGCATGCGCGAACTTTTGGCGCCAAATTTGAATCTGCGCATGGCGGGAAATTTGAAATTTCAAGATGGCCGACTTCCGGAAGACGGCCATTTTGAAAACGTCAAACCGGAAGTCGGCCATTTTGGCGGGAAATTTTGAAATTTCAAGATGGCCGACTTCCTTGGCGGGAAATTTTGAATTTTCAACATGGCCACCGGAAGTCAGCCATTTTGGCGGGAAATTTGAAAATTTCAAGATAGCCACCGGAAGCCATTTTTTGGCGTGGACCTTGAAATGACCTTGCCACCAGAACCCCGCCTGAGCCTCTCTGACGTCACACTGACCTTGATAGCCTTATCTGACCTGTGATCTCTTATCTTGTTGACGTGTGTGTGTGTGGTTGTTGTTCGACCTTTGAGCTTGTTGACATGTGTGCTGTTGCTATGCGCACCTTATCTTATCTGACGTATGTGTGTACTGGCTGTAATCGAACAAGTCTGGACTTGCAACCTTGGTGCCGACTTGCTGGCGCCCAGTTTAGCGGGAGATTTGAAATAATGTTAAAAACAGGCGTGCGGTTGGATTCGAACCGGAGACCGCGCTAGACCTATAGTTTACAATGCAATCGACTGACACCACTCGACCACTCGCCCATTTACGGTGAAGAAGCGCTCGTTGGTGATTAGTAGTATGGTTAGAGCGCTCTTCAAGGTCAAATAAAGAAAAAAAAGTACGAGAAATATCCACAAGCCTAGACTAGCCTAAACCTGTAATGTCTAACTCTCCCCCCTCACCCCCTGATCGGCCATTTCGAACCGGAAGTCGGCCATTTTGAACCGGAAGTCGGCCATTTTGAACCGGAAGTCGGCCATTTTGAACCGGAAGTCGGCCATTTGGGGAGGGGGCGAGGCGTTAATGTGAGGGGGAGAGGCGCTAATGGGACGGGGAAGGATGATATTGGGAGGGGGAAGGCACGATACAGGGTCTGTATAATTTATACAGGGTCTGTATACAGGGTCTGTATAATTTATACAGGGTCTGTATACAGGTTCTGTTGTGATTATACAGGGTCTGTATACAGGTTCTGTTGTGATTATACAGGGTCTGTATACAGGGTCTGTTGTGATTATACAGGGTCTGTATAATTTATACAGGGTCTGTACAGGGACAAGTCCAAGTCCAAGTCCAAGTCCAAGTGCAAGTCCAAGTCCAAGTCCAAGTCCAAGTGTTGACAGCTACTATAAATTGGTAATCATATGCGCTACTTCTTCAGTATTATTTATGATGAAGGTCGTTAATCATCCATCATTATCTCTTCCATTAAATAATCTAGACGGTCTTTGCTCAAATGAGTCAAAACATCAACGGCATGGTGAGCTCCTACCAAACACTATAAGAGCAATTATTTGCGGGCCATCTGGATGCGGAAAGACAAATCTTCTACTTAGTTTGCTATTTGAGGAAAACGGGTTACGCTTCGAGAATATTTACATCTTTTCCAAGACGTTATATCAACCAAAATATGAATTTTTAAATAACATAATCAAGGAAATACCAGAAATTGAAATCTTCAACTATAGTAACAATGATGAAATTGTGGATCCTGAAGATGCTAAAAACAACTCTGTATTTATTTTCGATGACATAACATGTGATAAACAGGATAAAATACGGTCATATTTTTGCATGGGGCGACATAAACTTGTTGATGCGTTCTACTTAACACAGACTTACACACGAATTCCTAAACATTTGGTGCGTGATAATGCGAACGTAATAGTTTTATTCCCACAAGATGTTCTGAATTTACGTCATATATATGATGAGCATGCTTCCACGGATATGAATTTTGAAAAGTTTCGAGAAATGTGTTCAGAGTGTTGGAAAGGAGGAAAACATAATGCATTAGTAATAATGAAAGATTTTGAAATTAAAGATGGTCGATACAGAATGGGGTTTGATCAGTATATATTAGGGGTATCATAGAAAATATCATCAGTATCAATAAACCATTGTGTAGAAGAACAATGATGATGAAGAAGAAGAACCAGTTGAGATATGGCAATCTCAAAAAGCGATCACTACTTCAGCGAGATGGAAAACACATTAAGCGACGAATTAGTGAAATTGCAAACGTTGTAAGAAAAAAATATCTAGCATTGAGATTGGGGCGTGAACATGATGCAGAAACAATTGAGCGTGTTGTAAAACCCATAACTAACTCTTTAAAAGACATTTCGTCCAACACCTTAAATTTACTGAAGAAAAACATTAAAAACGAGGAAGATATTAAACAAGAAAATATTAAACACGAAGAATACGAAGAAGACGTTAAGACAGAAGATTCAAAGGTGGAAAAGTATGAAACAATGGACTTATCAACAATTCCAGCCGAAATTAGAGAATTATATGAAACCGGTGTAAAAGGGCGACTAGATACGAGCTATGGAGTACAATACAATGACGGTACCAATACTTGGACCTTAGGCTCTAAACCCATAGAATTTTCGGGAGATAAAATCATTATCGATAATCGAAATACTTTTCGCGGAAGTAAAGGGTTATATGAATTAATATTTCTAAAGAAACCTATCGGGTATACGTCAAAAGATTTTAATACGTACGGCGAAATCATAAATTTAACGAGTGTGCATAAACGTAAATTTGAGGAGGATGCTCAAAATAGAGGGAGTAGATCATTCAAATACATTAAAATAATAAAGCCCTTGCTTGAAAAGGCAACTAATCCGGATAGTCCTATAACAAAAACGAAAAAGAGTGGTGATGGACTTCAAATGGACTTCAATAATAAGAAGGTGGAGTATATATACTTTGACGACATCAACGAATTGATAGAACGATTAAAGCTATTGACCGCTTCACAAGCTGCCGGAAATAATTCTCATACTAACGAAATTGCCTCTATTATCGAAGAACTGAGAGAAGTTGAAGTAATTTTCTAACATGGGTGTAGATAAATTTGGAAGATCGCCTAGATCTACAACTAGCCGACAAGGTCAGCGAGCAACAATGTTGCCACTAACTAAAGATGGGGGTTATGATATTCAAAGTCGTAAGTTGAGCAATATCGGGGCTCCCATAAATGATCACGATAGCGTTCACAAACAATACGCTGACACCGGAATTCTAGAATCCATCAATTTTACAAAGAAGGAATTGAAGACGTTGATGCAAAAGACAATCCCCGATAAGTTAACGAAACTGGATAGCGATATTCGAAGTTATATTAATAATGAAATTACCTCTATTAATGATAATATTACTACAACACAATCTCACATCGATTCTTTTAAAAGTATCGCTACCAACGACATCAAATCGGGGTCATCTAAAACCGACGAATTAGAAGAAAAACAGAAAGAAATATGGGAAGAATTGCGAAAACAACGCGAAAAAATAGTGTTTCTTAATCAAGCTAGTACAGAAGTAAATAAGGATTTGCGATCGTTTGCCCAACTCACTAGAAGTGAGGTCTCAGATATAGAAAAACGCGTATCATCTCTCGAACACAAGTTAAAGTTCAGTTCAACCTCTACCGTCACACCGTAAACTTTATAAAATGATCAAATTTAGCAAGGCAAAGGAGACTGTTGTAAACGAGCTACATAAGCCGGCTCGCAATAAATTTCCTAGACGAAGAACTATTCTACACGGTATAGATGATCTTTGGCAGGCCGATCTAATTGAGCTCATCAAATATTCCCGCTTCAATAGAGGATTTAAATATATACTAATTGTAATTGATTGTTTTTCAAAATTCGTATGGATGGAGCCGATTAAGAATAAGTCATCGAGTGAAGTGTCACGTGCCATGGGATTAATATTGAAGAATTCACAACAACGTATTCCAAAGAATCTGCAAACCGATAACGGTACCGAATTCTATAACGGTCAGTTTAGTTCGTTAATGAAAAAATATTCAATCAATCATTACTCAACCTTTAGTGTAATGAAGGCGGCCATAGTTGAACGCGCGATTAGAACCATAAAACAAAACTTATTCAAATTATTTAGCCTATACGGAAATTACAAATGGTATCATCTACTACCAACCGTCACAACAAAGTATAATAATTCAAAACATAGAACCATAGGAAACAAACCCGTAGACGTAAATTCAAAACAAGTGGAAGCTGTACTACTCGGAACCGTTTACAATCACATCAAAATCACTGGTAAGGGTAAATTTAAAATTGGTGATATAGTCCGCATAAGCAAGTTCAAACATGTTTTTACCAAAGGGTATTTACCGAACTGGATAACGGAATTGTTTAAAATTACGTCAGTTAATAACAAATCCTGTGACGTATATGCTGAATGATATGGAAGGTCGACCAATAAAGGGGGCATTCTACGAATCAGAATTGTTAAAAGCGAACTTACCCGATGTGTATCTTGTGGAGAAAGTTTTAAGAAAAAGAGGGGGTAAAGTATTTGTAAAATGGCTTGGTTTTGATAACACCCACAACAGCTGGATCCCAAAGTCGAACATAATGTAGTGGGGTAATCATAAATTCAGGCAGCCACCGTCTCATAGATCAGTTGAGTGAAAGGTGATAATGATGAATAGTCCGTGCAACTACTGGTCGACAATCGATAGGTTGTATACCAAATATGAAGAGGCTATAAAAAATGAAACGCGATTCATCAACGAGTCGTGCTATGATGTAGAAAATGTGAAAATAATAACTGGATTAAGTGCTGCTCGAGGTTTTATCCCCATGATACGAATTACATCGTCTGCCGATACCCACAACAATCATATTCCTATAATTCATTGTGATTGGCCAATACTGGTTCGAACGTTGAAGGGCTTCTTGGAAAATGACAACGACCTCCGATACAAGAATATTACAACTGGTGAGGGAGAATTAAAGGTTGAAGAAATTGAGCCTGAACGACACTCATTAGGAGTCAGTGTTGTGCTAACCTTCAGAAATATATCAATTCATCTTTGTGAAATAGACATATCCGGTATTTTGTATCTTGATGATGTAATACAATGTAAGTTAGCAATGTTAAAAACATTAAACTTTGCATATTATTTTAATAAGTTAATGATAACTTTTGTTAGGAATAATGTGCAAAATCCATATTCTAAGATAAAAGAGTTATGTATAAAAAATCCAAATGAATTTAATTATACGGTGTTAGATTATCTTAGTCTTTCTAACACACTCTAAAACCATAACATACTCATATTTAGTCTTCAGTTTGTCATCGTAATTCAGCCGACATGTATCATAAGTCCTCAATTGTATTATTAGTATTAGTGTATTTGTTCATACGAATAGTTTGTATAAAACTTAGAATAAGATATCAATCAGTCGCCCAGGGCTCTAACGTATGCGATAACGTTATTTCACATATTACACGTGAAAGGACTTTGAGTGATTTTACCGATGAGGAGTTAAGATTATTCCCTATCAAATATCTACGAACACATGTATCTGCACAACAACTGCAAAATGTATGGCATAAACTGCCAAAGGTGTATTTGGAAGATGATGAGTTAAAATCGAAATTACCCTGCTACAAGCATTACAATACTCCGGACCAGATGACGCACTACGAAGGACCACCACCTTCACGAAAAGACTGTCAATTTTGTAAAATATTGAATATGTAGATACAAATTGATGATTTATCTAAATAAATGTATTAAACGAATTATGCTGTATTATTTATTTTTAATGATGTAAGAAAGGGGTGTCTAAAATATGCCATAAAAGGGAGCTACTTTTGAAAATCTCATTAGTATCAATGAATACGTATAAGGGAGAGGGTCTCTTAAACAAAGTTATTAATAATCTACCGTTTGAACTACATTTACCGGGGTATCAGTTTTGCGGGCCTGGAACTAAATTACAAAAGAGGCTACAACGCGGTGACGGGGGAGTGAACAAACTGGACACAGCCTGTAGAAAGCACGATATCGCGTATTCCAAACATAAAACTTTAGAGGATCGACATCAGGCAGATAAAGAACTCGAGTATAGTGCTTGGGATAGAGTAAAATCATCAGACTCTAAATTGGGTGAAAAAGTATCCGCTTGGTTTGTTACTAACGGTATGAAGTTAAAACGAAAACTTGGTATGGGAATGCCAACATCTAAACGTTCCAAAGTTGTAAAGAAGAAGAAGAGAAGGATGAAGAACCAGAAACCAAAAGTTGCATTCCGCAAAGCAATTGTAGACAAAGTTGCCAAGACTATTACCAAATCTGATAATTTGAGAGACGCATCACGCTTAGCTGTGCAAAGTGCTCGTTTAGCTGTTAAAGATGCTGGGGGAAAGTCAAGAGTACGAGTCCCCCGTATAATCCCAATTCCGAAGACTGGTGGCATCCTTCCTCTACTACCAGCAATTTTTGCCGGACTATCAGCTTTAGGAGGATTGGGCGGTGGAGCAGCTGGTGTATACAGAGCCATAAAGGGTGCACAAGAGGCTCGAGATAAGTTAAAGGAATCGGAACGTCATAATAAAACGATGGAAGCGATAGCTATTGGTAAAAAAGGATCTGGATTATTCTTGAAGAAACATAAGTCCGGTTTAGGGTTATACTTGAAGAAAAATTTTTGAAAGAGCTACCCAAGAGACCCCTAACCAACATCGATTTAGTGAGATACGCTAAAATATTAAAAATCCCCAATTTTCGGGGAATCTTTATGTGCGACACATTACCGAAAACACCTCACACCCCAAACGAGGCTGGCATTGTTAATTTGGATAATGACAGTGGAGCGGGGACTCATTGGGTAGCATATCGGAAGACAGGACATCAAGTCAGCTACTTTGATAGTTTTGGAAACCTGCGACCGCCAAAGGAGTTGATAAAATATTTCAAACATTGTAAAATAACATATAATCATGAAAATGTACAAAAGAAAAATACTTACAATTGTGGACACTTGTGTTTAGAATTTTTAATAAAGTATAAATAGTAGTACGCACAACAAATTGTTTAATTATGTCTCAAACGTTCACCCTAACAGGTACCAAGAGTACGCTCTCAATTGATTTCTACCCTCTAATAGAATTGGAACATAGATCACAGTATTCCCTAGCTCTACTTGCTCTGCATACGTACAACAGTATTCCTAATATTGAGGAAGGTGTAAACAATAAATTTTATTTCGGAGATCCAAAGTTAGATAAGCAAAAACAACAACACGAAGACGTAATCGAGATTCCTACAGGATCATACGAGCTCAGCGATATTACGTCACACATTCAGGAGGAGTTATCCGCGCGCGGACATATACCGGCATCATCAGATAAATCTACATACGATAATTATCTATCGATCAGGGGAAATAATAATACTTTGAGGTGTGAAGTGAAAAGTGAACTACGAATCAACTTTACTAGTGAGAATTCCATTGGACGAGTGTTGGGGTTTTCATCGAAAGTACTTATACCGAAAACTAAATATCAATCCGACTTACCGGTAAATATAAGTAAGGTTGTTACGATACGTGTTGAGTGCAATATTATCCACGGCTCGTATTATAACGATAAAACCTCGCATACGTTGTATGAGTTTGCTCCAACTGTAGATCCAGGCTATAGTATCGATATAGAACCAAGTAATTTAGTATACCTACCCGTAATAAATCAGCATTCCATATCCAATATCACGATAAATTTACTCGATCAGAGTGAGGAATTGGTCAACTTTCGGGGTGAGAAGATTGTCATTAGATTGGAATTGAGAAAACTCAACTAACATGGGATTGGTTTTCAATACCCGACCACCTGGAAGGTATATAAACAAGCAACATTTTAAAGCAGGATCAGTTAGTGTTCGACCGACAGTAGTAGTACAACCATCATCGATTAATCGCTCTTCCACATTATCCGCAGAAAATATTCAGTTTTTACGTTCTCTAGGATATCATGTCAGAAAAACTATCGTTATTCGGAAACCCCGAATTTGATACTTCCATAGCGCGAGAAGAGATCCATACTTACCATCCCACAACTAAATCTTTCCAGCCGAATGATGAAATTGAGATCACAATCAATCAGAAAGATGTTCTGGTCTCGATGTATGAGAGCGCTCTGTACATTGAGGGAAATATTGAGCATTCAGCTACGGGGAAGGGTACTGTTAGGATTACAAACAATCTGGGTGCGTTTCTCTTCGGAAGTATCAGCTATGAACTCAACGGTATTGAGATTGATAGAGTTGAAAATCCAGGAATTACGACACTCCTAAAAGCCTACTTGTGCTTAAGTGAAAATGAGTGTAAAGCTCTTCAAATTGCTGGACTCACATACCCGCTTGATAAAAACATGTATACGCTGCACGAGGATAACAAATTCTCTCTTCGTGTCCCTCTAAGTTTTCTGCTGGGTGTTTTTCATAACTATAGACGTGTTATTTGCGGACGTCATAAGCTGCGTTTAGTACGTGCTAAATCTGATAATGATTGCTATCAAATTGTTCTCCCAGAAGCCGATAAGGATGCAACCGATTTGAAAACTTTGAAAATAAATCTCACCAGCGTTCAATTAAAAGCAAAACATATAATCCCCTCAGATATCGTAAAATTAGAAATTTATGAGGAACTTAAGCGTGACAAAGCCATACTAATACCCTTCCATAAGTGGGAATTACATGAGCTACCGAGTCTTAGGAATACCAACAACGATATCTGGGCAGTAAAGACAACCGTCGCCCTCGAGAGACCGCGATTCGTTATTGTTGCATTCCAAACAAATAGGAGAGATAACATTAAGAGTGACATATCATACTTTGATCATCTGAACATCACGGATCTGAGGGTGTACTTAAATTCCGACTGCTATCCGTATGAGTCTATACGTCTGAACTTTGATGAAAAGAGATACACCGAAGCATTCCAGATGTATTTAAACTTTCAGACTAGTTTCTTGGGTCGTAGTCACCCCGAACCTCTGCTAAATTATAAAGATTTTAACGAAAGAGCCGTATTCGTGGTGGACACATCTAAACATAGTTCAGAAGTTGTGCTCCCATCAACCTGCGACATCAAACTTGAATTCCAAAGTTCCAAGCAATTCCCCGATAATACTAAAGCTTATTGTATTATCGTTCACGATAGCATTGTTGAATACATTCCTGTGCATGAGCTCACCCGTCAAATTAGATAGTAGCAGTGGGAGATTTTGTTGATGGAGAATTTTGCTCAGTTTAATTCCTACTCCCATCAACGATGCCGGCTAAAACAGTATCTAAGAAACTAAGCGCTCTTAAACGGAAGCAGCAAGTGTTACGCGACCAATTAAAGTTATTCGTGTCAGAACTGGAGGAATTAAATAGAACTATTGCAATGTACAGTTTTGTGAAGAAGTTTGAAACAATCGACATTACGTCATAGGTGGGGATAAAAGTAGTATATATTAGTAGGTTATAATTAATTCATTTAGTTTCCAGTTTACCACCAAATAGAAACATTCAAACATTCGTTGTGGTCGACATCCAAGGTTTCCAACTCAGGTCTGGCGATTTTATAGTAAAAGAATTATGCATTTACGATGGTAAATATCCCGTTAACCATTTATTCATACCATCCACCAAATATGAAGAGCTGAGCGAGCTGGAAAAGAAAACTATCCGCCATCTCTCAACACATCATCATGGTCTCGACTACTGCGGAGGTTTCATAGAGCTGAGCAAACTATCCAACGTCTTGGAATTACATCTCAGTGATGTGGATCGCATCTATGTAAAAGGTGCCGAAAAATATCGAGTACTATTACAACATTTGACCAATATGAAGTTTCAACCACACATTATCAATTTGGAAGGGATTGAATCCTGGTGTCCACCACCACCCCTCATGGAGAAGTTTACACCATGCAAGTTTCATACAAAAAATAATATTAGCGCAGTTTGTGCCATGAATAATTGTAAGCTACTATATAATTATATTATGTCAACTTTACCATTATAACAAAATAAATACATTAAACGAATTTATTGTGCATTTTATTACATAGGTTAAGAAGTGATATAAGATTAATGTCAATACGGTAAATAAATTAGAAGACGATTATTACGTCATCATGGTAAACATGTTCAATCACGATTTTACGCTCAATATATTTCATGATTAGAACATTGATTATGGCGTCATCATTTAGACATGTTCAAACCTGATTTTTACTCAAAACAGATATTTCATGATTAGAACATTGATTATGGCGTCATCATGTAGACATGCTCAAACATGATTTTTACTCAAAACAGATATTTTGATGATTAGAACATTGATTATGGCGTCATCATGTAGACATGTTCAAACATGATTTTTACTCAAAACAGGTATTTCATGATTAGAACATTGATTATGGCGTCATCATGTAGACATGTTCATACATGATTTTTACTTAATAAAAATAAAAATGCAGATCAATTCAATTAAGTAATTTTATTTAGCATATACAATTTATAAATTTACAAAAGTTATTAGTTGAGCATTAGTAGGCATTCCAACGTTTTTTTCGCCCTTGTATACCATGGCCATTGATGACAGACTCTGGAGTTGGTCTTCAGTGGTGATGGCTTCGGCTAATCTCTTCGGAAGGAATGTTACGAAATTTTCAAACTCCACAAGAACCGACGGCCATTGACACTTTGTAATTATTTTCGCTGATTTAATTGGATACGGTGTATCGATGTCTAGCTCTGATATCTTCTTCTTTGGCTTCATCTCGCAAAGACCCAACTCGGATAGTCTAGATGACATATTGTTTGCTGCTGTAGTTGATGTTACTCTTGAAATCTAGTTGTGAACTACTGACTAATGTTAAATAATAACCCTATTTATAGGAAAGGATGTTGTGGAGAGGGGAAATTGTTTAACCAATTACGACATTAGTTGCGTTGCTTTTTGTAGCCGTAAGGTACAGAGTCGAAATCTTCACCAAACCGTCTTTTTGTTGAATTGGGTCTATACTTTTTCTTTTCCTCAACAGTCACAATCTCATGACATTTAGTTCTTCGAAAACTTGTAGATGTTACTTCGAGGGGAGGAAGTTCTTGAATTATCATGTCTTTTATAGAGTGAAAATTGATTAATTTAGAGATTTCGTAATTGATTCTGATACCCTTCACTTTTACCACTGTTTTTAGAGTGTTCTTCTTGGTAGCGTAAACCTCGTATGCGTAGTTCTTTGGTCCACCGGATACGAAACGTGTTATGTAACTACTCTTGCCGTATTCTTCCAACTCGTCTGTCATATCGCCGAGGAAACTACCTGTTGGTATATCTGCCTCGTCATCTCTGGAGATATAGATGACTGAGTCCGTATCATAGTAAAGAACTCTGTTGCCCAATCTTTCAAGATAGCTGTACAGTTTCAGCCGGGCTTGCGCAGTTGTGTAAGCCGCAAGCGCAACGTTAACGGTGGTTAAGGAATCGTATGTTTCTTCTCTAAATTCGTAGTTTACTACTACTACATCTTCGTTAATAGGAACAATCCCGTTAACGTATAGAGAGGGGTTTGTTAAAAGAGAAAATAAGTCCTCCGGTTGATTGAGAATAACCGTTTTCGGTTGATTTTCTCTTTGACCAAGTTTTCCCCAAAACGAGTTCAGGATTAACTTAGCCAAAGATCTATGTCCGGGGTTACTTACAATTTGATCAAAATTGAGCTTAATTCCTTGTCTTTTGAAAAATTCTTCGATGTAGTCGTTCTTTTCCTTATCCGATACACAATTTCCGGGCCACCCCGACGCCTGCTGTTTAATGCAAATGAATTCATTCATCATTTCGGTAAACAGACCGCCTGACTTCCGTTCAGGATCATACCGCGAAATTTGATTATACTTCCAAATTTCATGTATTTTCAAAATTTGGTATCCCATCTCCAATGCTTTTCGGACTTCGTCGATCACCCAGGTCCCCGATAAAGCACGCTCCTCCTCATTGTGGTTACATTCGTCGGAACTCATAACCTCACCACAAGTCTTACACAGAACAAACATAAGCTTATTGTTCATTTTAACCGGTAACACTGGGTGATACAAATCCTGTGGCGGTAGTATTGTGCATTTGATCAATCCTTCTGTATTGGGTATTTGCAGCTTTAAACAATCGTCTCCTACATGAACCTTAGGATGACCAACGGGAAATTTCCCATACTTGCATACCCAGGGGTACAAATCCTGTGGCGGTAGTATTGTGCATTTGATCAATCCTTCTGTATTGGGTATTTGCAGCTTTAAACAATCGTCTCCTACATGAACCTTAGGATGACCAACGGGAAATTTCCCATACTTGCATACCCAGGGGTACAAGGAGCATATATCGATATACTTGATTTTTTCCCCTGGTTGACATTCGTAATAGGTAACACAATTTCCAGTTCTTCCTCCGTAGAAGGCGTCGCGGGGATTAAGCGGTGATGTTTGAACCATTGGATGATTAAATGTGTACGCTTGTATTTCGGGGTTGGAAACCAAACAACGTCGAAATTCACACTCCCACATCTCATGCACTTCATATCCTAGTTGTCTTAATCGTTCTGTCTTTGCTATGGTTGACTCTTGCCTTAAATTGAGCGTACCTTCATCGTGTAAAAGGTTATCACGATTAAATTTAAAACATTTTTCACAACCATGATAGAAGCACCCATGGAATTCAAAGACCTTATTGGATTCAGCACAAAATCCATCAACTTTTAATCCTCCAATTATTCTCTCCCGTCCTTTTGCAGCATGAGCTATATCAATGCCTCGTTGATGTTCCTCCCACACAAGCCATTGAATTGCTATTTGTGACTGGTTATCACGATATCGGTAGCCCCCTTTAGGTATTATTCCAATGGTAAATCTTCGTAGAAAGTTTCTGCGGAACACTTTGTTGCAGGTTGATGCAATAGTGCAGGCTTCAGTGAACGGACATACCTTCGAAGTTGTAAGCATTTCCCTCCTAAACTTCAGACATGCTTCCGTTAGAATTTCCACATCACTAACGCAGTAGTCCACCAATTCTTTCTTGAAATCAAAAACATCCTCCCTATGTTCTTCATACCACTTTAGAAACTGCTTTCTCTCATCCATGTTGTCGTCGTCATCCGTACCCATCATGGTGTCGGGGGAGTAATTTTCCAAAGCAGGAAGGGGTCCTACATATTCACTGTTGGCAGCAGTATTAAACATATGAGGGAAGTATCCCTTTTTAAAAATGTCCGGTAACCCGAATGCTTTCGGTAATTTTGATAACGCCATTGGGAAATAGTTTAGGGAATCTATCAACTTCACATTCCCTATGGTCATCTGAACTAATTTCGTTCCTCGCATTATTAATTCAGGAGTTAAATCGGTTTTGGTTATAATATAATTTAGTATAAATTGGTGGTCAAAACTTTGACCATTGTGGGCAATTACGACAACTGTTTTATACTGTTGTCGGCTAGTTAATATGAAGTCTACCAACCAGTCGACAGGATCCATTTCCGAACTGTTATATTCGTTGTCGGAGGAAATTCGTACTCTGCTAGAGTCAGACCAGTGTCCACAATTACCACAGTTTTTATGCCCTGAGTCAATACATTCTTCGCAGCAGGTTTTATAAACGCACAAATTCGGCCTGTGTAAGCGCGATCCTTTATCGTTTATTATCTCCTCCTGTGTGGTCTCCAGATCGTAAAAGACAAACACAAAGTCTTTCAATTGTGGTTTGCCTTTGTCTGGTAGCATATGGCATTGATGTGTTTGCGGTAGATGTTTTTTGCAAATCTTGCAATATATTTCTCCGCAAATGTGCTCTCTTTCGGTTCTCACCGTCTTTAAGCACTTTTCGCATTGCAGTATTGTTTGGCATACACTCACCCCATCGTTGATGCCCTTTCTCTTATGGTTATCGAGACAGGTTTGACTGTTGAAGGTTCGATGGCAATCGGGACACTTTACTCTGACTTCTCGGGGACATGCGGGTGACTGATGGCATCCACAACAAATCCCTCCACACCTATGGCCGTTTTTATCGTTGTATGGGATGTGGCAGTCCTCGCAGAAGTATACGCATGTAAAGGCAGCAGTCAGCGATGTAATTACGTTGTAATGTCCCTTATGATAGAGGAGGTTAATCTTTTTATCTTTCTTTAACCCTTGAAACATAACGTCACGACCTTTGTTGCCATACAGATAGACGCAGATGGTGTAGTCTTTCAGGAATTCTTGGAACCTTTGAAGCTCCGGAATTCCGCAGCCGTCTTCAGGTATGGTGACATCAGCATCGCGTATCAGGGCTTGTGCCTTCATGGTCTGCATCTTTCTGGTGTCCTGCCTAATAGCTGTATAATCGGGGTTCTTGTCAACGTTAGCCATGGCGACAACCAGAGCGCGGGGCAGACAAAGGTTATCAGTATTCTTAACGGTTACTATACCTGTACGTTTGCTACACTCTTCGGTGAAAGAGTTGTAGGTAACGACCCGCGTTCCTCCTCCTCTCCCTACAGGCATACGTACGGATGTCACTCCAAGACAAAAGGTGTCTGTACTGAACCCCATTGAATTTGACTGGAACAGCGAGACAAGTACGTTCCAAACATCGTCGGTGTTCAATGCAGAGGCCTCCCGAAATCGTACCCATCCTTCTCCTTTGGCAAATCCTTTACTGCAGATACTCATGCCCACCTGGTCATTTGGGCTGAGATGCTGCGTTGCCGATTGTATGGCCTTGTTGATGGCATCTCGAACCCAGCTTACGGGTTCAGCGTTATCTAAGAAAAAACATATTTAGCACACACAATTAAAATAGAAAAAAATTACTTACCAGGTATTGAGTTTATTTTAAACTCCATTGTGCGTCCCTGCATATTGAACCGTTTAATGGTCGTTGTTACATCCTTTGTAATAGTAAACATTGTTGATGTAGTTAGTTGATTACGCAGACTGGTTTTCTCCACTGGCTACCACCGGTTATATAGCAGTTGTTATCGCGAACAAATTGTTATCTCTGACGTCAGCAACTGATAAGATACCAACATATATCGTTTCCCCACAATTAAAATAAAAGCAACGTGAAAAATGCGTTGCCGTTGCAAAATTACTTTACATTATTTATACATTGTAAGAAAAATATGGAATTTCTTTTGTTTTATGTACTATCTACACATGCACTTACTACATTTTTAAGGACTGATAAGAATGATATTCGTTAGCAATGTGAAAAAAATTCGTTAGCGTTATCGCGTTTAGCAATGTCGCCGTTGCAAAATTGCTTTTCATCTATGTAATTATTTACATTGTAAGAAAATATGGAATTTCTTTTGTTTTACGTAATAAATTCATGTTATAACTATTCTTATCTCTGACGTCAGCAACTGATAAGAAACCAACATATTTTTGTGTTTTGTTAACAATGATATTTTTGTCGGTTGATATATATTGTTTATTTTTATGATGGCAGAAATGGAAGAACGGCTTTGGCCGAATTTCAGCCATCAGGTTGAAAGGTTAATGTTTATATGTTGTATAATATGCCTCCAATGAGTTTTTTCATTATTATTATTATTATTATTTCTTTCTTCGAAACATTTAAATTTTCCCTCCCAAAATGACCGACGATTTCTCGCTAAAAACAACAACTTATGACGTCATTGGTCCATAAAATTACCGTATTTCCTAAACTAAGCCCCCGTATCGAGAAACTAATTGCAAAAATATCCCCCTGACAAATCCCTGTCCGCTTTGACAACTACGAACAAGATGATGGCCGACAATAAATACGAATATATTCTAGACTTTTATTGGCCGACTTCCGGTTCAAAATGGCCGACTTCCGGTTCAAAATGGCCGACTTCCGGGTCGAAATGGCCGACTTCCGGTTCGAAATGGCCGACTTCCGGTTCAAAATGGCCGACTTCCGGTTCGAAATGACCAACTTCCGGTTCCTAATGGCCGACTTCCGGTTCAAAATGACCGACTTCCGGTTCAAAATGGCCGACTTCCGGTTCAAAATGGCCGACTTCCGGTTCGAAATGGCCGACTTCCGGTTCAAAATGGCCGACTTCCGGTTCGAAATGACCAACTTCCGGTTCATAATGGCCGACTTCCGGTTCAAAATGGCCGACTTCCGGTTCAAAATAGCCGACTTCCGGTTCAAAATGGCCGACTTCCGGTTCGAAATGGCCGATCAGGGGGTGAGGGGGGAGAGTTAGACATTACAGGTTTAGGCTAGTCTAGGCTTGTGGATATTTCTCGTACTTTTTTTCTTTATTTGACCTTGAAGAGCGCTCTAACCATACTACTAATCACCAACGAGCGCTTCTTCACCGTAAATGGGCGAGTGGTCGAGTGGTGTCAGTTGATTGCATTGTAAACTATAGGTCTAGCGCGGTCTCCGGTTCGAATCCAACCGCACGCCTGTTTTTAACATTATTTCAAATCTCCCGCTAAACTGGGCGCCAGCAAGTCGGCACCAAGGTTGCAAGTCCAGACTTGTTCGATTACAGCCAGTACACACATACGTCAGATAAGATAAGGTGCGCATAGCAACAGCACACATGTCAACAAGCTCAAAGGTCGAACAACAACCACACACACACACACGTCAACAAGATAAGAGATCACAGGTCAGATAAGGCTATCAAGGTCAGTGTGACGTCAGAGAGGCTCAGGCGGGGTTCTGGTGGCAAGGTCATTTCAAGGTCCACGCCAAAAAATGGCTTCCGGTGGCCATCTTGAAATGTTCAAATTTCCCGCCAAAATGGCTGACTTCCGGTGGCCATGTTGAAAATTCAAAATTTCCCGCCAAGGAAGTCGGCCATCTTGAAATTTCAAAATTTCCCGCCAAAATGGCCGACTTCCGGTTTGACGTTTTCAAAATGGCCGTCTTCCGGAAGTCGGCCATCTTGAAATTTCAAATTTCCCGCCATGCGCAGATTCAAATTTGGCGCCAAAAGTTCGCGCATGCGCCGCAGAACCGACCTTATACCTACTTAGGTAACATGGAAACACTTATGCTTAGGATGTTTTCGAAATATCTATTATTCTTTCTTTCAACGCACGTGATCAAAGTGCTGAAAGATGGTTAGGTCCCAGTTTTATTACGAATTTAACAATTTATCCCTTTTTGTGCCCTGTGATGAACTAGTACAGGGATATAACTCTAGCTATGTTACGCCAGGACCTTCTGGTATGGAATTAGCTGTGCTTAACTTCCTACTTCTACTCTTACCACTAAAGGATTGATTCCTACCATTGCCATTCAGCTCTAGCCTTATAATAATGTCTTCCTCTTTGCTAATACAGCACATTTTTTCAATACAAACTCTGTAATTATCTGAAAGCAACCCGTAAATTATGGGATTTGCAACACTCAGCACGTACGTAACTATCAAGAGCCCAATAAAATGGTGACTCCTCAAAAAGTAATTCTTATCCTCTCGACTAGAATCAACAACGATCAGAACTATCCCTGCGATGTAACACCCGTACATTGCCAGAACGACTATAACATTTAAAACTAAAGTTCTAACGACTCTAACGTGTCTATTGACCCTTAGTTCTTCTTGTTGCGATAGAGAATGCCTCCTAGGGAAAGGCGTGAAAATATCTGATAAACTCAATTCGCTCTGTCTTCTAGTCTTAAGCCTTGTTTTCGGATCACAAATCTCTACATTCTCAACACAGGATTTAGCCCATACGCCTTTTGTCGCGACGATTCTCTTACAGATTATTCCGCAGTTATACGATAGAATACAAGCGGGAACGAGTAATAAAATCAGAAATAACGGAAGTAGGATATAGACGGATATCTGGAGCATTGGTTTCGGTACGACGAATGTACAGATTGTTGCTCCGGTGCTGATTCTTTGTGTGCGGAACCACAACATTATTGGTGAACTTGCCGCGAATAAGGATAACCATAATATTATGGACTGGAATACTGTTTTCGTGGGGGTGAGGTTCGAGCGAAAGGGTGGGACTATCACGCAGCATCTTCTGTCAATGCTTATGAGTGCTGGAATCCACTGTAGAATGCTTCCAGTTGCAAACTGAAAATAAAAAAGAAATAGTAAAGATTTTTAAGATAAGTGGGACAAGGCTTTGATTATAAAATATACACAATAAAAAAAAAAAAAATAAATCAAAAATTGAGGCGGTAGAGGACATCAAAGGAAACCTCTTCCGGCGGACAGGGTTGCACGGCCAGAAAGATTTTGCACGCAGTTTTTCACTTAACCATAAAAACAAAAAAGAAGTTGATTCTATATGAGATTATCTCGGGAAGTACTTACGGAAATTAGAAAATTCCGCTTTAAAACAAAATGGCGCACGTTCGAACACAAACTTTTAGGTACAAAATTAGGTTAAAAAGATGTTTATAACAATCAAAGTTTAAACTTATCGTAAAATCCGTACGTACTTCTCTAGATAATGTTGTCCTGAAGCCGGGTATAAAATTTCAAGCGAATTGACGGAGATCACTTGAAGTTATCTTTCCGGCCAGTTTGAAAAATGCGGTTTTGAGGAAACACGGTTTAAAGTATTGTGTAACTTCGGTGTATAGAATTGTTATATTTTGCTATAGTCGGCGATGCCTGGACCATATAATTATCTTTTGAAATTAATAGTTTCCTACTTTTGTTTCTTTCTGTTTGAT
Organism: Melinopterus prodromus; assembly: GCA_964023965.1. Lineage (NCBI taxonomy): Eukaryota > Metazoa > Arthropoda > Insecta > Coleoptera > Scarabaeidae > Melinopterus > Melinopterus prodromus. Next base: position 139,849 of record OZ030398.1, on the reverse strand, counting down.
TTTGACGACAGGCGGGCCTGTTTTGCTGCATCAGTCAGCGATGGTTCTGAAAAAATGATGCGCCGTGCGTCAGCCTTCGCGCAGAAGTTATTGTAGTTTGGCCCGGTGCTCAAACATAATACCTCCATAATCTTCATAAGGCTGGATAATGCATCATTGACAACACATATGGCTATACATGCTGCAATATCCACAATTACTTTGTCACTTGAAAGTGAAAATGAAATCATCAAGTGGACAATTCTCGTGCTGCGGCATTTCATCGGTCAGAATGTATTGAGCAGTGTCGCCTAGATCTATTTTCTTCACGCACTACAACTCGTGAAATACCAGAAAACACGGCAACAAAGTTCAAAAGATGATAATTAAACGTCATCCACTTCAACATTGTAATTATCTTCAAGCGACGTTACTTTTTTGCAAGTGTGGACTGTGGATACGATCAGGCAGATCTTAATAACTTGATGCACAAAATTGTTAGACTTCGTGATTGTATTTTTGGCAAATGAAGTAAATGCAATATGTGAAATGCACTGATTTATCTACACTCAAAAGATCATCAATTACTTTCTTTATTAACGTAATTATTATTGTAAATATGGTTATTGTTCTTCTGCAAGAAGCGATTTTTTTGACAAAACGAAAGCACTCTAATCAATACAATTTATTTAATGAACAAACAAAGAAACAAAGGAAAACTTAAACGATTTATTATTAATTTTTATAATTTTACTTCAATTTTTCCGATGTTCCATGTTTGTTAATATTTGTGATAGCCCACATGCCGTTATATTAAAAAAAATCGGTCAACTCTGCTATTGATCGCAACAATACGCGTGAACAACCAAATACGGTTGAGGTTTTTTTCCACCAGGCTGGCACACGCTGTTCAAGGCAGGAAATTTGTCATGCGTTTAATTACACTTGCATTAAATGTTGGTGTTAATTGTCGATTGGTATGCAAATGTTGTTTGGACGGTTTTACCAAGGAGGTCCCAAGAAGAACACTGTCACGCAATTTCTCTATCGATTTATTTTATACAGCCGGAAGTTGAGAGAGAGCACATCCCTCATTAATTTTCAGGCACCTAAATTTACTACTTGTCCGGAAATGTTACTAGAACCACCAGCATTAACTTGACTAAAGAGTCAAAGTAAAAATCTAAACGTCTAAAAATCAAAGTGTACCTACGTTTTACAAATAAAATGTCAGAATGAATATTGATCGATTATTTGTTTATAGGGAATTTATTGATAGGTACCTACGTACACAATTTCACTGGTTTTCATATTTCCTAAATAAATATTGTTATTGTTTAAGGTGCTCCATTTCCATATAAAACTCTACATTACCACCCAAGGACAACAGCACTGTATACTTAAGTCTGAATACACGATATGTCATTAGCGGCTGGTTTAAATTTAGATCAGACGTGGTCCGAGTTAAATATCCTTAAGTACGATTAGACGGTAACTCAAATTATGTTGTATTACATAACGTAGTTACCTTAGCTCTCCGTAAAATGACTCGTCTAATCATAGTACGTTTAGTGCAGCAGCCCATTCCGAAATAACGCCATATAATGGAGATCGTATCATTCGTCGTTTTTTGGTTGATCAACGCAACTGGAATATTTCAATATTTTAATAAGCAATCTTGACGGCTAATTTATATTTTAATTGTTGCTTACCGCAAAACCTTTTCTATGATTAATAATTATGTACATAAATATAGAAATAAATTAAAACTGTGTGTTGTTTACTATTTACGTCAAATGCAGCAGCAATAAAGAATGTCAACAATGAAAAAGAGAAAAATACTAATTAAATACTGACTGATTTTTGTTTAATCTTATGATTATTTAGCTGTCGTATAACCTGTACATTACAGTGACGGTATAACTATATAGTATCAGCTTTGCTCCGAAGAAAGGGGCTTTGTGACTATGTTGTTTATCTGAATTTAGTTTGATTCGAAGTTAAAGATTTTTTGTGACATTTTGCGATGATAACAGATTTTCAGTGTACTTTAGCAATAAAGGTTTATGCTCACTTGTGTGTACGGTACCAGTTTGCACGTGAGGTCGCCCAGTTCCCAAGCGGAAGTAAGCCTTGAGTACGCCACTGCCGGGATAGTCAGTGAAAAAATAATTGCAGCAACTGCTAAGTTCAGTACGTAGCAATTGGCAGAAGTCCTCATATCTGGAAACCTGCAAAGTATAAAAAAGGAACATTCAGGTACACAAAAATCACAGAATTAGTTTTTCTATTAACTAATTTGATGCATAAATCTCCCTGGTAGGTCAATTTTAATAAAATTTGTAATATTTTTTAAATTCTGATCCTTTTATATGCACTCAAAGAAGTAAGGGAATACTTAATGCCTTATTCAAAATTCTACATAAATCAAAGAGAAGGCGAATGATCGAAAATAGATAGATATGTACTTACTTTAGAAGACATGCTAAAATCATGATATTGGATGCCATCGATACTAGGAACGTAACTATAAAAAGGGCAATTTCTATGACAATTGCTATTTTGTTGTTGTCGTCTAGCTGTGTAAAGTAACTAAAAAAATATCTGTCTCCCCAGCCGCTTTTGACATCCGTACCAAGTGCGTATGAGGTAGTCCACTTGTCGTCACTTCCAGGAGTCATGCTGGTGTTCATTTGATTCCTAATAAAGAAAAAATAAAAACAAAATTATATATAATTAACGATTTACATAAGAGCTAAGTTTGAATAGTGACGACACGTTTCCGTAGTAATGACACCTGTCTTTGAAGGCCCATAACTGTAAAACTACTGGAAAGAAAAAAAATAATAAAAGTATGTCATACTCTTGAATCATTTCTACATAAGTCAACTGTCAAAATTGCTTGCCTCTCGGTGTGAACATGAGAACGAACATCAATATTATCAAAATGAGAGATGGTAGTTCAATGCTGTGAAGAAACAAGGTCATTTGTTGAAAATGTGCGTTCATCCAAAAATACAATAAATTTATGAGAATATTTTTAACATTTAAATAAAGTACAGAGAAACATTTAAAATTTTTACAGTATTTACATTATTATGTACCTATGTGTGTTTAGGAAGTCGGTATGATTTTAATGACTGAATCATCGTACATTTAGAATAAGGTATGGCGCGAAATGCTTATTGTTGCGCAGTGTTTACAACGTCCACATCCATAACAGTTCGGTTTTTATCATTTCATTTCCCATTTCGCTAAACTTGATACCTTTCTGACTGCGTCTTATAATCTGGGGCAGAACGAAAATAAAATCCGATGTAACCAGGCACATGACTTTATCACACAATATATAAAATTAATAGTTTAGCTGCATGATAATCTATTTGATTGAGATCAGTCGTGTCTGCATTAAAATAAAACTAGTTAGCCAGGATTGATAGATAAATAAATAATTAAATAAATAAATAATTCCTTTATAAAACAATATTAAATGCAACAAAATAATATTTATATTTAGGGCGGAGATCAGCACATTTGTTTCCAAATTGCCTTGCTCTTCCACTCAACGCCTTACGCAAACTAGAACTAAGACATAATTGTACCAATAGTATAACAATAATTCCGAGAACTTATCAAAACAAAAACAAACAAATAAATTACTATAGAGTCTGATTACACGTAATTGCAGCAAATCCAACTCAACAAAACATCGCACATGCCCATACAAAATAAAAATTAAAACCGCCTCCGATGTGCGCTCAATACCTAAAGTCACCCCTGTTGAGCAAGCAGACAACACTTCACCTTTCCCCCAAAACTGTTTAACGATAATTTTTTCATATCTTCCCTGAGATCATTGTATATGTGACTGACCCGGTAAGAGAATGACCATTTATACAGATCAGCGCGATGGGCAGGTGGAGCAAACAAACCCCTGAATCTTAAATTAAGGTTACGGACATCCGTTCTACAGCGTATCTTCCGCATGAGGTATTGTGGGATCCTCTTGGATAGCAACTTATGATATAATATTGCTTGACTTGTGACGTCTTAAGTCATTTTGTATGCTACCATTAAGACAATTAATATATGGAATTGCCATTTAAAAAAATCAATGACGTCATTCATAAGTCAACAAGAATTGAATATTAGAAATTGAGTTTAATATCAACATGTGTATTCTGATAATTAATGAGGATTTTTTTTAAATAACAAGTCGTGCCAGATACGTATACTTTGGGATGTTTCTATTCTTTATGAGCGCTCGGTATATAGTACGACGTACGTATGTAGAAAGTTTAGACTATAAAGTAGAAGTAATTCGCAGAACTACCCATATTTTTAGTCCAAATTGCTTGATTTGAAAGTGCACCGAAAATAGCGTAGAAAAGTGCCACCAGTAACTTCCAAATTAAAATATTCTATCGACAATATAATTGTTTGATCTGAAATTACGAAATAGCACACAGAACAAAGAACACATAAGGTAAACGTCGCAAATTACGTACTTGAGTAATAGAGATAATGATTGAGAACAGACAGACAACTGTGACTGTTGTTTTTGTACCCCGCAAACTGCTTAAAATTTTGGGAAAAGAATTTACACAAAACATATTTTCTTAATTAATTATTCTATATGGAATGTTATTTGTTTAATGTTTAAAATATAATACCCGTCCTTTTGAACGCAATTTTTGATAATCCATCGATGTGTAAGTTTCACACATGCTTTCGAAAAGATAAATTAAATTGTTGTGTTTGCTATTTTGTCAGAACTTTTGTTTTTCAATCGCTTTAAACTGTTGTATGATTAGAATAACAATTACAGTATTTTCAGTATTTTTTACAGTACATTTTAAAGATATTTAGGGGTCGTTTTTAGCCTTTTTTACTTTTTAGGCTCTCAAAGATAAGAACAAGAATATAAATAATAATCTGTGACATACAAAAATAAAATTTTTATTTTTTTATTTTGTTCAAACGCAGAGTGTTTGTGGCCAAAACTGATAAAATAATGAGTATTTCTACAATTTTGCCCATTGGCCCGAGTTGTTTTATTCTGACAGTTTCTTCCACTCAAGTAGACGGCGGTTGTTTTCACTTATATACTATCACTGTGAATCATCTGTGAATACACTACGGGTGCTCTGCTTTTAATCACTCCCGCACTAGTTCGAATGGCTTAGTTCTTTTCATCCGACGCACTAGCGCACTGTTGTCTAGCAGCTGGATGGCTTCAAAGTTGTCGTGGTGGAGTAGACGATCCTCGTGCTTCTTAGCAAATTTTGATATTTCGCTAGTTACCATCTCCATGCGAAGATCCCGACGAAGATTGGTGTTTTTGATGTACCATGGTGAACCAACAATTGCCCTTAGAACTTTATTTTGGACCCTCTGAATGAGGTTGATATTGGACTACTTAGTGCATCCCCATAACTGTATTCCATACACCCATACTGGCTTTAGTAATTGCTTGTATAGTAGGAGCTTATTTTGCACTGACAGGGCTGACCTCCGTCCCATTAGCCAATACATTTTGCGGAATTTCAGGTCGAGTTCGTTCCGCTTTTTCTTGACTGTACTTTCCACCTAAGTTTGGCATCCAGTGTCACGCCAAGGTATTTCGCTGTATCCGCGTATGGAATATCGTTCCCATTAATGGTTACTGGAATAGAATTAACTCTCTTATTGGTATAGTTTACATGCGCGGATTTTCCTTCATTTAGTTTGATGCGCCATTTCTTTGTCCAAAGGTTGATTTTGTTTGCAGCTATCTGCAGCTTCTTCGACACTGTCACTTATCGCCAAAATAGCCGTGTCGTGTGCTTTCTCCCGGAACAGGAATATCAGGAATATATAGTATACAGTAGGGTACAAAAGTGGTCCCAATACACTTCCTTGTGGTACTCCGTCATCCTGTTTCACCCTGAAGTGGCGATCGTTCAGACATGATTTTAACAGTTCTGTATATTCAGTAGGAAGCTGCTGTTCCTGTTTCTCAAAGAGTGCATCATGCCACACCTTATCGAAAGCCTGAGCAACGTCTAAATATATTGCTGAGCAAATTTTCTTTTCCTCAAGAGCTTTTTTCTATAACATCGGTAATTCGGTGTACCTGATCGATTGTTGAATGTCGAGCTCGAAAGCCGAATTGATGTGATGGAATAATTTCTAAAACAGTTTTGATAATATGGTTGGTAATAATGATATATGTCTGTAGGAGGCTACATCATTTGGCGGTTTACCGGGTTTGGGTATCATGATGACCTCAGCCACTTTCCAGAATGAGGTGAGGGCACATATCTTAACAAAATAACATGCGTTAATTTTTTGGGAGTAGTGTACAATGTACATTTACAATAATATTGTAAAATTTCGTTTCTTGGAAGTCAATATTCCATTTGTATCCTCCAAGAATGAGTTTGGTATATTTTCTCGTTGGCCAGAGTTTATTTTTTTAAGATCGGCGTGTGAAATTAATAACTCACATCCAGCAAACGCGTTGAGAAAGTATTATAAATCAATGAAATACGTCGTCTCCCCATTTACTAAGGTGTTGTGTCAGTTGTGTCAAATATTAATAAACCGGAAAACACGCCAACTATTAAATTGGTTATTGCTTAAACATCTTAAGTCTGTTTTGGACAACCCGAAGTAAATCATGAAAATACCAATATTTCTATCATTTTACAGACACATTTTGTGTCGAGATAAAATTATATCCTTATAAAATCAACGCAAAATAATGTATCAAGAGCATTTTTTTTTTAATTGTTTCCATTGTAACAAGCAAACTATATATCAAAATCAAATTCAATGTAGTTTAAAAATTGGTAATTCTATAAAGTTATGTTTCACAATATGTATATCAAAAGGACATCATAATCGTGTTACTGCAAACCATGACATACAAACAACCACGTCCTTCTCCTTATCCTTAGTTAAATCTTTATAGGCTGTAGATAACAAAAACTTTGTCGATACTGTATAATATTTGATAAAATCGAGTGCGGAAGATGCGTTTGAAAGGACACGTGTTTGTATAGTACACACGCGCCCAATTTGTTCGTGTATGCTTTTGAATCTTTACAAAGGACCGAGCAAATCCGTATTGATTAAATTCAATGGAAAACATGCATAGAATTGTACAGGATGGAGAAATTTCAATTCTTATCGATAAGGTTCTAAGTGACAGGTTGTACAAAAGTGAGATTTTCTTGAGGTTCATTCCAATTTTAATAATAGTACACCAGGTTACCTGATTTAGTGGTTTCAAATATATTTGTTTGTTTTTTAAAAATTAAATAAAAATAAGGTATTTTTTGCGACGTATAAAAAAGAAAAAGGTATTGGCACGACCAGAATTATGTCCAAAATGTTACTGAAAACATATGCGTTACATAAACTATATAACTTTATCTCTATAAACTATATAACATCACAATCCCAAACACTGAGAAAAGCGTTTTAATGCTCCTCCTCTTCAACTAAGAAATCCCCAACACTTTAGATGTACTATAGCTTGCTACGTGCATGCTGATATTCAATAAACTATTATAAAATCCCGCTGCTCCTTATTTAGGTAAATGTGGTCCTTGTATTGTATCTAAAATGGGTTGTTAAAGGCAGTTATTTGTTTATCTCTTACAATTTGGAATGACACGTGGTGCATTTTGTTCCGTTTATTTGCTGGCTTCCGGTTACTCGTTAGCATTCAGTTGCTACCTTCAATCGATACAATACTGCTTGAGGGTAACTTGAAAATGCGAAATAATAAAGTTTTGAAGGGTCGAATATGCTGCGATTTTGCCCCTTACCTCCTAGAACTTTCTGATATAGTTGGTGCTCGAAATTTGAGTTTTGTGTTCCACAAGTCCTCAATAAACTATTTCAATATTAGAATTCTAGGTCTGTATATACGTACCCCAGTATCCAGTATGTATTTTCTCCAATATTTGTTAGGTACCTAAAAGTTAGTTAGCTAAATTTCTATTTCCCAATATCATAGCATTTGTTTTCAATACATTCAAACATAACTTATTTTCTTTATACCGATTTGATATCGAAACCAGTTCTCCTGTAATTGATACCTATAAGTGTATCGTCTGCAAATAGGTGCATATCGCAAGATTTGTGTAGTGAAGCAACATCGTTTATGTACAAGTTAAATAAAACTGATCCCAGAACAGAACCTTGTGGTACCCCTAAGCTGTTTATTAATTCACTTGACTCATATTCTCCAATCCTAACCTTCTATCTCCTGTTTGTTAAATAGTTTTCAAACTATTTTAATTCTATACCTCTAATTGCGTAAGTTTTCAATTTTTGTAATAACTTTTGACGACAAATAGTCTCAAAGTTTGAATCTTCTGCATCATTTGGTAATGGTTTAACTGCAAACAGTTTGTTTCAATCCTCCCAAAAATATTGTTGTTCTCAAGTAAATATCGGTCTAAATGTTTCAATTTTATTTTCTTATTATAATGTTTAAAAACATATCAAAACATTATTTTGTATTTCACTCAGTTTGGAACTTTACACATTAAAATAAATTCCGCCGCAAAAACTATCAAAAAAATAGACAATTTCTATCAAAGTATAGTGCCCATACAAAAAAAAAATAAAACACCCTATACCCCATCCGATTTTATCTTACACCCCTTGCCATTCGCTGTAGTCCCAAATTTAAAACTCTCGAAATAACCCTAAAATCTGTTTTCGCGTTTGCAAGCCGTTTAACCTAATAATAAAAAAAACACTAACACCGCCTTGAATGGGATGGCCTTCATTGATAAGTCGATAAAGGTCCGTAAATAACGTATTTTTTTTTCGGTTGGCAGCCTGAGTGGCCCTCCTGCTCGTTTAATTGGATAAGCTGAAAATTTCCGACAAAGGGAAAGCTGAATGTACACCGTAGCGTGCGCTACTTAGCGGGGAAAACTCTATAGCGAGGGCAAATGGTATACAGAACGTTAATTTGCTAATTCCAAGTCGATACGTACGTATTTTGCACGGAACCTGAGAGAACTTTTGTTAATTTTGACTGTTTAATTTGAGCGTATATTTGTTGTAGGTATACAGGTTGAATTAAGACGGAATCGACATATTTTTTACATGACACCATTGGCTTAATAACAGCGTATAATAGTATCATGGCCGTACATAGGAAAATTTTCTAGAAAAAGATAGTTGAAAATTAGTGTTACATTGTGTATTTTATACAGATTTTGAGGTTTCTGGGAGATTGAATTCAAATGGCATACATACACTAATGTTGCTAAAATTCAGTTTTGACATTTGACCTCACTTTTCCGGATGTCTTACGTAATTTTGAATTTTCTCATTCGTATTCAGCGCAAATAAAGTTCCAGAGTACATTTTATATTCCATTTACAACCTCCATGCTACTCAAAGTTATCGATATTTGCAATTTCAATTATGGTCTTTAAGCCTTAAATTTTCTTCCGCTACCATTAAGACAATTAAAAAAAGACAGTATCGATTACACCCATGATTACAGGAACCTTTAGTAGCATAATAACACTCGTGTACTAGTTGCCCCTGACAACAGTAGGTAACGACTTATCAGTGTCCCCAATGCTTTAAAGTGACACTTTAGAATGTGCTGCATAATAACAACAACACTAAATATGTCACAAACCTTTTTTTTTTTTCACGCATATGTTCTCAGATTGCAACTAGAATAATTTAAAAATAGATATGCTGAATAACATCAAACAAAATTTTATATTTATTATATTTAGACGTTGGCAGTTGACATAATTTAGCTGGTTTGTATTGCAACACGAACTCAATAAAGTTCTCATTAGGTTGTTTTGTAGAAACTTTTTTTTTGGAAATCCCTCAGCATAGCATTTGTTTAAATTTTTAATTAAAAATAGGTATACGAATGTCAATCGAATACATGTAATATATCGGAAAATATAGTTCTGAAAATGCGTAATAAAGCTTCCTCCTACACGGTTATAAATAATAAATTTCACGATATCTGTGATCCTGAAAATAGCATTATCATCAAACTTGTTTGAGTTCGATAATCGAATTTTAGCGTATGTTGGTGAATCATTATCTATCCGACGTATACTTAACTTGTTGGAAACTGGTAATAATAATAATAACACTGGGATGCAATATAAAAAAAAACTTTTATATCAGTAATCAGATCAGTACACTGAAGAAAAATCTCTTGTAAAAATCGACTGTCGAAGGCACATACTGTGAAATGAAAATTGTCTATGTTAAAAAAAAAAAATTATGCATGTCGTTATTCCATACGTCAAAATACAGATTATCTCGATTAGTTAGTCACCTTTTCACGTTCTGTAGCAAACCAAACAACTCCTAAATCACAATAATTTGCATCAGTTATCTATGTAAGTTTGAATTATATTACGATGAAGAGCTACGGAAAAATTTTTGTAATTTTGATCAACATTTTTGTATGTATAACTTAGTTTCATTAAATAAGTAAATTAATCGTTGTATTTACCCATAAACTGGGGGATTTTCTCCGTAGCTTTTGAACAGAACATAGAATATACATTACGGTGTTCTGCTTTAGCAAAAATGTTTATAACTTTTTCAAAACTTGTTCTATTTTCTATCATACATCAAATTGAAGGTTGAAGGGTTGTATAATTCTTTGGTAATGATTTCCAAACATGCACTTAAGTACTTTAATTTGTATTATGATTGCTTATATACACAATTTGTATAAATATTTCAATGCTTTAAATTTACAAAATTAATAAATAATCGTGAAAATACAAGTGTTTCCAACAGGTTTTGAGATAACGCACTATCTCTGGCTAATTTGACTCCACTAGTAAGAGCTGCAAATTAAATTTTTGTATGAAATGTTCTATCAGAAAAAATATCTACACTTTAGCGAAAAAATACGAGAGGGTCAATAACTAATTAAACTTTTTCTGTTTTGTTGTCATCAAAAGTAACCGTAATTTCGACAATTTTTTGTAGATTACAAACGTAACAAATGGTCTTCATGACCATTTGTGCAACGTAGACCTCTGGTTTGCCATCTATGAAAACAAAATTCAAATAATATGCGACAAAATAAATGTTATCATGTCTTATTTTTACACAGTAATTTTTGGTGTGTTGAAATTACGTATGTTTTGGTTACTTTTAACATCCCAATTGTTAATAATAATTGATAAAACACCTGGGAAGGAACAGGAAGAAAAAAAGACAAAATCAAAGACACCAAAAAAGCCACCACAGAGAGCACGTGGGGTTGTTGGTTAACGCTTGTGGATGTGAACTCTGTGGAGGCTTTACTTGTGTTTTCACGTTTTCTTATATTTTATTTCCAAAAACAATTCTTGCCCCGGTTTGACATTTAAAAATTATGGTAAACCTAGTTATAGGTATGTAGGTAAAAAAAACAATTCATCACTCCACACAATACCTAATTATCTGAACGAAATAAAACGTAAATTGTTCGACACAAATAAACATTCTTGCTACCAAACAAAACCTCCAAACGAACGTATTTTTATCCGCAAATATATATTTCGTTGCCTCTATTGAAGCAACAGATTCGTTTGACTCAATGAATATTTATTTGAATTGAATAAAGTTTTCTGTGTACACGAAATTTCGCAACAGCAAAGAGCTAAATTGAAAGGTCATCTTGTTGATGTTTATAAAGCATCTGGGCGCATTCTTTCTTTATTTTCCCCTTTCAAACTCGTCGGGTTTTTTAGTGGGTGGTATTTACAACCCTCAAATGACGATGCCCCCAATTTCAGTCTGCGTCTGTTCAAATCAGACAGCTTTTTTTTATTTTGCACACAGACGTAAAAGTAAAAAGCAATGTAAATACTAGCTTTTGGTGCTCAAAAAAATTTTGTTTTGTTTATAAATAAATTTATCACTGATTTTGAATATATAATGTCCCAAATAGAGAAAGCGAAGAATACAATATTTTTAACTTGGTCATTTTTCAATCAAACAAAACATAAACGTTCCTAAAAGCGACAGCCACATAAATATTGTGTTAGAGAGGCGGAAAATATACAGATTTTGACGTGCGTCTCTTTTATTGGATAGGAAAAGCATGGATATTCTATTTTTAAGAATCGTCTGCAAGTTTATCATTACTGGCGTTATATTTTCTTTTTTTAAAACAACATCTTGCAATTGTTTTCTTCAGGTTTAATTGAAAATAGTATGTAGTACGAAGAGTTAGAAGAGCAAACTTTTAAGTTATATTCTGACCGTTAGAACATTGATAGAATAAGAAACGATAAGAATAAGAAAGAATAAGAAATAATCACACGCAATTTGTAAATGTCATTATGTTATCTTATTATTTGCACTATAGTCTTTAAGTCTTAGTTATTATTAAATATTGACATAAGTGAAATAAGATAGCTGAATTATTATATTATGTATAGAGATCAGTAAACACTAAACGTATCAAAAACTATTTCAATACATTTACTTACATAAAATTCCAAAAATAACAGAAAGAAAAACAATTGAAGATCTGCACTGTCTTCTTCAATAACCTAACATTTAAGAACCGGAACCTACAAACGTCAACAAACCCAAAACACATCTTACTTTCGCTATTTTAATCGACACATTAAGTTATAAAGACATATCATCAACAAATTGAAAATTCTAACAGAAGAGGAGGACGCTTACCTTCTAAAAACGATGTCAACTTCACTCTGAGATAAACTTTGTAAACTGACTCGACCAAGGCCCAGGAGAACGCAGCGTACGCTGATGAAGATCACGCTTCAGGTAGCGCTGCTTGTGCGCTCTGCGCTCGGGAAAACCAGACGGAAAATGTGAAAACGCAAGGCCGCTGCCGCACTTATATGCACCGACCGGCACATGGCGCGCATGTCATTAATCGTCTGGAAATTGTATTATCGGTTTTGTGGTGCAAGGTATGTGAGGTTGTCTCCTGATGCAAATTACTGGTACTGATTAATTTACAAGAGGAGATATGGTGCGCGCTTCGTTACAGAGAGAATATAATTTTCATGGGATTTTTTTACTATACAGACAGTGTATGTTTAGTAAAACTAAAAATTATGGAACTCTAGGAGTTTTTATTTTTTCTTTGAGGTATTGCCTGGCTTTTTTTATAACTGGGGGGTGGGGGGGATCAACAAGAAAAACGTAAAAAAATACACGCTGATTTATAACTAGTGTTGAAAATTGATATCCTTGAATGAAAAGTAAAGTACCATAAACATTAAAAAATAATGTAAATTTTTTTACAATTTAACTAAAATCATAGAAAATAACGTCAACTAAAGAAGAGAATGATAATTAATTCCAGGTGAGGATAATTGAGGATGCCTGGTTCAAATCCAGGCGGAGGTGTTTATTTATCCTCAACCGGATTAGTTATCATTCGCTTCTTTAGCTGGTCCTACATTACTGACGACTATGTTTCGGTTAGGTTTAGTAATAATACTTAATACAGGTGAGGATAATGGAGGGTTCCTGGTTCAAATCAAGGTGGAGATGTTTTTTTTTTCAAAATTTTATCCTCGCCTAGATTAATTATCTTCGCTTTAGTTGATACTACATTACGTACTACTTTACGTAATAACCCTTTTCCCTTGAATTTATACAAAATAGCTTATAAACTTGACTACAACAATTATTACAGTACGCTTTTAAAATCAAACCCAAAATCAAATGATATTACGAAAATATTTTTTATATGTTTAAAACTGAGGAATCAACTCACATGTGAATAAAAAATCATCAAAACCAGTTAATCGGGTATAGATAAAATCAAATTTGAAATCGTGCCGTTTTATTATTACCTACTGTTCTTGTTGTATTGCCGTTAAAAAGGAAGATAATGAAGTGAATCGAAAATTTACATTTACAAAATTTACAAAATATTATTGTTATTCCAAATGCTTCAAAGTTCAGGCAAAAATCTTAACTTCATTCTTACACCCTGTTCAAAACTGAAAATTGAAATGAAAATTCTTCATCCGTACATCTTCTGAAGATTTAGGCTACCAGTAAGTGAAAGAATCATCATAATGGTTGGGGAGAAAATCAACTTTCCATTTCTAACATATTTTTCATTAACAGCATACATGCACGGTCCTGGCCCATGTATAGCGGGGCAGCGGTGAGGGGAACCAAGCTTACGAGAGGTGGGCTCTGGGAATATGTCATCTTGTGGAAGGGAGTTTAGACACGCCTATCGAGTATAATGGCGCACGTTCTGAATTTTTATGAACGCGGCGTGACAGGAGAGCAGTAAATACGAGAAGATCGTATGCACTATGTAGTACGAAAGCGATTCTAGGGTACCCGTCGACCGTTAGCAAAACTGTTCTGACTAGATCTATTTCATGTATCCGGCGAGCAGAATACCAAAGCGCTGACAATATTATTGTCGATTGACTCGATTGACAGACCTACGATGGATATGCGGTAGTATTGCGAATCGCTTCGCTCAGAAAGTACTGGTTCAGCTGTACCGGACAATAAAGGATGACTTCCGGTTTCTGCAGACTTTTAGTATTTAGGGATACATTTTGAAATTTTCGAACCAGTAGATAAAGATATTAGGAATGAGAAATAAAGCAATTCGAAATATACAGAAGCACAGATTAAATGTAAATGATTGAAACATTGTCTAGGTTTTTGTTTCTATACATCTGACATATGAATTCAAATAAGATGAAAAATCAAAACAACTAGTGAATATGTAAATCATGTATAATTATGTACAACTAATACTCCATGTATATCAAATATTTGTGTAGGTACCTAAAATAATCAACTAAAACACAACAGTAAATTATATCCTATTCAAGGCAACTACAATAGAAGTAAAATTTTCGTAGAATGTATATAACACAATTATATACCTGAAATAATTAACTAAAACCTTATAATAATATTTTTATATACAAAGAAATACAGCTCAAGCTAAATTTACATTGTAGCATGTATATGTATAATGTACCTATATAGCATAATTATGTACAATAAATATTCGATGTATAATAAATAATTATTAGATCGGCTATGTCTGCATTAAAATAAAAATTCACGGCACTCGGGAGTGGTAGCGGTAAGAGTCAACTAAAACCAGTACGAATACTCTTTCCATATTATGATCCCCGGATAGTTCAGGAACAAAACAAACAAATATCGCGTCATTTAGGGGATCAGTTTCAAAATATCAATCAAAAGTTTTTAAATTTTTTAAACTCGTTGCACATTTTACGCAGCCTGTATAAAATATGTACCAAACATTATAATTTTGTTGATCATATTTTGCGTAATCTATATATTCTACAAATAAACATGAAACTGTTAGCACGAATAATAACCAAGATATTCAATGTAAACGATTCGCAAAATCAAACAACAAAAATGTGGTAAAATTAAAATAACTCCTGATTACTTTTGGCATTTAGGTATAGGAACACATGATAAAAAGTTGGTGTATTTTGATAAGTGACAAATTTTATATCAACTTCCGGTTGCCCGGAAGTGGCAGTCATTTGAGAGTATTTAAATTTACAAGTTCGAATCGACTAGATCTCGATTCCATTTCCGTGATTCTGCTCGAGGCTACGGGCCCGCCGCGCCGTGCGATCGCAACGTATAGGTGAGTATACCTCCTTACATATTCTGTTGCCCTGGTCGGTCGGACTGAAACAGCTGCAAATTCAGGACGAAAAATATCGTGATTTGATTTTAGTTGTGGGTTTGCAATATTATGAAGGAAATAATAAATCTTTGCACATCTTGGGGTACAACTTTGGCGTCTGCCCCAAACTCGCAGCGTTAGAAGTGGGTTGTAACTTAATTTTTACGTAGACCAATAGAAATGCTCGCAACGAAGCCAGGAATTCTAGAACAACTAGCGCCACCACGCAGAGGACTGCCAAACCCTGCAAATTTCACTGATGGAAACACATTTTTGCACAAAACATGGTGTTGTGGTCTATTTTATGCCAAAACCGCTTTCTCAAAACCTGGGGGACACTGTAACAATTGTATTTATGCATAATCCATTCAAATTGAAGCATTATTAACTTGTCAATCTGGATTTGAATAGTTGAAAATTGCCCACCTTTGCGATTTTTTTTTGGAAACCTATCGGGTTTTTTGGAAAAAAGTAACTCTTAAAGAAAGAAGGCATCCTTCTTGCGTATGCTCTATTTTTTTGATTTCAAGATTCGAAAGGGTTTGGATAAATTCTTGGAGTAGGCGACACCTGTTTCGGGCATTTTTTGAATGTAGGCCCTTAATCCATAGCAATGACTCTGTCAGTGACATTCAAAAGTTTCACTACCTGCGCTCGTCGTTGGTGGGTGGTGCAAGGCAAGTGATTGCAAGTTTGGAGATGTCCAGCGCCAATTACGTCGTGGCTTGGGACTTAGTTTGTGGTAGATACAATAACTCTTGCGTGTTAATTCAAACTCACGTAAAGGCGTTGTTTAGTTTGGGGAAACTTTATGACGAGTCATCTCGAACATTAAGGGGGATGATCGACAACATCAGAAAGCACATGAGACCTTTAAATTCTTTGAATGAACCCACTGATAACTGGGACACTCTTATCATTTATATCGTAACGACTAAGTTGGACTCTGCTACCAGCCGCGATTGGGAACAAAAGAGATCGTCTCTTGCGGTTGCCAAGCTTGAGAGCTTGTTGAGCTTTTTGAGAGACCGCGCGGATCTGTTGGAATCCTTAGAGCACAACAAGGTAAAACCTAGAGACAGCAATGGTTATAATAAGACAAATATAAAAACTCGGTCATTTGTCACCGCGAGGGAAAATATTTCAGGGGGCTGTCCGTATTGTAAGGGAGATCACAACATTAAAAGCTGCAGGGAGTTTTTAAAATTGAGGGTCGGAGAGCGAATAGGGTGCGTAAAGACATTGAGACTTTGCTTAAATTGTCTCAGATCAGAGAAATGCTCGCAACGAAGCCAGGAATTCTAGAACAACTAGCGCCACCACGCAGAGGACTGCCAAACCCTGCAAATTTCACTGATGGAAACACATTTTTGCACAAAACATGGTGTTGTGGTCTATTTTATGCCAAAACCGCTTTCTCAAAACCTGGGGGACACTGTAACAATTGTATTTATGCATAATCCATTCAAATTGAAGCATTATTAACTTGTCAATCTGGATTTGAATAGTTGAAAATTGCCCACCTTTGCGATTTTTTTTTTGGAAACCTATCGGGTTTTTTGGAAAAAAGTATCTCTTAAAGAAAGAAGGCATCCTTCTTGCGTATGCTCTATTTTTTTGATTTCAAGATTCGAAAGGGTTTGGATAAATTCTTGGAGTAGGCGACACCTGTTTCGGGCATTTTTTGAATGTAGGCCCTTAACCCCTAAACCTTTTGACCAGTTTAGTTCAGAATTAGCCACAATCTCTAAATACAGAATGATGAACATTAAAATTGAAATGATGAATCATGAACATTAAAAATCTCAAAAGTTTTAATCCCAAAATCCCATTCAAATGATATTTACGAAATTATTTCGATTTTTAATAATGATTTTTGAGTTTACAATATCGCGGGCATTCAGTTCAGGTTGTTTCTGGGCTATTACTAGTAATTTTTCTAGTAAAAGATTGAAATGGTGTTATACTCTTCATGGGTGCAGTTGCATAACAAGTCATAAAATGTCTTTAGTTTCATATTTAGCGCATAGAATGTTCCGAAAACTCCTTGTCACATGCATGAAATATGTGAAAATTGCACTTGAACGATATATTTACGAAAATTACACCTTTAAATTATTTTCTTTCTATTTATAGTAAGCCCAATAATGTAGGAATACCCAAATAAAAATGGTTACTGCTCTGCTACTTAATAAGTAATAACTAGTGTCCCTGCTCCGAAGGAGAAAGGTATTGTCGGGAAATTTCGACTCCGAAGCTCATTGCAAACTTAGTAATTAAAAAATGTTACAAATCAGTTTTATATTTTTTAAATTTTATTGTATTGTAATACAATTTTAGCGAGGGCTTGCGGGCCGCACAGTAGGGTGTTGCGGGCCGCAGGTTTGACATCACTGGTTTATGTTGCTATAATAGAAGGAACAGATTTTGCAAGAAGTAAATATAAGTCAATATGGAGGCAAACATCATTTTCAGCTTGTTTGAGTCTTTTTATTACCTCAACAAAAAATACAGGCTTCATTTAAAACAGAAACAAAAACATAAACGTAAAAATTAGTGGCGGATTTCTTCACCTGTATTCAGTCATGTACCACAGAATATAAAATCTGTAAATAGTATTGAAAATAAGTAGAAAATAAAGATAGAAATTAATTACGATATATTTAACAGTAAAATGAAACCCAAATTGTACCAAAAATGATTTGTTATTAATCGTTGTTATTAATCTTTCGATGGTTCACTCCAATCGAACGAACGATATCATTTCTTGCTGGGATTTTCAAGTTTCTTCCAGTTTAAGAAATTTACCTTAAACTAACGAAATATTTAGGTACGATGCTTTTCCATCATGTGGCATGTAAGCCATAGATTGCGGTAATATGGTAGTTTTTTACATTTTTCATGGCACAATTATCGCTTTTTTTGCTTTTTTAGTGGAAAAGTTGTGTCAAAAAGTGCACTGTAATAAATTTATTTTATAATATGGGTTGGGCTATATGAACTATATTTGACATAACCGAAAGACGTACAAGTAATATATTCATTTTGTTCATGACAAGAAATCGAATATTTAATATTCTAAGAAGTTTCACTGTATATTTTATCAATTTTGAACAATAAATAACGGTTTACTTGAAGACGCATTTAGAACTGGGTATATACAAGTCATTATATTTTGTCTATTTGAATAAAAAACATCCATCATGTATGAATTCTAAAGTTATCCAATTTTATCTTAAGAAAGAAAACAAAAATCATCAAAATATTTATTGGCCTTAATATGAAAAATGGAAAATTTGGCTCGATCAAATAATTTCTTTTGCCCGTTCACAATTCTTGAAACATTCTACAAGAACGAAAGTTTAAGACGGAAGAGCAAGTTATTATCTTCATGGAGTTTCAATTTTGTTTATTATTGATAAATTTTGGTTTTCTACTTGTAAGGTAAAATTTGAAAACGTCGATCAATTTTCAGGGTAAAAAATATTGTCCAATCAAGTTTATTTTAGGCGTTTCTTACTGACTAGATTTGGTAACTTTTGGCATCCCAGGCGTTTCGGTTTTGGTCGGTTTGAATTTTCGCCGCGCCTGTGATCGTCCCATCTCCTTCTAATGCTTGAGCCACGCCCACCGTGCCGGTTATAATTCAGTCCCACAGCGGCGCGGAGGCGTGTTAGCGTACCCCAGACCCACTTATAAACGTATTAAAATTATTTAAAAGCATCTTTACACCCGATCGAGCTGAAAACAGTCCGTACTTTGAGGGGTATTATTGGTTCATTGTTTTAAATATTATGTTATTGGTTACAACAAGTTCAATAAACAAAATTCGTAAGTTTGTGCCTACAGAAAGTGTTCAATTATGTATTCTCTTCTATTGATTTGATATACAGTAGAGCGTCGATAATCCGAAGAAATTGGGACCGAAGGTGATTCGGATTATCAAATATGACAACTAAATAGTAGAAAATACGAGTATTCGATAGAAGTTCAATCTTAATAAAACCAACACCATTCGATTCCGCTCTTCATAAAATATAAGAATGACAAAAAGTCAAAATCGAAGGGATATCGAAGCGATATCGAAGGCACTTATTTATAATATAATTATGATTTAGGTTCAGATTATCGACGCTCTACTGTAATTGAAAATCAGACAAACACAACAACTCTGTATTTACAAATGAAATGAAAACATTTAAAAGTATATTTACATCAGCATCAACACAAACATGAGACTGTCATCTAATAGAAGCCCCTCAGCAAAACAAAATGCTGAACCCAAATACGTATAAAATCAAGATTGCGGCCATCAAAGAAACGAAAATCCATTGGTGATAAAACTCTCATAATGAAACTCTGAATAAAAAGTTCCTGTAAGACGTTAATAGAAGACCAGTAACGTCCTTTGTTTTTCAAAATATCTCTGGAACTATTAGGAATTCAACTGTGCTCTCAACGGATTATTGTAGAGCACACTAGTGTATATGTATACCTATCATTACCTCAAATTTTCAACGATACAACCAAAAATTATGTGATATTCCAGTATAATATTTGTTGAGTATTGTGCGATATGAGTCGCTGGTTCTTTAATAAAACTGCTAACGCTTACGTATAATACGTATATTCTTCAAACATCTTGATATGGTTACAGGATATGATTTCGGGGTGTCGACTGTACCCTCGTAGTGCTGAAATACGACTATATCGAGTTACGAACGTATTCGGGTAAGTGCAGTCGACCGGTCGCGCATATAAATAAAATACCTAACGGCCAAATGTACTAACATTAGTACAACCAAACGACGACAATAACAAAAGGACTAAACATGCTCCCCGCGTTGAAAGAGGATACTTTCAAAAATAACTACAGGTAAGTAAACATACATGTGTAAATAACAAACATACAGTCAATAAACATAAGAACGTAATCAATTATATAACAAACATATATATAAGTGCAATCAACAATCAATTAATGTCGAAATAAAATATTAAAAGCTAGTCGCACTTCTCACACATTACTCTGCTTTTAGGTTATCACAACACGCACTAATCTTGAAGTGGTAGCGGACAGATCTTACTGAAGGCACGTCGAATAACACCCGTTGGTGTTCTTATGGATGCGACCCTGGCGACGTCATCCTTTCCTGGGTGAATCTCCACGATTCGGCCAAGTGCCCACTTCAGTGGGGGTTGATTGTCCTCCTTGATGAGCACCAAATCGTCAATTTGGAGGCTACCGTGTTGCGTAGCCCATTTGGTGCGAAGCTGGAGCTCAGAGACGTATTCCCGAGACCACCTGGACCAGAAATGCTGCTGCATGTGTTGGATATGCTGATAATGTGTTAATCTGTTATTAGGTACATTTTTCAAATCTGGATCTGCCACCGCAGTCATGGGTCGACCAATAAGAAAATGTGAAGGTGTGAGAGGGGTCAAATCAGAAGGATCTGGGGATAATGGAGTTAGTGGACGTGAGTTAAGCACAGCCTCGATCTGGATCAACAGAGTACAAAATTGTTCAAAGGTCAACGCGACGTTGCCGGCGACGCGCTTAAGATGGTGTTTCATCGATTTGACACCGGACTCCCATAACCCACCAAAATGCGGCGAACCCGCGGGAATAAAAGACCACCTAATACCCTCACCCTCCATAACAACGGTCAATTTGTCGGAGTTGGAGAACAAGAACGCACCCAATTCTTTCAGCTCGCGATTGGCTCCAACAAAACAAGTACCGTTATCAGAAAAAATCTGTGACGGCCTTCCACGACGTCCCACAAAACGCCTAAGAGCAGCTATAAATGACTCTGTCGTGAGATCCGACACCAATTCGAGGTGCACCGCCTTTGTCACGAAACAAACGAATAAAGAAACGTAACATTTTGTTTTATTTCCGCCCCGTCCAAGTTTACTCTTAATTAAAAATGGGCCTGCATAGTCCACGCCAGTCGTGTGGAAAAGTGGCGCAGGCTTAACCCTTCCGGAGGGTAAATTACCCATTATAGGAGCTATTGTATGTGGTTTCGCTCTAAAACACGAGACACAGTTGTGAACTACCCTTCTTGCCAAGTTTCTCCCAGAAATTGGCCAAAACCTATCCCGAATTGATGCCAACAAATGCTGAGGTCCTGCATGGAGCAAGGATTTATGTTCCCTTTCAAATAGCAACTTAGTTAGATTATGCTTGGACGATAATAATATAGGGAATTTTTTATCAAAATTGAATTCAGGATTGGTCAATCTACCACCGACCCTTAAAACACCATGATTATCCAAAAAAGGATTAAGCTTTGTCAGTTTACCCTTAGCCTTTAACGGTCTATTAGCTGTCAAACCCGCCACCTCGCTGGGAAACGACTCAATTTGTGACACCCTTATGAGGCACGTCATAGCGCGATTGAGCTCAACGGTTTGCAGTGGTCCTATGATTCTAGATTCTGCGGGAGTGAGACAATTACCTTTAAATCTCAAACAATACGCGATGATTCTTTGCAAACTTGAATAATCGGCAATAGTAATAGCAGAAGGCACAAGCGCGATATTGTGAGTTTCAACGCGTTTCCGCAACTCTGGGATATCTTTCTCAGGCGAGTGTGTGGGAGGATAATCAAATTCGCTGCCCTTCAACCAGCAAGGGCCATACCAATAGGTTTCAAGTTTACACAAGGCGCTCGGCTTAACTCCCCGCGAAACGAAATCTGCTGGGTTGTCATTAGTGGGTACATGCCTCCATTGACGGGCGTTTGACAGTTCGCAGATGCGAGCAACACGATTTGCTACAAAAACCTGCAGAATATTAGGCGGAGTGTTCAGCCAACCTAAAACTATAGTTGAATCACACCAATAAGTGATTTTGTCCAAAGAAATGTCTAACGATAATTCTACTTTGCTCATTAATTCTGTCAACAATAAAGCAGCCATCAATTCCAAACGTGGAATTGTTTGAGAATTTAAAGGTGCTACCTTTGACTTTGAACAAACCAATCCGACACGCACATTTCCGGACTTGTCGTGAGATTTCAAATATATGCAAGCACCGTAAGCATGAGACGAGCTGTCAGAGAAGCCGTGCAATTCGAGGCCCACCGGGTCTTTACAAACTACTTGTCGCGAAACTCTAAGATCATTCAAACTAGACAAATCATCCCGAAACACCATCCACTTAGTAAACAAATGATTCGGCAATGAATCATCCCAATCAAGCTTCTCACCCCACAACTCCTGAAGTAACATTTTTGCACTAATGATTACCGGACTTAGTAACCCAAGTGGGTCAAATATTTGAGACACCTCCGACAGAATTAATCGCTTAGTTACCCGTTGCCGAGTGCTACCGTTTATTTTATATGTAAGGCAGTCCGATTTCGCGTTCCATAATAAACCCAAAGTTTTTGTGTTTTCGTCAGCTCCCAAGTCGAGCAAATCAATCCGTTCTTGATCATATATACCCTTCAAAATCTCGGGGCTGTTTGACAACCATTTGCGGAGTATAAAACCACCCCGACGCAATACACTCGATACCTTATGAGCTGCAAGAGTAACCTCAGCCACGGTGTCGCCACCAGTCAAGAGATCGTCAACATAAAAATGATTTCTTATTATGTTTGAAGCCACTGGGTCACCGCATTCGATCCCCAGTTGCTGAAGGCACCTAATTGCAAGATAGCTTGCAGATGACGTCCCGTAGGTGACGGTGGACAACTCGTACGACTCGATCGGGTCATTGGGGTTCTCTCGCCACAGAATGCGCTGCAAGGACCTTTGCTCCGGGTTTATCAAGCACATACGGTACATTTTCTCAATGTCAGATGCCACCACGTAATTGTATTTTCTATAACGAATAAGTGCTGAAAAGAGATCAGGCTGAATAGTTGGGCCAACCATTTGAAGGTCATTCAATGAATATCCGGTGGTGGTAGGGCAAGACGCATCAAAAACAACGCGTAACCTGGTAGTGATGCTACTCTGGTTCACCACGCCATGGTGAGGCAGATAATATGAGACTTGTGCTGAATTTTGATCGCGAATTTTAGACATATGACCCAAGTTTTCATACTCCCGAATAAACTGAAAATAATCGTCTTTAAATTTAGGGAATTTCTCAAACTTACGCTCTAAGCTCATTAAACGCCTCTCAGCGGTGTTATACGAATCTCCAAGTTTATCAGGACCGTGCGATAGTGGAATTGAGACAATAAACTTGCCGTTCCGATGGCGCTTGAAATTGTTTATAAAGTGAGTTTCACACTGTTTTTCGATCTGAGAGAGAGGTTTGGTGTTTGGAAAAGTCTCGATTTCCCAAAACCGACTAATCTGTTTGTCAATCTGACTTTCAGACTCCCGCGTAAAATTACAGTGTGTTCTAAGAACAGCGCAAGACTGAATCGGTCCCGACACAATCCACCCGAATTTTGTGTTCTGTAGTACAGGTCCATGAGGTGTTCTTATTCGCCCGACGCAAAGAAACTGCCAGAAACAATCAGCTCCCAGAAGCAGATCGATCTTACCGGGTATATTGAACTTCGGGTCGGCTAGTTTTAAATGAGCTGGTATTTCTATATTAGATCTATCCACCGCAAAACTGGGCAGGTTGCTTGCAATGTGCGGAATGACTAAGCACGTTATCCTTGTTGAGAAACCATTACAACCCGATTGAATTACTACCGAACTACTGTAATTTATTTCTGACTGTTTTTCATTTATGCTAGCTACCGTGATATTAGTTTTAGATTTCGGCAATTGTAAGATGTTGCATAAATCGGATGTGAGAAAACTACCTTGACTTCCGGGATCAAGCAGAGCGCGTATCATATGTCTCTTATTATCCCTATCAAATATATATATGGAAACGGTCGACAACAAAACTTGTGCGCCCGTTGGGAAATGACTGGTTGCTAAATTAATGCTTTCCTCCGGTGAATGACGTGCTGACTGGGCCACCGAACGCATGGGCGTGTACTCGTCATTACCAATATGTAGTAAGCTATGATGACGCGATTGACAGCGTTGACATGAGCCAGAACGGCAATCCCCAACAAAGTGACCAGATCTGAGACAATTTAAGCAAAGTCTCAATGTCTTTACGCACCCTATTCGCTCTCCGACCCTCAATTTTAAAAACTCCCTGCAGCTTTTAATGTTGTGATCTCCCTTACAATACGGACAGCCCCCTGAAATATTTTCCCTCGCGGTGACAAATGACCGAGTTTTTATATTTGTCTTATTATAACCATTGCTGTCTCTAGGTTTTACCTTGTTGTGCTCTAAGGATTCCAACAGATCCGCGCGGTCTCTCAAAAAGCTCAACAAGCTCTCAAGCTTGGCAACCGCAAGAGACGATCTCTTTTGTTCCCAATCGCGGCTGGTAGCAGAGTCCAACTTAGTCGTTACGATATAAATGATAAGAGTGTCCCAGTTATCAGTGGGTTCATTCAAAGAATTTAAAGGTCTCATGTGCTTTCTGATGTTGTCGATCATCCCCCTTAATGTTCGAGATGACTCGTCATAAAGTTTCCCCAAACTAAACAACGCCTTTACGTGAGTTTGAATTAACACGCAAGAGTTATTGTATCTACCACAAACTAAGTCCCAAGCCACGACGTAATTGGCGCTGGACATCTCCAAACTTGCAATCACTTGCCTTGCACCACCCACCAACGACGAGCGCAGGTAGTGAAACTTTTGAATGTCACTGACAGAGTCATTGCTATGGATTAAGGGCCTACATTCAAAAAATGCCCGAAACAGGTGTCGCCTACTCCAAGAATTTATCCAAACCCTTTCGAATCTTGAAATCAAAAAAATAGAGCATACGCAAGAAGGATGCCTTCTTTCTTTAAGAGTTACTTTTTTCCAAAAAACCCGATAGGTTTCCAAAAAAAAATCGCAAAGGTGGGCAATTTTCAACTATTCAAATCCAGATTGACAAGTTAATAATGCTTCAATTTGAATGGATTATGCATAAATACAATTGTTACAGTGTCCCCCAGGTTTTGAGAAAGCGGTTTTGGCATAAAATAGACCACAACACCATGTTTTGTGCAAAAATGTGTTTCCATCAGTGAAATTTGCAGGGTTTGGCAGTCCTCTGCGTGGTGGCGCTAGTTGTTCTAGAATTCCTGGCTTCGTTGCGAGCATTTCTATTGGTCTACGTAAAAATTAAGTTACAACCCACTTCTAACGCTGCGAGTTTGGGGCAGACGCCAAAGTTGTACCCCAAGATGTGCAAAGATTTATTATTTCCTTCATAATATTGCAAACCCACAACTAAAATCAAATCACGATATTTTTCGTCCTGAATTTGCAGCTGTTTCAGTCCGACCGACCAGGGCAACAGAATATGTAAGGAGGTATACTCACCTATACGTTGCGATCGCACGGCGCGGCGGGCCCGTAGCCTCGAGCAGAATCACGGAAATGGAATCGAGATCTAGTCGATTCGAACTTGTAAATTTAAATACTCTCAAATGACTGCCACTTCCGGGCAACCGGAAGTTGATATAAAATTTGTCACTTATCAAAATACACCAACTTTTTATCATGTGTTCCTATACCTAAATGCCAAAAGTAATCAGGAGTTATTTTAATTTTACCACATTTTTGTTGTTTGATTTTGCGAATCGTTTACATTGAATATCTTGGTTATTATTCGTGCTAACAGTTTCATGTTTATTTGTAGAATATATAGATTACGCAAAATATGATCAACAAAATTATAATGTTTGGTACATATTTTATACAGGCTGCGTAAAATGTGCAACGAGTTTAAAAAATTTAAAAACTTTTGATTGATATTTTGAAACTGATCCCCTAAATGACGCGATATTTGTTTGTTTTGTTCCTGAACTATCCGGGGATCATAATATGGAAAGAGTATTCGTACTGGTTTTAGTTGACTCTTACCGCTACCACTCCCGAGTGCCGTGAATCTTTATTTTAATGCAGACATAGCCGATCTAATAATTATTTATTATACATCGAATATTTATTGTACATAATTATGCTATATAGGTACATTATACATATACATGCTACAATGTAAATTTAGCTTGAGCTGTATTTCTTTGTATATAAAAATATTATTATAAGGTTTTAGTTAATTATTTCAGGTATATAATTGTGTTATATACATTCTACGAAAATTTTACTTCTATTGTAGTTGCCTTGAATAGGATATAATTTACTGTTGTGTTTTAGTTGATTATTTTAGGTACCTACACAAATATTTGATATACATGGAGTATTAGTTGTACATAATTATACATGATTTACATATTCACTAGTTGTTTTGATTTTTCATCTTATTTGAATTCATATGTCAGATGTATAGAAACAAAAACCTAGACAATGTTTCAATCATTTACATTTAATCTGTGCTTCTGTATATTTCGAATTGCTTTATTTCTCATTCCTAATATCTTTATCTACTGGTTCGAAAATTTCAAAATGTATCCCTAAATACTAAAAGTCTGCAGAAACCGGAAGTCATCCTTTATTGTCCGGTACAGCTGAACCAGTACTTTCTGAGCGAAGCGATTCGCAATACTACCGCATATCCATCGTAGGTCTGTCAATCGAGTCAATCGACAATAATATTGTCAGCGCTTTGGTATTCTGCTCGCCGGATACATGAAATAGATCTAGTCAGAACAGTTTTGCTAACGGTCGACGGGTACCCTAGAATCGCTTTCGTACTACATAGTGCATACGATCTTCTCGTATTTACTGCTCTCCTGTTACGCCGCGTTCATAAAAATTCAGAACGTGCGCCATTATACTCGATAGGCGTGTCTAAACTCCCTTCCACAAGATGACATATTCCCAGAGCCCACCTCTCGTAAGCTTGGTTCCCCTCACCGCTGCCCCGCTATACATGGGCCAGGACCGTGCATGTATGCTGTTAAGGATTCAAAAACATCCCGAAATTCGAGCCAGGAATCACAATTTCCATCGAATTTAGGCAATTCAATAATCGGCAATTTTATATGCTGTGGCATATCCCGATTGACAGATGAGCCGGTCGCCAAACGCGTGTCCCCGAGATCAGCCGACAAATTTGGCTGATTAGATTTTAAAATATTTTTTGCGCTGGACGTAGCGGCGTAAAAACACGCTTCAAAGGATTCGCGAATTATATCTTGAGCTTCGGAATCGGTGCACACTAAATCAATCTCCAATTGAATAGATTCAAACTCGTCAATGAGCAATTGCGTACGCTGCAAACGTTGCTCCAACTCCAACAAAGGATTTTCGACCGTCACGTTTTTATCGGCAAAAGCGGTTTCAAGACGCGCAACAAATTTCGAAAAATTAGTTAACCTAGCCTTTACCGTTCCGCGCTTCCTAATCAAGTCCTCCATAACCGACAGAATAAATTGATCCAGATCAAGGCGAGCAAACCACAAAAAAAATAGGAAATGGATAAAAAGGACTTACGGCGGCATGTGCGTATGTATCCTGATTATGCGGCGTAGCGTGGCAGCTTCCTGTGATCTCGGATGCGATTCGAATTAATTGGCCAAACCTCAAACGGACGAGCTGATGCTGCGAGATACTGGTTCTGGCCTAAGATGAGCAGATGCTGCGAAATACTGGTGCTGATCAAGCATACGGCGATGCTGCCGAGATATAAACGTTGATTTTTCAACCTAAAACATACGATAAGACTCTGGACGTGGCCAGGTGAGTTCCATGCGGTCAGTTTTTTTTCTTCCTTGAATTCTTCCAAATTTCCACTAAATATCGTGGCTTCGACGGACCATGTTGAGTATTGTGCGATATGAGTCGCTGGTTCTTTAATAAAACTGCTAACGCTTACGTATAATACGTATATTCTTCAAACATCTTGATATGGTTACAGGATATGATTTCGGGGTGTCGACTGTACCCTCGTAGTGCTGAAATACGACTATATCGAGTTACGAACGTATTCGGGTAAGTGCAGTCGACCGGTCGCGCATATAAATAAAATACCTAACGGCCAAATGTACTAACATTAGTACAACCAAACGACGACAATAACAAAAGGACTAAACAATATTAATCACCTAAAATTTAAACCACTGCGCCAGTGGAAAACTTCTTGATGAAGCCTTCCAATGCGCAAAACTGCATCACCTTGGAGGCAAGGTAAACAAAACCATAACTAAGTTAATAATCGAATCATATTTGCAAATGTTGACTTTCCAACCGAAAGCTTTCGTTTGTTGCAGATAAACTTTTACGGTAAAGTTTTCCAATATCTACCTACGACGGGACATCTTTGCAAATGGGCGTCCCCGATGCAGTCATGTTTTAAGTGCACTCAATAATTGAATAAATCGAACCTACTCCCTTATTAGTTCATAATTTGATGTCGGTTGCGGCAAACGCACGCAAGTTATTAGGTTATGTTTGAGTTAGAGGGCCAGGGGCTTCTCAGAGTTCGGTTTCTCGGTTCAAAGACTGAGGTATCACGCTTAGGGAGAAGTGGGGGCGAGCGGTGCTCTTTTAAATTTATAAAAAAATATATTTTGTTTGTTTGTGAAATTGAACTTAGCAACATTATTATCTAATGCTTGGAGAGAATATTTGTTAATAAAAAAGAAGAAAGCACAAAAGATAATTATTCTACAGAACTAAGAAAGGAAGCAAACAATTTTCGATGTTTGTTCAGGTGAAAAGACAAAGTTAAACGTTTGCTATGACAGATTCTTCTGAAATTTCTAGGATCGTGGGTTCAGCTGGCATAAATATCGCAAAAATCGCGCTTTTTGCCATTTTGACTTGTGAAAAAATGTACCAATGATTGCAAAAGTTATTAAACATCAAAGTTTAAAATTGGAAATACATAGGTAGTGGAAATACCAGATGAAACAAAAGGTAAAGAAACTTGCCCATTTTTCTATCAATGCAAAATACTTTAGGGCCATACAAATAAGTTTTTGCGGGGCACCTCAAGGCCATCAGCCGGTCCTGTTGCACGGGAGCCTCTTAATGCTTATTGGAAAACAATATTTAAGACGTTCGGAAGTTAGTCATCAACCACAAGCATAGATTGCTAGCATCTATGGCTATAGATGCTATATGGCTATATATATGGCTATATCTACGGCTTTCACCTGGATGACAGCAAGCATGTAACCCAGTCGTTTATATCGGAAAATTCGTGACAATAAATCATTAGACTTACGTGCATCGGCGAATAAGCTTAACTCAAAAAATAACTTGCCTTTCATTTCGCTGAACGAGGGAATCAAATGCACGTGGTGAGAATTACGGATACCGTTTTGCTCTACAAGAAGCCAAAATCGCATTTCCAACAAGCAAGATAGGAGGGGTAAATAAAGGACTACTTTGGAAAGTTTTTGAAAGTCAATTCAAAAAGGCAAAAGCAGTGTAACTGATTCCAGCTCCACTTCTCTTGGTAGCTCAATTGGTTAGAGCTCCCGACTAGACTGGAGTTCATTCAGTATTTTAGATTAGCCGAAGTGTCCCCAAAAAGATACGCAGTAATTTTGAGGATACAAAACAGAGTAAATCGGAGATAATTTCATAATTGCTTTGGATTTACAAGAAATTTGTTGAATTTGCAATTTGGTGATGTACACAATCTAACCTAAATGAAATCGCCCGGTCTCCAATACGGAGTTATCAGATGTTATTGAACAGTAATTGCGCTCGAATGGTAGAGAAACATTCAATATCAATTCTCCAACAAAATAATGGCTCTTTCAATGATATCCAATACCCTCGGGCTCCCTTCATTCATCGTCCAATTATCCCTAATGTAAGACAGAGATAGAACACTCCTACAGACTGTAATAGAAGTTAGCATTGGTGTTATTTCTACAGGATGGTCAGTGCAAGTGGTGCATGAGAAGATTTTGTTGTTGTGTTATGAAATAATTCACATTCCTTTGTAGGTACGACATACCCAGTAACACAGCATGGAAGATTCCACTAGTCTATATTTTTGCTGAATGCACACTTCTTTTGTGTGTGCATAAATCACGCCATGTCCATATAAGGACATGTCAACCGCGATTGGCTAAGAAGCCTCAGGCGAATCTTCCACGACGTGTCTGCTAGCTACCTGAATTGCAGATACACTTTAGTATTAGTTCAACCATAACAATTGTAACATCTAACGACTGAATGAAACGTGTTAAAAGGTTTTGTGAGTTTTTATCTTCAAACCATCCGCTACTAAAGAATCCCAAATTAAGTACGAGAACATCCCCGTACAACAAATTGGTGTCAGGTGTCAGGGTTAAGCAGTAGCGCCTTTTCAACAATTGGCGATTGCTGCCAGTAGCGAGATAGAAGGAACCACCAACAACCGAGGGATCAAACACATTCTGCAATCGAGAAGTCCAACCAGGGGGCCGCACGACAGCCACACCCAGGTATCAACATTCAACTTCCGACGAACGTTGTGGACCCAACAACACGGGGCTATCGACACCGTACAACCACCGAAGCAGTCCAAAGGGGTAGTTTACAACTGCCAGTATCCTGTTGGAGCTACGATCAGCGTACGTCACGTCAGCAAAGCCGCACCCAGTCGCCGCCATCTTGCGTATAACATCGTTACAGGACTATACTCAAAGTAAGTCAAATTGTATAAATTTTGAGAGTTATATTTTGCGGTACAAATTTTTATGCAAACCCGTAGTAAAACAAAAAATTCTGAAAATTCTGAAAATTCTTCTTCATTGGTCTCAGTGCAAATTAAGAAAATGTCTACTTTCGAAATAAATATAGCATTAAGAATAATCCCAGACTTTGATGGTAATCGTTCAAATTTACATAAATTTATCCGTTGCTGTGAAATCGTCAGTGCTACGGCAACTGAACCTAACGATCAACAAGTATTGGTAGATATAATCACAACCAAGTTAATAGGAGCCGCGTATCACGTAGTGAAACACAAAGATATCAAAACGTGGAAAGACCTGAAGACAGCTCTGCTAGAACAGTTTCTAGAAACACGGTCGATTGCTCAGTTGTAGTTAGAACTTTTAAATTGTAAACAGGGCTCCAACGAGGGCGTTAGAGACTTTTCAAATAAAATTCAGCAACTTCTACATGACCTAGACGATGCTTGCATAGCCAGTCAAGGTCAGGATTCCGCAGAGTTAATTAAAGCTATTAATCAAAAATCCGCATATCAGGCTTTTGTCCAAGGATTAAATCACCAATATAAAATTTTAATAAAAGCATCACGGTATGAATCATTAAGTGCAGCGATCAGTGCCGCTGTTGAAGAAGAACGGATTAATAAAGTCTCTGGTAACCAAACAGTCAATACACAGAAACCTAAAATTAAATGTAATCATTGTTCGAAGATAGGTCATTTGGAGAATAATTGTTACGCCAAAAGAGCAAATTCAAATAATAATAATTCTTTTCCGTCTTTCGCTAAGCGGGAAATTAAAGTAGAATCAAACACGCTTAATATAACTTGTGCATACTGCAAAAAACCAGGTCATCATATACGCGATTGTTTCAAAAGGAAGCGAGCGGATTCCCAGAAGCAAGCGCAAGTAAATACTGTTACGCAACAATCAGCTGGACCGATGTCGGGAAACTTGCAGCCTACGACCGAAGCGGACAGTTCGAGTCGCGTAAACGCAATGCCCTAGAGAGATCTTCTCCAATTACCAAATCTTTTATTGTCAATTTCTGTTCCGACTTGCTTGATGAAGTAAGTTTGAATGTTGACATTTGTAATACCCCGGTTACGAAATTCCTTGTAGACAGTGGTAGCCAAATAACTCTTGTAAAACGTCAATGCGTCCTTGGTGATACACTCTGCTACACGGATCATAAAGCCGAATTAAGAGGTATCGGTGAATCAACTCACCAATCATATGGAATCTGCCACGCTAATTTTGCTATAGACGACGTTAGTGTGCCACATGATATCCATCTTGTTTCTAATCAATTTCCGATAAATTGTGATGGCATTTTAGGCATAGATTTCTTTACAAAGTACAAAGCCGAAATTAATTACGCTACACAATCTATCAATCTTCAAATACGTAATAAACGCGTTTCTTTAAGCATGCACCACATAGAGGAAGATAATTTTATCAAAATTCCAGCACGGTCAAAATTTGTTGCCAAAATTAAAGCAAACCTCCGAGAGGAGTCGTTGTGTTTTGCCAATAAAATTGAGCCCGGCATCTATGTAGGTAACTGCCTTGTAAAACCTGATAAAGGCTATATCAGTGTTCCTTTTATAAACTCGACAGAAGTCGAAGTTAATCTTAAAAATCCCAAACTCAAGTTTGAGGATCTTAGCCTCTTTAATGTTTCGCGCTTTTCATCTAATAAATCTTGTACGTTAGAAAGACTAAATAAACTACAAGACTCTTTAAGATTAAATCATATGGAGAATCACCAGCGTGATAGCATTCTTAACTTATGCAAATCCTTTCATGAAATATTTCTCTTAGATGGTGATAGTCTCCCTTATACAAATACTATTACTCACAATATTCTTACGCAAGACGAAATTCCTATTAACGTGAAACCGTATCGACTACCATTTCACCAACAAAATGAAATCAAAAAACAAATTGAATCTATGTTAGATAACGACATAATTAGGGAATCTCAATCTCCATATAATTCCCCTTTGCTAGTAGTTCCCTAAAAGTCGGATTCTGAAGGTAACAAGAAATGGAGAGTAGTCGTAGATTTTCGAAAATTGGAACGACAAAACCATTTCTTCAGCTCATCCTTTACCGAATATTGTAGAAATTCTGGATCAGTTAGCTAGTTCAAAACAGCTTTTTCAACTGCTTATGGACATTATGAGTTTAACCGTATGCCCTTTGGGTTAAAGGGAGCTTCAGCCACGTTTCAGAAGTTAATGAACAATGTTTTGATCGGATTACAAGGCATTCATTGTTTTGTTTACCTTGATGACATTATTGTGTATGGAAAAACTCTAGATGAACATAATGCAAAATTAAAAGACATTTTTAGTAGAATTCAAACCCATAACTTGAGAATGAAGCCTGAAAAATGTGAATTCCTCCGACCTGAGTTGCAATACTTAGGTCACATCATAACAGAAAAAGGGACAACCCCCGATCCTTCTAAAATAAGTTGTATAAAGAATTTCCCTATTCCTAAGGAAGCCACACACATTAAATCCTTCCTAGGTTTAGCTGGCTACTATCGTCGATATATAAGGAAATGCGCTAACATTGCCCAACCACTTAATAATCTATTAAAACAGGATGTAATTTTTAATTGGACACCCGAATGCGTGGAGTCTTTCGAGACCCTTAAGGAAAAACTTTGTACTACTCCTGTCCTTCAGTACAATCAGTACCCTGATTTTTCAAAAGAGTTTATTCTTACCACGGACGCCAGTGGCTTTGCCATCGGTGCCGTCCTTTCCCAAGGTGAAATTGGACAAGATCTTCCTATAGCTTTTGCGTCACGCACATTAAACAAGGCCGAAAGGGCTTATAGTACTATAGAACGAGAATTATTATCGATTTGTTGGTCAACAAGGCATTACCGCCCTTATCTATATGGCAAAAGGTTCACTATTGTAACAGACCACAAACCCTTAATTTGGTTGTTTAAAATAAACGGCCCAGGCAGTAGATTAATGAAATTCCGACTAAAACTTGAAGAATATGAATATCAAATTGTACACAAAGCAGGAAAATTCAACACAAAATTCACACAACGCTGACGCATTGAGTCGAATTCAGGATAATGAGGTAAATTGTGTTAATGCCATTACGAGAAATCAAACAAAAAATGACTCTAAGTATAATGAATTCCTTAATGAACTACATTCAAAAATTATTATAAACAACAATATAACCGATAGTCATAAAAGTATAAAAGATGCCGACTCGCAGTTAACACTAGTATATTTCATCACAACAAGTGAACAAGCCTCTAAATCATCCTGTATAGAATCAGCTGTTAAAGATAAGCTGAAATCCTAAACCACTGCGATAACTAAACCATTACACTTCACGGTCACCGGCATACAGTACGTCTGTATACCGACCAACGAAGTCCCTACTGATGCAGATTTATTTTCGTCATTAATAACTCTTTATAAATTTCTAAACGAAATACAAACGGAAAACGTAGCATTAGTAAATTTTAATCAATATTCTCCTTACCGCCATTTCAAAATGGACATTGTTCGATCCATGTTAAGATATGTTTTTAAAAGTTCGAGTATAACGGTAACTATCTTTCATAATAACATATCCGATGTAACCTCAATAGAAGAGAAACAAACAATATTCAAAGAATTTCACACAAATCCTGTAGGTGGACACAAAGGTATCAGCAAAACCTATAAAAAAATTCGTAAACACTATAAGTGGCCAAATATGATGAAAGACCTAAAATCCTTTATAAGTACTTGTGAAGATTGTCGAAAAAATAAATCTAATCGAGCAACGAAAACGCCAATGGTAATCACTACCACAGCCACCAAACCGTTTGAAAAGGTAAATCTTGATATCGTGGGACCGCTACCAGAAACCGAATTAGGGAACAAATACATACTATTCTGCGAAGCCATTCCCATCCCTAATCAGGAAAGTAACACTATTGCTGAACATTTTGTCACTAAAATAATTTGCAAATTCGGAACACCCGACTGTGTACTCATAGACCAAGGTGCAAATTTCTTGAGTTCAATTTTCAAGGATATTTGTAAACTTCTAAAAATTACAAAAATACAAACAACCGTTTTCCATCCTCAATCTAATGGAAGTTTAGAAAGATCTCACCGTAATCTAGTAGAGTATTTGAGAAGTTATACCAATAAAGACAAAGATAATTGGGATACCTGGTTGCCTTATGAAATTTTTACTTACAATACTACCGTTCACACTTCTACAAATTATACTCCATTCGAATTGCTATTTGGTAGGGAGGCAAACCTACCTACAGCTTTAAAGCGTCCTCCAGATATTTGTTATAATTACGACATATCAGAATGAACTGAAAGCGAGACTACAACACTCTTTCCAAGTAGCTCGTGAAAACCTTTTAAGTAACAAAGAAAAATCTAAAAATTATTACGATAGGACAACAAACTCTATTACACTAAAAATCGGATCAAAGGTTATGTTAATTAACAACAGCAAAAATAATAAATTGCACCCTGTCTATAAAGGACCATATACTGTAGTAGAAATCAATTCGGACGTAAACACTACGATCCTCATAGGTAATAAAAGGGTCAAAGTGCACAATAACCGATTAAAAATATTTGAATAAGCGGAATTATCAGGTACTATTTCTCTTACAGATGTGGACCTTAGCCCTAACAATCCTCCTTGTCGCCAAGTATTCCCGAGCGCATGAATTGTACAACGTCACTCCTATTGATCATCAACCTGGACTATATTACGAAAATACCAACGCTTTAGCATTATATCATAGAGTGTGGAAACTATATTCCGAAATGAATTTGCGGAGTTATCAGAGTCTGTATCAAACCGTTCTAGTAAGTACTAAGGAAATTACTGCAATTTGTAACCAAGCAAAGACTGTAGAGGTTTTGACATGTGGAACATATTCATATCTTATTAACAAAAAAACTCAAAACTTGGAACGTCAAAATACGTTGTTGCTAAGTTTACTAGGATCTGACAAAGCCTATATAACAAAACGATCAGCTTTCAATTTCGTGGGACATGTTTCCAAACTCTTATTTGGAACGTTAGACGAAGACGATCGTATAATTTTCACGGATAAAATAAAAAATGCAGAATCAAACCAAAATAAAATGTTAGAATTATCACATTATCAAATATCTACGTTCGAAGCAGCTATGAATGTAATGAATGAAACCTTAAAGTCTGGAAATAATTTATTTGAACAATTAGAAAGTCATATGAGAAATCTTACAGTTTATACAAATAACATAACACATGTTGTAAATGATATGAAGACCCGAGTTCAATTCGTAGAGAGATTTGAAGCAGGATTTTCGATTTACGAGTTATTAGTAAATCAACTTTACACTTGTCAAGAACATTTGATCAGTATTTTAATTTCTGCCAATGAAGGTACCATCCATCCTTATTTAATAGGACCATCTATACTTATAAAAGAATTACAAGAAATACAGCATTTAATTCCCAGAGAAGTAACTTTTCCCGTACCACTTATTAATGATTACTCTCATGATTTGTATAAATTCGTTTCACTGAACTTGTATCTCCATGATGACAATTTAATGTTTGTATCAAAAGTGCCGCTAGTTAACAAAGACTTCTACCAAGTTGTAAAAGTAACGAGTGCACCAGTGCGCGTACAGGACGACGTATTCGCTTATATTAAACCTGAAAAACCATATATTGTATTCGATACTAATAAGCAACTTTACTTTTTAGCTAATAAGGATTATTTTACTAATTGCCAAACTGCTAAAGAGATGATGATTTGTAAGGAGTCAATACCCTTCCATTTTGTCAGATCTGAAAGCAATTGTGACGCTTCTCACAACCGGAACGTTATCTGAAAATTGCGACAAACGCATCATAAAACTTTCTTCAATTTCAGTTATAACTTTAGAATATTCTAACTCATGGATAATTTCAGTACCTAATGCTACCAATCTTCAGATAACTTGCGAAGAAAATAATAAGTTTTCAATCATTTTAAATAATACTTTCATTTTAGAATTAAGTCCAACTTGTAAAGCTTTTACGAACAGTATCATTCTAAAATCATTTAGGGAATCAAAACTTTCAACCAAACTTAACAGCTCATTCATCCCAAATATTATAGAGTTTAAAGACATCATTTTAAACTACCCTAAATTAAACTTTGATAAATTGCCAACATTTAATTTTACTTCTCCCACACCAGATCTTGTTACTTTAGATAAGTATAGTAAGGAGTTAGAAGATTTAAAAGAAATAGAGCACACTGTTGTGTTATCTCCGCATAATAAACACCATTATATAGAAAATAAACTGCTTCCGGGTTATGCCGTGTGTCAAGATTTGTTAATGCTGACGTTTCGCGAACCATGTTGCTCGCTTCTTCAAAGCTAATTGAATACTGACGACCTACCAAGACAATCTCCCTTATATACCTAAGTTTACACCTCACTGCGCACATCTGGAGAACCGCTCCCATGTGTTTTTCCACCTGACCGCGTTAGGATCGATTTTCAGACCCTACTAATGTCAGTACCGTCCTCGCGATTGATGTTGTCAGGATGTTTGTAGATTTCGATTGCTTCTCTAATAAGCCTTCGATGATAATTACCTACCCTTGCCAACATCTTCGCGTCATCGAAATTCATTGTGTGTCCCGACTCGTGGCAGTGTTGAGCAACAGCGGACTGTTGAATCTTGCGTAGCCGGGTGTCTCTACTGTGCTCCTTGACTCTACATTCGATACTTCGTCCTGTCTGTCCTACATAGCATGTTCCACACTCACATGTTATCTTGTATACTCCTTCGTTCTTCAGGAGTGGTGTGATATCCTTTGGGTTAGGCAAAAGATCTTTTACCTTTGCTGGCGCTCTCTACCTTACCGTGATACCCGATTTCTTCAGTATTCTACCGATTCTTTCCGATACCCCACTTACGTATGGCAAACAAGCGAACCCCTTTGACTCTTGCCGCTCCTCTGAGACTTGCGGTTTTCTCTGTGTGATACCCCGTATGTCAGACTTGGTGTATCCATTCTGACGCAGAGCCCACTCCAAGTGTTTCCGTTCGTCGTCCAAGCCGCTGGCGTCGCACACCTTCTCGGCTCTGTTGAACAGAGTATTAATAACACTTCTCTTCTGTTGGGGATGGTGGTGCGATTTGGCGTTCAAGTACCGATCGGTATGTGTCTTCTTGCGGTAGACTGTATGTCCAAGCGTACCAGTTGGCGTTCTGTATACCAGCACATCCAAAAATGGCAGCTTGTTATCCTCTTCTATTTCCATCGTGAATTTGATAGAAGGATTGACATTGTTCAGGTGGCTAAGGAACTCAGTAAGTTTATCTCTACCGTGTGGCCAAACCACAAAGGTATCATCAACATATCTGACCCAATGCTTGGGTTTGTAAGGACATGACCTAATAGCTTTTTCTTCAAACAATTCCATGAAGAAATTGGCGATTACCGGTGAGAGAGGAGATCCCATGGGAGCACCCTCAACTTGCTCATACATCGCTCCCGCCCAGTTGAAGTATGTGGTGGAGAGACAATACTCTACAAGATCCGGTACATCGGTTGGTAGACCTAGGGGAACAAGTGTTGTCCGAAGGCCTTCGACCGCCTCCTTAACCGGAACACACGTAAAGAGTGATGTTACGTCGAAACTTACGAGTATATCCTGCGGGTCAATGACAATTTCCTTCAAAATCTGAATAAAATGATCAGAGTTCTTAACAAAAGATGTAGTTTGTCCTATAAACGTTTGGATGGTTTTCGACAAGTATTTTGCCAACAAATAGGTTGGTGAGCCTATTGCGCTGACGATTGGTCTTAAAGGTACGTTAACCGTAGATCCTCGGTGCCCTAGGGGCTTGAACAAAAAGGCCTCTTTGTTCCTGTTCGGGAATCGATGACGATGATTTAACCAACTCCTTCACTCGCCTTCCTATCTTATCTGTTGGGTCCTTCGCAATTTTACGGTAGGTATTTGGGTCCAATAGATCGTTCATCTTCCGGTTGTAGTCCTCCTTGTTCAATATCACCGTTGCATTCCCTTTATCCGCTGGTAGTACTGTGATGTTCTTGTTGTCCTTGATGGTCTTCAGAGAGTACTTCTCTTCTTTGGTAATATTGTTCTTCGGCGGAGTAGCCTTCCTAATTACCCTCGAAACCTCTTGACGAATGTCCTCTGCTTGTACACCTGGAATTTTGTACAATGCGGCTTCTACTTCCGTAACGATTTCCTCCTTAGGTATTCTTATCGGTGCGATCGCAAAGTTCAATCCTTTGCCTAGGACCGACAATTCACCAGTGGAAAGTTGGTGATTAGACATATTTATAACTACTTTGTCCACAGTAGTAGATTTGGTCACAACTTTCTTAGCCTCTAACTTAACAAACTTGTTCTTTTGAGATTTAGTTGCTTTGTCAAACTGGAACTCCGCTTTTCTCGATCCTAACGCGGTCAGGTGGAAAAACACATGGGAGCGGTTCTCCAGATGTGCGCAGTGAGGTGTAAGCTTAGGTATATAAGGGAGATTGTCTTGGTAGGTCGTCAGTATTCAATTAGCTTTGAAGAAGCGAGCAACATGGTTCGCAAAACGTCAGCATTAACAAATCTTGACACACGGCATAACCCGGAAGCAGTTTATTTTCTAAATGATTCTGGCCGTGAAAGCCTACGTACTTATTTAACACCATTATATCTCAATTTACATTATCGTAATTGTTCTAATTTTCGTGATTACTATTGTAACCCTATATTTTGCAAAAGTCAAAAAAATTCTGCACCTTCAAAAATATTTACAATCATTATTACCTAAACCATTAGAAATTGAAACACAAGTCGTACATACAACAGGATCTGAAGGGGTAGATATTACAAAAAGCTCAAATGAAAATTGTAGCAACCCTAGCTACAAGTTTCAAAACTAAGGGGGGAGGTGTTATGAAATAATTCACATTCCTTTGTAGGTACGACATACCCAGTAACAGCATGGAAGATTCCACTAGTCTATATTTTTGCTGAATGCACACTTCTTTTGTGTGTGCATAAATCACGCCATGTCATATAAGGACATGTCAACCGCGATTGGCTAAGAAGCCTCAGGCGAATCTTCCACGACGTGTCTGCTAGCTACCTGAATTGCAGATACACTTTAGTATTAGTTCAACCATAACAATTGTAACATCTAACGACTGAATAAAACGTGTTAAAATGTTTTGTGAGGTTTTATCTTCAAACCATCCGCTACTGAAGAATCCCAAATTAAGTACGAGAACATCCCCGTACAACAGTTGTTCCTATTTCTTTGAGAGCTTGGAATTGAGATCTCGTCTGCATTCTAGTTTTGTCAGTATCAGTTTTCATAGACCTATACAACAAACACTACGTGTTCTGTAAATAATATATAAAAGAGTAAAGACGACTTGCGAGTGGTTTGCAACGATTTAAAGAATAACCGTCAGAATTTGACAGATATTTTCATTCTAATGACAGTAGGGAATGTTAAACGCTGATGTTTTGACAATACCTACTGTGAATAGTTTCAAAATATCTGTCAAATCCTGGCTAACTAGTTATATTTTAATGCAGACACGGCCGATCTCGATCAAATAGAATCTCATGCAGCTAAACTATTAATTTTATATATAGTATGATAAAGTCCTATGCCTGGCCAAATCAGATTTTAAAATTTAATTTAAAGTT
Organism: Melinopterus prodromus; assembly: GCA_964023965.1. Lineage (NCBI taxonomy): Eukaryota > Metazoa > Arthropoda > Insecta > Coleoptera > Scarabaeidae > Melinopterus > Melinopterus prodromus. The sequence continues at coordinate 98,804 of OZ030398.1, read as the reverse complement.
TTGTGCACATCCCGAAAAAACAATGACAGAGATTAGAGATTACAAAAGTTATTGAATATCAAAGTTTAGCTAATTTGGGAAATTTTGTACACGTATAGAGGAAGCCTGATTTTCTAGATCAAATAAATTTTGTCCTGTGTTTATCGTAAAAAGATGTAAACATCCAAACATTCGTTAACAGATTATAATTATGATTTTTCAAAAATGCACAAAAATATCAAATATCCGCCAGTAAACACAATAGAATATTGTTATCCTGTACTTATAATATGGTATATTGCTAAGATTCTGTATTTCCTGTTAAGATTCTTTATTATTGTTTTGCTACTAAATGGCAAGGGGTAGCTATTGTTTCCAACAAAACTTAAAAAAATAATAATACGAAATAAGAATTGTACATGCGTTTCAGTACAATTTTGATTGCAAATTCCATTTAGCTAGATATGATTAACTCAACGACATACTAATTCGATTCAAGCATATATATTAGTATCAATATTGAGAGAGCAGGTTTAAAGCCGTATTATATAAGCATTCACATTTTGACAGGAATCTAAAGGCAACAATTGACTTAATTTAACATCAAACCAACTTCTCTAAGTATTGAGATAATAATCGTCGATATAGTCTTGTTAAATGTTAACTGACTACATATCAAAGCATCTTTAGGTTGTTTGCATAAATTGTAAAAACGTTGTCAGGGGAAAAATTGGAAATAAATTTCAGACGTCGAGGAACCGGCATAAAATCAAATTGTACATCGTGCAGATGGCGTTGCCGTCCGCGCGTACCTTAATCAAAGAAATCTACGAGCGCATGTATGTATGTATGCATCACCATTTGGACGAATAGAACCTATTTCTCGGACGTTTATATTTCGTATTATACGAGGAAATGATTTGCTTTTGTTAGATATATTTCACGTGAATGTCGCCTTCGCCTAAAATATTCCAATGCTGGCAAATTGTTTATTATAAATTAGAGGCCAGTGAGGTCCTCACTGTACAGAAAAATTACAATATTTTAGCGGTTAAACACAACATATATTCAATGTTTAAAAAGCAAATTTGACAGATAAATAAATAATTAAATCAATAAATAACTCCTTTATTAACATAAAACAATATTAAATGCAACAAAATAATATTTATATTTACGGCGGAGATCAGCATACTTGTTTCCAAATTGCCTTGCTCTTCCACTCAACCCTTTACGCAAACTAGAACTAAGACATAATTGTACCAATAATATAACAATAATTCCGAGAACTTATTAAAACAAAAACAAACAAAAATTACTCTAGAATCTAATTACACGTAATTGCAGTAAATCCAACTCAACAAAACATCGCGCATGCCCATAAAACATTAAAATTAAAACAGCCTCCGATGTGCGCTCAATGCCTAAAGCCATGAGCAAACAGACAACACTTCACCTTTCCCCCAAAACTGTTTAACGATAATTTTTTCATATCTTCCCTGAGACCATTGTATATGTGACTGACCTGGAAGAGAGAATGACCGTTTATACAGCTCAGTGCGATGGGCAGGTGGAGCAAACAAATCCCTGAATTTTAAATTAATGTTATGGACATCCGTTCTACAGCGTATCTTCCGCATGAGGTATTGTGGATACTTGGATAGCAATTTATGATATAATATTGCTGCATGCAACACCCTAGTGTTATCCATGTTTAACCACCACAAATTGCCCAGCCCATTCGATACATGATCATACTTCCTCACACCAAAAACAAACAGAACTCATGCATTTTGGACACGCTGAACACGCTGCCATTCCGACGCCATCAGGCAAGGACCATACACGGTATCACAATATGAGATCTTTTTACTATTGACAGTAGATATAGTGAGATATTGTCAAAACATCAGCATTTGACACTACCGGTACTGTCATTAGACTGAAAATAGTTGGAAAATCCTGGCTCAGTATATGGTATTATATCAATGCAGATGCGACCGATCTCGATCAAATAGAATTTGCTCTTGCAGCTAAACTATTAATTTTACCAAAAAAATACAGAAATTACAGAAATGGCGGCTCATTTGCAAAATCTTTGAAAAATGCTTAGAGGAAACGTCTAGTTCCTTTGGACCCTTTTGAACGAAAAACTTTTCAGCTCTAAGTTTAGTCATGAAACATCTAAATATGACGTTGCGTCCCGATACCTTCAGTAGTTTCTCTGGAATCGTCTCCACAAAAATCGAGTACACACACACACACATACATACGCACACACAGACATTTTTTGTACCTTGGTCAAAAAAGATCAGGGGACCCAAAAAGACCTACTTTCGCTAAAATCAAAAAAAAAATTTTCGGCACGATTACAATACTTCATCATACTGCGTATGATAAAGTAAAAATGTCATCAACATAACGATACCATTCTCAACATGACGTCTAAAAGGATTATTAGGATTATTAGGTACTGATGTCCCGATATACCTTGTTGACCTAAATCTTCAAAACTTTGCCCTTTCCAGCTACGGCTTTAGGTCACAACCTAATTTTACTTTCTAGTTTTCAACGTTGCTCCTGTGTACGCTCCTGTGACCTATTAACGTCTTTTTGCTTTACCAACTTTTAATTTGTACATTGGAAAGTTTAGTTTAAAATTGATTTATGTGTTTTTCTATTGAAGTGGGAACTGTTATTTTTTACTAGTTGCAGTTGGGTTTGATGTGGTTTGGATGTTGTATTGGGAATCTTTCTTTAAAAGAAATAATCAAGTTTGCTTACCCAACATAAACAATGATAAAACTTGCTGTCAAAAGTTAATTTCTTTGTTTGCCCTTGTTTCGTTACAAATAAGGACTTTGATGGAAACAACAATCAAGGAGAAATAGTTAATACTGTTTCTAAAGTGGGAACTGTACCTGTAGGTAAAAAAGTAAAAAGAAATTCTTTGTTCCAAATTTACGATGTATCACGTCATTTATTACATGTTAATTAAAAAATAGTTGTTTTATTTACTTACATTGCATTGTACTGAATAAAACACGTGTTTTTTCAAATTTTAACAGGCTGCAATTAAAGTCCTAATACAAATGTTTCGAAACAACGCTTGTTTATCTGAGATGGAAATTTGATGGTATAAAATAAACGGTTAGTTTTTTATTTATAGCTATTTAAGTGATAGACTAAAAAATCATATGACTACTAGCGCCACCTTGTATAACCTGAGAATCAATATGCCTGAAAGTACAAAGGCTGACCAACATTGGTTGCATATGCGAGCGTGCGTTGCTTCTATATTTTGTAATTCATTCAGATATAAGTACGTAGAGAAAATAAAACTGAAATTTGATGAATAATCTATGCTGTAGTGTGCCTATTTTGTACACTGTGAGAAAAAAAAAATAACAAAATTATTAGGAATTCAAGACGGAAGGTGTGAAAAGTCAACCGGAAAGTTCCAATAGGAGCCATTTCGTCAATTTTCAAGTTTTTTTTTACCAAATGTTGGTTAATCCTCCAATTTATTTAATCTAATTTCACAGTGTTTTAGAATTTTTAATTTCTGATTTTTACAGGTGCTACAGGTGAGACCAGCACGCCACCGAGGATCAAATGTTGCTGCCTCCCTGGGTAGGGATGTTAAATTACGGTAATTATTTTTTTTCGTTAATTACCGTAAGGGTTAAAATTATTAATTTCAAATATTGAAATAATTAACGACATAACCAACATGAGACAAAATGCCAATATTACCACCTAAACCAAGCATAATTTTGATGTACTGAGAGCATTTTTTTAAGGGATCGTGTGTTTTTGCTTGAAGTAATTATCTACACGTTCCGTAACTAATTATAATTTTCATTTTATTCCGACAATATTGGCGTTTTGTATAAACCCCCATAATAAATGTGTCTAGTCAAAAATGATAACTATATCTCTCAGTCTTTGTAAATATATAGTCCAACTAATAATAAAATTTTCAAATAACGGTATCGCTGTTGTCAGCTCCATGATTTAAAAAATACTGTTTTATAGCAGACTATTCTGTGAACTGCCTTGGACAACCTCAAACATATTGTTGGGCCATTTCTTATCATCTGAACAACATACATATTAAAATAATCAACGAAAGTTCAAAACATACTTTGTTAATTAATGTGTCATTAATGTCATTATTGAATGTTGATTTCTGACAAGCAAAATTCCTACCTTCAAATAATACCCGTCTTTTTGAAAGTCATTTTTGATATTAGATTTGCCTCAGTCTATGATCATCGATGCAGGATACAATCTTCTCCGTTCATCGTACCGCTACAGAATCCCTACTGTATTCACTAGACATGTGACAAAATTTAAAAATGCTACAATTGCTGTCTAAATTGTTGTGTAGATTGACTGAGTATATAATAATTTTTAAACAATATTTAGGGGTCGCTACAGTTTTTCAAAAGATCGATGATTACTTTTAGTTAACCCAGAGAATTTAACTGAAAACCGTAGCCCGAAGAACGGTCGCCAAACCCGAACTCTCCGGGTCAAAATGACCATGTTGGCAACCCTAGGCACAACAGTAAATATACCATTTTCAACAGCAATTTATAAAAGGTCAGTCTAACAGCAATATTATAGTACAAAATACATTAATTCATTGCCGACTCACAAAACAACAATCATAAATTCGATAGTACCAGCGTTTTAATTTTTATTGAAGTTAGTGCCATAAGTAGAGGGAGCAAGTCGATTGGGGAACCTCCTCCGTGACCTTGACCTTGTCACGGAGGAGGTTCCCCAATGGGCTTGCTGTTAAAATGAGGAAGTTCAGAAAACGACTCCTCAACCATGACTTCATATGCAAGGTATTCAAGGTTGTGGAGGAGATACTCGAACGGCTTTCTGTAAAAAAATGAGGATGCTTCTAAAGCAGCTTTATTTTAAAATGAGGAGGCTTGTTAATCGGTTTATACAACATAGGACTCCGAAAACAAGTTGTTGTGACCCAAATGTAAATGAGGATGTGTCCAAAATGCTAATGGGCGGTAGGGTTCGCGTATAAAAGGTATTGTGGTGTGTGGTTGTGGTGTGCACAGTATAACAGCAGCAGCGAACCAGTGAGACAGTGAAGCAGTGGAAAAGTAAGATTGGTAATCTTGAAGAAACCTAATATCAATAGAAACGAATATTTTTAGTGTCAACAACACCAATACAAAGTGGAGGACGGGGTGGTGGAATACTTGATGCTCCAAAGAAGATACGAAGAAAACGTAGTACACACGCGCAACCAACGAATTTATTAGCAATGTTTAATGGACCCAAAAGGGAACAAGTAGAGTTCGCAACACTGAATCCATTAGATCTTAGTATGGCTACATCACAAATATGTAACAACGTCAATGATGTGAAAGTGCAACCAACGCCTAGTACTCATGGATCTGGTGTGCCAAACATGGTGCAAGAAGTGACCGTATATGATCTAAACGTGCAAAATCCAAAAAACCCCAAGCCGTTTCTTTGTCAACACGCGTATTCTTTGAACAAGAGTAACACAAAATATTTAGCTGTAGGTTTTAAAATGGAATCGGGTTTCGATCCAGCAGTGCGCATATTCGGAAGGGGCGACAAAACGTAACATTTACAGGAGAACAGTGGAATGAATTTGTGAAACATGAACATATAATTACACAATATTTAATGAATATGCAAACTGAAGATGTGTGTCCGGCAATGCAAAATTTGGGTTTTAGAATTACGTGTGAATGGATAGAGCACTATATCAAAGTATTGAAAATGTATCATGGGGAAGAATGGTTGTATTTATCGTTGGATGGACTGAAAGAAATGTGGCAACATAAGGAAATAATTCGTACTCGTTTGGCATACTTGAAAGCTCTAAACATGGGCATCTTGAGGCAATCATGGGCAATCACATCTTGAGTAGAACCGCTTCCATGGATGGTGATATACTGACCAATTTATTGGTAACAATGAATGGTGAACTTTCGGAACAATTTTGCACTATGAAAGAATTCATCACTCTTGGTTTTGAAAAGATCAAGTTTGATTGTGAGATACGTCAAATGTTTTTACCTTAAAGAAGAATAATAACGCGATGTATCTATAATGTAATGTAGTTGTAAGTCCATGTATTAATGAAGTATTGATAATAAAGTCATCATGAAAACATAATGTGTAATTTATTGGTGGGGATATACAAAACGTTGAAAATTGTAAACAGCAATTAAATGTCTGATTTATAAGATCAGTAATATATCATCATATATAGTGGAACAATTACAAAGAATTGTATGTGAAGAGCACTAACCCAAAGATATTGGGATATGTTTTATCATTTATAAAGAGAAAATTGTGGAGAATGTCACAGTCTACATAAACTTGTAGTGAGACATCTGTAGTATTAAATGTACGGTTCGGGGACAAAACAGAGTATTCATCGTCGGAGAGGCAAAAGAGTAGGTCAAGGATTGATCAATAAGCTAATTAATAAGCTTCCATTCAAATTACTTATACCAGGATATAATTTTTGCGGACCAGGAACGAAGCTTCGAGAAAGATTAGAGAAAGGTCATACAGGTGTGAATAGGCTAGACGAAGCGTGTAAGGAGCACGATATCGCATACTCTCAAAGTGATAATTTAAGTCATCGACACAAAGCTGACCATCAATTGTATGAGAGAGCGGTTGAACGGATAAAAAGTAAAGACGCAAGATTTGGAGAAAAGATAGCAGCATCCACCGTTGCAGCAATAATGAAAGGAAAAACAAAATTGGGAATGGGCACTTCAAGGAGGAGAAAGGGGTTAAAAAAGAGAAAAGCGAGAGGAGGTGCGTTAAGTTTCACGCAAGCAATGAAGGTAGCTAGAAACGCCATCTCCCGCGGTAGTAAAAGCAGAAGTTTATTATCAAATGTAAACATCGCATATGGAAAACTTAGGAAGAAAAACATTGCTTCCCCGCGACGTCGAATAATACCCATTCCAAAAACTGGTGGGTTTTTCCCATTGATACCACTGTTCGCAGCTTTGGGAGCATTAGGTTCATTAGGGGGTGGAGCAGCAGCAATAGCAAAAACTGTTAACAAGCAAAAGTGGCTCGGGAACAGATGGAAGAGGCTAAACGACATAATCGCGCGCTGGAGGCACAAAGAATTTCGGGTAGCGGTTATTATTTGAAACCGTATAAGGCAGGATGTGGCTTATATTTACCATCTATTTCAAAAAAACTGATTAGGTCCCTTCCCCATCAACCGCTAACCAACATTCAGTTACTGAAATATGTTAAAAAGTTAAAAATACCATATTTTAGAGGTATTTTTATGAAAGATAAGTTACCAAAACGGATTCGTAATGTTGAAAGCGGTATAATTAATTTGGATGACGATGATGGTGAAGGAACTCATTGGACGAGTTACGTGAAAGATGGTGATCAAATCTCGTATTTCGATAGTTTCGGTGATTTACAACCGCCCATAGCAGTTCAACAGTATCTATTATCGCGAGGTGGAGGAACTATTCATTATAACTATGATCGCTATCAGAAAAGTAACACGTACAATTGCGGTCATTTATGTTTACAATTTTTGATAAATCAATATGAGCAGTTGTAAATATTGTAGTAGAAGGTTTGTTGGTGAGTTGTAAACATGGGTTCACATTCTTATACGTTCACTTTAACTGGTGCAAGTTCAGAATTAGGCTGCAATTTTTACCCTGCAATAAATTTGAAAGATGAAGTGGATTATGAGTTAGCACTATTGAATTTTGACGCGTATAATTCAATTGCGAATGTGACCGAAGATAATAATTTATTGCATTATGGTGATAAGAAAGAGAGAATTGAAATTCCCACTGGAGCATATGATGTAGATGACCTTGTAGATCATATAACAAGTGAACTGAAGAATAAAACAGTTAGTATCCAAATCCGCGGAAATCCTAATACTCAAACGGTTAGCATTAAATGTGCCGAGGATATCCATTTTGACAAAGAGCGATCGATCGGTCCATTGTTAGGATTTACACGCAGGAAACTTGTAAAGAATGTGAATTATATCAGTGAATATAGAGTAAATATTAACCCCGTAAACGCTCTACAGATTTATTGTAATTTGGTCAGCAGCTCTTACAACACCGGACAGCAAGTCCACGTGTTGCACCATTTTTTTCCAAACGTTCCAGCTGGATTTAAAATAGTAGAAAGTCCACAGCCGCCGATCTATTTACCAGTGCTGATCAAAGATATCACAAGTTTGTCCGTGAAGGTTTTAGATCAGCACGGAAAGGTTGTAAAGTTTGGTGAAAAAGAAGAAATAACAATTCGGATACATCTGCAGGAAGTTAAAGGATAAAATGAAGATAGGTTTACAAAAGCGACGGAGGCAGAGGAAGGGTGTCAGTATACCCCAAATAATTAGTTGTAAATGTGATCGTAAATATAAATGTGAGACCTTAGCGAATAGAAGGAACAGTAGTACCAGAGCTGTGAAGACATTAACAGTCACCAATAAGAAATTTCTCCAGACGTTAGGATATAGAGTCCGTTAAGTAATGGAAATCTTAAGTGTTACGGATAAAATTAGAATGGATGATTCCATTGTTAGTTATGAATATCATTCACATCAACCGTTTGGATCCCAGAGTTTTAATAATTCCGATGAAGTAAGAATCACCATTCCAGAAGTTGATACTTTTACACTGCCCGCAGAAAGTTATTTATATGTAGAAGGACGTATAAATTTGCTAAATGATGATGGAACAGTGCAAAAAGCAACCAAAAAAGCAGATGGAAGCATTGAAGGTGTTCCTAAATCAACTAAATTCATATGCAATCCTATCGCTTTTCTCTTTAGCGACATTCGATACATTTTAAATGGAGTGCAAGTAGATTCTGTACGATATGTAGGGCTTTCCTGCGTAATGAAAGGATACTTTTCATACACCCCTAACGATTTGGTGAGATTGAAAAATGCCGGTTGGAATGTGGATGATGATCATACTAGCGACATTGTAGACAGCATGGGAAATTTTAGTGTTTGCGTAGCGTTAAAATCATTGCTGGGATTTGCAGAAGATTACAAAAAGGTTATACTGAATGCAAGACAGGAACTAGTATTAATCAGATGTAACGACGATACTGATGCGATAGTTGCAAAGGTCATACCCAGCATAAATCAGAATGAAAAGGTGCGCATAACAATGGAGAAAGTAGTGTGGCGAGTTCCTCACGTCAATGTTGGTTTAGGAATGGCAATACATTTAGGGAACATAATGAAAAGAAATACGGAAATTCAATTACCCTTTAGAAGCTGGGAAATGCATGAATATCCATCTCTTCCAGAAACGACCAAACATTCATGGTCCGTTAAAACTGCTACACAAACTGAAACTCCTAGATTTATCATCATTGGTTTTCAAACCGATCGAAAAGGGCAAACGAAAACCAATATGAGCATATTTGATAACATAAACTTAACAAATTTAACCGTATTTTTAAATGGCGAACGATTCCCGTACGATAATTTAAATATCGAGTATAAAAATAATCGTTACGCAATATTATATGAAATGTATTCCCGTTTTCAAGAAATATATTACGGGATAGATAGCGAACCAGTGTTTAAACCTTCTATATTCAAAGAGAATGCACCATTAATAGGGATCGATTGCTCACATCAAAAGGATGCTCTTCATAAGGGTGGTGTGGAAATAAGAATTGAATTTTCAACAAGCGAAAATGTTCCGAAAGACACAGCAGCTTATTCCCTAATTCTTCATCATCGCACATTTCAGTATAATACAATTAGTAAATTTGTGACCCAAGTGGTTTAACGCGTTTGTACATATAAGGAAATTACAATTATAAAATTACTTAGTAAGGATCGGAAGTTGTTGTGATGAAGTATGCAATCGTTGACGTGCAAGGGTTTCGGATAGGCGGAATCTTCATTCCAAAGGAATTAGCAGTTGTAAGTTATGACTGGAAGACGAGCCATTTCGTATTCGAACCCCCCGCACCATTAAATTTACTATCTTGGAGGGATCAACGGACCGCTGAATGGTTAACGGAATTTCATCATTGTATCAATTGGACTGCAGGATATCTTCCATCCAGTAAAATACATCACATAATTGGCGAACTATCTAAGAAGTATGAAAAAATTTACGTGCGGGGTGAAGAGAAATCTAAGTATATACAACAATTTGTTTCAAATAAATCTATAATTGAAACGTTGGATAATTCAAATAGTTGTCGAATTGAGAGACAAGTTCCAATGTGTTCATTTCATGAAAAAGATGTATGCATTTGCGCGGTCAATAATGTTTATTCACTAAAAATGTATTGTGATGCAATAGTACATGATAAAGAAGTGTTTTGTTAAATAATTTTTTTTTTGTAATAATAAGAATGAGAGTGAGTTTGTGTTTCATTAATACCCTCCCTTCCCTAACCCCCTCCCGAATTTAAGATGATTGGTAATGTATTAAATGTGGAAGGTGAATTGAAGGAATTCACTAATAGTAGAAAGTCTGTTGGATAAGGAACGTGCGAAGATGTCAGTCATAAAAATGGTTTTAAGTCTTCTGTTGAAATTTGGAATTGTGAAGTATGTGGTAAATAAAAGTGCGGAAGTCTTGGAGTCCTATGAAAGTCATGGATCTTTTATACCTCTATCAAAAGAAGATTTTAATTACATTCCCTTACCATTCATAAGAAGTAGAGTGTATTGTTATGAATTGGTGCAAATATGGGAGAAGCTACCAAATCGATATCAGAAGGATGAAAGTTTACGAAGAAAACTTCCATATTACGATATGAATAATCGAAGTGATCATTGCGTTGGAATTGATACTCCTTATTGAACATGTTTAAAAATAAGGATGTTATCATGATGTGAAAAAGGTTGTCATCACAAATTATAATAAATAGAATGTACCACCTTTTAGTTGTAAGTCTTGTATAAGGTATTTGTTATCTACTAGCAAAATAAATGTTTTCCATTGGTTTAAGACATTTTTTTATAAAAGATTGGTGTTACCCCTAGATCGTCATTACACTTTCATCCTAAGAATGAAACCATACCAATTTTGTGATATGAAGTTTGTTACACATATGCTCACATTGCCAGTGCAAAATTTTGATGAAAAACGTGATTTGAGAACATTTCAACGCCATAGTGACCTCTTTGGAGGTTTTTGTAAGCGAGCAATTATCGTTGGTGGTTCGGGAACGGGAAAAACAAACATCTTGCTGACACTACTAACACATCCAAATGGATTACGTTTTCAAAATGTTTACCTCTGCTGTATGAATATTTACGCTGTTTGATGAAACCAATGCATGAATTCTTGTATTTTGAGTGTTTAGATGTAGATGATATGGTTACACCCTGTGCAGTAAAAGAGTATTCCATTGTCATTTTTGATGATGTTCAATGCACGCCGCAAAATGTTATAAAGGAATATTTTTCCTTCGGACGACATAAGAACGTTGATTGTTTTTATTTATGTCAATCTTACGGTGCAATACCAAAGCATTTATTGAGGGACAATTGTAACCTCATTGTAGCTTTCCGTCAAGATGTTACGAATTTGAAACACATTTTCGACGATCATGTTGGCGCGGATATGACTTTTGATAAATTTCAAGATATTTGTCGTCAATGTTGGACTGACACATATGGTTTCCTAGTAGTTGACCTGGACTGTGCAAAAAACAGTGGTCGGTATCGCAAAGGATTTGACACATATATACAACTTTAATACCTAGAACGGACAGTTGAAATTAATTTGTAATTCATTCAACATGGACAATCAACTTGCTAAAAAATTATTGCACGTCCGTGAAGGATTGCGTAATAAGCTTAAATTGTTAAAAGCTGAAATTGCAGCAACCAGACAAAGTGCAGAGACAGCTTATTCACCAATAACTGAACCTTTGAAAGCTATTGCAGATCGGTTACAAACGGTTCGAATCATGCCAAAACTGGAGCAATCATACGGAGAAGATGAGTCATTTACGAAAGATACTAAAAAAAAGGAAAGCATCTAAATATGAATCATATGAACCAGATGAGACATTCATACCGCATGATAAACCAAAACTAAAAATTTCTAAATTTCAAACTCTAATTGATACTTCAACCCCAATACAATCGCGACGAAAGAAGACACCTAAATTTCTAAAACTTGAAGAAATTGGATCTCTGTCAACTGCAACTGAAATGGATGCGCCGGAAATTGTTATCTCCGATGATGAAATAGAAGTTGAAGATGATAGCAGCTTTGATTTAGATGAATTGAGTCATGATGTTACACAACGTCTCCACGAAACCAAGAAGAGGTTATCCGAATCTATGCAACAACCTGAGGTACAAGCAGCCTTAGCACAATTTCATCGATTACCTCGCGCTTACATTGAAGAGTATAATACGGATGTTGAGGATAAATTCGACAAAAAGTATGGAGTTCGAGTAGACGAAGGTGATCCTTACATAGGAAATAGCAAAGTTGATTTTGTTGGTCCCAACCTAAGCGTTGCCGGTTTTGAATATAAAGGAACTCCTGGATTTTATGAATTAGTATTTGAGAAGAAGCCAGGAAAGTTTACACCTCAAGATCTTCGTGAGTACAGAGATTTATTGAGACGAACAAATGCTGCTAGACTGCAATAGAATCCGGAATTACGAATATCTGCCAACAAAGGGTACAAGTACATGCATATTATCAGACCTACATTAGCTGGTAAAGTGCCGAATGTATGGTGGACCAAATCATGGAAAACTGGTTCGGGATATATTCAGAAACAGTTTAAACCAAATACAAAGGTGCAACTGCAATATTGGGACAATCCGAACGAACTTGTCAATCGCTTACGTCTTCTCATAGCTTCTGAATCGGCCGGTCACAATGGACATAATAATGAAATTATTTCAATTATTGAAGAATTAAAAGAAGCGAACATTATATATTGAGTATACAGCATTCATTTATAAAGCTACACACAATCCAGATAGCTTCATTCGTTACATTTTTGTTCTATCACATCAATTAACATGACCATTGATCGTTTGGGACGACATTTAATTCATAAGAAATACACTGCAAAACACAGAGCTTTACAAATTGAGCAAAGAAGTGATTACGTTATTACATTTTCTGGAGATGGCACGCTTTCATCCACAGACAATTTAATAATTAACAACAAGGCTTCCAAGGATCTCTATCAAAATCGTGTTTACCAAGGAACTATAAGACTTGTGAACATTCCTCCAAGCATGACACTCATCATCAACGGTGCTGTCGTTATAGGTCCTATTGGATATAAAATTAAGCCTCGTGACTCGTTTTCAGTGAGATATATTTCAAAACGTACAAGACCTAAAGAATCCTACTTTGTTGAAATATTACTATCCAACGATGAGTTCAGTTAAAAGGGATTTGATCAATGAAATTCACGCTCCTGTTCGAATAAATTTTCCGAGGCGAAAAGTATCAAAGGATTAAAGGATCTTTTGCAAGCGGACTTGGTTGAAATGGTTCCATATTCAACAGAAAACAAAGGATATAAGCATATATTAGTTGTTATTAACATATTTTCCAAATATGCGTGGGCTAAACCGTTAAAGACCAAAACTGGTTACGAAGTTTCAGAACAGATGAACAAGTATTTTCTCGAAAAGAGGCAGAATATACCGAAGAATCTTCAAACCGATATGGGGAAAGAATTCTACAATGCATCATTCCAAAACTTAATGAAACGTTATGGAATAAATCATTACAGTACATACTCCAATCTGAAAAGTTCAATCGTTGAAAGGTTCAATCGAACGTTGAAGGAAAAAATGTGGAAAGAGTTTTCCATGCAGGGGAATTATCAATGGTTGAATTTCCTACCGGAAATAGTGAAAACCTATAACAATACTGTTCACAGTACAACTGGATTAAACCAGTAAAAGTGAATCAGAAAAATGCTAAAACCATTCTTAATAGTACATATAATTCCTTAAAAGTTATGGATCCTAAACGTGCAAAGTTCAATGTTGGCGACTACATTCGCATCAGTAAACATCGTCAAGCCTTCACTAAAAACTATACGCCAAACTGGTCTAATGAAATTTTCACCATCTCTAGAATTCAAAATACATTTCCCAGAACTTACCTGTTAAAAGATTCACTAGGAGAAGAAATATTAGGAGGTTTTTATGAATACGAGTTGCATAAGGTTCAACATCCGAACGTTTTTTTGGTTGAAAGGATTATTAAACAAAAAGGAAACAAAGTCCTCGTCAAATGGATGGGTCTCAGCGATGCACATAATTCCTGGATAGCGAAAAACAATGTATTGTAAACATCAATTGTTTTTTTTTGGTAAAATTAATAAAACACTTTTTTTTATTCAGAACGTTTTTTTATTTACCAGTTATTTATACAGTCATACAGTATTTATAAGACATTAGTTATTTTCATAGAACATAGTTACTAATTCATCAAGCACTAAATTTGCCTCAGGATTAAGAATTTTATAATGTTCCCATGCTAATGTATTGCAATTGTCATTGAGAAGGTATCGTTTATCATCTTTTGCTGATAACGCAATTTTGTTCTTCAATTCAGTGTACATTGTATGTAAGTGTGATCGGAATACATACATTTTCTTAAGTATCTGCCCCCCCCCTCATTCACAATCCGCTTATAGTCATCAACAGTTAAGAGTTTGTCTATAACATACTTTTTCACTCCTTTAGCTTTTTTAACATCTTCTGTAACATTTAAATCCTTTCCTGCAACTTGTATGCAATAAGCTTTGGCACCTGTACCGTAAAATGATTCAATTATTCGTCCGCCATACTCATCTTTCATTTTACCTATAATGGACTCGTTTCGTGGAATTTGATGAATATTAGACATAGGGTAATTAGAGGTATCAAATTTATGAACATTCTCTTTTATATCATTGTAAACATTATCAGCTTTAATAGATACAATTAAAGAATCTGTATCTGTATATAAGAGACATACACGATCTCCATACTTCGTTTTAAGGAAATCTTAATAGAAATCATACATAACACTTTTGGAAATTTCCAATACACTGAAACCTACATACAATGGTTTCTTGTAATGAACTTCTACAATTTTCATTTTAACCGCAACCAAACTTTCACTAAAAATTTTTGCCGACTTAAAATTCGGTTTCGCGATGTCGTGACTCGAAATGTGTTAATAAGTTTATGTCTACCCGATTCTCCACATTCTCCATGGTCTTACCGAATATGCTGTTGTTCATTAATTTGTAAAAATTTTTGCTAAATTCATTTATACCTTCATTTCTTCTACAGGTGTTAAAATCTATATAAGGTTTTAACCAATTACTTTGCTCGAATTTGAGAATTCGATAAATTTGTCCAAGTTCAAGTCCATGCTCGATACACTGAATTAAATTTGAATAATGAATTATATACTTTGTTTTTGAACATAAAGTGTTTAATAGTTTACGATTTTTTGAACCTAAGGGTGTTGTGCTTTCCGCACAGAATGGAAAATCATTATGATCGTCATGTAAATTAGCAGGATAATCCAAGTCTACTTCCAACACATAACCAACATTAGGATCATTATGCAGGTTTGCAACGTTTACAGTATCGATTTCTTCTTTCGTTAACCATCGAAATGATCCTAAAGGAAGATTTTGACACATTGCATGTCCATATAAATTTGTAGCATCTAAATATAGAATGTATGATGTTTCCTTAGTATCATCATAATTGGTAAGAAATGGATTATTTGCTATTTCTTTTCGTTTCGTGCACATACTAACACCTCCTCGAATACCATTTTGAAAAAATAGTAACATGTCAATATCTGTTAATAGATCTAATTTAACACCAGTCATACGCAACATTGCATCCCAACTCAACCCTGGGGCGGTAAAATACTGTGCCGGATCAAGTTTATAATCTTTCATACATATATCGCGGAAATTTTCAAAAACATCAGCTAGAAGAAGCACATCCGATGTTAAATATACATCTGGGTAATCACCAAGTGTTTTACATTCAAATGTACGCCAGACATGTTGGGCACGTTCATAATTTTTCACATCTACGCTTCTATCCGACAATATAACAAAAAATTGATCAGCAGTAGGCAGTTGCGGATAATCTAATTTTTCAAATGAATCCACAAATTTATCACAAATATGACAAATATTTGTCTCACTGAATAAACGATTTTCCTTATCAGTTAATTTCTTCATGGGTTTTACTATACCCAAATGTTTTTTATGGATTCTCTGCACATCGCTTTCTAATTGATTCATAAATTCTGTAGCGGCATGCTTCCCTCTGTATTTTACAAATTTGGACAATGAATCATCATACGAACATTTAATATAATATGCAAAGGCGTAAGGTTCGTGCTCATAACATTTGGTTGTAAATGAAGCCGACTCATCTAATTCTGTATCATTATTATGGGTAGGTTTCAACAATGCTTCAAAATCAGCATAGATAACAAACGGTACCTTCAATTGTTTTTCATAATTTTCAAATTGTAAAATATTTTCCTTCACTGTTTCCCCATACTTATTTATTCTTAGCGATTCGGTTGGTAAAACCGCCTCAACACGTTTACAATCTTCCCTCATATGTCGTTCCAATTTATTTTCTTCTGAAAAATATACCAAACACCCTTCACAAATATATTTTTCATGACCATTTCGCGATAACTGACTAGATACAAGTCGTGACAAATTTTTAATCCAACAGTAATGATTATTACCACTATCGTCACTTGTGATTAACAAATTTACATGCGCATTTTGTCGACTTTCAGTATAATGCAATGGTCCTACTACAGTATTCGTAGCGACACCATTCTCGAATGTTGCTTGTAAACCATAAACATTTACAGATATGTTATTATTCTGCTTAAATGTTGGTATATCATGCAAACTAACTGGGAATTGCAAACCTGTTATATTCAATAACGTATGCCGATTCGGATAGGACGACGTTCTCTGCGGTAGACCTGTTGGATCGCACAGCGCTGATGTTATAGCCCAACAGAAGCATTCTTGATCATCATTTTTCACATTGATTATTGCTTCTTTCCGTTTGATCTCCGGCGGTAAATCGATATAACTTGACGCCTTCAAGGGATTGTATTTATTGACATTCACCTCCAGATATAAAATTTGAACTAAAGTCCATCCTACAAGAAAACATTCATTATTCATTATTGCACTACTCGCAATAACCTTTATCATACCTGAATCTCGCTCCTGGAATTCTGACATTTTTTGCAGATATTTCATCCATAAATTGTCCATATACTGCATATAAATCAAGACCTCTTGTAATTACTGCATTTTTCGTGTTGAAAGATTTAATTTCAGCATCTTCTTTGGTTGCTAGGTAGTGCAAAGTAAAACATTTCACATTGACCTTCACACAGTTGTGAACATAACGCATGTTCTCAATTAAATTTATCACTTTTTCACGAATATCATTTTTAAAATCATCCAGATCTATGTAGTGTCTTGGCTCTGCTACTCTATAGGTTACAATTCTATTCCCAAATGCTCCCGCTATCCTTTCCACACCATCATCGGTTAATACCAAAGCATTTGCTTTATGCGCATTACTACGGAGGTGGGCGGAGTACAATGTTTGATTCACGTAAATATTGCAGAATTCACATTTTCTAACTTTGGCCAAGTCTTGCTGATTATTTAATTTTAGACGTTTTCCAAGACATGCTGTTCTCTGATGACGTTTAAGATTATCTGCACGACTGAAAGTTTTAGCGCACTGCTCACACTCAAGCATTTTAACTGTTTAAGACGATAGAGGAGATCACACTGTGGTTTCATTCTGCATACGGTCTATTTATTCCCTCTTCGCAACATCCTAATGAGATGTGTACGTTCGGAGGTGGTTAGGGTGATAACCTCCAGAGGGTCCACATCTTACAAACAAATTTCAATGTCAAGAGGTCAGACCTTGAAACTGACCACAGCGTGAGGAGGTTATTATACTGGACTAAGTTAAACTGGTCTCCAGCGTGACTTGCTTGAATCTATACATATTTATACCGTTCTGCGTATGGTTCCACAGTAATAACAGTTATCGCAACTATAGCAGGTATGATGAGTCACTCACGGTGTGACTCATTTACGCTAAGCAAATGTGAAAAAAAAAACCTGTGTGTCAACATGTGTCACCATACTACAAACCATCCTGATGATGTTGGCGAGGAACGTATTACTCGCGTAAGTGCAATGAATTTATACCTTCCCAACAATATATTAATGCAATTATCTGTAGTCATTCGTTGGAAGTTTCTGGTGGTACTTGCTGTGCTGTCCAATTCTCCCTGACCAAAAATTGTATGACGTCGTTACAGATCCAAGTGGTGGGGTTGACTTATTAAAAACATAGTGACTGCACTGTTTTTACCTCAGTCTTCAACCCCTTCTACAAGAGCAAGCAACAACCATCTACAATGTGGACATGTTATGCCCTTGACAACAATTCACAACGGAAAGCTACAACTTTAAAAGAAGCTGTGAATCTGCAACAGGAGGAGTACTCAATTTTACAACGGGAAGCTACATTATCACTAAACGATTTTAGGTGCGAAATTGAGTTTGAATATTTATCGGAACGTCGGAAGGAATTTGAAGCAGGGGTGAATACATGTGAAGACTACTTAGAACAACGTATCAGTATTGACCAATTAATAAACCGTCTGAAAGAATTAAATGTATTAAATTTACGAGATGATTTGTATACACTTTTGCCGAAACACTTACACAACAATTGTGTAATGGTAACGCTCAATAAATAAAAATACTCTTAACAATCTTTTTTGTTTTTTTTAAATTTTAAAATGTTACAAAATATCCCCACCGAGGATCGCTTTGGGTGGGGCCATGTAGAATATATATATATATATATATATATATATATATATATATATATATATATATATATATATATATATATATATATATATATATATATATACATATGGTTGCTACGGTGTGGGCTCCAACGCGTATGACAGACTGTACGTTGTCACCTCATATATAACGTTGATGGCTCCAAAATCGGAGGTGACAACGTATCGCCTTGTTTTCAACGGAAATGTGGTCTAGGTGGCTCAGGGAGCTCAAATCCAAAATTTGCGTCGGAGCCGATAACGTCCATTCTATATGTACGGACAAGTCATGTTAGTTCAAGCGTAGATCACGAGCGCTAGTGTCGCCCATGCTAGATACGGCCGCTACGAAGTCACCTCCGCATATATGACTGCGTGTTTTGTATCGTACAACGTACGCTGTGACATCCGAAAAACGCTGGCAACGTTGCGGAGGTGGTAGCGCAAGAAACATATTATATATGAGTATTTTCGTATTTATTTCTGGTCTCGGATGCAGTTGAGTTGTGCATGGTATGCGAGATACAAAGGGTTTTGGTTCAAATCCAGGCCGTGGCTGAATTTTTTTTTATTTTTACGCACACTGCAAATATTATTTGAAATAAAACTAAATAAATTATTTGCGGTGCTATTACATCAATAAATTCTATAAATTCCACATACCTTTTCTTGTGTTCACCACAAATCCTATTGAATCAAGTACTTAAGTAGAAATATTAAAACGGTGATGCGGGCATTTTTAGTTAATACGACTACATAGTTCACACAGTTTTTTTTTAATTTCAGACTTGAAAAGACAGACCGACATGAAAATGTTTACTCTTTGCAGTTGTATTATACAAAAATGTGTAGCAGTAGTCAAAGTTTCTCCGGGTGCCTGGGTTTTTAGCTTATTTATTGTATTTTATAATCTCCAATAAATACTCTATTGTCACAATAAACTTTAGTGGTATGTAGATATCAATGTAGATATCAATTAAGGTAACAAGCTACAGTCGGGGAAAGATGTATGTTCGACTCCCATTTTTCTTGGGGCGAAATACTTCAAAACTTACACAAAGAATTGTGAATATATACAGGGGGTCTCAACAGTGCGATCTTGGAAGATTGTGCCTCTGTTAATGAAGATATTTTAAAACTGATTTCACTGCAATATTCACAAAGTCGAGGCGCACATTTCGAAACTATTACCTTGTATACAGGCTGCTCCATAACACAGTACCAAACTAAACTTATGTTTTGTTAAATGGAACAACCTATATTTCGGCACAATTTTTAATTCCTCGCAAAATTTTACGACAATGAAAAGTAACAATACATACCGTAAACTTTATACTTTTTGATTTATTGGCATTTTTAAGGAAAAACAGAAGTCTAAGAAAAATTGTATATATCAATACCGGTTTTTACTTTTATTGTGCTGGCTTAGATTATGATTAATTAAGAAGCGTTCTATTAGCGTGATTACCTGCCATATCCAAATTGTGTGCAGGTTGGTCATAATCTGCAACAACATATAGCAAACAGTTTTTCCTAAGAAAGGTAATTTTTTTAAATGGAACATCCTGTATCGAATTATTTTTTGAATTTTGTGCATCGTTCTGCACAAAAAAGTACTACCACACACCAGTGATAAAATAAACAATTGCATTGTTATCGTATACACAGACAGACGGACAGACCGATCGATAATGTTGCGTCAAACATCAGAGTTGGGCACCACTCAACTAACCCGAGATGAGTAACACTCATGATTAATGAAATCACTCGTCACTCAGTCATTACTCGTCAATCATAAATGTAAGAATCACTTATCACTCATTAATCGTAGAAACAAGTGTTTCAATTTTGACAGCCGGTAGCGACTGCTTAATATTGTTTTAAAAATATTAAAAAGAAAATACAATTTAATAAATTTTATTAGCAAAGTAAACCCACATTACGGTAAATGTAATGTGTGTATACTTTGTTTTAATTTATCCAGCTTTATCTTATAATAATTATGCATTTTTATAGAGAATAAATTCTTACCTTAATAAACGTTTTACATTTTTCTTTTGACTAAAATAAATTGAACTCATGTGCTAAATGAAACTAAATGCATTAATAATAACTGTTTTGAACTATATCCGATTCTATAGTGATCTACTTATTAAGGGTACAATCTGGTGTACCGTTTTCAAAAATGAATTATCATTTTATTGCATATATTGATTGCACAACATTTAAAGAATACATTGACTGTAAAACTGTCCGAAAATAATTCGAAATATTATAGTATAATAATTCGAACGATTCCACAGCTAAAAGTCGAGCGGCTCGTCGAAGCCGATTATATCACGCTTATCGGAAACTTTTTTAACCATCTCGCATACGTACATCTTTCAATATTTTTCACAAATTATTTTCTATAGTGCACTCTTTTCTCCTCTTTAAAATGACGTACCATTGGTTAATAGTTAATTTTTCGAATTTCTTTGTTACATAATTTTACAGTGTATTCTTTAAATGGTGTGCATTCTAAATGCGCGATAAAAGTTCATTAATTTTTGAAAATGTTACCACCAATGTACCATTAAATGTGATTTGGAATGTACGTTGAACGTGTACGACGTGTACGTATCTAACGTGCCATAAAATTCTTGATATAATTAAAAAGAAAACTGAAGAAAGCATTTTATACTGTGATTAGGTGGATTATTCAACTGCGAAATCATATATGCCTCTTTCTTTACACTTCAAAATTTGTAAATCAAAGAAGTGTTTTGTTTATATTTATATAATTGTTTATTTAATTTAATTTATTTTTAATTTTCTTTTTGATTTAAAGACTTAGATTTTGTGGGATTGTATGATAAATTGTATCCGCGCCTCCGTTTTACTTTCATCAGTGTGTAAGTATATCGAGTTTCTATTATGTTTTAAAACAGTGTAATTTCTATTGAACAGTCATCACTTTTTGCGCGTTATCGCTAGTAATCAGTGTTCAATATTCAATCGTGTACGGCAGTTATGAGTGGTGAGTAAAAAATCATCACTCAATCCGATGAGTGACCAATCGTAACCCATCACAACGAGTGATGATTAATTTAACTAATTAATATAATTTAATCATCACTTGGTACTCAATCACTCGATTGCCAAATGCCCAACTCTGGTCAAACTCAATAGAACCATACCACAGTAAATGGTTGGGGGGTATAAAAATGTGTATGTATTTGGTAAATAAAACTTGGCGTGCGCGCGATTTTTTCAGTAACAGTTTCTATTTATTCCAATCAATTTACTCCATGGTTTTACCGTCAATGCACGTATTTAGACCAAGCACAACAACGGACTTTGTACAATTTGAAACGGCAATGGAAAGCTTATAAAGAATTGGTTAACAATAAAGCGCTGACCACGCATCAAGGTTGACGGCTCGGCGGTGGCAGCTCTTTTTCTATTTTTTGTCAAAAAGCTTTAACTGGGATAAGAAATAAGTATAAAATGATTAGTTTCGTATCGATATAACTCAAAAACTACTTAATAAATTTAAATTGGACTTTCACACATCAATTCATTGTATTTGTAGTGTGTCCTCAGCGTTGTACATTGGCCTACGTTGCGAAGGCCGACATAAAAAATAAATAAAAAAATCATCAAGAAATAAAATAATAAAACTAGTTGGGTAGTTGGACTAACATCGCGACAAAACATATAAATAGGGTAATTAGTTGTTGCACGGTAACCATATTACACTTAGAACTTAGTTATCCGAGTTAAAAACATTTTAGTACCCTTAGAAAAGTTCTAATAAAACCAATTATGTTTTGTTAGAAACTATAACCAATATAGCCGGCAATATTCATGGGACAAATATTGCCGTGTAATGCTTAATCATCCTCTGTAATATATATTATTCATATTAGTGCTAAATACTTAATAAATAATTAGTTACTAAAAGTGAATGTTTATTTTGTGAGAAGCGAGTTTACGGCCTGTCATATACATGGTATATAATAATGGCCTATTGTGACCTCCGTAGGTTTGGCAACGCCGCTGGAGTTATCAGCGACACGTCAGTATCCGTTCATGTATAAATTGCGGAGGTCACTTCGTACCCTTTACGTACCTTATATATGACCTACTAAAAAATCAAAAATCGTTTCCCCTCTTTTGATGCTCTCGTAGCGAAAGTTCCCCTCATTAAAAATATGCAATCAGATCAAAAATATATTATCTGGAACACCCGGAGCCTAGGTAGCCTGCTCTATATGCTGGAGGTGACAACTTAACACGTATACATATATATATATATATATATATATATATATATATATACAGGGTCCTGCAACTAAGCTCCCGTCTTCTGTAGCTCACTTACTCATTAAGCTAAGAGTTTGGCATTTTGCAGGCTTACCCTGTACTTCAAGGTACATTTCAAGAAATTATTTCTTATTATACAGGGTGTTCCAAAAATGTGCAACGCCATGGTAATATATTTTTTTAAATTGTATGTTATACATTTTTCTACACATTTGGAAGCCTTTTATGGTTGCCTACATATCACCAAAATTTTATTGAAATCGGTTGAGTGACCGCAGCGGAAAAAAATAAAAACCAAAAAAAATTGATTTTGCATCGTAGGCTTTAAAAATCAATAAAAACCACAAAATGCTCCTCGTTAATAAAATTTTGCGACGTGCTTATTAAGTTAGATGTAATAGTCTCGTTAACCAAGTGACATTGATCCAAATTATACAGGGTGACCAAAATCGAGTGTCAAACTTGTCAAACTTCAAAGCGCGCTATTGTTCTTATTTTAAATTGGAACCCATATTTTTTTTTAGGTGAAACGATGCGGAATTAAAGAATAAATATTGTTTCTGAATACAACCCCATCACAATTCCCAATATTTTAAAAGTTATTCGCCAAAAACTCATTTTTCAACGTTTCCAACGGCAATTTTAGGTAATAAATATCGTACGTGGCGTTGAAAAACAATTTATTACATAAAATATAACGCAGAGAGGTAACACTCAAATCTAAGATACGTCTATTATTTTTTATGAAATAAATTGTTTTTCAAAGCCACGTACGATATTTATTATCTAAAATTGCCGTCGGAAACGTTGAAAAATGAGTTTTTGGCGAATAACTTTTAAAATATTGGGAATTGTGATGCGGTTGTATTCAGAAACAATGTTTATTTTTTAATTCTGCATCATTTCACATAAAAAGATTTATGGGTTCCAATTTAAAATAAGAACAATAACACGCTTTGAAGTTTGACAAGTTTGACACTCGATTTTGGTCACCCTGTATAATTTGGATCAATGTCACTTGGTTAACGAGACTATTACATCTAACTTAATAAGCACGTCGCAAACTTTTATTAACGAGGTGCATTTTGTGGTTT
The DNA here is from genome assembly GCA_964023965.1 of Melinopterus prodromus. NCBI lineage: Eukaryota > Metazoa > Arthropoda > Insecta > Coleoptera > Scarabaeidae > Melinopterus > Melinopterus prodromus. The sequence goes on along the minus strand of OZ030398.1, from coordinate 74,464 downwards.
TTATTGATTTTTAAATCTTACGATGCAAAATCAATTTTTTTTGGTTTTTATTTTTTTCCGCTGCGGTCACTCAACCGATTTCAATAAAATTTTGGTGATATGTAGGCAACCATAAAAGGCTTCCAAATGTGTAGAAAAATGTATAGCATGCAATTTAAAAAAATATATTATCATGGCGTTGCACATTTTTGGAACACCCTGTATAATAAAAAATAATTTCTTGAATTGTACCTTGAAGTACAGGGTAAGCCTGCAAAATGTCAAACTCTTAGCTTAATGAGTAAGTGAGCTACACAAGACGGTAGCTTAGTTGCAGGACCCTGTATATATATATACATATGGTTGGTACGGTGTAGGCTCCAACGCGTATGACAGAGTGTACGTTGTCACCTCATATATAACGATGATGGCTCCAAAATCGGAGGTGACAACGTATCGCCTTGTTTTCAACGGAAATGTGGTCTAGGTGGCTCAGGGAGCTCAAATCCAAAAATTGCGTCGGAGCCGATAACGTCCATTATATATGTACTGACAAGTCATGTTAGTTCAAGCGTAGATCACGAGCGCTAGTGTCGCCCATACTAGATACGGCCGCTACGAAGTCACCTCCGCATATATGACTCCGTGTTTTGTATCGTACAACGTACGCTGTGACATCCGAAAAACGCTGGCAACGTTGCGGAGGTGAAAGCGCAAGAAACATATATTATATGAGTATTTTCGTATTTATTTCTGCTCTCGGACGCAGTTGGGTTGTGCATGGTACGCGAGATACAAAGGTTTTTGGTTCAAATCCAGGCCGTGGCGGAATTTTTTTATTTCAAAATTCAATCCCGCATGTTTTTGTCGTTTGTTATTTATTTTGAATGGCATGGGCTGCTTTATGTCAACTATTCTAGTTTACTCACATTGCAAATATTATTTGAAATAAAACTAAATAAATTATTTGCGGTGCTATTGCATCAATAAATTCTATAAATTCCACATACCTTTTCTTGTGTTCACCACAAATCCTATTGAATCAAGTACTCAAGTAGAAATATTAAAAAGGTGATGCGGGAATTTTTAGTTAATACGACTAAATAGTACACACAGTTTTTTGAAAATATGAGACATGAAAAGACCGACATAGACATGAAAATGCTTACTCTTCGCAGTTATGTATTATACCAAAATGTGTCGCAGTAGCCAGTTTCTCCGGGTGCCTGGGTTTTTAGTTTATTTATTGTTTTTTTATAATCTCCAATAAAACCCTATTGTCACAGTAAACTGTAGTGGTAAGCTTGAATAGTACAGTACCTAGTTTAGTTTATTGATCATCATTGTAGGTATCAATTAAGATAACAAGCTAGAGACGCGGAAAGATGTATGTTCGTCTCCCATTTTTCTGGGGGCGAACACAGGTGTCTCACCAGTGCGATCTCCTAAGATTATGCCTCTGTTAATGAAGATATTTTAAAACTGATTTCACTCATATATACACAAAGTCGAGGCGCACATTGTAAAACTATTAGCGTGTATACAGGCTGTTCCATAACAAAGTACCTACGTAAACTTGTTAATGGACGTGTTTTGTTAAATGGAACAACCTATATTTCAGCACAATTTTTAATTCCTCGCAAAATTTCACGACAACAAAAAATAACGTAACATACCGTAAACTTTATACTTTTTGATTTATTGGCATTTTAATGGAAAAACAGCAGTCTAAGCAAGATTGTATATATCAATACCGGTTATTTTATTGCGCTGGCTTAGACTATGATTAATTAAGAAGCGTTCTTTCTATAAGCGTGATTACCTGCCATATCCAAATTGTGCAGCGGTTGGTCATAATCTGCCACAAAATATAGCAAACAGGTTTTCCTAAGAAAGATAATATTTTTAAATGGAACACCCTATATTGAATTAATTTTTTGAATTCTATGCATCGTTCTGCACAAAAAGTACTAGCACACACTAGTGCTAAATAGGGTGGTTCAAAAATGCATTGCGACATTTTTTGTGATGATAGAAAGCAACGATCCCACCAAACCGTTCCAGATCCAAAAAAAGTGGACACGTATTTTGTTTTTTTTCAAAATTGTAATTTTTAATGGTACCTATCGATGCATCAAATTTACTTAATTTGAATCTCACGCCAAACTTCACACGAGACACCACCATTTTAGAACATTTACGCGGTGGACACAACAACGCCAAGAAAAAGTAGGATAATAGGCAAATTGATGGTAAATAACGAGAAATTCTTACGACAATATAGTTCACGCAACAGCTTTACTGATCAAGAGACCACCAAATGGAGTACCAACGCGAGGAAAAGGGGGAAAGAGACGAATGACAGTTGATGACGTTTGCATCTGAAGAAGGGGTAACCCGAAAGCTAGCTAATGCAATATACCAATAAAATTCACTGACGGAACCAAGCTTGTTTTTATTATTATATTCAATTTCAGTGAAACATGGAGACCTTCCTGGCAAATCACTCTAAGATAATAAACTGCTATATCGAACTCAGCAAACAGAATTCAGACGGATTTTTGAGAAAGACGAATTATTTAAACAAATAAAATTTATTTAAACATATGAAAATTAACTGTCAAATGTTTATAAACATCCCACTAGGCCAATAATAATGATTTCTATGAGAGAAAACGTAATAATTAGAGTCAACTTTCTGAAGAATCTAAATTTTTTCATTTAAGGGTAGTTTTCAGGGCACTGTGGGGGTGAGTTGGGGGCATCAACTCCATATGTATGATAGGTCAAATTCTTCCTTAGAAAGTCCTATAACTTTAGTCTTAATTTTTCCCAAACCCCGAACAATTATTTGAAAAATACCAAAAAATGTTTTTTCCCATGCATTTTCTTATGTAAATTCGAGGAGTCGACAGGCACCATTAAAAATAAAAATTTCGATGGAAAAAAATACGTGTCCACTTTTTTTGGATTTGGAAACGATTTGGACAGATCATTGCTTTCTAAATAAAGACAATTTGAACCACCCTAGACTGCCAAAATAAACAATTGCATTGTTATCGTATACACAGACAGACGGACAGACCAATCGATAATATTGCTTCAAACTCAGAGTTGGGCATCACTCCACTAACCCGAGATGAGTAACACTCATGATTATTGAAATCACTCGTCACTCATTACTCGTCAATCATAAATCTAAGAATCACTTATCACTCATTAATCGTAGAAACAAGTGTTTCTATTTTGACTGCCGGTAGCGACTGCTTAATATTGTTTTAAAAATATGATCTATCTTAATAGATTTCATTAGCAAAGTAAACCCACATTACGATAAATGTAATGTGTGTATACTTTGTTTTAATTTATACAACTTTATCTTATAATAAATATTCACTTTTATAGAGAATAAATACTTACCTTAATAAACGTTTTATATTTTTATTTTGACTAAAGTGAATTGAACTCATGTCCTAAATGAATCTAAATGCATTAATAATAACAGTTTTGAATTATATACGATTCTATGGTGATCCACTTATTAGGGGTACATTCTGGTGTACCATTTTCAAAAATAACATTATTTTATTGCTAATTTTGATTGCACAACATTTAAAAAATACATGACTGTAAAACTGACAGAAAATAATTCGAAAAAGAAAACGATTCCACAGCCAAAAGTCGAGCGGCTCATCGAAGCCGATTATAGCACGATTATCGGAATTTTTTTTTAACCATCTCCGATTCGTACATCTTTTAATATTATTCACAAATTATTTTCCTCTTTAAAATGATATACCATTGGTTAACAGTTAATTTTTCGAATTTCTTTGTGACGTTATTTTACAGTGTATACTTTAAATGTTGTGCAATCTAAATATGCGATAAGAAATCATTAATTTTTGAAAATATACCAATGTATCACTAAACGTGATTTGGAATGTACGTTGAACGTGTACGTATCTAACGTGTCATAAAATTTTTGATATATTTAAAAAGAAAACTGAAGAAAGCATTCTATACTGTAATTAGGGGGATTATTCAACTGCGACATCAGTTATGCCTGTCTTTCTTTACACTTCAAAACTTGGAAATCAAAGAAGTGTTTTGTCTATATCTATATAATTGTTTATTTTTGTTTCTCTATCACGGTATTATGTCTAGGGAAAACAACAGTGCAATTATCTCTAATTAACCTGAAAAATAGATGCGGCTGTAATTGTTCTTAGTAATTTTCATTCAGAACAAATCAAGCCAGATCTCCAAATCAAATAACATAAATGACGGACAAACTTTTATAACACATATATATATATATATAAAGGGGTAAGTTTTGATTTAAAGATTTATATTTTGTGGGGGTTGTATAAAATATTGTATCCGCGCCTCTATTTTACTTTCATCAGCGTGAAAGTAAATCGAGTTTCTATTATGTTTTAAAACAGTGTAATTTCTATTGTGTAATTTCTACAGTCATCACTCATTGCGCGGTAATCGCGAGTATTCAGTGATGAATATTCAATCGTGTACGGTAGTTATGAGTGGTGAGTAGAGAAATCATCACTCAATCTGATGAGTGACCAATCGTAACTCATTACAACGAGTGATGATTAATTAAACTAATTTTATCATCACTTGTTACTCAATCACTCGATTACCAAATGCACAACTTTGGTCAAACTCAATAGACCATACCACAGTAAATAGGAGGGGGGGGGGGCGTATAAAAATGTGTACGTATTTGGTAAATAAAACTTGGCGTGCCCGAGAATTTTTTCAGTAACAGTTTCTATTTATTCCAATCAATTTATTTCATGGTTTTAGCGTCAGTGCACGTATTTAGATAAAGCACAACAACGGACTGTACAATTTTAAACGACAATAGAGAGCTTGTAAAGTATAGGATAACTATAAAGCGCTGACCACGCATGAAGGTTGACAGCGCGGCGGTGACAGATCCTTTTCTATTTTTTGTCAAATAGCCCTAACTGGAAAAAAATAACTATAAAATTATAAGTTCAGTGTCGATATAACTCAAAAACTACTTAATAAATTTAAATTGGACTTTCGTCCATAAATTCATTGTATTTGTAGTTTGTCCTCAGCGTTGTACATTGACCTACGTTGCGAAGGCCGACGTAAAATAAATAAATTAAAAAAAATCAAAAAATAAAATAATAACTACTTGGGTAGTTTGACTTACATCGCGACAAAACATATAAATAGGGTAATTAGTGGTTGCACGGTAACCATATTACACTTAGGACTTAGTTATCCGAGTTAGAAACATTTTGATACCCTTAGAAAAGCCCTCATAAAACCAATTATGTTTTGTTAGAAACTATAACCAAGTCCCATGAATATTGCCGCTCTGTAATATATATTATTCATATTAGTGCTAAATACTTAATAAATGATTTTTAATACTATTACTAAAAGGGAGTGTTTATTTTGTGTGAAGCGAATTTTCGGCCTATCATATACATGCTATATAATAATAGCCTATTGTGACCTCCGTAGGTTTGGCAACACCGCTGGAGTTATCAGCGATACATCAGTTTCCGTTCATATATAAATAGTGGAGGTCACTTCGTGATATAATCGGCTTCGACGAGCCGGTCGACTTTTGGCTGTGGATCGTTAATTTTTCGAATTATTTTCTGACAGTTTTATAGGCAATGTATGTTTTAAATGTTGTGCAATCAAAATAAGCAATAAAATAATAAGTCATTTTTGAAAATGGTACACCAGAATGTACCCTTAATAAGTGGATCACCATAGAATCGGATATAATTCAAAACAGTTATTATTAATGCATTTAGATTCATTTTGGACATGAGTTCAATTCACTTTAGTTAAAGCAAAAATATAAATCGTTTATTAAGGTAAGTATTTATTCTCTATAAAAATGCATATTTATCATAATGTGACGATCTTAACAGCCGCGAAGGCGCCAGAAGTTCGAGGTTATTCTCGAGGCGGCCCATTCCAGAGAGATCTATCCGGACGGCGAGCGCGAGTAACAACTGTTCGGTGCCAGCGTAGAAGATTCGCGAAGGGCCCCGCACGGATCGATACGGGTATATAAGCGAGCCGTCGCTCGCTACCGGCAGTATTGTTCAGAGTGCAGTCGGAGCGCGGGCGCGATTATTGATCGACATAAATAGTTCGAAATAAATACAGTGAAGATAAATTTATAGTAGCTTTAAGTGACAGTTAGTTTTTAGTGTTCGTGTTTTAATAATTAGGTAATAAGACTGTAATAGTGTTAAATAAATTAGTTGACTATTTTAATATACCGAGTGTTTTAATTCACACCTTAACGAACGAAAAAACGCTACATTGGTGTCAGGTGTCGGGTGTGAATTGGACATTAGTGAAAATAAAATTAAAGTGAATTAAATCAGACTTTTAACGTGCGTGAAAATGGCGAAACTAGCGGACTTAAAAGTTAGTGAGCTGAAAAAGGAGCTGGAGGAAAGGGACTGCGATACGACGGGGAAGAAAGCGGACTTGCAGGAGCGGCTTCGTAAAGCATTAATTGAAGAAGGCAATGACCCGGACAACTTTGTTTTTGCTAGTGCAAGTGATATCGGCCAAATGCTGCAATGTTTGGAGGCCAATCAGGCCAAGTTGCTAGAAAATTCCGCCGACCTGGAGACTAAACTGCTAGAAAATTCCACCGACCTGGCTAAAGTGTTGGAAAATTCCGCCGACCTAGAGGCTAAATTGCTAGAAAATTCCGAACTTATTACCAGTTTAAAAAGCGAGCTTGGGGAAAAGCTAGAAGAGAATTCTGCCAAGTTGGAAAAAAAGATGTTAGAAAACAATGCCAACCTAATAAAGGAAATACACGAAGAAATTTTAACAAAATCTTCTACACTGGAGGAGCGATTTCTATTGATTTTGGAGGGCAAGATCCAGGAAGTTCAGAACAAAATCACAACGTTGGACGTCAAAACCTTCGAGGAGTTGCCCTATCAACCTTCAACAATGGACAACAAGAGCAAAGTTAGTGGCAATCAGGAATCCGTTGGGCTGATGCGCCTCAAACCACCGCAATTTGATGGTTCAACGTCGTGGAATGTTTATCAGCGTCAGTTTGAAGCGGCTGCAAAAGCGAACGGTTGGTCATCCAGGGAGAAGGCGACCGCCCTTACGTTGGCTTTGAGAGGAGATGCTGCTGCTATCTTGCAAAGAATGTCCCCGGAAGAGCAAGAAGTCTACGACCACCTGGTGAGACACTTGGAGACGCGTTATGGCCAATCACACCTGGAACATGTCTACCACACTCAGTTGAAAAATCGGTGCCAGAAGTCAGGGGAGCCCTTACAGGAATTTGAGGCAGATATTGCACGTCTGGTTCGACTGGCATATCCAGATGCCCAGGAAAAGATCATGGAACGTTTGGCGGTTCAAGCATTCCTGGACGGACTCCGTGATGGTGAAATGAAGCAAGCCTTACTACTAGCACATCCACCTAAGCTAGTTGATGCACTAACACGGGCCCTTGAATTCGAAGCTGCCAAGAACACAAACAAAGGTCAAGCTCGTGTCCGACAAGTGATTCCAGGAGAGGACGACTTCGAAGAGTCAGTCAAACGGATCGTCAGGGAGATCAATAGAGAACGTAGCCGCCAGGACCGGAAGTTGGAGTGCTGGAAATGTGGCAAGGCAGGCCACATAAGAAGACGCTGTCCAGAAGGCGTCAGTCCCACTTCCGCCAATCCGGAAAACTAAAAAAGGTCGATGCGAGGGGGCAAACGTCGACCTGTATTCAGCAAGCCCCAGCAAATACCGCCCAGGTCTCGTCACTGCAACACCATGCCAACAGTGTTTTCGTCGACGCGTGTGTGGATGGAACCCTCCGCACTGTGCTGCTGGATACAGGTGCAACGAAGACAATCATAAGGCCCGACATAATAAAACCTGCAGCTAAGGTTCGGCAATCAAAATGGCGTCTACGAACAGCAACGGGAGATCAAGCAAAAGTGCATGGTGAAACAAACGTCATGTTTACCATCGGGAAAACCACGTTTGACCATCCTGTGATAGTGGCTGAGATTGAGGATGAGGTGATCATCGGGACGGACATAATGGACACCAAGGGCTTCGAGTTAAGCTTTAGGCGGGGAGTTCTGCGTGTAGATGACGAGGAAGTTGTTTTACATCGAGAAAAGAATTTAAGTGTTCAAGTCCTACTCCCGGAGGAGACACTGACACCAGAACGGAGCGAGATTGTTTTGGACGGCTGCATTGATGGCAAGACCACAGATGGTGAGATAGTCATGTTCGAACCCGTAATGCATGACGAGGCTGTTGGTCGAGGAATAGCGGTCGGAAAGGCCCTTGTGCGGGCTGGCAGGAGTATTCCTGTGAGGATAATGAACGTCAATCACTATCCTGTGTTATTAAAGGAGGGCACGGAGTTAGGACACTGCTCTGGAGTGTCAGCGATACTGCGACAGGTTACGGCCGTGGAATCCAGCCGGGAAGCCATTCCAAAGGAATTAGAAGTACTGGTATCGTCGTCAGGCACCGGTCTAAGGCCAGACCAAAGAAGGAGGCTGAGACATTTGGTCCATAACTATCGAGATATTTTTGATACTGGGAAGAAAGGGAGGACAAATATAATCCAGCATAAAATCAATACGGAAAATGCTCGTCCCATTCGGCAGACAGCTAGAAGGCTACCGCTGGCTAAGAGAGAGGAGGCTGACAAGATTATTGAGAGTATGGTCGAGGAAGGAATCATAGAACCATCCAGCAGTCCATGGTCTTCACCGGTGGTACTGGTAAAGAAGAAAGACGGCTCGACCAGATTCTGCGTTGACTACCGGCAGCTTAATAATGTGACCAAAAAGGACAGCTATCCTCTTCCTCGCATCGATGACACTTTGGACACCCTGGCCGGATCGAAGATCTTTTCCACGCTGGATTTGAAGAGCGGGTACTGGCAAGTTGAATTGGCCCCCGAAGATAGAGAAAAGACAGCTTTCACGGTGGGTGCTGGATTATGGCAATTTAATGTGATGCCATTTGGACTGTGCAATGCTCCTGCTACTTTCGAACGACTGATGGAAACGATTTTAAGAGGACTGTCCTGGAAGACATGTCTGGTCTATCTTGACGACATTATTGTAGTAGGAAAATCGTTTGAAGACCACATGCGAAACCTAGAAGAAGTGTTCCTGAGGCTACGAGGTTCAGCACTGAAATTGAGCCCAAAGAAATGTCATCTAATTCAGAGAGCTGTGCAGTACCTGGGTCACGTTGTTTCCAGTCAAGGAGTGGCGGTTGACAAGGCAAAGATCCAGACTGTCAAAGATTGGCCAGTTCCCAATGACAAACATGAGCTGCGCAGCTTCTTGGGATTATGCACATACTACCGACGCTATGTGAATGGATTTGCCAACATCGCAAAACCATTAACCAGGCTCACCGAAGGAGAACGAAAATACCAATGGTCCCAGGAATGTCAAGAAGCCTTCGATCACCTAAAAGGGGCTCTGATTAGCGCACCTATCTTGAGCTATCCCCTACCTGAAGGAAAATTTGTACTGGACACCGACGCTAGCAATGTGGGCATAGGAGCCGTGCTGTCCCAAATTCAGGATGGGCAAGAAGAAAAAGTCATAGGCTATTTTAGTAAAACGTTGTCCAAGCCAGAGCGTAACTACTGCGTCACCCGCCGAGAGTTGCTAGCTGTTGTGAAAGCGATGGAGCACTTTTACAAATACCTCTACGGAAGGAAGTTCCTGCTACGAACAGACCATGCAGCTTTAAAATGGCTCCTTCAGTTTAAAAATCCAGAGGGACAAGTTGCAAGATGGATAGAGAGGCTACAGGAGTTTGACTTCGACACCGAGCACCGAGCAGGGAGAATCCATGGAAATGCAGATGCCCTATCAAGAAGACCCTGTCCACGGGACTGCAAGCCTTGCCAGCGGGCAGAGGAAAAAGACGCTGACTTGTTACGAACCAACATAGTCGACGATACTTGGCAAAATAGAGATCTTATAAAAGACCAAGAGGAAGATCCCAATATCCAGATAGTCCTAAACTGGATGAAAGAGGAGAAGAAGCCAACCTGGGGAGAAGTTGCCAAGTATCCTCCTAACATCAAGTCGTATTGGGCACAATGGGACTCCCTAATTCTGGAAGATGGACTCCTGCGGCGGAAAATAATTGACCACGACGGCCAAGAGGAAAGAAGGCAAATTGTTGTGCCCAAATGTCGGATTGCGGAATTGCTAGAAGAACTCCATGCTGGTGTGTCAGGAGGACATCTCGGAGTGACAAAGACGCTGGGAAGGGTGAGGGAAAGATTTTACTGGGTCAATAGCAAGGAAGACGTAAGGGACTGGTGCAGAAAATGCGTTGTATGTGCGGCAAGTAATGGGCCGCAGAGAAAGCAGAAGGCTTTGATGCGCCAGTACAACGTGGGAAGTCCCTTTGAAAGGATTCCTATTGACGTAGCCGGCCCGTTTCCCGAATCCGAAGCAGGAAATAAGTACATCGTGGTCGTGATGGACTACTTCAGCAAATGGGTTGAGGCATACGCTCTACCAAACCAGGAAGCCTCAACAATTGCCGACGCCTTGGTGAAAGAATGGATTTGCCGATTTGGCGTACCTTTGGAGCTACATTCGGACCAAGGGCGAAATTTTGAATCCAGTTTGTTCCAGAACATCTGTAAGACGCTCGGAATCAAGAAAACAAGAACTACTGCGTTACACCCGCAGTCAGATGGAATGGTGGAGCGCATGAATAGAACCATTAATCGGTATTTGGCCAAAGTGGTCTCCGACCATCAAAGAGACTGGGATGGCTTTCTTCATTTGTTCCTCCTGGCGTATCGATCGGCCGTCCACGAAAGCACGGGAGAGTCTCCGGCTCGGATAATCATGGGAAGAGAACTCCGTCTCCCATGCGATCTGAAGTTTGGTTGCCCGCCAGGAACTGATGTCGCCGGGGAGGACTACGTCAGTGAACTGCGAAGAAGAATGGATGCCATTCATAGCCAAGTTCGCATTTCCATTCAAGATGCCAGTAATCGGATGAAGGACGCATATGATGTGAATGCCAAGGACCACAGGTACAATGCCGGTGATATGGTTTGGCTTTACGACCCTAAGAGACGAAAGGGACTGTCACCAAAACTTCAAACATCCTGGGATGGACCATACAAAGTTCTGGAAGCTATCAACGACGTCCTTTACCGGATACAAAAGCCACCGCGGGGTAAAGCTCGAGTCATTCACTTCAACCGACTGGCTCCTTACTACGGAGACCACAAAGACGCGGAGCTGCGGCGAATCCAACCAGACCCGGATTTGACATTCGACGATTTCATGACCCGTCATTCTAATGGTCAAAAGAGTCGGTTCGGTGTGACCTGTGAAGTGCAGCGGGACCTGTTTACTGCTCCAGCTGGCTACGCACTGGCACATTGTGTGGCTAAGGACTTGCAAATGTCTAGAGGGATAGCCAAGGTTTTCCGCGGGAAGTTTGGAAATATTCCAGAGCTGCGTCGGTCTAATCCCAGAGTCGGACAAGCACTCAAGGCAACCGACGAAAAGACCGGCAGAAAGATCTTCCACTTGGTTACCAAAGAGACGTCCGGTCAGAAGCCAACCTATAGGGATGTTTGGGACACTTTGTGTTCTCTAAAGGAAGAATTGCTAGCCGAGGACCTGAGAAGCCTGGCCATTCCCAAGCTGGCATGCGGACTCGATGGCTTGGATTGGAGGATGATTCGCAGCATGTTGGAAGCACTCTTCAGGTTGACCGGCGTACAAATTCTGGTGTGCTGTTATAGCCCTCAACGTCGTCCTCTGGAGAGAACCATGGACTGTTACTTCCACAAGAGGTCTTGCTGCAACAAGGGAGCTTTCTGCCGATATCGACATCCACCATCTTTGGAATCATTTCGGGACGAAACGAGCTTAGGAGGGGGGCAGTGTGACGATCTTAACAGCCGCGAAGGCGCCAGAAGTTCGAGGTTATTCTCGAGGCGGCCCATTCCAGAGAGATCTATCCGGACGGCGAGCGCGAGTAACAACTGTTCGGTGCCAGCGTAGAAGATTCGCGAAGGGCCCCGCACGGATCGATACGGGTATATAAGCGAGCCGTCGCTCGCTACCGGCAGTATTGTTCAGAGTGCAGTCGGAGCGCGGGCGCGATTATTGATCGACATAAATAGTTCGAAATAAATACAGTGAAGATAAATTTATAGTAGCTTTAAGTGACAGTTAGTTTTTAGTGTTCGTGTTTTAATAATTAGGTAATAAGACTGTAATAGTGTTAAATAAATTAGTTGACTATTTTAATATACCGAGTGTTTTAATTCACACCTTAACGAACGAAAAAACGCTACAATAAGATAAAGTTGGATAAATTAAAACAAAGTATACACACATTACATTTACCGTAATGTGGGTTTACTTTGCAAATAAAATCTATTAAATTGTATTTTCTTTTTCATATTTTTAAAACAATATCATGCAGTCGCTACCAGCAGTCAAACTAGAAACACTTGTTTCTACGATTAATGAGTGATAAGTAATTCTTAGATTTATGATTGACGAGTAATGAGTGACGAGTGATTTCATTAATCATGAGTGTTACTCATCTCGGGTTAGTTGAGTGATGCCCAACTCTCAGTTTGACGCAAAATGATCGATCGGTCTGTCCGTCTGTCTGTGTATACGATAACAATACAATCGTTTATTTTAGCACTGGTGTGTGCTAGTACTTTATGTGCAGTACGATGCATAGAATTCAAAAAAATAATTCAATACAGGGTGCTCCATTTAAAAAATATCTTTCTTAGGGAACCTGTTTGCTATATTTTGTTGCAGATTATGACCAACCGGTGCACAATTTGGTTATGGCAGGTAAACACGCTTATTGAACGCTTCTTACTTAATCATAATCTAAGCCAGAGCAATAAAATTAAGAACCGGTATTGATATATACAATCTTTCTTAGACTGCTGTTTTGCCTTAAAAATTCCAATAAATCAAAAAGTGTAAAGTTTACAGTATGTTATGTTATTTTTCATTGTCGTAAAATTTTGCGAGGAATTAAAAATTGTGCCGAAATATAGGTTGTTCCATTTAACAAAATATAAGTTTAGGTTGGTACTATGTTATGGAGCAGCCTGTATACACGCTAATAGTTTTACAATGTGCGCCTCGGCTTTGTGTATATATGAGTGAAAACAGTTTTAAAATATCTTCATTAACAGATGCATAATCTTCCGAGATCGCACTGTTGAGACACCTGTATATATTCACAATTTTTTTCTGTAGGTTTTAAAGTATTTCGCCCTAAGAAAAATGGGAGTCGAACATACATCTTTTCGCGATTGTAGCTTGTTACCTTAATTGATATCTACAATGATGATCAATAAACTAAACTAGGTGCTGTACTATTCAGGCCTACCACTACAGTTTACTGTGACAATAGGGTATTTATTGGAGAATATAAAAACAATAAATAAGCTAAAAACCCAGGCACCCGGAGAAGTTTTGGCTACTGCTACACATTCTTGTATAATAAATAACTGCGAAGAGTAAACATTTTCATGTCTATGTCGGTCTTTTCATGTCTCAAATAAAAAAGAAACTGTATGTAATATTTAGTCGTATTAACTAAAAATTCCCGCAGCATCTTTTTAATATGTCTACTTGAGTACTTGATTCAATAGGATTTGTGGTGAACACAAGAAAAAGTATGTGCAATTGATAGAATTTATTGATGTAATAGCAACGGAAATAATTTATTTAGTTTTATTTCAAATAATATTTGCAATGTGCGTACACTAGAATAGTTGACATAAGGCAGCCTATGACATTCAATATAAATAACAAACTATAAAAACAAGCGGGATGTAATTTTGAAATAAAAAAAAAAATCAGCCACGGCCTGGATTCGAACCAAAAACCTTTGTATCTCGCATACCATGCACAACTCAACAGCGTCCGAGAGCAGAAATAAATATGAAAATACTCATATAATATATGTTTCTTGCGCTATCACCTCCGCAACGTTGCCAGCGTTTTTCGGATGTCACAGCGTACGTTGTACGATACAAAACACGGGGCCATATATGCGGAGGTGACTTCGTAGCGGTCGTATCTAGTATGGGCGACACTAGCGCTCGTGATCTACGCTTGAACTAACATGACTTGTCCGTACATATACAATGGACGTTATCGGATCCGACGCAATTTTTGGATTTGAGCTCCCTAAGCCACCTAGACCACATTTCCGTTGAAAACAAGGCGATACGTTGTCACCTCCGATTTTGGAGCCATCAACGTTATATATGAGGTGACAACGTACACTCTGTCATACGCGTTGGAGCCCACACCGTAGCAACCATATGTATTGTAGCGTTTTTCGTTCGTTAAGGTGTGAATTAAAACACTCGGTATATTAAAATAGTCACTTAATTTATTTAACACTATTACAGTCTTATTACCTAATTATTAAAAACACGAACACTAAAAACTAACTGTCACTTAAAGCTACTATAAATTTATCTTCACTGTATTTATTTCGAACTATTTATGTCGATCAATAATCGCGCCCGCGCTCCGACTGCACTCTGAATAATCCTGGCCAGAGAGCGACGGCTCGCTCTTATATACCCGTATCGATCCGTTCTACGTTGTACGGTCCCTTACTAGAACGGTCGCAACTTGTGCTCGCTGTCCGGATAGATCTCTCTGGAAAGAGCTGCCCGAGAATAACCTCGAACTCTGGCGCCTTCGCGGCTGTTAAGATCGTCCCACTGCCCCCCTCCTAAGCTCGTTTCGTCCCGAAATGATTCCAAAGATGGTGGATGTCGATATCGGCAGAAAGCTCCCTTGTTGCAGCAAGACCTCTTGTGGAAGTAACAGTCCACGGTTCTCTCCAGGGGACGACGTTGAGGGCTATAACAGCACACCAGAATTTGTACGCCCGTCAACCTGAAGAGTGCTTCCAACATGCTGCGAATCATCCTCCAGTCCAAGCCATCGAGTCCGCATGCCAGCTTGGGAATCGCCAGGCTTCTCAGGTCCTCGGCTAGCAATTCTTCCTTTAGAGAACACAAAGTGTCCCAAACATCTCTATAGGTTGGCTTCTCATCGGACGTCTCTTTGGTAACCAAGTGGAAGATCTTCCTGCCGGTCCTTTCATCGGTTGCCTTGAGTGCTTGTCCGATTCTGGGATTAGACCGACGCAGCTCTGGAATATTTCCAAACTTCCCGCGGAAAACCTTGGCTATCCCTCTAGACATTTGCAAGTCCTTAGCCGCACAATGTGCCAGTGCGTAGCCAGCTGGAGCAGTAAACAGGTCCCGCTGCACTTCACAGGTCACACCGAACCGACTCTTTTGACCATTAGTATGACGGGCCATGAATTCGTCGAATGTCAAATCCGGCTCGTTGGATTCGCCACAGCTCCGCGTCTTCGTGGTCTCCGTAGTAAGGAGCCAGTCGGTTGAAGTGAATGACTCGAGCTTTACCCCGCGGTGGCTTTTGTATCCGGTAAAGGACGTCGTTGATAGCTTCCAGAACTTTGTATGGTCCATCCCAGGATGTTTGAAGTTTTGGTGACAGTCCCTTTCGTCTCTTAGGGTCGTAAAGCCAAACCATATCACCGGCATTGTACCTGTGGTCCTTGGCATTCACATCGTATGCGTCCTTCATCCGATTACTGGCATCTTGAATGGAAATGCGAACTTGGCTATGAATGGCATCCATTCTTCTTCGCAGTTCACTGACGTAGTCCTCCCCGGCGACATCAGTTCCTGGCGGGCAACCAAACTTCAGATCGCATGGGAGACGGAGTTCTCTTCCCATAATTATCCGAGCCGGAGACTCTCCCGTGCTTTCGTGGACGGCAGATCGATAAGCCAGGAGGAACAAATGAAGAAAGCCATCCCAGTCTCTTTGATGGTCGGAGACCACTTTGGCCAAATACCGATTAATGGTTCTATTCATGCGCTCCACCATTCCATCTGACTGCGGGTGTAACGCAGTAGTTCTTGTTTTCTTGATTCCGAGTGTCTTACAGATGTTCTGGAACAAACTGGATTCAAAATTTCGCCCTTGGTCCGAATGTAGCTCCAAAGGTACGCCAAATCGGCAAATCCATTCTTTCACCAAGGCGTCGGCAATTGTTGAGGCTTCCTGGTTTGGTAGAGCGTATGCCTCAACCCATTTGCTGAAGTAGTCCATCACGACCACGATGTACTTATTTCCTGCTTCGGATTCGGGAAACGGGCCGGCTACGTCAATAGCAATCCTTTCAAAGGGACTTCCCACGTTGTACTGGCGCATCAAAGCTTTCTGCTTTCTCTGCGGCCCATTACTTGCCGCACATACAACGCATTTTCTGCACCAGTCCCTTACGTCTTCCTTGCTATTGACCCAGTAAAATCTTTCCCTCACCCTTCCCAGCGTCTTTGTCACTCCGAGATGTCCTCCTGATACACCAGCATGGAGTTCTTCTAGCAATTCCGCAATCCGACGTTTGGGCACAACAATTTGCCTTCTTTCCTCTTGGCCGTCGTGGTCAATTATTTTCCGCCGCAGGAGTCCATCTTCCAGAATTAGGGAGTCCCATTGTGCCCAATACGACTTGACGCTAGGAGGATACTTGGCAACTTCTCCCCAGGTTGGCTTCTTCTCCTCTTTCATCCAGTTTAGGACTATCTGGATATCGGGATCTTCCTCTTGGTCTTTTATAAGATCTCTATTTTGCCAAGTATCGTCGACTATGGTGGTTCGTAACAAGTCAGCGTCTTTTTCCTCTGCCCGCTGGCAAGGCTTGCAGTCCCGTGGACAGGGTCTTCTTGATAGGGCATCTGCATTTCCATGGATTCTCCCTGCTCGGTGCTCGGTGTCGAAGTCAAACTCTTGTAGCCTCTCTATCCATCTTGCCACTTGTCCCTCTGGACTTTTAAACTGAAGGAGCCATTTTAAAGCTGCATGGTCTGTTCGTAGCAGGAACTTCCTTCCGTAGAGGTACTTGTAAAAGTGCTCCATCGCTTTCACAACAGCTAGCAACTCTCGGCGGGTGACGCAGTAGTTACGCTCTGGCTTGGACAACGTTTTACTAAAATAGCCTATGACTTTTTCTTCTTGCCCATCCTGAATTTGGGACAGCACGGCTCCTATGCCCACATTGCTAGCGTCGGTGTCCAGTACAAATTTTCCTTCAGGTAGGGGATAGCTCAAAATAGGTGCGCTTATCAGAGCCCCTTTTAGGTGATCGAAAGCTTCTTTACATTCCTGGGACCACTGGAATTTTCGTTCTCCTTCGGTGAGCCTGGTTAATGGTTTTGCGATGTTGGCAAATCCATTCACATAGCGTCGGTAGTATGTGCATAATCCCAAGAAGCTGCGCAGCTCATGTTTGTCATTGGGAACTGGCCAATCTTTGACAGTCTGGATCTTTGCCGTGTCAACCGCCACTCCTTGACTGGAAACAACGTGACCCAGGTACTGCACAGCTCTTTGAAATAGGTGACATTTCTTTGGGCTCAATTTCAGTGCTGAACCTCGTAGCCTCAGGAACACTTCTTCTAGGTTTCGCATGTGGTCTTCAAACGATTTTCCTACTACAATAATGTCGTCAAGATAGACCAGACATGTCTTCCAGGACAGTCCTCTTAAAATCGTTTCCATCAGTCGTTTGAAAGTAGCAGGAGCATTGCACAATCCAAATGGCATCACGTTAAATTGCCATAATCCAGCACCTACCGTGAAAGCTGTCTTTTCCCGATCTTCGGGGGCCAATTCAACTTGCCAGTACCCGCTCTTCAAATCCAGCGTGGAAAAGATCTTCGATCCGGCCAGGGTGTCCAAAGTGTCATCGATGCGAGGAAGAGGATAGCTGTCCTTTTTGGTCACATTATTAAGCAACCGGTAGTCAACACAGAATCTGGTCGAGCCGTCTTTCTTCTTTACCAGTACTACCGGTGAAGACCATGGACTGCTGGATGGTTCTATGATTCCTTCCTCGACCATACTTTCAATAATCTTGTGAGCCTCCTCTCTCTTAGCCAGCGGTAGCCTTCTAGCTCTCTGCCGAATGGGACGAGCATTTTCCGTATTGATTTTATGCTGGATTATATTGGTCCTCCCCTTCTTCCCAGTATCAAAAACATCTTGATACTTATGGACCAGATGTCTCAGCCTCCTTCTTTGGTCTGGTCTTAGACCGGTGCCTGACGATGATACAAGCACTTCTAATTCTTCCGGAATGGCTTCCCGGCTGGTTTCCACGGCCGCAACCTGTCGCAGTATCGCTGAAACTCTAGAGCAGTGTCCTAACTCCGTGCCCTCCTTTAATAACACAGGATAATGATTGACGTTCATTATCCTCACAGGAATACTCCTGCCAGCCCGCACAAGGGCCTTTCCGACCGCTATTCCTCGGCCAACAGCCTCGTCATGCATTACGGGTTCGAACATGACTATCTCACCATCTGTGATCTTGCCATCAATGCAGCCGTCCAAAACTATCTCGCTCCGTTCTGGTATCAGTGTCTCCTCCGGCAGTAGGACCTGAACGCTTAAATTCTTTTGTCGGTGTAAAACAACTTCCTCGTCATCTACCCGCAGAACTCCCTGCCTAAAGCTTAACTCGAAGCCCTTGGTGTCCATTATGTCCGTCCCGATGATCACCTCATCCTCAATCTCAGCCACTATCACAGGATGGTTAAACGTGGCTTTCCCGATGGTAAACATGACGTTTGTTTCACCATGCACTTTTGCTTGATCTCCCGTTGCTGTTCGTAGACGCCATATTGATTGCCGAACCTTAGCTGCAGGTTTTATTATGTCCGGCCTTATGATTGTCTTCGTCGCACCTGTATCCAGCAGCACAGTGCGGAGGGTTCCATCCACGCACGCGTCGACGAAAACACTGTTGGCATGGTGTTGCAGTGAGGAGACCTGGGCGGTATTTGCTGGGGCTTGCTGAATACAGGTCGACGTTTGCCCCCTCGCATCGACCTTTTTTAGTTTTCCGGATTGGCGGAAGTGGGACTGACGCCTTCTGGACAGCGTCTTCTTATGTGGCCTGCCTTGCCACATTTCCAGCACTCCAACTTCCGGTCCTGGCGGCTACGTTCTCTATTGATCTCCCTGACGATCCGTTTGACTGACTCTTCGAAGTCGTCCTCTCCTGGAATCACTTGTCGCACACGAGCTTGACCTTTGTTCGTGTTCTTGGCAGCTTCGAATTCAAGGGCCCGTGTTAGTGCATCAACTAGCTTAGGTGGATGTGCTAGTAGTAAGGCTTGCTTCATTTCACCATCACGGAGTCCGTCCAGGAATGCTTGAACCGCCAAACGTTCCATGATCTTTTCCTGGGCATCTGGATATGCCAGTCGAACCAAACGTGCAATATCTGCCTCAAATTCCTGTAAGGGCTCCCCTGACTTCTGGCACCGATTTTTCAACTGAGTGTGGTAGACATGTTCTAGGTGTGACTGGCCATAACGCGTCTCCAAGTGTCTCACCAGGTGGTCGTAGACTTCTTGCTCTTCCGGGGACATTCTTTGCAAGATAGCAGCAGCATCTCCTCTCAAAGCTAACGTAAGGGCGGTCGCCTTCTCCCTGGATGACCAACCGTTCGCTTTTGCAGCCGCTTCAAACTGACGCTGATAAACATTCCACGACGTTGAACCATCAAATTGCGGTGGTTTGAGGCGCATCAGCCCAACGGAATCCTGATTGCCACTAACTTTGCTCTTGTTGTCCGTTGCTGAAGGTTGATAGGGCAACTCCTCGAAGGTGTTGACGTCCAACGTTGTGATTTTGTTCTGAACTTCCTGGATCTTGCCTTCCAAAATCAAAAGAATTCGCTCTTCCAGCGTAGAAGATTTTGTTAAAATTTCTTCGTGTAATTCCCTTTTTAGGTTGGCGTTGTTTTCTAACATCTCTTTTTTTAACTTGGCAGAATTCTCTTCTAGCTTTTCCCCAAGCTCGCTTTTTAAACTGGTAATAAGTTCGGCGGAATTTTCTAGCAATTTAGCCTCCAGGTCGGCGGAATTTTCTAGCAATTTAGCCTCTAGGTTGGCGGAATTTTCTAGCAATTTAGCCTCCAGGTCGGCGGAATTTTCTAACACTTTAGCCAGGTCGGCGGAATTTTCCAGCAATTTAGCCTCCAGGTCGGCGGAGTTTTCTAGCAATTTAGTCTCCAGGTCGGCGGAATTTTCTAGCAACTTGGCCTGGTTGGCCTCCAAACATTGCAGCATTTGGCCGATATCACTTGCACTAGCAAACACAAAGTTGTCCGGGTCATGGCCTTCTTCACTTAATGCTTTACGAAGCCGCTCCTGCAAGTCCGCTTTCTTCCCCGTCGTATCGCAGTCCCGTTCCTCCAGCTCCTTCTTCAGCTCACTAACTTTTAAGTCCGCTAGTTTCGCCATTTTCACGCACACTAATTAGTTCGATTTATTTCACTTCAATTTTATTTTCACTAATGTCCAATTCACACCCGACACCTGACACCAATGTAGCGTTTTTCGTTCGTTAAGGTGTGAATTAAAACACTCGGTATATTAAAATAGTCACTTAATTTATTTAACACTATTACAGTCTTATTACCTAATTATTAAAAACACGAACACTAAAAACTAACTGTCACTTAAAGCTACTATAAATTTATCTTCACTGTATTTATTTCGAACTATTTATGTCGATCAATAATCGCGCCCGCGCTCCGACTGCACTCTGAATAATCCTGGCCAGAGAGCGACGGCTCGCTCTTATATACCCGTATCGATCCGTTCTACGTTGTACGGCCCCTTACTAGAACGGTCGCGACTTGTGCTCGCTGTCCGGATAGATCTCTCTGGAAAGAGCTGCCCCGAGAATAACCTCGAACTTCTGGCGCCTTCGCGGCTGTTAAGATCGTCACAGTATATATATATATAATGCGGAGTAGTGTATTCGAAGTTTCTGTGAAACTACCATACAAGAACCAACCCCACAACGATAATTTATATCATGAACACCGCAGAAGAATTGCAAGATCATACTGATGAGGTGTTAGTGGTTCAATTAAAGCATCTAATTATTGGTGTCAGATACTACCTTGAACGTGTCTACAGGTTAAAAGCATCCCGCAGAGTTGTGTGCTACTTATGGGGTCGTGTTAAATTGTTTGTGCCTAGGAGATTAGTTAGAAAGATATCTGATGAGCAAATACAGTATGTGAACAAGACTGCAACACAGCTACAGATGATTTTTAATGGTGAGAAACACCATCAGCCGATTGAATTTCGAAAAGCTTGGCGATAGCTGATATATTTATATTTAAACTCTTTGTTGTGCATTAGTTGCATAACAATGGTTGTAAAAAGCGGCGTTTCTGGTTATTCGTCCATTAAAACATGATTATAGTTGGAGTAAATGTTAGTAAATGTTTTAAATTTTTAATAAATATATTTCACATTGAAATAGTATTTCATTCAACGAAGTGTTCTTCAAGAAACAACATGAGCATAATTATGTGTAACACATATGAAAGCAGTAGTGAGTTACCTGAATTTATAGTAATGAAGATGAAGGTGTTAAAAGTAATAAACAACCGTTGCAATCATCACCAACATCTGAGTACAATGATACTAAACTTACAAAAAGTAGAGATGTCTACAGCGATACTGATTCAAAGTATAACTGCCCGCTATGTATGAAAAAATTTAAACGAGTTTCAGGATTATCTCGCCACATTAAGAAGTTTCATCCAACAATATATAATTGTCCTCAATGTACCAAAAAATTTGTGCGAATAGAAGGATTATCTCGTCATGTCAAGAAGTTTCATCCACCATCAGACGTAACCAGAAAACGTCACTGGACCAAAATTGCCTTTAAGGACAGAAGCGAAAACCACTATATCTTTTGGCAAAAGTTTATAAATAAAAACAATTGAAATCTTCCAAAATTTTGTTTTAATCGAAGTCGCATTGTGAGTGTGAAGAGGTTAGGTTGGGTTGGCTGCCCGGGGGGCGGGGGGGAGGGGTGGTGGTGTGGGGAGGGGGGAGGGGGGAGGGGGGTGTGCGGGGGAGGGGTGTGTGGAGGGGGAGGGGGAGGGGGGGAGGGGGGGGGGGTTGTGTAGACTGCCGGGGGGGGGGGGGGGTCGGTGCGGGTGTAGTAGAGGAATCGTGGGGTTAGGTGCTGGTTAAGTAGATGAATAAGCAACGGAGTGGGAACACAAGGAAACGGCGGTAAGACCATAAGTCGAAAAGCATACATTCTTAGAAGCTATTAATAATAGTCATGCTAGAACTTACCGTTGGTTGCTGGTTGTTGAGGTAGAGGTACTGTAGGATGTACTGCAGTTATTAGCGCTGCGCCTCAATTTATATCCAGTCCATGGTGAAAGGAATTGGGTAGGAATGCATAAAAACCCCATTTGGTGCGGATGTATTTATTATTTAACCTTTAGTCAAAGTTAAACGTAAACGTCTATTAGCCTAACCGTTTGTGAAGTCATTCAAGGTAAGCGACCGAGTCTAAAACAACATTCACACTAAAAAATTCCACTAAAGGTGAGACAACGCCTGAAGCAATGGTAATTCCACGACTTAACTTTGACTAAAGGTTAAATAATAAATGCATCCGCACCAAATGGGATTTTTATGCATTCCTACCCAATTACTTTCACCATGGACTGGATATAAATTGAGGCGCAGCGCCAATAACTGTAGTACATCCTACAGTACCTCTACCTCAACAACCAGCAACCAACGGTAAGTTCTAGCATGACTATTATTAATACCTTCTAAGAATGTATGCTTTTCCTTAGCCATGTCTTTCCCAACGAACCATGATTTAAGTGCGGCTATGTTTAGCCAAGAAATGGAGGAATTCTTGAGCACGGCGCCACCAACTCTGCCTGGACCGTCTACCACTCAGCCGGAGTCGCAGGTACAGCATCCAGAGGCGAAAACCAGAATGAGTAATGCAGATGTGATGCGCAGCCTGCGACTCCGGTTGAACAAGACTGGGAAAGATGTGATGGAGATGGATGATGTTGAACTCGACGAGTACTTGATCACGGCATCACCAACTCTACCTGGCCCATCCACAAGTCAGCCCGAACCGTCCGGGCAGGTAGCCCAATCGTTGAAACATAAGCCGAAGCCTTTCAAAACCAGGATGAGCCGTGCAGATGTAGTGAAAAGCCTACGTCTGCGGGTGAAGAAGTGTTATTGACAGGTAAGTAAAGTAAGAAGACCAAGGTGAGTTTAAAATTATTTATAATGCGAAAATAATAAAAAAAATGTTTTCTAAATACGTATAGGCACATATATAAGGTGTTCTAATAAAAACTAAATGTTTATATGATGTATGATTTATTTTACAACAAGTACGTCCAAACGACTTTGGAGTAATGTTATGTGGATCTGGTCACTTAGCTCTTTACATATAGTGGATAATAAATCCGAGCTTTGCATTTTTTCTATGAATATGTCAATAGATATTTTATCGGTCAGATATTCATCACAATAATCAATACCCAATAAAATTGGTTGAAGTTGCCATTGCAGATGCATGGTTTCCTCCCAACGGTAAGCGTATATGTTCGGTAAAACAAAATTTTGAATTTCATCTAATAGACTCCGACGTTGAAGATCGTAATGTTGTCGTTGCAATTGAATTGCCTGTTTCAGGTTTGTACAAGTTGACACCATTTCTAACAAAAGATAAACAATTATTAGCTTTATATTAGATTATTAAAAGAAGGTACATACTTAATATATTCGTAAGTTGACTGACGTAAGTTAACTACGCTGATTCGTTTGCGAGGACTTCAAATTCACACAACGCTTAATAGTAATCCAGCCGTTACATATATAGTGCTTTGAGTTGGAAGGGGTTCCAAACCATACACAAAGTCATTATAACCTTGACCAGTCGCTGACCTCCTACAACTATAGCGCTCCTCCTCATTTGTGTTACAACAACTTGTTTTCGGAGTCTCCTATGTTATTTACATTATGCCGCGTCGGCCACCTCCTCCTCATTTGCATCACAACAACTTGTTTTCGGAGTCCTATGTTATCTAAACCGATTTATTTATTTATTTATTTATTTATTTATTTATTTATTTTATTTATTATTTAAACAAATAATAAATAAATTTTTAATAAATTATAATTAAATAACAAATAAATAGTAAAAAAATACTAAAAAAATAATTAAATATAAATAAATAAGTAATAAATAAATAACAGGTAAATAACAAATAATTAACAAATAAATAACTAATAAATAGCGAAAAATAAATAAATAAGAAATAAATGATAAAGAAATATCAAATAAATCTCTTATTGGAGCGATTATTAGAGCAATTTATTTGTTACTTGTTTCGTATTTGTTTGCCGTTTATTTGATATTTATTTCTAATTTATTTCTTATTTATTTCTTATTTATTACTTATTTATTTATTATTTATTCCTTATTTATTAATTATTTATTTATTATTTTTTTATTATTTATTTACTATTTAACATTTATTTAAATAAATAATAAATAAATTTTTAACAAATTATAATTAAATAACAAATAAATAGTAAAAAATACTAAAAAAATAATTAAAAATAAATAAATAAGTAATAACTAAATAACAAGTAAATAACAAATCACTAACAAATAAATAACTATTAAATAGCGAAAAATAAATAAATAAGAAATAAATGATAAATAAATATCAAATAAATCTCTTATTGGAGCGATTATTAGAGCAAATTATTTGTTACTTGTTTCGTATTTGTTTGCCGTTTATTTGATATTTATTTCTAATTTATTACTTATTTATTTATTATTTATTCCTTATTTATTTATTATTTTTTTATTATTTATTTATTATCTATTTATTATTTATTTACTATTTAACATTTATTTAAATAAATAATAAATAAATTTTTAATAAATTATAATTAAATAACACGTAAATAGTAAAAAAATACTAAAAAAATATTTAAAAATAAATAAATAATAAATAAATAACAAGTAAATAACAAATTATAAACAAATAAATAACTACTAAATAGCGAAAAATAAATAAATAAGAAATGAATGATAAATTTTTAATAAATTATAATTAATAAATAATAAAAAAATACTAAAAAAATAATTAAAAATAAATAAATAATAAATAAATAACAAGTAAATAACAAATAATTAACAAATAAATAACTAATAAATAGTGAAAAATAAATAAATAAGAAATAAATGATAAATAAATATCAAATAAATCTCTTATTGGAGCGATTATTAGAGCAATTTATTTGTTACTTGTCTCGTATTTGTTTCCGTTTATTTGATATTTATTTCTCATTTATTTCTTATTTATTACTTATTTATTTATTATTTATTCCTTGTTTATTTATTATTTGTTTATTATTTTTTTATTATTTATTTATTATCTATTTATTATTTATTTACTATTTAACATTTATTTAAATAAATAATAAATAAATTTTTAATAAATTATAATTAAATAACAAATAAATAGTAAAAAAGTACTAAAAAAATAATTAAAAATAAATAAATAACAAGTAAATAACAAATTATTAACAAATAAATAACTATATTAAATAGCGAAAAATAAATAAATAAGAAATAAAAGATAAATAAATATCAAATAAATCTCTTATTAGAGTAATTTATTTGTTACTTGTTTCGTATTTGTTTGCCGTTTATTTGATATTTATTCTAATTTATTTCTTATTTATTTTTTTATTTATTACTTATTTATTTATTATTTATTCCTTATTTATTTATCATTTTTTTATTATTTATTTATTATATATTTATTATTTGTTTATTATATTTATTATTTATTTACTATTTAACATTTATTTAAATAAAAAATAAATAAATTTTTAATAAATTATAATTAAATAACAAATAAATAGTAAAAAATACTAAAAAAATAATTAAAAATAAATAAATAATAAATAAATAACAAGTAAATAACAAATTATTAACAAATAAATAACTAATAAATAGCGAAAAATAAATAAATAAGAAATAAATGATAAATTTTTAATAAATGATAATAAATAATAAAAAAATTCTAAAAAATAATTAAAAATAAATAAATAAATAATAAATAACAAGTAAATAACAAATCATTAACAAATAAATAACTATTAAATAGCGAAACATAAGAAATAAATGATAAATATCAAATCTATCTCTTATTGGAGCGATTATTAGAGCAATTTATTTGTTACTTGTTTCGTATTTGCCGTTTATTTGATATTTATTTCTAATTTATTTCTTGTTTATTTCTTATTTATTACTTAGTTATTTATTATTTATTCCTGATTTATTTATTATTTATTTATTATTTTTTTATTATTTATTTATTATATATTTATTATTTATTTATTATCTATTTATTATTTATTTACTATTTAACATTTATTTAAATAAATAATAAATAAATTTTTAATAAATTATAATTAAATAACAAATAAATAGTAAAAAAATACTAAAAAAATAATTAAAAATAAATAAATAAGTAATAAATAAATAACAAGTAAATAACAAATCATTAACAAATAAATAACTATTAAATAGCGAAAAATAAATAAATAAGAAATAAATGATAAATCAATATCAAATAAATCTTTATTGGAGCGAATAAATAGATAATAAATAGATAATAAATATATAATAAATTAATAATAAAAAAATAATAAATAAATAAGGTATAAATAATAAACAAATAAGTAATAAATAAGAAATAAATAAGAAATAAATTAGAAATAAACATCAAATAAATGGCAAACAAATACGAAACAAGTAACAAATAAATTGCTCTAATCGCTCCAATAAAGATTTATTTGATATTTATTTATCATTTATTTCTTATTTATTTACTTTTCGCTATTTAATAGTTATTTATTTGTTAATGGTTTGTTATTTACTTGTTATTTATTTATTACTTATTTATTTATTTTTAATTATTTTTTTAGTATTTTTTTACTATTTATTTGTTATTTAATTATAATTTATTAAAAATTTATTTATTATTTATTTAAATAAATGTTAAATAGTAAATAAATAATAAATAGATAATAAATAAATAATAAATATATAATAAATAAATAATAAATAGATAATAAATAAATAATAAATATATAATAAATAAATAATAAAAAAATAATAAATAAATAATAAATAAATCAGGAATAAATAATAAATAAATAAGTAATAAATAAGAAATAAATAAGAAATAAATTAGAAATAAATATCAAATAAACGGCAAATACGAAACAAGTAACAAATAAATTGCTCTAATAATCTCTCCAATAAGAGATTTATTTGATATTTATCATTTATTTCTAATTGGTTATTTACTTGTTATTTATTATATATTTATTTATCTTTAATTATTTTTTTAGTATTTTTTTATTATTGATTATCATTTAATAAAAATTTATCATTTATTTCTTATTTATTTATTTTTCGCTATTTATTAGTTATTTATTTGTTAATAATTTGTTATTTACTTGTTATTTATTTATTATTTATTTATTTTCAATTATTTTTTTAGTATTTTTTTACTATTACTTGTTATTTAATTATAATTTATTAAAAATTTATTTATTATTTATTTAAATAAATGTTAAATAGTAAATAAATAATAAATAGATAATAAACAAATAATAAATATATAATAAATAAATAATAAAAAAATGATAAATAAATAAGGAATAAATAATAAATAAATAAGTAATAAATAAAAAATAAATAAGAAATAAATTAGAAATAAATATCACATAAACGGCAAACAAATACGAAACAAGTAACAAATAAATTGCTCTAATAAGAGATTTATTTGATATTTATTTATCATTTATTTCTTATTTATTTATTTTTCGCTATTTAATATAGTTATTTATTTGTCAATAATTTGTTATTTACTTGTTATTTATTTTTAATTATTTTTTTAGTATTTTTTTACTATTTATTTGTTATTTAATTATAATTTATTAAAAATTTATTTATTATTTATTTAAATAAATGTTAAATAGTAAATAAATAATAAATAGATAATAAATAAATAATAAAAAATAATAAACAAATAATAAATAAATAAGGAATAAATAATAAATAAATAAGTAATAAATAAGAAATAAATTAGAAATAAATATCAAATAAACGGCAAACAATACGAGACAAGTAACAAATAAATTGCTCTAATAATCGCTCCAATAAGAGATTTATTTGATATTTATTTATCATTTATTTCTTATTTATTTATTTTTCACTATTTATTAGTTATTTATTTGTTAATTATTTGTTATTTACTTGTTATTTATTTATTATTTATTTATTTTTAATTATTTTTTTAGTATTTTTTATTATTTATTAATTATAATTTATTAAAAATTTATCATTCATTTCTTATTTATTTATTTTTCGCTATTTAATATTTATTTATTTGTTAGTGATTTGTTATTTACTTGTTATTTATTTATTACTTATTTATTTATTTTAAATTTTTTTTTAGAATTTTTTTACTATTTATTTGTTATTTAATTATAATTAGTTAAAAATTTATTTATTATTTATTTAAATAAATGTTAAATAGTAAATAAATAATAAATAGATAATAAATAAATAATAAATATATAATAAATAAATAATTAATAAATAAGGAATAAATAATAAATAAATAAGTAATAAATAAGAAATAAATAAGAAATAAATTAGAAATAAATATCAAATAAACGGCAAACAAATACGAAACAAGTAACAAATAAATTGCTCTAATAATCGCTCCAATAAGAGATTTATTTGATATTTCTTTATCATTTATTTCTTATTTATTTATTTTTCGCTATTTATTAGTTATTTATTTGTTAATTATTTGTTATTTACCTGTTATTTATTTATTACTTATTTATTTATTTTTAATTATTTTTTAGTACTTTTTTACTATTTATTTATTTAATTATAATTTATCAAAAATCTATTTATTATTTATTTAAATAAATGTTAAGTAGTAAATAAATAATAAATAGATAATAAATAAATAATAAATATATCATAAATAAATAATAAAAAAACATTAAATAAATAATAAATAAATAAGGAATAAATAATAAATAAATAAGTTATTAAATAAGAAATAAATAAGAAATAAATTAGAAATAAATATCAAATAAACGGCAAACAAATACGAAACAAGTAACAAATAAACTGCTCTAATAATCGCTCCAATAAGAGATTTATTTGATATTTCTTTATCATTTATTTCTTATTTATTTATTTTTCGCTATTTATTAGTTATTTATTTGTTAATAATTTGTGATTTACTTGTTATTTATTTATTATTTATTTATTTATTTTTAATTTTTTTTAGTATTTTTTTACTAATTATTTGTTATTTAATTATAATTTATTAAAAATTTATTTATTATTTATTTAAATAAATTATAAATAGTAAATAAATAATAAATAGATAATAAATAAATAGTAAATATATAATAAATAAATAATAAAAAAATAACGAATAAATAATAAATAAATAAGGAATAAATAATAAATAAATAAGTAATACTTATTTTTCGCTATTTAATAGTTATTTATTTGTTAATGATTTGTTATTTACTTGTTATTTATTATTTATTTATTATTTTATTTAGTATTTTTTTACTATTTATTTGTTATTTAATTATAATTTATTAAAAATTTATTTATTATTTATTTAAATAAATGTGAAATAGTAAATAAATAAGAAATAGATAATAAATAAATAATAAAAAAATAATAAACAAATAACAAATAAATATGGAATAAATAATAAATAAATAAGTAATAAATAAGAAATAAATTAGAAATAAATATCAAATAAACGGCAAACAAATACGAGACAAGTAACAAATAAATTGCTCTAATAATCGCTCCAATAAGAGATTTATTTGAT
This sequence comes from Melinopterus prodromus, assembly GCA_964023965.1. Lineage (NCBI taxonomy): Eukaryota > Metazoa > Arthropoda > Insecta > Coleoptera > Scarabaeidae > Melinopterus > Melinopterus prodromus. Next base: position 44,515 of record OZ030398.1, on the reverse strand, counting down.
ATTTATTTCATTTATTTATTTTTCGCTATTAGTTATTTATTTGTTAATAATTTGTAATCCACTTGTTATTTATTTATTATTTATTTATTTATTTTTAATATTTTTTTAGTATTTTTTTACTATTTATTTGTTATTTAATTATAATTTATTAAAAATTTATTTATTATTTATTTAAATAAATTATAAATAGTAAATAAATAATAAATAGATAATAAATAAATAATAAATATATAATAAATAAATAATAAAAAATAACAAATAAATAATAAATAAATAAGGAATAAATAATAAATTAATAAGTAATAAATAAGAAATAAATAAGAAATAAATTAGAAATAAATATCAAATAAACGGCAACAAATACGAAACAAGTAACAAATAAATTGCTCTAATAATCGCTCCAATAAGAGATTTATTTGATATTTACTTCATTTATTTCTTATTTATTTATTTTTCGCAATTAGTTATTTATTTGCTAATAATTTGTAATCCACTTGTTATTTATTTATTATTTCTTTATTTATTTGTTATTTAATTATAATTTATTAAAAATTTATTTATTATTTATTTAAATAAATTACAAATAGTAAATAAATAATAAATAGATAATAAATAAATAATAAAAAAATAACAAATAAATAATAAATAAATAAGGAATAAATAATAAATAAATAAGTAATAAATAAGAAATAAATAAGAAATAAATTAGAAATAAATATCAAATAAACGGCAAACAAATACGAAACAAGTAACAAATAAATTGCTCTAATAATCGCTCCAATAAGAGATTTATTTGATATATATTTATCATTTATTTCTTATTTATTTATTTTTAATTATTTTTTTAGTATTTTTTTATTGTTTATTAATTATAATTTATTAAAAATTTATCATTCAAAAGAAATCTTATTTATTTATTTTTCGCAGCTTATTAGATATTTATTTGTTTATAATTTGTTATTTACTTGTTATTTATTTATTAATTACTTTTTTATTTATAATTATTTTTTTCGTATTTTTTACTATTTATTTGTTATTTAATTATAATTTATTAAAAATTTATTTATTATTTATTTAAATAAATGTTAAATAGTAAATAAATAATAAACAGATAATAAATAAATAATAAATATATAATAAATAAATAATAAAAAAATAATAAATAAATAAATAAATCAGGAATAAATAATAAATAAATAAGTAATAAATAAGAAATAAATAAGAAATAAATTAGAAATAAATATCAAATAAACGGCAAATACGAAACAAGTAACAAATAAATTGCTCTAATAATCGCTCCAATAAGAGATTTATTTGATATTTATCATTTATTTCTTATTTTTCGCTATTTAATAGTTATTTATTTGTTAATGATTTGTTATTTACTTGATATTTATTATTTATTTATTTATTTTGAATTATTTTTTTTAGTATTTTTTTATTATTTATTATCATTTATTAAAAATTTATCATTTATTTCTTATTTATTTATTTTTCACTATTTATTAGTTAATTATTTGTTAATAATTTGTTATTTACTTGTTATTTATTTATTAATTATTTATTTTTAATTATTTTTTTATTATTTATTTTGATATATTTATTATTTATCTATTATCTATTTATTATTTATTTACTACTTAACATTTATTTAAATAAATAATAAATAAATTTTTGATAAATTATAATTAAATAAATAAATAGTAAATAAATACTAAAAAATAATTAAAAATAAATAAATAAGTAATAAATAAATAACAGGTAAATAACAAATAATTAACAAATAAATAACTAATAAATAGCGAAAAATAAATAAATAAGAAATAAATGATAAAGAAATATCAAATAAATCTCTTATTGGAGCGATTATTAGATTAATAAATTTATTTATTTTTCGCTATTTAATAGTTATTTATTTGTCAATGATTTGTTATTTACTTGTTATTTATTTATTACTTATTTATTTATTTTTAATTATTTTTTTAGTATTTTTTTACTATTTATTTGTTATTTAATTATAATTTATTAAAAATGTATTTATTATTTATTTAAATAAATGTTAAATAGTAAATAAATAATAAATAGATAATAAATAAATAATAAATATATAATAAATAAATAATAAAAAAATAATAAATAAATAATAAATAAATCAGGAATAAATAATAAATAAATAATTAATAAATAAGAAATAAATAAGAAATAAATTAGAAATAAATATCAAATAAACGGCCAATACGAAACAAGTAACAAATAAATTGGTCTAATAATCTCTCCAATAAGAGATTTATTTGATATTTATCATTTATTTCTTATTTTTCGCTATTTAATAGTTATTTATTTGTTAATGATTTGTTATTTACTTGTTATTTATTATTTATTTATTTGTTTTTAATTAATTTTTTAGTATTTTTTTATTATTTATTATCATTTATTAAAAATTTATCATTTATTTCTTATTTATTTATTTTTCGCTATTTATTAGTTATTCATTTGTTAATAATTTGTTATTTACTTGTTATTTATTTATTATTTATTTATTTTTAATTATTTTTTTTAGTTTTTTTTTGCTATTTATTTGTTATTTAATTATAATTTATTAAAAATTCATTTATTATTTATTTAAATAAATGTTAAATAGTAAATAAATAATAAATAGATAATAAACAAATAATAAATATATAATAAATAAATAATAAAAAAATGATAAATAAATAAGGAATAAATAATAAATAAATAAGTAATAAATAAAAAATAAATAAGAAATAAATTAGAAATACATATCAAATAAACGGCAAACAAATACGAAACAAGTAACAAATAAATTGCTCTAATAAGAGATTTATTTGATATTTATTTATCATTTATTTCTTATTTATTTATTTTTCGCTATTTAATATAGTTATTTATTTGTTAATAATTTGTTATTTACTTATTTATTTATTTTTAAATATTTTTTTAGTATTTTTTTACTATTTATTTGTTATTTAATTATAATTTATTAAAAATTTATCTATTATTTATTTAAATAAATGTTAAATAGTAAATAAATAATAAATAGATAATAAATAAATAATAAATATATAATAAATAAATAATTAATAAATAAGGAATAAATAATAATTAAATAAATAATAAATAAGAAATAAATAAGAAATAAATTAGAAATAAATATCAAATAAACGGCAAACAAATACGAAACAAGTAACAAATAAATTGCTCTAATAATCGCTCCAATAAGAGATTTATTTGATATTTCTTCATCGTTTATTTCTTATTTATTTATTTTTCGCTATTTATTAGTTATTTATTTGTTAATTATTTGTTATTTACCTGTTATTTATTTATTACTTATTTATTTATTTTTAATTATTTTTTAGTATTTTTTTAATATTTATTTATTTAATTATAATTTATCAAAAATTTATTTATTATTTATTTAAATAAATGTTAAGTAGTAAATAAATAATAAATAGATAATAAATAAATAATAAATATATCATAAATAAATAATAAAAAAATAATAAATAAATAAGGAATAAATAATAAATAAATAAGTAATAAATAAGAAATAAATAAGAAATAAATATCAAATAAACGGCAAACAAATACGAAACAAGTAACAAATAAATTGCTCTAATAATCGCTCCAATAAGAGATTTATTTGATATTTCTTTATCATTTATTTCTTATTCATTTATTTTTCGCTATTTATTAGTTATTTATTTGTTAATAATTTGTGATTTACTTGTTATTTATTTATTATTTATTTATTTATTTTTAATTTTTTTTTTATTTTTTTACTATTTATTTGTTATTTAATTATAATTCAGTAAAAATTTATTTATTATTTATTTAAATAAATTATAAATAGTAAATAAATAATAAATAGATAATAAATAAATAATAAATATATAATAAATAAATAATAAAAAAATAACGAATAAATAATAAATGAATAAGGAATAAATAATAAATAAATAAGTAATACTTATTTTTCGCTATTTAATAGTTATTTATTTGTTAATGATTTGTTATTTACTTGTTATTTAATATTTATTTATTTATTTTTAATTATTTTTTAAGTATTTTTTTATTTATTATCATTTATTAAAAATTTATCATTTATTTCTTATTTATTTATTTTTCGCTATATATTAGTTATTTATTTGTTAATAATTTGTTATTTACTTGTTATTTATTTATTATTTATTTATTTTTAATTATTTTTTTTAGTATTTTTTACTATTTATTTGTTATTTAATGATAATTTATTAAAAATTTATTTAAATAATAAATAAATAAGTAATAATTAAGAAATAAACAAGAAATAAATTAGAAATAAATATCAAATGAACGGCAAACAAATACGAAACAAGTAACAAATAATTTTGCTCTAATAATCGCTCCAATAAGAGATTTATTTGATATTTATTTATCATTTATTTCTTATTTATTTATTTTTCGCTATTTAATAGTTATTTACTTGTTAGTGATTTGTTATTTACTTGTTATTTATTTATTACTTATTTATTTATTTTTAATTATTTTTTTAGTATTTTTTTACTATTTATTTGTTATTTAATTATAATTTATTAAAAATTTATTATTTATTTAAATAAATGTTAAATAGTAAATAAATAAATAGATAATAAATAAATAATAAATATATAATAAATAAATAATAGAAAAATAATAAATAAATAATAAATAAATAAGGAATAAATAATAAATAAATAGTAATAAATAAGAAATAAGTAAGAAATAAATTAGAAATAAATATCAAAATAAACGGCAAACAAATACGAAACAAGTAACAAATAATTTGCTCTAATAATCGCTCCTAAGAGATTTATTTGATATTTATTTATCATTTATTTCTTATTTATTTATTTTTCGCTATTTAATAGTTATTTATTTGTTAGTGATTTGTTATTTACTTGTTATTTATTTATTACTTATTTACTTATTTTTAATTATTTTTTGTAGTATTTCTTTACTATTTATTTGTTATTTAATAATAATTTAATAAAAATTTATTTATTATTTATTTAAATAAATGTTAAATAGTAAATAAATAATAAATAGATAATAAATAAATAATAAATATATAATAAATAAATAAAAAATAATAAAAAAATAATAAATAAATAATAAATAAATAATAAATAATTAAATGATTAAACGAACTTACCTTAGTGAAGTTCTATCATAATTATATGATCTTTCCATCCGGAATATGACAATCTGTAGTCTCTTTATTTCCACAATAAGCCACGTGTCTTTAAAGCCATGGTATCGAAGAAATGTCCAGTATGACAGGTATGGGTAAGCCGGCCTTGGTATACCGGGTGGTCGTTTTAACTTGAGACTCCTAAATATCTCGTGAAATATGCATGGTACGACAAAAGTGTCTTGAATAAACTTGTAGGACTCAAAGGGGGAAATGAGCTGACGGTGTCAGTTTCATTGCAGATGGCGCTGCAATCGGTGAAACTGAGGCTACCTTCACATTTTTAAATGGGAATACACAAATTTTTTATCAAATTATGTTTTTCCGCTAAATAAGAACAATCTTTTGTCTGAACATTTTTTTCGTACGATCCATCTATTAAAAGTTATTGACGATGGACGTTTGCGGCGGCTGCGGTAGTTACGACCGCTGCCACTGCATGGGATGCGCTCGCCGTCTGGCAGTCAACGCAACGACTGAGTAGACACTCACGCTACAACGTAGGAAGGTATGTGCGTAATCGGGATTCGTTTTGGCATCTCGCGCGTTGCGCCGTCATGCGCATAGGGTTTGTTTACGAACGAAAAAGTGCATCGGACGAAAAAAAGTTTCAGACAAAAGATGCTTCTTATTTACCGTAAAATCATAATTTGATAAAAAATTTGGGTACACCCATTTAAAAAAATGAAGTTAGCCTCATTTTCACCGATTGCGGCGCCATCTGGAATGAAAGTGATATTGTCATCTCATTTCCCCCTTTGACTCATACAAGTTTGTTTAAGACACTTTTGTCGTATCATGCATATTTCACGAGATATTTAGGAGTCTCAAGTTAAAACGACCACCCGGTATATCAGTATATATCTGACATTCTCTTGAAAGCATAGGGTCTCTAAATTAGTCAGGGTTCGGGAAAGTCTAAACAAAGGAAGGGTGGGTTATGTCATATTCCGGATGGAAAGATCATATAATTATGATAGAACTTCACTAAGGTAAGTTCGTTTAATCATTTAATTATATTTCCTTTCCATCCGTTCATATGACAATCTGTAGATGTTTAAAGCACAGAGCAATTTAGAGCCAAAACAGCATTATCGTCTGTTTATGAATAAGAAACAACAAAATGCACTTGAGAGAACATGTTAACATTTTGTTAACATGTTATTGCAACAATATATCGTTATCATGTTATTCAAAGTTAAAGAGTCAAATGTAAAAACTTTCATCAAACTTCTTTTCATGCATGCAGTTGTAAAATTGAAGAACAATTGTAAAATTGTGGGTATTTCAACCAATTTAGGCAAAGTGCCAACACAAGACTAGATGCCAATGCTTGCATGACTTGTGACAAGTGCATGAAATACATATGGAGAAAGGTAATTATCGGGTAATTCCGTCATCGAAGAAAGCAACCATAGGCACGTGTTTCGGACTATTAGTCGTCATCAGTACGGAATACATATGAATCAACTTTTAATAATTCCAATGTACTAATTAGTATAAATACTTTAATATACCTGTCTATGTGGCCCTTTTAAGGCTATAAACAATAAGAAGGTATATATCATAATGTAGACCTTTGTAAATAATCGGTAAATGTACTTTGTAAAAAAGATTAATATTATAGATAAACAATCGTACCTACAGCAACAGATAACACACATAGATGTATATAAATAAAGACTGGAATTAATTGCATATGGTTATGAATAAAATTAGACGTTTAATAACCATTGGGAAAATCTTTGAACGCGATGAGCAGCGGACAAAGGCAAAAGTATAATTAATTAGATCTTTTAATTAGGCTTTTCTTTATTTCAATAAGTCTAATGGTGTCCCATATTTGATATGCATATTGTTTCTTACTGCCTCGAAAAGTAATATAATTCAATACAATTGCTGAGTACCAAGTAAAAACTTAAGCTTAGTTGGACGGGACTTGACAACACCGTTTACCGGTAGTTTCAGATAACATGAGCGGTCTAAACTTTATCCACAAATAATAAAGAAAGGGTATCCAATAAATTCCTTAGTGTTTTGATGGCTCAGCATCTAATTTACATATGATTGACTATAAAGACAACTCTAGACTGTTTTGACTGTAGTCATGGTGAACTGTCACTTAAAGAACTAACCCAGCAGCGGCTGCGCGGTTATTATTGTCCAGAAGTAAAAACACAAATTATTGGTAACGGTTCACAGGAACGTATCAACAATGAGCCGACCTCCGTATCCAAATGGTTAATATAAACCAGCGATCGCCAACTTAGGGGTCCGCGTACCCCCAGGACTGGAGCAGACTTATGGGACTGCCCGTGAGCGGGAGAAGGACCGCAGATATAAACGGTCCATTTAGCTGCTCCAAGTTCACGCCCTTGGTCGATCCAACGCAACAAACAAAGTAATTGCCCCGTTAGCGTAACTTTTGGGATCCATCTTAGACCCAATTATTAAGTTTGTTATTGTAACAAAACAAGTGTAAAAAAAGATAAATATATCTTTCAAGGCTTATATTAACAGTCAGCTGCCTATACAGGAGTGTCAGGAATCTTTGATTTGCGCACCCAAACCGCTCAAATATCTGAAAAGTGCAGCAGGCATTTCTTAATGAAAGAGTAAAAACCTATTGGGCAGACTCCAAAAGGTATTAATAGTCATGGTACTAATAGTCATATAAAACATATGACACACACGCATGCAACGTTGCGATGCCGTAATGACCGAAGGAAGTAATAACTTCGTTGTGGAGGATACGCAAGTTAATAACGTTGAAAATTTTGGTCAAATAGGCAATTTAAATGAAAATTCCCTTTATCTCAGCCCAAATGTCGCTTTAATTTATGTGAATTTAAAAATTTGCAGCAGAATTATGAGCAACATCTGTTGATTCCATACCTAATCCCTAGCCGGTTTAGAGCTTGGTTGACATCTATCCTGTCAACAGGGAAAGGCTTTGTACAATAGGACAACTGCGGTTGTAACGGCCAAAGCGCACAACTGAAATTTGTTGTAGGATTACTTCTAGGAGAGTATTCTAGAGGTGCAAATATAAGAAAGAATAAAGAATGTTGTTTGCCACAAAAAAAAATGGGGGACTTCAGCCGCTATGAAATTAGGTTCTTTAACCAGGAACAAACAAGCGTGCCCCGATTAAATACTTTTCGGTACAAATAAAAGTATAGAAGGCGTATCCAAACATTGAGTAATCCTTTTGGCAGCAAAATTAATTAGCTGAATTCAGTTATCAGATATTAGTCTATTTTTAATGATCTTGAAGCAAAATCGGCTCTAACTTATTTTTAGAAAACAAACAAATTTTACGTCCTAAACATCCTTGGGATGGTTTGCTTAATCTGTCAAATGCTCGACAGCAATTTTCTTGATACAAAGCAATGCGATAGGGATATCTAAAAGTTTTCATTTGAAAACATTTCAGTCTTTATACGGAGTGAACCACCTTATATAGAGTCATCTAATGACAGCACTCAAGCCAAGAATATGGTAGCTAAGGAATGTTGCTTAAAAGACAAGACACTTTCTTTAAAATAGTCTTGTATAGACCGAAATATATTTCAAATTATAAGGCAACATTAAAAATTTTGCCAATCTCCATTATTTTGAAATATTCTCTCTGAATATTTAGAGTTTGATTTTAATAATTACTAGAGTAACAGAGTAATAGAGCTATAATTCACGAACAGAATTTTGCAATTTTGGAAAGTGATGACAAATCTCAATCTCCACTAAATTTGATTTACTATTAGAGTCACCCGGTTCTTCTTTCTTAAGAAAATTTGGGGGCAGAAACTGATCAGAAGAATTGGTCCACCTTGATACAACATATCTTAGTCGGCCCTGAATAACGACCAAATATGGTCACCCAGATTCTTTGCCCAATGTACGCATTTCAATATGGTCTAAATACTGGCTTCCGATAGGAAACGTTCCAGGTTCTGACGGTTGGGATATTGTATACTGGTACCAAATATAAGGATGTCTGCCTTGAAAGGGTACTTTAGACCAGTCATCAGCGTCCCAGGATATTGCGCCAGAATTCGCAAGATACAAAAAAAGTTGACCTTTGGTCTCTGCATATTGTTGAATAGTTCGATATTCACAATTACAAAACTTCAACAATCAATAACTAATCGATTGGGGAGTTGTTGATGACCTCATTGTGAGGTTTGTCTAACTTAACGGTAAGTCGCCATAATTATTGAACACAAAGTAATAATCTGAGGAACCTCAGTTTGATCCACTAACTTTGCAAAATAGACCATAATATTTTGATGCACATACTCCTCCCCCAAAACTGAGGACTATTATTCTTTTGGTATTCAAATGCGTTGAATCTCAAAAATCTGTAAAAAATTATTTAATTTCTGGACCAGTCTACGGAAATTTTATAGTGTTTATACATCATTGAATTGTGTAATGCATTACTGAAATTACAGCTTGGCCAATGTCGGGAGGAGGCGCCGACAGCTGGGTGTCAGCAAAAGGTACACTGGCTGGGACCACTGCCAGATAGATATATCTGGCGGCACTCTAGAAGTTTACTGGGTGCTCTCGGTGTACACCAAGAGTAGCTTTCTGTCACTTGTGGTCTTCTTGAAGTGGTGAATGATAGAATAACGCACCTCTGGTGTCCGTCGTCTTGCCCAACATGGATCAGATGTCAGAATGCAGCTTATTACGCACAACAACACGGCCCTCTTCTACATGCGTGTAACTGAAGCCTAGGCATGCCCGGAGGTGGCACTGACGTCTGTGTGTCAGCAAAAGGGCACTGGTTGTGGTTGTGACCACTGCCTGCCAGATGCATCTGTCGGTACTCTAGAAGAGTACGGGGCGCTCTCGGTGTTCATCAAGAGCAACTTCCTGCCACTTCCATAAGAACACGACCTTCCTCTACATGGGCTAAAGGAAATGTAGGTAAAGGTAAACATTAAAAAAGTGCAGACCTGACAGCTTGTCAATTTTGACAAAAAATCACTGTTAGTGACAGTGACAGTGAGTGCCGGGGCCATGCCATTCTCCTTGGTATCGTTGAGATCTTCAACGACTAAGCTAACTGGTTAGGTTAAGATTTTGAAGAAGCCGGACGGTAAGCGATGTTAGGCGAGCCAAAAATGTCACCATCTGGTAACATTAGGGCAACCTCCTCTGCATCGTTGAGATCTTCATCGATGATCAATATTCCGGCAACAGATCCGGGAATAAATCAATCATGAACGCTAAGCCAACTGGTTAGGTTAAGATTTTGAAGAAGATCTCGCTGTTAGATATGCTCCAGATGATGTGGGTCCAGTCCAGACTTGATTACTTCCATCTTCCGTTGGTCCCAGGATGCTCCCATGGCTAAAATTTTAAGCTCTGGTAGAGAGCTGAAAAAAAATGTGACGTGACATATCACGTGAAAAAAAAGAATGTCAGATATATACTGATATATACCAAGGCCGGCTTACCCATACCTGTCATACTGGACATTTCTTCGATACCATGGCTTTAAAGACACGTGGCTTATTGTGGAAATAAAGAGACTACAGATTGTCATATGAACGGATGGAAAGGAAATATAAATAATAAATAAATAAGGAATAAATAATAAATAAATAAGTAATAAATAAGAAATAAAAAAGAAATAAATTAGAAATAAACATCAAATAAATGGCAAACAAATACGAAACAAGTAACAAATAAATTGCTCTAATAATCGCTCCAATAAGAGATTTATTTGATATCATTTATTTCTTATTTTCCGCTATTTAATAGTTATTTATTTGTTAATGATTTGTTATTTACTTGTTATTTATTATTTATTTATTTATTTTTAATTATTTTTTTAGTATTTTTTATTATTTATCATTTATTAAAAATTTATCATTTATTTCTTATTTATTTCTTTTTCGCTATTTATTAGTTATTTATTTGTTAATAATTTGTTATTTACTTGTTATTTATTTATTATTTATTTATTTTTAATTATTTTTTTAGTATTTTTTTGTTATTTTTGTTATTTAATTATAATTTATTAAAAATTTATTTATTATTTATTTAAATAAATGTTAAATAGTAAATAAATAATAAATAGATAATAAATAAATAATAAATATATAATAAATAAATCATAAAAAAATATAAATAAATAATAAATAAATAAGGAATAAATAATAAATAAATAAGTAATAAATAAGAAATAAATAAGAAATAAATTAGAAATAAATATCAAATAAACGGCAAACAAATACGAAACAAGTAACAAATAAATTGCTCTAATAATCGCTCCAATAAGAGATTTATTTGATATTTATTTATCATTTATTTCTTATTTATTTATTTTTCGCTATTTAATAGTTATTTATTTGTTAATGATTTGTTATTTACTTGTTATTTATTTATTACTTATTTATTTATTTTTAATTATTTTTTTAGTATTTTTTTACCATTTATTTGTTATTTAATTATAGTTTATTAAAAATTTATTTATTATTTATTTAAATAAATGTTAAATAGTAAATAAATAATAAATAGATAATAAATAAATAATAAATATATAATAAATAAATAATAAAAAATTTAATAAATAAATAATAAATAAATCAGGAATAAATAATAAATAAATAAGTAATAAATAAGAAATAAATAAGAAATAAATTAGAAATAAATATCAAATAAACGGCAAATACGAAGCAAGTAACAAATAAATTGGTCTAATAATTATTAATTATTTGTTATTTACTTGTTATTTATTTATTATTTATTTATTTTTAATTATTTTTTGTATTTTTTTATTATTTATTAATTATAATTTATTAAAAATATATCATTCATTTCTTATTTATTTATTTTTCGCTATTTAGTAGTTATTTATTTGTTTATAATTTGTTATTTACTTGTTATTTATTTTTAAATATTTTTTTAGTATTTTTTTAATATTTATTTGTTATTTAATTATAATTTATTAAAAATTTATTTATTATTTATTTAAATAAATGTTAAATAGTAAATAAATAATAAATAGATAATAAATAAATAATAAATATATAATAAAAAAATAATAAATAAATAATTAATAAATAGGGAATAAATAATAAATAAATAAGTAATAAATAAGAAATAAATAAGAAATAAATTAGAAATAAATATCAAATAAACGGAAAACAAATACAAAACAAGTAACAAATAAATTGCTCTAATAATCGCTCCAATAAGAGATTTATTTGATATTTATTTATCATTTATTTCTTATTTTTCGCTATTTAATAGTTATTTATTTGTTAATGATTTGTTATTTACTTGTTATTTATTTATTTATTTTTAATTATTTTTTAAGTATTTTTTTATTATTTATTATCATTTATTAAAAATTTATCATTTATTTCTAATTTATTTATTTTTCGCTATTTATTAGTTATTTATTTGTTAATAATTTGTTATTTTTTTGTCTATATTATGTAAACTGATTTCACGTATTTTTTCTCACCATTTCACATGCGAAAAAGTGGCTTCTTAATTCTTTATGGAAAATTTGGAGAGGCATTTTCGGGCGCGCGGAGCGCGTCCGATCCGCTATATGGGTAATTCTACGTTGCGTGAGCTTTTGAAATCGACGCGAAACGGCCTCTAGGGCGTTTTTGCTTCAAAATTTTCCAAAAAGCGAGCGATTTTGGTGAACGCGCCTCAACATTCCAACAGCCATTTATTACGCGTCGTCATGGTTGCCAGCTAAGAAACGCCAAAAGCGCAGACATAACCTAACCTAACCTGTTCATATAACAGTAACACAGACTTATCAGTAGGTAGGTACATAATACATCTTTAAACGCTAAGCGATATTTATTGATTATCTGCGGGGGCCGACAACTACAAGCGTCCCGACGAATAACTTTTGTGAAACCATAAGATGACTTGATAACCCATGTTGTACGTTTAATAATTAATAATTCGCATTTGTCATCATTACGTGCGAATGTGATATGGTTATAGCAAATGACACAGATAGTTGAGTTTTATTCGTGTTAACGTAGATTAATTAGGATACGATTAATCGTGCGGAACATAAATTGGTAAACAACATGCGTACAACATAATGAATTAAAAGTTATCGTGTTTGAGACTCAAATGGTTAGAAACAACCTTTATTTATTTTGTAATAACTATATGATAAGAAATCGCCTGTGTCCAATGTCATAACATAACCAACAACGTATAACCAATAATTGCAACTCGAACCCCTACAAGAAGAAGCTAACTAATAAACAGTACCAGTTGTGGCCGTCGACATATGGATAGAAATCTCATTCCGATTAAACTAGGTTTTATAGGCATTACATACGTATCAACGAAGAATTCTACGTTTACAATCATCTGTTGATTTGTCAATGATTTGACAATGTGTATCGAACCATTGAAGAAATCAAGATGAATATCTCAAAACTACCGAAAATGTGTGTTTTCCAGTAATGGTTTATAGAGGTACAATTCGTATAATGTGAATTATTTTAATCGGACACATTCTAATTGAATACTTTCCGTCAAAATCTTTATTGATGAAACACTTATCGCAGGACAGAAATATTATGTTTGTATTATAAAAATCATGGTTAATTTTAATCCACAAGGGGATGTTTGTAGACGCACAACAACAGACGTGTAACAATCATAACAAGACGAAATTACAGCTTTACTTCGTTCGATAATCGAGACACGAGTTTTACGATTACTTAAATAGTCTTAGTCATGATTATCAACTTCTTTTGGTCATATCGTTCTTGCTTTTGTTTTTCTTTTATAGTTATTTTTATGTTAACAGTTATTTATTGGTTTTTAGAATGATGGACTAGAAATGCATTTTATGGATAAACTTTATGGATACCGAAACAGTTTGTTGAGTAACATTATTGTCAAATTTATTATTAGAACAAGTACGTTCATGGACAAATACGTTTACGGTATTGTATAATAGTTATCTCCAAATAGTTTAAAGTAATTTAGTTCATATTTGTTTGGATTGACTTAACGAATGAGACGACACATACTGTAAAGGTGAATGATTTAAATTGTCTTTCAGACAGTACATGGAAGAATACAGAACAAACATTTTTCTACTGCTAAGTAATGTCAATCCTAACAAAAAAAGTTATATCGACGTAGGTTTGTTTCGGAAGGGTTATTCGTAAGTTGTAATGCTGCGGATGTAATCCGTAATGGTGCCTATTTAGTTCGTAGTGGAGCCGATTTTCAATTTTGTAACATCTTTAAATTATTTTTATTATGCCATTAATTGATATCCTTTCTGAATCGGACAATATTGGTATTTTTTTGTTCGATATTACTTGGAAGTTTCTACAGAATTTTCTTGCGATATCCTGTATATTAATTTTATTGATATTCTTTTTAAACAACATTATTAATATAATATTCTGGTATTATGAATGAGATTATTGTGAATATGACTTTGAATAGAATATGAAAACTGACAACAAAGTTGTATCAACGTAGGTTTGATTCGGAAGGGTTATTGCGTAAGTTGTAATGCTGCGGACGTAATTCGTAATGGTGCCTATTTAGTTCGTAGTGGAGCCGATTTTCAATTTTGTAACATTATTAAATTATTTTGATTATCATGCCATTAATTGATATCCTTTCTGAATCGGACAATATTGGTATTTTTTTGTTCAAAATTACTTGGAAGTTTCTACAGATTTTTCTTGCGATATCCTATATATTAGTTTTATTGATATCCTTTTTAAGCAACATTATTAATATAATATTCTGGTATTATGAATGAGATTATTGTGAATATGACTTTGAATAGAATATGAAAACTGACAACATACAAAGACCCATTTAAATGTTGTTTCACATAGATTGTTAATTACTAAGTAAATATGATTTTTTCAAGAATCATTGAGATAAATTGGATGCTAAAATACGAAACGGCATTAGTAAACTATGAATTATTTGTATGGTGTGTTTAAAATACCATTTGGTCATTTGGTCATCAGAGAAGGCTTTATCAAATTGTTCCATTATTGTTACTATTAAACACTAAATAGCGTAACTGTAATTCATCAGCTACACTAACGTGTAACGCCTAACGTGTCATGTTGACGTTAATGCAGTAAAATCACTACTACACTGGAAAAGATATTTGGAGAATTGTTGTTGTCAATTGTCATATTAAGTCTGAAAAAAAAAATATATTTAATCGATTAATCGACCATGATAGTAAAATATGATAACTGTACATTTTATAAGAATTATTTTATTGTCGCATTTATTGTTATATTAGTACTGATTCCGTTATTTATTTTTGACAAAGTTTTTATTTATGTTATTTTGTTTTATATTATAAATATGTGCTTAAAGTGTAATAGAATATTAGAGGCACATGTTAGATGTACACAATTAGTTATAAGTATTAACTATAACTTATAACTATAAAGCAATAAACACTGCGTTCAGCAAGGCTCATGATTAACCACTGATGTCCGACCGGGTATAACCGGTACGGCGGTACCTGGGACAACATGAGTCATTACAGACATGCATACAGTGCGTATCCATAATAGGCCTGTCCTATTTATCCCTAACACGGCCAGCCTGACGTTGGGACGTTCTCGGCCCAATCCTCTCGGCTCTTTCCTGACTCTCACAGTCACTGAAACAACTAGAATCAAAACAAACAATAACTTAATCATTTCGCACTATTACAAACGCAATGGCATCAACACTGCAGTACATCTGCCTTGTGTGATATCCGCCAGCACGCAACAACAAACGCCCAAGCATCAACACCGCAGTACGCCAGCCCAGTGTGATATCCGCCAGAAGGCAACAAAGGCCCAAGCATCAACACCGCAGTACGCCAGCCCAGTGTGATATCCGCCAGAAGGCAACAACAAACGCCCAAGCATCAACACCGCAGTACGCCAGCCCAGTGTGATCTCCGCCAGAAGGCAACAAAGGCCCAAGCATCAACACCGCAGTACGCCAGCCCAGTGTGATATCCGCCAGAAGGCAACAACAAACGCCCAAGCATCAACACCGCAGTACGCCAGCCCAGTGTGATCTCCGCCAGAAGGCAACAAAGGCCCAAGCATCAACACCGCAGTACGCCAGCCCAGTGTGATATCCGCCAGAAGGCAACAACAAACGCCCAAGCATCAACACCGCAGTACGCCAGCCCAGTGTGATCTCCGCCAGAAGGCAACAAAGGCCCAAGCATCAACACCGCAGTACGCCAGCCCAGTGTGATATCCGCCAGAAGGCAACAACAAACGCCCAAGCATCAACACCGCAGTACGCCAGCCCAGTGTGATCTCCGCCAGAAGGCAACAAAGGCCCAAGCATCAACACCGCAGTACGCCAGCCCAGTGTGATATCCGCCAGAAGGCAACAACAAACCCCGACTGCTTTAACCAAGTTTAGAGTTATCACAATAACTGCTTTAACAAGGTTTAGAGCCGTATCAACATTCACATATTCACAACAATGCTGGTGACTTTACTATTCATTTCTATATCTTCTGTTTTCGGCTCCTAGCTCAGGAACTACATGTGGTTTACTTTACATCTCAAACTCAGGAACCGTAATTTGGCACAAAATGATGTTATATTTCTCTCAAAACTAAAAAAAAACTAAAAAAAATTAAACTATTACCACACATACCTTATTCATCTGCCCAATGTGCAAAGGCCAATTCATTTCACAACATATGTTACACAAAACATGAGGGTTTTCCGTTCTCTAATTATAATACCTAAAGAACATAAACTTACGATTCATGAATTATGAATCACAAAACATTGATAAGTACCAATACTCAATTACTTGATAGACAAGACTTTCCATTCTCAATTTATAACACACGAAGAACAGTATCTTATAAGTGTCTGATTATTATACACCAAAACACATAAACTCCAAATTCTCAGATTCAGGTACACAAAGCTATAAACTTCAATTCTCTAATTATGATTCACGATGAACATTAATTTTCAATGTTCAAACCATAATACACAAACTGCAAACGCTAAAATCTCAAACTCAGCTACAGCCAGTCGTACAATTATAATTACTGGCTTTGAAGTTGGTGTTATTTATACAACTAAAATAATTGAAACACCCAAAACCAGCTAGCTGTTAGAGTTAGTCAGCGATGACGATTTAGATATGATACTTTGTATAGAAGTAATACAATCGTTTTTATTTTTACCCCTATAAATTGAAAAGACATGTAAATTATAAAGCGACTCTTTATTTTCCAGTTGTACCTATGTTCGATTACCTAATCAAAATCTTGGGTCACACGATAAACAAAATTGCACTTCTACTTAACGGCTTTTAAAACGTCTTACAGTAGTAACGTTGAAAACAATAAAGTATCTACAATGTTTGAGGCCACTTATAAAGGCTCAGTCCATTTGCTCGAACCCAGCACCGACAAACGCTCTCTTTCCACATAGCGTGTCTACAGAGGCAAAAATAAAAGTACGCCGAAAAACGGCATAAAGTTACACTTCAGAATGACATCGGCCAACAACAGAATAAACTCAAAACTGTTCATGTAAGAAGGAAACGCACATTGAATTTAGCGTTTGTCACATTATATTACCGAAAAACAAATATAACGGACACTCACATGACATCTAACCTATCCGTCATAGCATCGTGAGTCAAATAATCAAAACACGCACCTTTTTCACATAAATCTGCTTCCAAATTAACCAAAAACGTACGTCTACGATACTCCAATAATTAAAAACAAACTCACCAGTACTAAAACATCAAAAACAGCTGATACAATACCAAATAGTTACGTAATTCCATCCCACAAAACAGTCATCTCCGAAATTTAGTCCGCCTATTGCTATGGTTCAACTTGGCACAAATTATCGCAATTTGTCAGGATTTCCAGCCGGCACATAGTTATATATAATCAACAACCTGCGTGCTCGAGTAAATTTTCCAATGTACCAAGTATGACGCATACGGTCTGGTTTTCTTTGTTCTTGAAATGTCGCTGAAATTCGTAAATCAAGAAAAAAATCGCATGGGCGAATTCCACTTCTGATATTAGAGGCACATGTTAGATGTACACAATTAGTTATAAGTATTAACTATAACTTATAACTATAAAGCAATAAACACTGCGTTCAGCAAGGCTCATGATTAACCACTGATGTCCGACCGGGTATAACCGGTACGGCGGTACCTGGGACAACGTGAGTCATTACAGACATGCATACAGTGCGTATCCATAATAGGCCTGTCCTATTTATCCCTAACATAGAATAAATAAAGGCATAAGAACTCTTTTATTAAAAATATATATTAAATTATCACTAATTTTCATAATTTATTTATTAAATTTATTAATTTTTATTGAATTCTTAAATATCTATGGCTGATCTTATGATTTTCCATAATTTTCCTGAACCCCTTTTTGTCAAGTGTCTTCCATCGCTGTAAAAAATGAGATGAGGTAAATTATAGTATTCTACAACATATATAATATGTATATTATGTTTGACTATACCTTTTAAACACATTAAAATGTAAACTCTGAATAAAATTGTAGACATCTATATATTTGTAGTTGTTTTGTTCACAAAAGGATTTTATAAAATTATTGAAAGTCTGCAAAAGGAGAATTTAGTACAAGTATAAATTACTTCATTATTTTGATTATTATTACTTACGATTATATCTTGGATTTCTTTGCACGCTGGCAAGGTACAAATAATTATTTTTAAAGTGGTATTTCGCGATACTGTTCTTATTAAATGACCGAATTCTCTCTTTAATTTTTTCAGCGGCCGACCTCTTAATATATCATTTGTTCCACACATAAGGACAAGTGTATCGGTATTGGTGCTTTTAGTCCAAAGCGAATTTATTTTTTTGCTGGCTTTAAACCTGCGAATTAAATTATGTATTCGCTGTCCCCCGACACATAATCCAGCCGATATTTTATTATTTCCACTGAGGAATGGCTTCACATCTAGAAAGACGATACTGTTACTTTATCGTATATATATATTATTAATCATATTCATATCTACATTATTTTTTATATAATATATATGTATATTCTAAAATACTTACGTAATATATCTGTTTGCATTTGTCGTAGGATGCTGGATCCTAGAAATATTATATTATCTGCCATTATTACTATGTACAATAGTTTTCACGCTAGACTGTCAAAAAAACCGGGTTAAATTTCATTTATTATAACCGTCTCTCAATTTAAATTTTATTGGCAGTACGCTCGATAGCTTTTGTTTTTAGCCGTTGGAAAACGGAAATCGATTCTGAATGTCATTCGATTGCAGTACTTTGTGTGAAGCTCCCTGGATTTCACAGTTATTTGCTGATTTAATCGATTATCTGCTAATTTTCGAATATTTTTTTCTGTATACTATCAGTGCGTCGGCGAATTTCATAGCGAGGTAAGAATTAAATATATATATAACAATTGGTAAAATTCTTCAGGTTGTTCGATCGATTCGGGAAAAAAAAACTCACATTTGTGGATATAAGCTATATTTCGGATCAAAACATGGATCCTTCATCAGGCTATTTCACTTCTACAAAGAAACAATTAACAGTTAAGAACAGAAACATCACTTAGCAAAAACTTTACATACTGGAGTTACATAGGCGGCAAAAATTGAGAGTACACGAACGACATTACATTAGACGAAGCATTTCCAACACGGCGGTGTGCGTACATTGACAGACATAACAACACAAGACGGAAAACGATATGCACGCTATGACAAGGTCACACAAAGGTAAAAAACAACCGAACCGAGTAAACATTCACCAAATAGTGGCAAAGAATACCAACATCAGAATCTAAGAGTTGTATTTTCATTTGCATTTTTAATTCCACGTTTGTTTTTATCAAACTGTATTATATTGGAGTAAATGACGCTAAGGTTGTCTGTATCGTGTTTAAAATTTATTGTACCATCAATGAAGTTGATATTGTACATCTCCAAAAACATACGGTTACGATAATTACAATCAGAGTCCAATATTCTAACATCCTCAAAATCAAAAGTATGGTTACTGTTCACTGCATGACAAGCCAGAGCACATCTGGTTTTTTTAGTGTTGCAATCACTTTTATGAAGGCTCAGACGTCCACGAAGCCACTGTGCAGTGACACCAATGTATTTTCCATCACAATCTTTACAGGACAAACAATAAATCACATTTGATCTAAACATCAGGGGCGTAACATCTTTAACTCTACTAAAAAAATTTGAAAGTTTGAAGGTGTAATGTTAAACGAGTTTGACGTTCTTAATGCGATGTAAGAAAAGTAATGTAACACCGAGACACGTGAGCGATGGAACAAAAACAATGGCTGCGCTGATGGGGACAACCGATGGTAGACTCCTTAAGAAAATTAACACCTTTACACGCAGGGTAAGGGATACCACTCTTAATCTAGAGATACAAATAACGTTGAATAATATAAGTGGGTTGGAGGTAATGATGCACGGGTTGGAGGAACAATTAAAACTAAATTTGCCTTTTCATATTTGCTCCGGTTTTCTTGATTCCTTAAAGTTAAAATATAGAAAGGTTTTCGAAGGTGTCAGGACAACCAATAAGAAGAAATTTCATAAACTTCTCAGCTGTTTTAATGGGGGTGGCGATGAATTGTTTAGAGATAATTCAACATGGGTCGTCAATTTGTCTTCTGCTAATGTACCCACCGAAGTCTTGAGTCTGTTGTCATTGGGGCCAAATTTTTGCATACCTGTTGATAAAAATAATGTTAATATCAGACGTTTTTTGATGGAAGTTGAGAGTATCTTGGCACATTGTCCTGCTAGCAACAACAATGTTTTAAGGGCGCAAGCCACCAACATTTTGACTAATTTTTTGAACTCTCCCAATAGTATGTCACCACATGACCCACAACTGATCAATACTCTTATAAAAAAGACCAGATTATTTCTCAGGCACAACCCTAACATCTTAATTACACGGGCTGATAAAGGAGCTACCACTGTGGTCATGGATAGGACAGATTATACAAATAAGGCAAATGACATGCTCAACGATGCAAACACTTATAAAAAATAAACACTAATCCACTTGTCTCCGTTCAGAATAAGCTTAACAATCTGTTGAAGGACTTACACAATAAAAAACACATTAATGATGTTGAGTTGAAAAATCTAACAATTAGAAATTCAACATTGAGTAAAGCTTACTTCCTGCCGAAGATACACAAGGATGGTATTCCACTCAGGCCAATCATTTCAGCATCAGGTTCAGCAATGTTTGAGTTAGCTAAGTATCTGGCAAACATTTTGTCTACGTCTTTTATGAATAACACCGATTACAACGTGGTTGATTCTTTTGATTTTGTTGGAAAGATAAAAAATGTTGTTGTGCCTCCCGGGTTTGTCCTGGTATCTTTTGATGTTGTCAGTCTTTTTACAAATATACCGCTTGATCTCGTAACTGACATTACTGTGGAGGGGTGGGATTTGGTTGAATGCAGTTGTGGTTTTACTTTGATGACTTTCATTCATACGTTAAAGTTTCTGTTCAGCAGTGTGTATTTTACTTTCAATGACCAATGCTATCTTCAATTATTTGGCACACCAATGGGCTCCCCGATAAGTCCCATCTTGGCCACCTTGACAATGGATTATGTACTTGACAGGGTTTTGCCACTTTTAAATTTTAACGTCCCCTTTTTGTACAAGTTTGTTGATGATATAATAACGTGCGTTCCCGTTGACATGGTGGAGGACACGTTGGCGATCTTTAACAGCTTTCATAGTCGTATACAATTTACGGTTGAACTTGAGGATAATGGGTACGTTCCTTTCCTTGATTGTAGAGTAATTAATAGTGGAAATGGCTCGGTAGACATTGATTGGTATACCAAACCAACATACTCAGGTCGTTATATTAACTTTTTCTCGGGACATGCTTTTAATCACAAAATTAACACCGTTATCGGCATGAAGAACCGTGTCTTAAAAATCTGTGATCCACAGTTTCAGCCTTCAGCACTAAACAAACTTTATGAGGCTTTCTTAAATAATGGTTTCCCACGTAGAGTAATTAACAAAATTTTATTTTCCACGAACACAAGTAATACTCAAACTTTAAGCATTTTTGATCCTCCTAATGACCAACCTATCTCCTACATAAAGTTGATGTCTGTGCCCATTGTTACTCATAAACTTAAAAATCTATTCAGACCCTTCATTTCAGAAAATTTTAAACTCGTTCAACATTACACCTTCAAACTTTCAAATTTTTTTAGTAGAGTTAAAGATGTTACGCCCCTGATGTTTAGATCAAATGTGATTTATTGTTTGTCCTGTAAAGATTGTGATGGAAAATACATTGGTGTCACTGCACAGTGGCTTCGTGGACGTCTGAGCCTTCATAAAAGTGATTGCAACACTAAAAAAACCAGATGTGCTCTGGCTTGTCATGCAGTGAACAGTAACCATACTTTTGATTTTGAGGATGTTAGAATATTGGACTCTGATTGTAATTATCGTAACCGTATGTTTTTGGAGATGTACAATATCAACTTCATTGATGGTACAATAAATTTTAAACACGATACAGACAACCTTAGCGTCATTTACTCCAATATAATACAGTTTGATAAAAACAAACGTGGAATTAAAAATGCAAATGAAAATACAACTCTTAGATTCTGATGTTGGTATTCTTTGCCACTATTTGGTGAATGTTTACTCGGTTCGGTTGTTTTTTACCTTTGTGTGACCTTGTCATAGCGTGCATATCGTTTTCCGTCTTGTGTTGTTATGTCTGTCAATGTACGCACACCGCCGTGTTGGAAATGCTTCGTCTAATGTAATGTCGTTCGTGTACTCTCAATTTTTGCCGCCTATGTAACTCCAGTATGTAAAGTTTTTGCTAAGTGATGTTTCTGTTCTTAACTGTTAATTGTTTCTTTGTAGAAGTGAAATAGCCTGATGAAGGATCCATGTTTTGATCCGAAATATAGCTTATATCCACAAATGTGAGTTTTTTTTTCCCCGAATCGATCGAACAACCTGAAGAATTTTACCAATTGTTATATATATATATATATATATATATATATATATATATATATATATATATATATATATATATATATATATATATATATATATATATATATATATATATATATATATTTAATTCTTACCTCGCTATGAAATTCGCCGACGCACTGATAGTATACAGAAAAAAATATTCGAAAATTAGCAGATAATCGATTAAATCAGCAAATAACTGTGAAATCCAGGGAGCTTCACACAAAGTACTGCAATCGAATGACATTCAGAATCGATTTCCGTTTTCCAACGGCTAAAAACAAAAGCTATCGAGCGTACTGCCAATAAAATTTAAATTGAGAGACGGTTATAATAAATGAAATTTAACCCGGTATTTTGACAGTCTAGCGTGAAAACTATTGTACATAGTAATAATGGCAGATAATATAATATTTCTAGGATCCAGCATCCTACGACAAATGCAAACAGATATATTACGTAAGTATTTTAGAATATACATATATATTATATAAAAAATAATGTAGATATGAATATGATTAATAATATATATATACGATAAAGTAACAGTATCGTCTTTCTAGATGTGAAGCCATTCCTCAGTGGAAATAATAAAATATCGGCTGGATTATGTGTCGGGGGACAGCGAATACATAATTTAATTCGCAGGTTTAAAGCCAGCAAAAAAATAAATTCGCTTTGGACTAAAAGCACCAATACCGATACACTTGTCCTTATGTGTGGAACAAATGATATATTAAGAGGTCGGCCGCTGAAAAAATTAAAGAGAGAATTCGGTCATTTAATAAGAACAGTATCGCGAAATACCACTTTAAAAATAATTATTTGTACCTTGCCAGCGTGCAAAGAAATCCAAGATGTAATCGTAAGTAATAATAATCAAAATAATGAAGTAATTTATACTTGTACTAAATTCTCCTTTTGCAGACTTTCAATAATTTTATAAAATCCTTTTGTGAACAAAACAACTACAAATATATAGATGTCTACAATTTTATTCAGAGTTTACATTTTAATGTGTTTAAAAGGTATAGTCAAACATAATATACATATTATATATGTTGTAGAATACTATAATTTACCTCATCTCATTTTTTACAGCGATGGAAGACACTTGACAAAAAGGGGTTCAGGAAAATTATGGAAAATCATAAGATCAGCCATAGATATTTAAGAATTCAATAAAAATTAATAAATTTAATAAATAAATTATGAAAATTAGTGATAATTTAATATATATTTTTAATAAAAGAGTTCTTATGCCTTTATTTATTCTATGTTAGGGATAAATAGGACAGGCCTATTATGGATACGCACTGTATGCATGTCTGTAATGACTCACGTTGTCCCAGGTACCGCCGTACCGGTTATACCCGGTCGGACATCAGTGGTTAATCATGAGCCTTGCTGAACGCAGTGTTTATTGCTTTATAGTTATAAGTTATAGTTAATACTTATAACTAATTGTGTACATCTAACATGTGCCTCTAATATCAGAAGTGGAATTCGCCCATGCGATTTTTTTCTTGATTTACGAATTTCAGCGACATTTCAAGAACAAAGAAAACCAGACCGTATGCGTCATACTTGGTACATTGGAAAATTTACTCGAGCACGCAGGTTGTTGATTATATATAACTATGTGCCGGCTGGAAATCCTGACAAATTGCGATAATTTGTGCCAAGTTGAACCATAGCAATAGGCGGACTAAATTTCGGAAATGACTGTTTTGTGGGATGGAATTACGTAACTATTTGGTATTGTATCAGCTGTTTTTGATGTTTTAGTACTGGTGAGTTTGTTTTTAATTATTGGAGTATCGTAGACGTACGTTTTTGGTTAATTTGGAAGCAGATTTATGTGAAAAAGGTGCGTGTTTTGATTATTTGACTCACGATGCTATGACGGATAGGTTAGATGTCATGTGAGTGTCCGTTATATTTGTTTTTCGGTAATATAATGTGACAAACGCTAAATTCAATGTGCGTTTCCTTCTTACATGAACAGTTTTGAGTTTATTCTGTTGTTGGCCGATGTCATTCTGAAGTGTAACTTTATGCCGTTTTTCGGCGTACTTTTATTTTTGCCTCTGTAGACACGCTATGTGGAAAGAGAGCGTTTGTCGGTGCTGGGTTCGAGCAAATGGACTGAGCCTTTATAAGTGGCCTCAAACATTGTAGATACTTTATTGTTTTCAACGTTACTACTGTAAGACGTTTTAAAAGCCGTTAAGTAGAAGTGCAATTTTGTTTATCGTGTGACCCAAGATTTTGATTAGGTAATCGAACATAGGTACGTAATATATCTGTTTGCATTTGTCGTAGGATGCTGGATCCTAGAAATATTATATTATCTGCCATTATTACTATGTACAATAGTTTTCACGCTAGACTGTCAAAAAAACCGGGTTAAATTTCATTTATTATAACCGTCTCTCAATTTAAATTTTATTGGCAGTACGCTCGATAGCTTTTGTTTTTAGCCGTTGGAAAACGGAAATCGATTCTGAATGTCATTCGATTGCAGTACTTTGTGTGAAGCTCCCTGGATTTCACAGTTATTTGCTGATTTAATCGATTATCTGCTAATTTTCGAATATTTTTTTCTGTATACTATCAGTGCGTCGGCGAATTTCATAGCGAGGTAAGAATTAAATATATATATATATATATATATATATATATATATATATATTGCGTTAATTGTTAGACTATTTGTAGTGTTGCAATGGATTGAAATTGACTACATTTATTTAATTAATTTTGTAAGAATGCGTGTTTTAGAATATTTTAAATAATTCTTCGCGCATGGCAACTTTGTAGTCATAAATTTTTTGATGTATGGCCGTGTGTGGATGTCAATATTAATAAATATGAGGTTATGTTTTGCTTTGGAGGTTTCCAGGCGGTAAAGATTGTTGATTACTAAGCATCTGCTTTTTGTTAGGACTTAGGAAGTACTATTCACACAAATCAACGGAATTAGAAGTATAATTTTTTTGATAGTATAAAATGTGCGAATTTGAAAATATTTCAGCCAACAACAGACAATTGATATGCGTGCTGGTTTCATAAATGTTGCCAATTATGTACACTCCAAAACCATCAATATAATGAGCAATAAGAAGATAATTATGATGAATGCACATACATATAGAAGTCACGGTTGATTACAATCATCTAAGAACATGCGTACAGAGTACGGTAACAAATTATATGCACGTTGCAACAACACAAAAACTGAGTGAAATATTTAAATACAATATTTATTTCGTCTTTAATGATAAATACAAATTACAATTTAGTTGACATGATTGCGATTAACGCCTGGATACCTGTCAGCTCGGCAAAATGATGCATGGGGTACGATCAAAGCATTCACTTCGGTAGATGCATAATACATAATGCAATATAAAATTTTATTAGCTCTACAAATTTGACAACAGTTAACGCTCATTTAATATCTTTATCAACGTACCGATACCTAACGTATTTCTTTCAACGTAGCACAGTAGTATTCGTACGATGGTTAATAAGAAAATCACCGATAAGAACATAATTTGTTATAGCTGGAGAAACACGGTAGATGACGTATTATTCCGCGTTTGCTGCGGCACCTATGGTACCTGCATAATTTTTATAACTAAAGAGTATGTTCCTTTAGGAGTATTCAAGATGCCGCCAAAGAAGCCCGACCCGTTGCAGACCAGGAAAAAGGTACAAACTGATGCCGGAAAACAGGTAGTGAACGAACAAGGTCAGGTTACCGTAAACATTATTAGAGGCAGCTTTAATCAAGGAAGTGAAATATTTAATATATTTAGTCGAGGAAATCAGTAGTTCGATTTCTTGAAGACTGGAATACATCAGTTATTGATTCAATATTACATTGCGGGGATAATTTATACATTAGGAGTAGAGAAAGTGGATCCTCATTAAATTTTGACATGCAGAATAGTGCCCATTTAACCCTTCGTGAATTGCTCACAGATATTGTATTATTTCAAGAAGCTATCAGTTATGAAATTATTGAAGAGAATGCTGTTAGTGGTCGATTATTTGATCACATCGATAATTTTATGCCACGCTTAGAAATTGGCATTTTTTCCTTTTTTAGAAACTACGAATGTGGTGTTTTGACCAGTAACGGTCTATCAGTCGCAATCTTTAAAATAAATGAATGCTATTTTTATTTTGATTCACATTCAAGAGATGAAAGTGGATCGCCTTGCAGTGACGGTCTATCGTGTGTTTTGAAATTTTCGACCATAGATGAGTTATATTATAAATTAGTAAGTAACCTCGCAGTGAGTACTGCAAATGTTAACTATAATCAAAATGTGTACAGCCTCACTGCAATAAATGTAATTAATCGTCGTCCCTTAATTATAAGAGAAAACAATACCAGCAATACAGCGGTAGTTTCTGATAGGATAAATAATAAAGAAATTTTCAAAAAACCAACTAAGAGAGTAATAACGAGACAAGATATCAGCAATACGGACAGGGCGTCTCAACCGAAAAATAAAGAAATGACAAAAAAACCAAGAAAGGAAGTGTCAAAGAAAGTAACAAAGCAAATAACAGAGAAAGTAACAAAGAGACCACCAATAAAAGAGAAAGTAACAAAGAGAACACGAAAGCCAATAAAAGCG
Organism: Melinopterus prodromus; assembly: GCA_964023965.1. NCBI lineage: Eukaryota > Metazoa > Arthropoda > Insecta > Coleoptera > Scarabaeidae > Melinopterus > Melinopterus prodromus. The sequence continues at coordinate 16,517 of OZ030398.1, read as the reverse complement.
ACAGTAACAAAGAGGACAACAAAAAAAGTCACAAAGAGGGTAAAAACATATGGCGATGCCTCAAAAGTAAATGTCGCACTTCATAACATTGGGGCTATGATCAATATATGCAAAAAATGCGGGGCAAAATTTTTCACTGACGAAACGTTCAATTGCTGTCGGGATGGTGTTATATCCTTGCCAAATTTAGACGAGTATCCACAATTGTTGAAAAACTTGCTGACACACGTGAATGCCGAATCTAATAGATTTCTTAGTAATATTTTGACTTTTAATAATTTATTTGCATTCGCGACATTTTCTGCCGATATAAAATTTCCTAATGACGAAAGATATAAAATTTGCATTATTCAAGGTATGATATATCACTCTATTCAAGATATAGACTCAACTGATTCCAATCCGCATCACGGTCTATTATATTATATGAACAACGAAGAATCAGTAACAGTGCGATCAGAACGATATGCAGAACTTGACCCCAACTTGATAGCGCAAATAGACGCTCTGTTAAGGAAAATAAATCCATACGCTAAGACTTACATGTTTTTGAAAGATATTGAAGCAGAAGAGCGTGCACGTGCATTGCAACTTAATGAAGACGTGCGATCAATTTCGTTTAAGATACATCAAGATCCACAATTTGATAGAAGGCGGTATAATGCGCCACAGACCAGAGAGGAAGTGGGTATGGTTTTTGTAGGTAAAGATGGGGCACCGCCAGAGCCGAAGGAATTGCGGATCTACTTACGAAGTAATCCCACTTCAAAACATTGGCTACATGTTCTTAATCCGATTGTAGATCCGTTTTGTTATCCGATATTATTTCCTAAAGGGGATTTGGGATGGCATCCAGGAATACCTTTATAGACTACCGATAAACCCCATTTGAAGCGCAAAACAATTAGTAGACAAGAGTATGTTGTGTACCGCGCCTTAAGCGTAAGAGACACTTTCAATCCAATTTACTATGCTGGCAAGTTGACGCAGCATTATTTTCTCGATTGTTACTACAAGGTGGAATCAGATAGATTACGATTTATTCGCCAAAATCAAATCAAATTAAAAGCTCATAATTATAATGGTGTCATAGATTATGTAAAGACTGTCGCTGAAAACGCGAATATAGAATTGGGACGGGTTATCATACTTCCAGCTACATATGTAGGTAGCCCACGCGCCATGCATCAACACTTTCAAGATGCAATGGCCATCGTAGCAAAATACGGCAGGCCAGATTTATTCATTACTTTCACCTGCAATCCTAGGTGGCCGGAAATAATAAACAATTTACCAAATAATGTAAAATATTTCGATCGTCCAGATATAACATGTAGGGTTTTTTATAGCAAATTTAAGTCGTTTTTAAATGACATAACTAAGAGACAAATTTTTGGAATAGCAGTAGCTTATGTGTACGTTGTTGAATTTCAAAAACGTGGCCTACCTCACGTTCACATTCTATTAACTGTTGCAAATGAGGACAAAATGCGCGAACCCAGTAAAATTGATCAGTTCATTAGTGCCGAAATTCCAGACCCCTCCGTAAGTAAGCATAATAAGAATATTTTTGAATGTGTTCGCAGCCACATGATACACGGTCCTTGCGGATCACTTAACAAACAATCTCTATGTATGGAGAAAGACGGAACGTGCAAAAAACATTTTCCAAAAGCGTTTGTAGAAAGAACAGTAGTCGAGAGTGACAAATTTCCAGTATACAAAAGAAGTGATAGTGGAAGAACAGTTAACATTAAGCGGGATAGCATTGAGTATGACGTAGATAATCGTTTTGTAGTACCATATTGTGACGATCTTAACAGCCGCGAAGGCGCCAGAAGTTCGAGGTTATTCTCGGGGCAGCTCTTTCCAGAGAGATCTATCCGGACAGCGAGCACAAGTCGCGACCGTTCTAGTAAAGGACCGTACAACGTAGAACGGATCGATACGGGTATATAAGAGCGAGCCGTCGCTCTCTGGCCAGTATTATTCAGAGTGCAGTCGGAGCGCGGGCGCGATTATTGATCGACATAAATATTTCGAAATAAATACAGTGAAGATAAATTTATAGTAGCTTTAAGTGACAGTTAGTTTTTAGTGTTCGTGTTTTAATAATTAGGTAATAAGACTGTAATAGTGTTAAATAAATTAAGTGACTACTTTAATATACCGAGTGTTTTAATTCACACCTTAACGAACGAAAAACGCTACATTGGTGTCAGGTGTCGGGTGTGAATTGGACATTAGTGAAAATAAAATTAAAGTGAAATAAATCGGACTAATTAGTGTGCGTGAAAATGGCGAAACTAGCGGACTTAAAAGTTAGTGAGCTGAAAAAGGAGCTGGAGGAAAGGGACTGCGATACGACGGGGAAGAAAGCGGACTTGCAGGAGCGGCTTCGTAAAGCATTAATTGAAGAAGGCAATGACCCGGACAACTTTGTTTTTGCTAGTGCAAGTGATATCAGCCAAATGCTACAATGTTTGGAGGCTAAGTTGGAGACTAAATTGCTAGAAAATTCCGCCGACCTAGCTAAAGTGCTAGAAAATTCCGCCGACCTGGAGACTAAATTGCTAGAAAACTCCGCCGACCTGGAGGCTAAATTGCTAGAAAATTCCGCCAACCTAGAGGCTAAATTGCTAGAAAATTCCGCCGACCTAGAGGCTAAAGTTTGCGAGCTTGGGGAAAAGCTAGGAGAGAATTCTGCCAAGTTGGAACAAAAGATGGCAAACTTAAAAACGGAATTACACGAAGAAATTTTAACAAAATCTTCTACCCTGGAAGAGCGAATTCTTTTGATTTTGGAAGGCAAGATCCAGGAAGTTCAGAACAAAATCACAACGTTGGACGTCAACACCTTCCAGGAGTTGCCCTATCAACCTTCAGCAACGGACAACAAGAGCAAAGTTAGTGGCAATCAGGATTCCGTTGGACTGATGCGCCTCAAACCACCGCAATTTGATGGTTCAACGTCGTGGAATGTTTATCAGCGTCAGTTTGAAGCGGCTGCAAAAGCGAACGGTTGGTCATCAAGGGAGAAGGCGACCGCCCTTACGTTGGCTTTGAGAGGAGATGCTGCTGCTATCTTGCAAAGAATGTCCCCGGAAGAGCAAGAAGTCTACGACCACCTGGTGAGACACTTGGAGACGCGTTATGGCCAATCACACCTGGAACATGTCTACCACACTCAGTTGAAAAATCGGTGCCAGAAGTCAGGGGAGCCCTTACAGGAATTTGAGGCAGATATTGCACGTCTGGTTCGACTGGCATATCCAGATGCCCAGGAAAAGATCATGGAACGTTTGGCGGTTCAAGCATTCCTGGACGGACTCCGTGATGGTGAAATGAAGCAAGCCTTACTACTAGCACATCCACCTAAGCTAGTTGATGCACTAACACGGGCCCTTGAATTCGAAGCTGCCAAGAACACGAACAAAGGTCAAGCTCGTGTGCGACAAGTGATTCCAGGAGAGGACGACTTCGAAGAGTCAGTCAAACGGATCGTCAGGGAGATCAATAGAGAACGTAGCCGCCAGGACCGGAAGTTGGAGTGCTGGAAATGTGGCAAGGCAGGCCACATAAGAAGACGCTGTCCAGAAGGCGTTAGTCCCACTTCCGCCAATCCGGAAAACTAAAAAAGGTCGATGCGAGGGGGCAAACGTCGACCTGTATTCAGCAAGCCCCAGCAAATACCGCCCAGGTCTCCTCACTGCAACACCATGCCAACAGTGTTTTCGTCGACGCGTGCGTGGATGGAACCCTCCGCACTGTGCTGCTGGATACAGGTGCGACGAAGACAATCATAAGGCCGGACATAATAAAACCTGCAGCTAAGGTTCGGCAATCAAAATGGCGTCTACGAACAGCAACGGGAGATCAAGCAAAAGTGCATGGTGAAACAAACGTCATGTTTACCATCGGGAAAGCCACGTTTAACCATCCTGTGATAGTGGCTGAGATTGAGGATGAGGTGATCATCGGGACGGACATAATGGACACCAAGGGCTTCGAGTTAAGCTTTAGGCAGGGAGTTCTGCGGGTAGATGACGAGGAAGTTGTTTTACACCGACAAAAGAATTTAAGCGTTCAGGTCCTACTGCCGGAGGAGACACTGATACCAGAACGGAGCGAGATAGTTTTGGACGGCTGCATTGATGGCAAGATCACAGATGGTGAGATAGTCATGTTCGAACCCGTAATGCATGACGAGGCTGTTGGCCGAGGAATAGCGGTCGGAAAGGCCCTTGTGCGGGCTGGCAGGAGTATTCCTGTGAGGATAATGAACGTCAATCATTATCCTGTGTTATTAAAGGAAGGCACGGAGTTAGGACACTGCTCTAGAGTTTCAGCGATACTGCGACAGGTTGCGGCCGTGGAAACCAGCCGGGAAGCCATTCCGGAAGAATTAGAAGTGCTTGTATCATCGTCAGGCACCGGTCTAAGACTAGACCAAAGAAGGAGGCTGAGACATCTGGTCCATAAGTATCAAGATGTTTTTGATACTGGGAAGAAGGGGAGGACCAATATAATCCAGCATAAAATCAATACGGAAAATGCTCGTCCCATTCGGCAGACAGCTAGAAGGCTACCGCTGGCTAAGAGAGAGGAGGCTGACAAGATTATTGAAAGTATGGTCGAGGAAGGAATCATAGAACCATCCAGCAGTCCATGGTCTTCACCGGTAGTACTGGTAAAGAAGAAAGACGGCTCGACCAGATTCTGTGTTGACTACCGGTTGCTTAATAATGTGACCAAAAAGGACAGCTATCCTCTTCCTCGCATCGATGACACTTTGGACACCCTGGCCGGATCGAAGATCTTTTCCACGCTGGATTTGAAGAGCGGGTACTGGCAAGTTGAATTGGCCCCCGAAGATCGGGAAAAGACAGCTTTCACGGTAGGTGCTGGATTATGGCAATTTAACGTGATGCCATTTGGATTGTGCAATGCTCCTGCTACTTTCGAACGACTGATGGAAACGATTTTAAGAGGACTGTCCTGGAAGACATGTCTGGTCTATCTTGACGACATTATTGTAGTAGGAAAATCGTTTGAAGACCACATGCGAAACCTAGAAGAAGTGTTCCTGAGGCTACGAGGTTCAGCACTGAAATTGAGCCCAAAGAAATGTCACCTATTTCAAAGAGCTGTGCAGTACCTGGGTCACGTTGTTTCCAGTCAAGGAGTGGCGGTTGACACGGCAAAGATCCAGACTGTCAAAGATTGGCCAGTTCCCAATGACAAACATGAGCTGCGCAGCTTCTTGGGATTATGCACATACTACCGACGCTATGTGAATGGATTTGCCAACATCGCAAAACCATTAACCAGGCTCACCGAAGGAGAACGAAAATTCCAGTGGTCCCAGGAATGTCAAGAAGCTTTCGATCACCTAAAAGGGGCTCTGATAAGCGCACCTATCTTGAGCTATCCCCTACCTGAAGGAAAATTTGTACTGGACACCGACGCTAGCAATGTGGGCATAGGAGCCGTGCTGTCCCAAATTCAGGATGGGCAAGAAGAAAAAGTCATAGGCTATTTTAGTAAAACGTTGTCCAAGCCAGAGCGTAACTACTGCGTCACCCGCCGAGAGTTGCTAGCTGTTGTGAAAGCGATGGAGCACTTTTACAAGTACCTCTACGGAAGGAAGTTCCTGCTACGAACAGACCATGCAGCTTTAAAATGGCTCCTTCAGTTTAAAAATCCAGAGGGACAAGTGGCAAGATGGATAGAGAGGCTACAGGAGTTTGACTTCGACACCGAGCACCGAGCAGGGAGAATCCATGGAAATGCAGATGCTCTATCAAGAAGACCCTGTCCACGGGACTGCAAGCCTTGCCAGCGGGCAGAGGAAAAAGACGCTGACTTGTTACGAACTACCATAGTCGACGATACTTGGCAAAATAGAGATCTTATAAAAGACCAAGAGGAAGATCCCGATATCCAGATAGTCCTAAACTGGATGAAAGAGGAGAAGAAGCCAACCTGGGGAGAAGTTGCCAAGTATCCTCCTAACATCAAGTCGTATTGGGCACAATGGGACTCCCTAATTCTGGAAGATGGACTCCTGCGGCGGAAAATAATTGACCACGACGGCCAAGAGGAAAGAAGGCAAATTGTTGTGCCCAAATGTCGGATTGCGGAATTGCTAGAAGAACTCCATGCTGGTGTGTCAGGAGGACATCTCGGAGTGACAAAGACGCTGGGAAGGGTGAGAGAAAGATTTTACTGGGTCAATAGCAAGGAAGACGTAAGGGACTGGTGCAGAAAATGCGTTGTATGTGCGGCAAGTAATGGGCCGCAGAGAAAGCAGAAGGCTTTGATGCGCCAGTACAACGTGGGAAGTCCCTTTGAAAGGATTGCTATTGACGTAGCCGGCCCGTTTCCCGAATCCGAAGCAGGAAATAAGTACATCGTGGTCGTGATGGACTACTTCAGCAAATGGGTTGAGGCATACGCTCTACCAAACCAGGAAGCCTCAACAATTGCCGACGCCTTGGTGAAAGAATGGATTTGCCGATTTGGCGTACCTTTGGAGCTACATTCGGACCAAGGGCGAAATTTTGAATCCAGTTTGTTCCAGAACATCTGTAAGACACTCGGAATCAAGAAAACAAGAACTACTGCGTTACACCCGCAGTCAGATGGAATGGTGGAGCGCATGAATAGAACCATTAATCGGTATTTGGCCAAAGTGGTCTCCGACCGTCAAAGAGACTGGGATGGCTTTCTTCATTTGTTCCTCCTGGCTTATCGATCTGCCGTCCACGAAAGCACGGGAGAGTCTCCGGCTCGGATAATTATGGGAAGAGAACTCCGTCTCCCATGCGATCTGAAGTTTGGTTGCCCGCCAGGAACTGATGTCGCCGGGGAGGACTACGTCAGTGAACTGCGAAGAAGAATGGATGCCATTCATAGCCAAGTTCGCATTTCCATTCAAGATGCCAGTAATCGGATGAAGGACGCATACGATGTGAATGCCAAGGACCACAGGTACAATGCCGGTGATATGGTTTGGCTTTACGACCCTAAGAGACGAAAGGGACTGTCACCAAAACTTCAAACATCCTGGGATGGACCATACAAAGTTCTGGAAGCTATCAACGACGTCCTTTACCGGATACAAAAGCCACCGCGGGGTAAAGCTCGAGTCATTCACTTCAACCGACTGGCTCCTTACTACGGAGACCACGAAGACGCGGAGCTGCGGCGAATCCAACCAGAGCCGGATTTGACATTCGACGAATTCATGGCCCGTCATACTAATGGTCAAAAGACTCGGTTCGGTGTGACCTGTGAAGTGCAGCGGGACCTGTTTACTGCTCCAGCTGGCTACGCACTGGCACATTGTGTGGCTAAGGACTTGCAAATGTCTACAGGGATAGCCAAGGTTTTCCGCGGGAAGTTTGGAAATATTCCAGAGCTGCGTCGGTCTAATCCCAGAATCGGACAAGCACTCAAGGCAACCGATGAAAGGACCGGCAGGAAGATCTTCCACTTGGTTACCAAAGAGACGTCCGATGAGAAGCCAACCTATAGAGATGTTTGGGACACTTTGTGTTCTCTAAAGGAAGAATTGCTAGCCGAGGACCTGAGAAGCCTGGCGATTCCCAAGCTGGCATGCGGACTCGATGGCTTGGACTGGAGGATGATTCGCAGCATGTTGGAAGCACTCTTCAGGTTGACGGGCGTACAAATTCTGGTGTGCTGTTATAGCCCTCAACGTCGTCCCCTGGAGAGAACCGTGGACTGTTACTTCCACAAGAGGTCTTGCTGCAACAAGGGAGCTTTCTGCCGATATCGACATCCACCATCTTTGGAATCATTTCGGGACGAAACGAGCTTAGGAGGGGGGCAGTGTGACGATCTTAACAGCCGCGAAGGCGCCAGAAGTTCGAGGTTATTCTCGGGGCAGCTCTTTCCAGAGAGATCTATCCGGACAGCGAGCACAAGTCGCGACCGTTCTAGTAAAGGACCGTACAACGTAGAACGGATCGATACGGGTATATAAGAGCGAGCCGTCGCTCTCTGGCCAGTATTATTCAGAGTGCAGTCGGAGCGCGGGCGCGATTATTGATCGACATAAATATTTCGAAATAAATACAGTGAAGATAAATTTATAGTAGCTTTAAGTGACAGTTAGTTTTTAGTGTTCGTGTTTTAATAATTAGGTAATAAGACTGTAATAGTGTTAAATAAATTAAGTGACTACTTTAATATACCGAGTGTTTTAATTCACACCTTAACGAACGAAAAACGCTACAATATAATCCCTCTCTATTACAAAAATATGACGCCCATATCAATATAGAAGTGTGTTCATCTGTTAAAAATGTTAAATATATTTTCAAGTACATTTGTAAGGGGCATGACAGTGCATTGCTTAAAATCCAGTTAGGACAGTCGAACGATTACGACGAAATCGCAGAATATGTAGATTCAAGGTATGTTGGTTCTGCAGAAGCAACCTGGAGGTTGTTGAGTTTACCGTTACATCAAACTTCTCACACGATAATTCGTTTATTATTCCATTTGGAAGGGGAAAGACCTATTTATTTTCCTGAGGGGGAAGAAGCGAGAGCGGTACAAAAATCGTTAAATAGCTTATTTATGTTTGAAGCGTGGTTTAGGTTAAATGTAACTGACAGTAATGCACGTCAATATCTATATCGCGAAATTCCTTTTTATTATAGATTTGATACAGCTAAATCAGAATGGGTCGAACGAGCGTATGATGGTTCCAAAGTAATTCCACGTATGTACACTGTTTCGCCCAGTAAAGAAGATCTATTCTTTTTGCGTTTGCTATTACTTTATGTCCGTGGACCTCGCTCATATCAGGAGCTCCTCACGGTAGATGGTTTTATTTATAGTGATTTTAAAGACGCAGCACGAGCTAGAAATTTATTAGAGGAAGATACGGAATGGGAAAAATGCCTGCGAGAAGCGTCACTTTTACAAATGCCATTCCAAATGCGTAAATTATTTGTATGTTTACTAACTTTTTGCACAGTTTCGTCACCTTCCGTTCTATGGGACAAATTTAAAATGTTTTTAATGCAAGACTTCTTGCATAAAGGTTATGACTGCACCACTGCTGAATGGATGGCATTACTTCAAATTAAAAATCAACTAACGCGCAACGGTTATGACTATGATAATTTTAAATTGCCAAATTTATCATCTATCGATGATACAACTCTTCAAGTTGTTAATAATAACGATGTTAGCTCGGACGAAATGGGCATTATCCGTATTCAGGTCGGCATAAATAAACACAATTTTAATAACGATCAGATGTTAGTGTACGATCGTGTAATACATGCCATATTTACAGACGGGGAAAATCAGAGACTATTCTACTTAGACGGACCTGGGGTTACTGGAAAAACTTTTGTCTATAATACACTTTTGGATGAGTTATATGTGATGGGTAAAACGGCAATATCAGTAGCATGGACTGGGATTGCGGCAATTCTGCTGCGGGGTGGAAGGACGGTGCATTCGCGATTCCGTCTCCCAATAAATTTGACACGAGAGTCCACATCATCAATAGGAATGGAGTCCGAAGAAGCTCAACAATTAAGAAAAGTTCATGCACTTATCTGGGATGAAATTACGATGGCCAACGTGCACGCTTTCAATGCTGTAGATAGATTGTTTCAAGATATCATGAAAAATACTAAACCGTTCGGGGGAAAGGTAGTATTAGTAGGGGGAGATTTTAGACAATGTTTGCCTGTGGTACCGCGAGGACACAGATCACTAATAGTAGAGTCCTGTGTAAATAATTCAGATGCGTGGCCTCACTTTGCGCACAGACGAAAGTGAGCATAACTTTGCCGCGTGGCTCTTAAAGCTGGGCGATGGGAAATTGGTTGACTATATTGATCATAATTTGCCTGTTGATACTGTTATTATTCCACGTCAGTGTATTGTTTCCGATATTATTTCGGCTATTTACGGAGACATAGAGAAATTTGGTGACAACGAATATGCATCGCTTCATTCAAAAATAATATTGACCCCGAAAAATGATAGTTGCGAACGTATTAACAATGAAATTTTGCAGAAACTTCCTGGAAAGTCCGTAATTTATTATAGTATTGACACTATAGCCACCGATGACGATCAAGAACGGGCAAATTTTACGGTAGAATACTTAAATTCAATTACACCTTCAGGCATGCCCCCCCACGCTCTTACTCTTCAAGAAGGCGTTCCGATCATGTTACTTAGAAATTTAACAATTGCTGAAGGTTTATGCAATGGCACACGACTGAAAGTAATACATTTATTTAATAACGTAATAGATTGTGAAATTTCAATGGGTCACTTAAAAGGGAAGCGTGTTTTCATTCCAAAATTGGACCTCACCTCCTCAGAAACATCCGTACCATTTGTATTAAAAAGAAGACAGTTTCCGATCAAGGTCTGCTTTGCAATAACCATTAATAAGGCACAAGGACAAACTTTTGATTTTGTTGGAATTTATTTACCACAACCCGTTTTCGCACACGGCCAGCTATATGTGGCATTTTCTAGGGCTAAAAAGTGGGATTCTGTAAAGGTACAAATCGACAAAACGTATTCTCAGGGGCAATTATTGAAAAAACAAAATTTGTTCTTTACAAAAAACGTAGTTTACACAAGTTTGCTCTCTGCAATTCAAATTAATAGACACACTTAATGAAGAAAAATTTATATTTGCAAATATATATTCCATGGGCAATTTTTTGTTTTCCTGAGACTTCTGCAATGTAAAGGGACTTGATTTTTAATGTCGACGATCATATTTTTTACGTAATTATGCATCATTGCTAATTTCATTATATGTTACTGGTAATTTTTTCATTTATTTGTACAATAATTAAAAGGTACGTCACATAATATACCTAATAGTACATGATTAAAATATTATGTCTATATATTGCTACGTTCCGATTTGCTTACTATTCTTAATACATGATTTAATAGAGGTTTATATTTTTATTTGTTTTACCAGTTATCTCATCACATTAACTAAATAGTAAGGGAATAGCTTATTTAAAAATACAAATTTAATCATACGTGCACATTTTACATGTTCTGTGATATACGGTACCTACAATGTTACTAATCTACAATATCAATTTATAATAGTTGTGCCCAACCCAGCAGTCGTACAGACTGTAGTTGCTGGGCCAACACATAGCACATAAAATTATATGACAAATAATCTTTTCAGAAAACTGACACGTATTATATATTATGTGTTTACTCAATCCTTATTAAAATGTCTATTCGCTGTATTATTATCTCTACATACTGTTATAGTGTCATTTGCTTACTATTTTTGATACAGAATTTAATATAGGTTAAATTTTTATTTGTTTTACCACTTATCTCATAACATTAACTAAATAGTAAGGGAATAGCTTATTTAAAAATACGAATCTTATTATACGTGCATATTTTACAAGTTCTGCGATATACGGTACCTAAAATGTTAGTAATCTATAATACAAATCTACAATAGCTGTGACCAACCAAGCAGTCGTATAGAGACTGTAGTTGCTGGGACAACACATGCTACACCATCAAATTATATAGGCAACAAATAAATATTCTTTTCAGAAAACTGATACTGATTAATTATTACTAACCATATTACAATGTCGACTCGCTGCAGTATTATCTATACATATTGTTACTTTCTCATTTGCTTACTATACTTAATACATAATTCAATAGAGGTTTATATTTTTGTTTGTTTAACAATTTAACTCAACACATTAAATATTTAAAAATATGAATCTTATTATGCGTGCACATTTTACATGTTCTGCGATATACGGTACCTACAATTTTACTAATCTACAATACCAATCTATAATAATTGTGTCCAACCAAGCAGTCGTACAGATTGTAGTTGCTGGGCCAACACATAGCACTACTTCAAATTTGTATATGACAATTAAATAGGTACGTATTATATGTGTTTACTGCAATATCCATATTAGTATTACATTGTCAACTCGCTACATTAGTACAGATAAAAATTGCGTTTATAACTTTACACATATCATTGTAACCTGCAATACAGTTATGGTCAACCAAAGACTACAGTTGCTATACCAATACATGGCACACGGAAAATTAGGTTATAACATACATAACACGAAATTTTACGAAAAATACTATATGCTCATTTTCTTTATCCATTAAAAATATAAGTAATAGACAGATGTTTTAGAAATAAGGAAAAAGGTTATAGAAATAAACATTATATTTTTTAGTCTACGTTACTCTACCATTCCACGTCCTCGCTTACTCACTTACCGATGTTGTCGCTAATCAATAATTATTTTTATTATGCTCAACCAAGCCATCTACATACGATCATATTGCAATTGCTGAGCCAACCTCATGTCATTATATAAAAAATACTAAATTTTAAATTTTACAAATAAATACCTGTGTTTACTCTCTGCATTGTACAATAACGGATTACAACCATATTTTTATTTAGAAGTTATGAATATTTCACATTCTTGCACGATCACTGATGTACAGTTGTGCCAAAACAAGCAGTCTCTATCAAGATTGTAGTTGCTTGGCCAACACATGGGACATAGGGCTTTCATACTTCACCTTGACGGCGAACTCACCATGTAAAAAATGGAGTAACGAGCCTAAATTGGTACCTCTTGGGTGTTTGTGTACCTATATTAATTGATCCGCGATGGCAATCGGCTCGAAGAAAATAACATTATATACGAAAATTATTTTGATTTCAAAATTTTAGTAGGTATATTAAAATTTTTATTTCGTATGATTAAATCTTAACGTCTATACATAATTTATCAATCGTTCAACATGAAAATAATAAAAATATTAATTTAAACGCGTGTTTCACCAATATTTAATCTTAGTCATAAGAATCTCTTCTTCGGAAGCGTTTGTTACGTGTTATCTATAAACAACATGTTGATCTTAATACGGGTACATGTGGAAAACCAATTTATTGTCTTATTAGTAGTAGTACATAGTAATAGATATGAAATGTTCATATTTCTCAATTGACATTCTTCAGTATTATCAATATTTTACAATTTTCAATATCTTCTTTCTTATCTCATTGAAGTATCAAAGTATCTCATTGAATTCAGACATGAATTGTCTAAACGTTGAAAGAAAACGTTCGATTTAAAAATTAAAATTAATACTAAGAGGATTCAACTTTCACTGATTTTTACAATAAAATAAAGACATTAGTTTTTAATTCACATCAATCTCTTTTTGATTGTTTTTCAATGCAGCCTGTACGTGCAGTCTAACGATTCCAGCGATCTACCTGCTTCACTGATCTACATATTTAGGCGGTCCATAAGTCCACTAGTTATTTATTTATTATTTATTTATTTTTAATTATTTTTTTAGTATTTTTTACTATTTATTTGTTATTTAATTATGATTTATTAAAAATTTATTTATTATTTATTTAAATAAATGTTAAATAGTAAATAAATAATAAATATATAATAAATAAATAATAAAAAAATAATAAATAAATATTAATAAATAAATAAGGAATAAATAATAAATAACTAAGTAATAAATAAGAAATAAATAAGAAATAAATTAGAAATAAATATCAAATAAACGGCAAACAAATACGAAACAAGTAACAAATAAATTGCTCTAATAATCGCTCCAATAAGAGATTTATTTGATATTTCATTATCATTTATTTCTTATTTATTTATTTTTCGCTATTTATTAGTTATTTATTTGTTAATAATTTGTTATTTACTTGTTATTTATTTATTATTTATTTATTTTTTTTTATTTTTTTTAGTATTTTTTTACTATTTATTTGTTATTTAATTATAATTTATTAAATTTTTTTTATTATTTATTTAAATAAATTATAAATAGTAAATAAATAATAAATAGATAATAAATAAATAATAAATATATAATAAATAAATAATAAAAAAATAACGAATAAATAACAAATAAATAAGGAATAAATAATAAATAAATAAGTAATACTTATTTTTCGCTATTTAATAGTTATTTATTTGTTAATGATTTGTTATTTACTTGTTATTTATTATTTATTTATTTATTTTTAATTATTTTTTAAGTATTTTTTTATTATTTATTATCATTTATTAAAAATTTATCATTTATTTCTTATTTATTTATTTTTCGCTATTTATTAGTTATTTATTTGTTAATAATTTGTTATTTACTTGTTATTTATTTATTATTTATTTATTTTTAATTATTTTTTTAGTACTACTATTTATTTGTTATTTAATGATAATTTATTAAAAATCTATTTATTATTTATTTAAATAAATAAATAATAAATAGATAATAAATAAATAATAAATATATAATAAATAAATAATAAAAAAATAATAAATAACTAATAAATAAATAAGGAATAAATAATAAATAAATAAGAAATAAATAAGAAATAAATTAGAAATAAATATCAAATAAACGGCAAACAAATACGAAACAAGTAACAAATAAATTGCTCTAATAATCGCTCCAATAAGAGATTTATTTGATATTTCTTTATCATTTATTTCTTATTTATTTATTTTTCGCTATTTATTAGTTATTTATTTGTTAATTATTTGTTATTTACCTGTTATTTATTTATTACTTATTTATTTATTTTTAATTATTTTTTAGTATTTTTTTACTATTTACTTGATATTTAATCATAATTTATCAAAAATTTATTTATTATTTATTTAAATAAATGTTAAATAGTAAATAAATAATAAATAGATAATAAATAAATAATAAATATATAATAAATGAATAATAAAAAAATAATAAATAAATAATAAATAATAAGGAATAAATAATAAATAAATTAGAAATAAATATCAAATAAACGGCAACAGATACGAAACAAGTAACAAATAAATTGCTCTAATAATCGCTCCAATAAGAGATTTATTTGATTTATTTCTTATTTATTTATTTTTCGCTATTAGTTATTTATTTGTTAATAGTTTGTAATCCACTTGTTATTTATTTATTATTTATTTATTTATTTTTAATATTTTTTTTAGTATTTTTTTACTATTTAGTTGTTATTTAATTATAATTTATTAAAAATTTATTTATTATTTATTTAAATAAATTATAAATAGTAAATAAATAATAAATAGATAATAAATAAATAATAAATATATAATAAATAAATAATTAAAAAATAACAAATAAATAACAAATAAATAAGGAATAAATAATAAATAAATAAGTAATAAATAAGAAATAAATAAGAAATAAATTAGAAATAAATATCAAATAAACGGCAAACAAATACGAAACAAGTAACAAATAAATTGCTCTAATAATCGCACCAATAAGAGATTTATTTGATATTTATTTATCATTTATTTCTTGAACTATCTAACGTGTTTTTTTATTGATGTACTTCTGGCTACATGTTTCGATTAACAATCGTCTTCAGGCCAAGCTACAAAAATACTAGAAGAAAAGTCTTTAACATCACTAATAAAATCATTTACACAATAGTTATAAAATAATAAAACATTATTACCGTCAGTTTTGGTTGGTAAATGTGTCATACACAGAAGTGAGGTTATGTCTACGGCTTTCACAATTCTTACAGTATATATAGCTAAAAATACAGAAAATCTGTTTAACATATACATGTCGGACATTAGGTAACAAAAGCTTACATGTAACAGCAGTCTATGGTAATTTAAAACTAATTAATTCTTGCTTTCTTCAAAACCAAGCGTGCGAAATGTCTATCACGTATTAAATCAACCATTATCTCGTGGCGCTTGCGGGAGATGGCGCGTGGCGGGAACTTTGAAAAGTTTGGAAAATATTCGGTGGGGGTTGATTTCAATAATCTCATTCATCAGCAGGCCTGGTGTTCGTACATGATGTCTCATAATCTCCATTTCTTCAAGAAGATACATTTTTTTAGATTTTTGAACTTTGTGGAGTAACTGGACATTGTCACTTTGTATTTTATGTTTAGATTCTAAGATGTGTTTGTACACATTTGAATCTTTACAAGAGAGATGTTCTTTAAAACGTATTCCGAGATTTCGTTCTGTCTGTCCTATATAAAATTTGTCGCATTCACTACAATTCACCTTATATATTCCACTCTTTGTCATGATATCGAGCTTTTCTCTATTGTTAATAAGATGGTTCCCCAATTTGTTATTGTTTCTAAAAGACATAGATATATTATACTTAGACAGTGTATTTTGTATTTTTTGGGTTAATATTCCTTGGTAATTAAGAGCTATAAATGGGTTTTTTATACCGACATTTGGGTATACCATCTTCATTATGTTGTTTTGATAAATGTCATTATATATACGTTGCATACTTTTTAAAGTATAACCATTGTTATGGCCTATTTTTAAAATATTCTTTATTTCCTTGTCATATTTTTCTTTATTTAGAGGAATCTTTGTGGCTCTATCAAATAAATATCTAAAAGCAGCACGTTTGTG